>CM035801.1:34300589-34980589 GCA_020466265.1 Siphamia tubifer | reverse complement strand
TTGGTTTTCTTGTTTTTTTGTATGATTGAAAAATCAGGGGTTGGTATTTGACTTCCTTTTCCCAAAACAGAATAGAATAATAAACAGGAAAAGTGAAATACAAAAACTTAAAACAATAACTTAATAAAACCATTATCGGTACCATTTCCAAATATGCTTTGCTCATGCAGACAGAAAGTGTGCAACATCCTTCTCAGACCTTAGGCTTTGGTTATAATGGTGTCACTCGAGCCGTACTTTACCTTAATATGTTATGTTTAGGTTTATGAACAGAGAAACATGAGAACCTGTGAGACATGGGTGAGACATGGGTGTCCAACCGGGATCAGTGTCCAGAGACTCACAACATGTGAAGAAAAGGACAAACGTTTATGTTTGTCCATATGGAATACTGAAATGATCGGATAATACACAGACTTGGATGTAAATATTTTGACCTGAATTTGCTTCTATTTTTTCCATAATTCGTTTAAATACGAAAACTGAAAAAACATATCGCTATCAGTTTTTTCATTTTGGTTTTGGAAACAAATAATGAACAAACTAGAAAAGCATTCCGCCAAGGTAGACCCCCACCCCCACCCCCCCAGATCACCACCAAAATGAAATAATTTCTTCCCGTTCACATTTCCTACATATCCTCAAAATTTCATCAAAATCCGTCCATAGGTTTTCGAGTTATTTTGAACACAGACCAACAGACAAACGCCAGCAAAAACATAACGTCCTTGTCGGAGGTAATTAGTTGTTTCCTTATCTTATTTTTGGTTTTATTTTGAATGAAGGACACGCAGATTAATCTAGATTAAAAATCAGATTAATCTAGATTAAAAATGAAGTTTTAATCATGATTAATCAAATTTAATCCAAAGCAACTGTATGGTTTGATTAAAAACTTTAATCATTTGACAGCTCTAATAAACCCATGAAGTGCATATAAACTATATATTCCCTTATTCCTCCAGTCTGTTTGTTCATGCAAAATGAAATGTGATTAATATAGGTTTGAAATGAATGATATTTAATCATAATTAGGCTAATCAAAATGAATCCACAGCAACCCTCTGATTAATGCGTCTAAGACTGTTCATAATTTGACAGCACTCATTTAAATATGCACAGTGTTGTAGAATGTGGATCACATGGTCACATTGACTCGTAGATGTGATCTCATGTATGTTTGAGGAATGTGTTGAAATAGTTGCCTTAAATTAAAAGCACATTTTTCAGACACATAAAACATTGAGGAACTGTCGAGAGGGGTTGAGTAGAAGCTCCCCCCAAAAAAGCATACGCATACAGAGATATATATACTGTATATGTGTGTGTGTGTGTGTTTAGAGGTCTTCTGTTAGTAACTTATAAATGACTTGATTCTTTAATTATTTCATTTATCTGTCCTCCCACAAAAATATGTAAAAGACAAAAATTGTTTGAGACTGAACTGTATGTCAAGAAATTAGTTCCAATAAATAAATAAATTATATATATATATATATATATATATATATATATATATATATATATATATATATATATATAAAAAATAAAAAGATGCTATCAATAAAACAAAGTCATTCAATAGAATTTAAAATCAGAATTGAAATCCTTTGAGAATTGAGGGAGGAGAAGTGATTTTAGTGCCAGACCAGAAAAATAAACAAAGTTGTAAACAAATTCTTTACAATTTTACATTTCAACAAAGTGATACATTTTGTGCCTAATGCTTAGATCATTCAATCAGAATGAAGTCTGTTGAGTATTGAGGGAGGAGAAGCGATATTTTAGTGAATTGTGGATGGTGCTGCCGCCGCCGGATGAAGCGTGATGGCAATAATTCATCGTGACTACGTCATAATAAGACTGTTGGGAAAATTCACTTTTCAATCGGGATGGGTAACTTGGATCATTGTAAGGATTTGAATCATTAGGAGTCATACGAGTCTTTTGAGCCAGAATCACGGCTGAACAGGATGAATCTATGTGGACTCACCGTGCAGTCGATCGTCTCTGTCCATGAATGTGAAGCAGATGAATTGAAGGGCAGCGGAACTTGCGAATATGCGAATTTCTGTGAGTGACTGAATCTGGGATAAGAAATCCAAGCGTGGATTCACTGAACCATCTGGTTTTCCATCAGCTCAAGAAAGACAAAGACACTAAAGAAAAACAAAAAAATGACACAAGCCATCAGTGTGTTAGTAGCACAGATGTGACGATGTATATTTCAATGGAGTGAATTCATTTTGTGGATAAAATTCAATCAAGATCATTAAATCAATTCCTTATTAAATATGAGTTATTAAATGACAAGATTAAACGCATGAGCAATTCATGATGCAGAGCAAGTGGCCACATCTGATTCATCTGATGGTTTTTTTTTTCTTTTTAGCTAAATATATGAGCATGAGTCAGGTTTCATTTGCACGTGGGACGGTTTCAGACTCTTCATGATCTCAGCTTCAACACAAAAAATATGGATTTGTGTGTGATTTCAAGCTTTGTTTTAGTTCAGGGGTGTCAAACTATTTTAGTCAGCTACATTTGATCTGAACTGGGCCATACCAGGAAAAAATAAATCATGACCAACATCAGGAGTCTCAAACATCGGGCCTGGGGGCCAAATGTGGGCCGCCAATGGTTCCAATGTGGCCTGTGGGATGAAGAGCAAAATAAACTATTAAACGACTCCATATTTCCTTCTCAGTTTTTTTCTTTGCCTATAAATAATGACAACTTAAATTTTTTCCTCAATGTTTTACTGCAAAAAAAATATAAAATTCTGAAAATATTTACATTTATAAACTAAAAATAAAATGTGAATAACTTGAAAAGTCTAAAGAAAATTAGACAAAATTTGAAACATTTTCTGCTTTTATTACTAAGAGTTTAGTGTCTTTCTAGAACTGATCCATAATAAAACACATGGACTAATGATAATTTGAGACAGGATATTTTTTAAAATTGCCCTTATTTTCATCATGAAATGTAACTTTTTTTCCATTTGGATAATTTATAAAAGTATTTTCAAAATTTAATGGGGGTTTTGATGACTGTCATTATTTATAGGTTATTATTTTTTCATTTTAATTTTTCTTCTCCTTCTTGTCAGCCAGTTTCACTCATTCATAAACGTGTATATTAAATCCAAAATCTAAAAGAATGACTTCATGTGCCTGACCTACAGCATGAGCACACTGAAGTCGGCCATTTTGAAAGTTTTGACTTCCAAAATCTAACCCGTTCATGTACCTATCCTAGAGCATTAACACATTAATTGTCTTTTAATGCATTTTAATTTTCTTATATGTTTTATGTAAAGCACCTTGAATTGTCCTGTGTTATATAAATACATTTTCTTTTCCTCAACCAATCACTGCCTGGCAGTCCTCGGCTCCTCCCAAATGGAGTGGTACGGTACATTTGGGACCCCGAGCAGAAGGGTGACCAAAATAGTAACGGATACCATGGTCTTTATGGTCAGATGTAAAACACCACCAGCTACATGGTGCACAAATTGGAGTGTGTTGCTGGTTTGACAAATTTGTGAACCATTGAATCTCAAATCTGAGTTTTTACATTTTTCTTCTGCAATCTGGAAAATATTTCTGCAAATTGTAAAATTCAGACGGATTATTTCCAACACTGCATCATGACGAGACAACATTCACCAAATCCAAACACACACACACACATGCCAAAAGAAAAGCTCTGGAGAAAAAAAAAAATAATTGAAAAACAACTCCAAACCACACAACAAACACCCCAAAACCAATTCAGCTCATTAAATCATGGGTGTTAAAATTCATACACAAAAGCTCTTACCAATTAGCTCAAGTGCTACATAATTTTAATTATATCACTATGAATGCATACATTGCAAATGAAACACAGCATTTACAAGTGTAGCAACAGCACAGACATTAGTATTCAGATTATAAATGAATAGGGACGATAAGCAGCGGAAGAGCCAACTGATCAGCCAGCAGCAAACATGCAGACAGAGAATGAAGCAGGACGGACACACACACACACACACACACACACACACACACACACACACACACACGCGCACGCACGGACACACACACGGACACACACACGCTCCAGAGAAATAATAAACTACTAAATAAATAAACCACATTAATGAGAAACAAACTTGGTTTATGGGTTTACTCTCAAATTAAAATATGACAAAATGCTATTACAGTATGTTTACTGGGTGACATACACACATGTGGCTTTAGTTTACATTAGAATTTAGTCACATTTAATTTCATTTTCTTCAGTTCTTTTTTCAGATAGTCATTAAAGAAACCACCTGGTGAGTTAGTGTCTGTTACCTTTGTGAAGATGCAGTTTGTCCACATTTAGTTCATTCATTCTTCTTTCTTCTGTTTGTCCTTTTGTCCAGATGCCAGGTGTTTGGGAAGGCGCCACCCACCACTTCCTTTTTTCTCTGTGGTCAGTAATGTCACAGCTGATGTCAGTGGGTGTTAATCTAGATTAACCCTTTAAACTTCCACTCAATTTTGCCTAGATTTTTTAATAAAGTGAATTGAATGTTGTTCTTGAACAATTTTGACAACATGCATTTGGTGTTTTCTTATATTATAAATGAAAATATTAAAATAAAATGAAAACTGGGATTTTGGAGGTGGCTTCTGTTAAATGATAAATTTAAACCACTTTCTGCTTCTGTTACTAAGAGTTTTGTGTCTTTGTAGAAATGATCCAAATGGACAAATCAGTTGAGGCAGAATATTGTTAAAATCATCCTTATTTTTCTTATGAAATTTAACTCTCTTTGCATTTGGATAATTTATATATGAAAAAAAAAACATTTCAGATTTTTTTTTTTTTTGCACTAAAAAAATGAAAAAAACTTGGAGTTGTCATTATTTATAGTTTGTTATGCTTTCATTTTATTGGTCCGGCCAACTGGAGATTAAATCAGGCTGAATGTGGCCCCTGAAAAGAATGAGTTTGAGACCCATAGGTTCAAACCTACAGAGGAAAAAGTAGTAGTGCTGGTAGAATAAGAAGACAAAGGTGCAGTTGGAGTACAGTAGTAGAAGATGAAGAACTATAGTTATAGTCATTAGTCAGCCATTGTAGGATTAGACAAACTTTTTTGTATGATTGTAAATACATTTAGAGTGTAAGGGGTTACATTTATTTTTGCTGTTGAAGTTGCTGTTTATTTTCAGTTCTGATTTCAGCTCCTGTAGGACTAACCTCCCAATACTTGAAATAATTTGGGTAAAAACTGACCGTTATGGTATAAGTCAATGACACGCGTCTGTATTAAAGTCATATATGCTGCTCCTCAGGCATCCACAAAGATCTCCATGCGTGTTAGCATTAGTACACAAGTGGCAGCTTGACTGTGGCTGGAGATAATGGCTGCCATTGGGAGTCACAGTAAGCTGCTAACGTGCACGCAGTAGGTGCTGCTGCTGTGACCACTTTCCGGCTGACTGCTCAAAACGTGCTCCGAATCACCGTCCTTTCCCGGCTTATCTTACAGCGTGCAGGACCCAACCCCAGTTATTTGTGATAATCCACAGATTGTAGGCAGCTAACAGACATTTGTTTTACGACAGATGCCAGATTCAGATAAACATTTAATTAGCAACTCATCAGCTCTGTCAAAGCTAATTACCCCCAGTCTCCAGCCCCAGCCAAAAAACTGCTCCACTCGCAGTCGGTCTGCACGGCGGCTGACTCCGCTGCCGGCTGTGGCGGGATGTGGCCGAGGCCTTCGCATTGTACGGGGGATTGTGAGCGGCTAATCCTGGCATTTTTGCTGCGGTGGAATCTTGTGGGTCAGAGCGGGGAGGAGAACGGGTTAGACCGAATTACAGGCTGAGACAACATTGTGCTATTTATCAGCACTTTACACGCCTGTTGTGAAAATGACTGCTAGCGAGGTGTCATAACAGGCGCTTTTGCTTGTCACGACAACACATTTCTCTACTCAGAAAGAAAGGGATGCAAGTTTTGGGACATGCTGTTTGGCTGACAAGTGATCCCTGGGAAGTGCAGTGCAAAACCACCACCAAAGTACCCGTTTAACCGTGAATGCAGGGCCGTTTCTACCTTTGCGGGGGCCCTAAAGCCAGACATTTGTGCATTAAGTGAAAATACTAATTCTGCCCTTACAGAATTGGCTCAAAACATTTTCAGTTTTTCTGCACCTCATGCATGGAATCAGTTGCAGAAAGACTGGAAACTGATTGAGTTAGTTTCTTTGGCCACTTTTAGGTCCAAACTGAGGTCAATTCTATAACTTCCACTGTTTTTTTTTTTATCTGCTTAATTTTACTTTATTTATTTATTTTGATCCAGTTGTTTGTTATTGAATGTGTGTATTGTATATATATATATTTTAACTGTGTATTCCTGTAACTGTGTTGCATTGCTGATATCTATCTTGGCCAGGACTCTCTTGTAAAAGTGGTTCTTAATCTCAATGCGATATTTCCTGGTTAATTAAAGGTTAAATAATAAAAAAGTATTTTGGGGCCTTTAATTTGTCAAATTATAATGAAGAGATTCCTAAACCCCTTAGACGGTCCAGAAAGTTGCCATAATCTATTGGACTTCATGAGCAAAACAGGCAACAGTTCAAATTAAACATGTTAAGTTGATCAATCAGGAAAATTAAGCCTATTACAAAACAACAAACAGTGGTGGCAGGCACAACAAACCCTGCCCCAAACAAACATTTTAACTGATTTGCCAAATCTCTTATTATTGCAAAAACACATTTTTAGTGACCTTGACCTTTGACCTACATTCACCAAAATGAAATGGGATCTGTTCTGGAGAGCCTTGCATCTTTCCTGAAAATTTTATGGAAATTGGTTCATTAGATTTGGTGTAAACAAACAAACAAACAGACACACAGACAGATGGACAAACAAACAAACACACACGAAAAAACTAACCAAAAACAACACCCCTCTCCCCTTTCCGAGGGTGGGGTAAAAATTATAAATGCAATGTATTGTTTATTTATTTATTTTAAGTACATAATATATTTAATACTCACATGACAGGACGTTTTAATTCTCCTCAGATGAGACTGAACACACAGGTTTGGTGCCCCCTGGTGGTTTGGGGCCCCTAAGCATTCACATAGTTTGCCTATAGCTAGATACAGCCCTGGGCGAATGTGTGGACTAGACAGGAAGGAAACAAGGGTGGGAGCAGCCCATGCCTTCCAGCTAATGACCACAGGTAGAGGTGGGTGCAGACCCCCGACCAAATTTACTAAGAATTCACAAAATTAAAAACCACAGGTGTCATTAGGACATTTAATTGAGATGCATTCAGGTCCTCGTGGGCTCCGTTTGGTGAGTTCAGGTGTTTTTCCAGCAGTGATGACGTCAATCAGGACAGAGAGGAATTATTCAGAGTTCAACTTGTCTGTTTTTCGTGTTTTTCACCCACTACATATCAGTGCAATGCAACCACATATTAACTCAATGGGAATTGACAGTGTACAGGTGGATGTGTCCTCCAAATGTCCTCAACTTGTTGTTGGTTATATCCTATTCCCACTCTTATACTAGTGTGATTCTACATATGGACAGTCATGTCATATGTTTGTGTCTCACTGCAAAAATCTACATTTTAGCTCCTGTATTTTTCTCATTTCTAGTCAAAATATCTAATCACACTTAAAAAAAAAAGACATAATCACCTGTAGATTATGTTTTCAGTGAGATATAAAGAACTTAATTTTAGACAACAAATCTGGAAAATCTTATTTCAAGAAATCTTACCAAACTCATTTTCACTTAGTAATTGTAATTTGCACTTTATCTATTCCTGTATTTTTTTTTTTACTTGGCTCTTCTTTATCATTCTGCAGAGCACTGTTCTCTTTTTTTGCACAGTTCCTGTCTTTTAATCTATTCTGTTTTTGATCCTTTTGTTATCCTTTGAGTCATTTTTTTTTGTCTGTCAGCAACTTTACGCAAAAACTACTGACCAATTTCCATGCAAATTTGACGAATTACAGCTGTTTTCAAACACAAGGGGTGGAGGTTAAGTGTGTAATTGACAGATGTACGAACCAATCAGCAACATGGATTCAACTCTACTCCTGTTTTTGTGGGAAGATGATTCACTTTAACACTAGGTTAGCTACGTATCAGATCATATATAGAAGTGTCTCATCCACTGAGCTCCTAGTTTTATCTCCTTCCCTTGAGAAGATATTTTCGATTTCTAGGATCCACAAAAATATCAGGCAGTAATCTTTTATATAAAGTAGGATTAAGGTGTTAATTTACTGAACTGGGTTAATTCCCTGGAACTGAACCCAGGATTTTAGGTTTGATTTTATTTGTCTATAAATTATGTTTCTGTCTCTTATTTATATCCAGTGTCTGTATGTGGAACCCAAGACAATTCTCCACATTGTGAAAAGTAAAGTTCAAGCTAATCTAATCTATCTATTTTACATTTCATTAGCAGAATGGAGATATATTTGATCTGAATAGCTGTGATCCATTTGTCTCCTCTGGCTGACAGTAAAAATTTAAATGTTAGCTTTATAAAGACTCAAACATGATACCTTTTACTGCACTACATTTATCTGACAGTTTTAGTTATGAGTTTGTCTGAAATGCTTTGTTGGCAGATAGAAAATTAATGAGAAGCTGTTCTCATGATGATTTAAACCATTTTTCATATAAAAACATCAGAATGTCACATTTCATTTTTTTTTTGCTTTTCCTTTTTGGTGACTGTTGGAGGTTTTGACAGTTGGTGTTAAAAGGCTGTGTTATTAAACAGGTTACTCTGAACTGAGACCTTTTTTTCTCGGTTCTGGATGCTGAAACTGGTCAAGTTTTCATACCACGGTTTGGGAAATTTCAAAGAAAAAACAAGTAGACAAAACAAGTGGTACCAGACGCAACGTTCTGGACCATCTCATAAATGTTTATGGACATTGTTTTACTAGATGGTCTTTAAAGACAAACAGACAAAAACCAGGCACAACAAATTTATGTCCTAGGTTTGACCTTTCAAGGTTGCTCAAGCTCAAAGGTCATGATGCCACTTTGAAGCTTACATGTACTTTTCTATCTGTCAACAATAGTACTTACCAACACGGTTTTGTTGAGATATGACCATTTAAAGTCATGTGACCTTGATTTTGACTATCCAAGGTCACTCCAGATCAAAGGTCATGATGCCATTTTGAAACCCATGCCAGGTTTCCTATCTGTTAATAATTACCTCTGCTAAGGAGGTTATGTTTTTGCCGGCGTTTGTCTGTCTGTCTGTCTGTCTGTCTGCCTCTGTACAACAGAACTCAAAAAGTAATGGATGGATTTGGATGAAACCTTCAGGATAACTTGGGAATGACACAAGGACCAATTGATCAGATTTTAGTGAAGACCCAGAAGAGATCCTGGATTCTGGATCACTTTGAAATGTATCCTCTGTTTACCACAATTACTGTTATTTTAGTGTTTAAGGTATTGACCCAGTGACCTCTGACCTCTTTGGTCAACAATAGGTCAAAATCTATACATACAAGATGCAGAATTGAAAGACTAGCATTTCGTTGCTCATTGTTAGGGCTCAAACATAGTCGACGCAATGCTAGGCATATGCGGCTGCAAGGCTACACATAGCTATGCATCGGTCGCCATTGTGCGCCAATGCGTAGGAAAACACGTCCTGTCAACTTTTGATACGCGACGCGTCAATCCACACAATACCTTGCATTGTCGGTGGGGGCGATACTGCAAATATTGTACATTCTTTCATGTATTTGTTATATTCATAGAAGAAGTATTCCTAAAATGGCTGGACATGAACAGAAACTTTGAAGTGATTTGACAATATCGTTCTTTCTATGACAGTAGGTCACAATTGCAGAGTAATAAAATAGGACCAGAGAAACAAACTCCTCTCTGTCGTCTTCACTAATAATTCAATCTTTCTTTTATCTTGTCTTCTTCAATGACAGCACTGGTTGGATTCATTTCAAACTTTATATGTTGGTTTCAGTCTAGTTCCTATTGAGCACTGATAGAAGTCATATATGGACTTTGATTGAATTAGTCGACTTCTCCTCCAGTCAAAGTACCACCCACCTCTATTGGGGGATTGATCTCCTGCTTCCAGACCACAGGACTGGAACATATTGAGACAGAATCTGACAACCTCGCAAATTCCAGTTGTTATTGATTGATGATCGAACGTGCTGGTGAGATACGAGGCCAACGGTTCTATTTTTAGATCATTCCGTGACTGCTCTTATCACAGCAGAATACAGACGCTCATCTGACTCCTACATCTACGTTTAGATCCATTAACAGTTATGGTCATTACACAGTTTGATCAGTGGGTAAAGGACACATGAAAAATTCATTACCTTTAAAACTGAAATACTTTTGATGGATCTAAGACCAGAAATGCCAAAATAAAAGGCACAAGTATGTTTTCATTTGTGTATAATCACATAAAAATACGACTTCTGTTTTTCTTACTTTCGAAGGAGCTTCTAGACGAGCTCAGAACAGAAATTATCTTGTCATTTTGTCAGACAGTTTGATGCTGTAAATGGTGAATATGAGTAATTGTTGTCAGTTTATGACCTTATATCCAGTGTTCAAATTATCATTCCAGCTTCGGGGGGTGTCAGCATTTTGGGACCGATGGCGATGACGTCACATGTCAGATTTGTGCTGTGCCCACATACCACAGACTAAAGCGGCTGTGCATGGTGTCTAACAGTTGAGGGAAATTGGGCTACACTAAACGCCCATATATGTAACAAAAAAAAACAACTCATTGACAACAAGTACGTTGCCTCTGTATTCATGACGCAACACTTGCGTAGCCAGCAGACAGTACCCTATCTATCTATCTATCTATCTATCTATCTATCTATCTATCTATCTATCTATCTATCTATCTATCTATCTATCTATCTATCTATCTATCTATCTATCTATCTATCTATCTATCTATCTATCTATCTCACTTACTTATAATGGGCGAAATTTCAAATGTCTGTAGCAGCATAACTATTACTTAAATTCCTACTAAATGTGGTTTATGTATGTCCAATTACCCAGAATAATTGTTATTACATTTTGGGAAAAAATAGGCCAGTTACAATTTTGATGAAACATAACAAAAGAAAATTATGAGTAATAAAATAAAACAAACCGAAAAAACAACAAAAACAAAACGGACAAAAAAACATCAAAGAAAAATAAAACCCAACCCATCTCTCCTCCCGCCCTTAGATGCATCTCCATCTAAGATTCAGTAAATAAATTAGCAAAACAGTTCGAGGCAATTGCTAAGTATGATAGTCATTAAGCATGACTAAGTAAACAAAAAAAGAAGAGAGTGGAGTTGGTCCACAAGGCAGATCTGAGCGCAGATGAACTGGTGTTGTGTTGGGCTGGGATTAAATTTTAGGAAAAGTAGGTCAAAGTCAACATTTTTTAAGATTCTTTTTTAAATGATTTTTCTCCTCAATGTACTTATAATGACAGGCTACGGGACCTTCTTTGAATTGAATCAGGATGGATTAAATGAATCCATCCTCACCTATAATATCTCCACCTGGTACAACTTCCTCACAATTAAACACAAAACAAAACTCTACTGAATAATAAACCAGTTCAGTAAAACCACCCAAACAACCCAGTCCCCTCAGTCTGAACTCTACAGTGGCTCAGTGAGGAGGAAAGACACCCTCATCACTGAGGACCCCTCCATCACTCCATCAAGCTGCTTCCATCAGGCAGATGCTACAAATCTATGGATGAAACGATCTTATTTCAGAATAAAATGACTGTTATTTTGTGTTTTCTCGCAGTGCGTCTGCCCACAGGAGGAATAGGACCTCCTGTCACATGATTTCAGAGACTTGTGGGTATGTGAAGAATGATACGAAGTGAACATTCAGTGAACCGAAGCGGGAATTCCTCTTCAGTGTCTTGTGCGTGTAATTAGTCAGTATTGAGCACAGTTATATTGTGTCTGAAATTAGAATTCTGCATGCTTACACTTCATACTGAGGCATTTCTGGAGCATTCACATTAGCAGCTTCTCCGGACTGACCTGTAACCTAGCAACCGCCTGACGTCTCACACAAGCAGATGATTAAAGCTACCTTTTTTCCATTCCTAGCATGAACCCTTTGATAGATTTCCCCCCCTTCAACTCTGGTATTCTGTGCTCAGTAGCATGCCAAGAGCACTCATATTACCCACAAATATGAATCGCCACTGTTTCTTTTTGCCGTTTGAGATCAGGGGCTGAAGGTGCTTCAGTCTGCGCAGCCCCATCATTAACAGAACTACAGAGCTGTTACATGCATCTGGCTTTTTCATGTCATACCAGGACAGTGCTTGATCTGCAGGAGCTGCTGGAGGATGCTTTCCAAATTTGGCTCTCATTCTGGGTCTACACTCCTCCAACAGCACAAATATGTGATTACATGCACACTGCACTGCAAAAATCTAAGTGGATTTGTCTCATTTCAGGTCAAAATATCTCATCGCACTTAAAATAAGACATAATGATTGTAAGATTAACCTGTAATTCAGATCTAAGAACTTAGTTTTTGGCAATAGATGTGGAAAATTATATTTTACTTTGATTATTTTCACTTGCTCCATTGGCAGATTTTTTCATTGGTGCTTGAATTAAGCAAAAATAAATGAATGAATAGATAAACAAAAAATGAAATTGAATATTGAATTAAGCAAAAAATTAAAAAATCTGCCAGTAGAAAAAGTGAAAATAATCTTGGTAAGATTTTCAAGATTTACTGTCTAAAAATAAGACTGCTCTACAATTTTTGTATATAATTATTTATTTATTTGTTATTTTTTAAAAAGAAAGTATCTGCTTCAGACATGAAATGTCCGAAAATGTATTTTCCAATTGATAAGCTCAGTTGGAAATAGTTTGTGGCTCTTCTGGTCACATGACTGATGGAGCAGTTCAGTATGCTGTGAGCTACTGTTAAACATGAGCTACGGGACAGGAGTTAAAATACACACCTCAACACCCGTTGAATGAACTCACAAATATTAGTGTGATAATTAGTATTCCTCAACACACACTGAGGTAGAGTTAAAGAATGACACTGTACACAGTAAATTTTGCAGTGTTAAATCAACACTTAGAGAGTTTATTTAACTTCTTCTAGAGTGTATTTGATCCCATTGTCTCCAAATTAACACTGCAAAATCTACACTGTACACTTCACACTGTAAACCCGAATGTTCAGAATAATTAAATATATTAAGTTGTGAATATTGTAAGTTTCAGAAATAGTACTATTAACTCAAATGTTTTAAGTTACTGTAACATATTCTTCTTTTTAAGTACTTCCAACTAATAGGGGAACTATTATGGATATAAGTGAACATAACTTAAAAACATATTAGGTACAACTTAGTGGAATTAAGTCATTAAATGCTCAGAATGATATTGTACTGTTATTTCTATTGTTTCAAATAAGGATGATTGAAAAATTAACATAACTGATGTAGTAGATGATGAAATACAATTTCAGAAAACTCCAAATAAGCACCAATATTTATAACACCAAAAACATTACAATCACAAAACAGTAATTTTAATCAGGGGCGTCTGTGGTTCAGTTGGTAGAGCGGGTCGTCCAATGACTGAAGGGTCAGAGGTTCACGTCCTGGCTCTGTCTGTCCACATGTCTTAGTGTCCTTGGACAAAGACACTGAACCCTGACTGAGTCTCCCAGTAGGACTGACAGAACCTTAGAATACTAAGTTAATAAGTAATGTTTTAATATAAGTATGCTTTAATAAGCATCTACATTTAGAGTTCTGGGAACTTGTATGTTTTTAAGTTTCATCAACTTAAAATAATTGAGGCAATCGATTGCCTTTTTGAGTTCTTCTAACTTATTCGGGTTTACATTGCACAAATTCAACACTTTCACTTATTTTTGTTTTAACTACCGTATTTTTTACTCCAGAAATTTGCTGTGTACAAACACCTTCTGTTTTTAGACTGATGCATAAGTAAGAAAAAGTCAAAGATATGAAACACCATCACATTAGATAGAGGTCAACCAGGCCCTCCAGCGCAGAAGCCTCTTTTCATAATTTCACTTTAAGGCGTCATTTGGGAGTTGTCCATAAATTGCCAGGCCTGCATCATTGGCTTCCTCCTCCTTCTTCCTCTTGTGTGCTCCTCCTCCTCCTCCTCCTCCTCACACCTCTCTGTCTTTGAGCACATTGTTAAGACTCTCCAATAAGCAGATAAAGGCAACGCAAGGGGAACCAGGGCTGACACAGCAACATGGTGAGGGGAGACGTTTTCAAGTTTTCACTCTGTGTGTCTCTACCGTACGTGTCATTGAGGGACACTATATCTGTAAGACCCCACACTTTCCGCTTTGGAGAGGGTTCTTTTTAATCTCCAATGAGGAAGAGGGAAAAAGAAATGGAAGTGGGAGAAAACTGGACGAAAGGAGGCAGGACTGGAGGAGCAGAGATAGGGGAAATGACTGCAAAAATGAAACGCATTGTACTGTAATTGAAAAAAACAAAACCCCAAACCACAATATGCAGCAAGACAAATCATCTGTATTCTACACTTTATTCTGCTAAGAAATGGAAATGACTGTTCAATCTTTGTACGCATAGAAAAAAAAAAAGTGACTCAGATTATGTTATTAAAAAGGTGTAGGTAGTTTTTGTACATTTGGATCTAGAGAAAACGTGTGATATCACCCACTAGTTAAATATATTTTTGCAATATTCATCTCTCAGCTACAGACTTCTAACACCTCTGCAAAAAGTGACTCAGATTTAAGAGATTACTAGAATGTCTTCAGCTAATTAACATTTTAATATCGCAGATACAGCAGTTCAAACAACTTTTACGATCTAGTCACAGGATGATATTTATAGTAGAAACATTAGCCGTTCTCTTCACTACTCCACAGCTCAGAAAAGCAGCATATTTGGAACCCATGTGCTGACACTCGACACCGAGGAGATATTAAAGAGGATCAAAGAACGTGATCCTGGTGAGTTCAGGTTTCTGTGGACGCAGGGCTCTCCCACTGCTGTTTGGAGAAAAGCCACGTGAGATGGGATGTGTCATGTTGTGTGGGTGGGGAAAGTTTCTGGAGATGGACACTAATTTGTTGTTGTTGGAGACAGCATGTGCAGATGGAATGTAGTGGATGAGTGTCAGATCTGATGAGCTTCACGGTTTCAGTGATGTTTTTGTGATATTTTGTAATTTGTTTTTCTTTGCTCTGTGGTTGGCCTTGTTCAACTCTATCAGGAAAGAGACCATTTTAGGTCATTTCCACGAATATTAAATGGAGA
Source organism: Siphamia tubifer (assembly GCA_020466265.1). Classification (NCBI taxonomy): domain Eukaryota; kingdom Metazoa; phylum Chordata; class Actinopteri; order Kurtiformes; family Apogonidae; genus Siphamia; species Siphamia tubifer. Next base: position 34,965,206 of record CM035801.1, on the reverse strand, counting down.
GCCAATCCTGTGTCCAGAAGAATGTTAGATTTATGCATTATGCATCGATTCAGAGAGATTTTATGGATGTTTTGAAGCTATAAATTAAGGGGTGGCCAACCCTGGTCCTCCAGAGCCACAGTCCTGCATGTTTTAAATGTATCCCTCTTCTAACACACCTGATTCAAATGATCAGCCTATTATCAAGTTCAGCAGAAGCCTGATAATGACCATCAGGTGTGTTGGAAGAGGGTTGTATCTAAAACATGCAGGATTGTGGCTCTGGAGGACCAGGGTTAGTGAATAAACTGCAAATATCTATATCTTAGCAAGTGTATTTCTAGTCATTTCTAGTCAAAATATGTCATCACAATTAAAATAAGATAGAGTAACTTACTGTAGACAATAGATCTGGAAAATTGTATTTCAATAAATCTTACCAAGATCATTTTCTTTTGTTCCATTGGTAGCTTTTTTTTACTTGAAGTAAAAAAAAAAAAAAAAAAAATAGATTGCACAAAATTTGAATCTCTTTTGTATTTTATTTTGACCATAAGTTTGAGACATACTACTTTGTTTTGGAAGACACCTTTTCTCTGTCGTTTTGAGTTTTCCCCAATTCCCTTTTATTTGTAAAGTAACTTATTTGAATTGTTATTTTTGGTACTGGCATTTTGTAATGGAGTTAGTAGAACAGTTTGAGAAACTTTCTTAAGCAGTTTTCTTTGCTGTTTTCTGGGGGTTTTTTTGGTAGTTTCCAGTATTGCCTTTTTTATTTTATTGTATTTTTACTGTGTTTTTACCAAGTTTTGCCTTTGTAACTACTTTCTGGAGTTCAAGTAAAGCGAGCGTGATTTAGAAAAAAACCCAAAAAACTACTGCTTATTGTTGTTCAGTGTGTTCCAGTTCACAGTTCATGTTGAACATCCTAAATCTCTTGCTGATATACATTCCGAGTGTCTTATTCAGGAAAAACCTGTCAAACTTCACTTCCTCTGTCTTTGTCTGTTATTCCACCCTGTTCTGACCCTAAAACACACAGTAAAGCAAAAGCACTGAGAAAAAAAACACAACACAAGTGTGTACTCACAGCAGTTTTTATGACACTGAAACAGATGCATATTCACAGCGGAACATTTACCTGAAAAAATGTCATAAAAAGGATTAAAGGGTTTAAAAAGCATGTTGCTTGTTTATTTCAACGGTGCTAATTAAGACATTTGGCATTAAGCACCAAAAAAACCTCACTGAATCAGACTGTATGAAGGTAGAGGTTTGTTTTAACATGTTACAGCTTGGAAATGGCATGTGTCATAGAAATTAAAGCTGGAATTTCACTGTTTTATGTTGAGTTTCACTATGTTGAATGTATGCGTTTAAGCGGTTTTAAATTAATTTGAAACTTTTTGTTTCAACTCATGCATTTTTTGATGAAAAGCAGGTGTTTTTGTTGTTTGTGTTGAAATCCTCAATGGAACAAGAAAGTAATCAAATGAAATGCAGGTAGAGTTTCTGTATTTTATACCATAGTACATGTACTCTATAGTGCTTTATGTCTTTATTGTGAATTTCATCCTATTTGTCATCAGTAGTACTCCACTTTTGGTCTAGTCACCTATCCTCCTAATTGTTTATTTTCTTGAACAAAACCCATTAGTATCATAAATGAGAATTGTAAGAATTGTAAATGTAAACTTTTCCCAACATTTAACAGCATCTGTTCTGGGTCACTGATGCTCTATACACTCAATTTGGTATGGATTCAACCAACAGTTTTGCTGCAACATATGTTTGAAATCTTGCTAATAAAAAAAATTTAGTTTGACCTACTTTTCCCAAAATATATTTAGATATACTTTGGGTCACTGGTAATCTGTAAACCCACTTTAGTATTAATTCAACCAATATTTTGCTGTTAGGGTGTTAACAATCAAACCAAACCAAAAACAATACCCCTTCCTGAGGGCTGGGGCAATTATTACTATTACCTGTTTGTGAAGTGAACTGCGACAATATTCCCTCAATGTTTTCTACTGTTATAAAAAAGTCCAGCACTAACATGTGGCCATGAACAGCTGCCATTACCAATAACTATACTGCATCATTTTGTTCAAAGACACCAGACCTGTTCTGTTGTCATAATGAACTGGTCCTTGTACATTTTAAAGGGCCACTCCTGCACATTCAGTCACAGTCACACTTAAAGACCCTCCAATGCTACAGCAGAGGTTGTATATCCTGATTTTTATTCCCATTAGACTGAAATGAAAGCTTTGTGGTACACATTCAATAAACTGAAGGTGAAAAGACTCATTACTAGCATTGTTTGCTTATTCTTGCCCAACTTAGTCCAGTGTAACCGAAGAAAAAACACAAGTGGTTCCCAAGCAGTGGATGTAAATTGATACTTTGATATTCGACATACACAGGTAAGTATTCCCTTGAGCGGGTCATTAAAATCGTACATGTATCTAAAATGTGCATTAAAGGCTAAAAAGGTAAAGTTAGAGCTCTTGAAAACTTCCAGAGTGAGCCATTATTTGGCTAAGAGTGCAAGGAAAGGGAACACAAACAGAGTACAAGTATGGTAACATTTTGTTCTTAGCTTTATCATTAATAAAACAGCATCTCAAGTAGTGTCAGTTTGGAGTGTGTTCCATTGAAATACCTATTGAAAGTTTGCTACCAGTAGCCACTCCAACCCTCTGGCTATGTCAGACTGCATGAGGATGCAGTAGATACAACCCTGAGCGAATTACGTGAGCAAGAATGTATTTGACTGCATAGTTTTAGGGGTCAGAAAAATGTTCTGTTAAAAGTTTCACTGACTTGCCTCAAATATTTGGTGCTCATAGGAATGTAAATACCCTGTTGGCCTTGGTCCAGCGTCTGAAAGTGAGTCTAGATCTGCAGGAGCAGCGCAACTCCAGCCAAAGTCCACTTAGACGGCTTCTCTTTGGTTTTCAGGTTGAAGGTCCAGACATAGGTCGGGCCCCTCTGGCGGGTTTTATACACCGGACAATTGTAGACGTTCTTGACCTCCTGCTTGTCCACTGGGATGGCTTTGATGAAGATGACCGGCATGTTCGGGGTCAGCTCCTTCAGACGAGCATCTACAATGAGGCCGGTCTGAAAGTGGAAATTCAGGGAGACAGAAGCAAACCACAGAGGTGAGGAAAGTTAGCTGGAGGTGAGCTCGAAATGTGGTTGTTCATGCGTCAATATTTAACATTTTTTTAATTGTATCAGTAATAATAATAATAATAATAAAAAAAAAGTTTGACCAGTTTTCGTTGTCATATGAGCTGCTAGACTTTTCCAAAACACAATATTGTTGTGTCCTTGAAAAGTGGTGAAAGTCTGCAGAGTTAAGTCAAGCTGGCCTGCCTTAGAATACACACTGTATAAACACACTGAAACAGGGTCTGTCTCATTAATTAATCCTCCTACACTTAGTGGCTGACAAACAGAATATCCACCATGCGTGCACAGTGACTTTCAGGAATGAATGTAAATCCTGATGACTTTGGAAAGCTCAGAGGACAAAGCCCTAATTACATCTGCAATTACTATAAAACTTTAAAGAGGTGTTAAATACCAATAACGTTATGTCTGTGTGAGTAAATACAAATGATGGGTGTCTTAAAGCAGGCATGTGACTGTAAATGAGTTTAATGGCACTGGGTGTACACTGTTACTACGGTAACAGATATCTATTTTTATTGTTTAATCTGGCAACATATTGTAAGAATAAAACTGTCTCCCTGTGGCACAAAGCTGGAGTGTTCGTCAGCATTAAGGGACGTCCATCACACAAGCACACATGGGTTCAGGTCCAGCACACTGTGTTTATCACATACAGTATCTGCTGCCTTTGATGTCTGAAGCCCCTTTGAATACGAGGCAGGTTCATTAATATAGATGAGTAGGTTTATCATAAATCTTTGACTTTTATTGCTGCACAGAGCTGAGTCCAGATGGAGACCTGCGTATTCTTCTTTTCACACTCCGCTACTTCCTGCCATTGGCACAGAGCTGGCCTTGGGGCTGAGGGGAGGACATGGACTGGGGGAGGGGAGAAAAGGAAGAAGGCGATGGGGAGTGTGTGTGTGTGTGTGTGTGTGTGTGTGTAGGGTTACAGTGGATTAACATGACACATGAAACTGACTGACTGTGTGAGTCGGACTAAAAGCAGACATGTTAGCTGACTGAAATAAAAGTTATACTAATCACACTAACGCACTTAGATAATGATTTAACTCCTGCATGTAAAGAGCCCAGACTGGACTGGAATGGAATACCAAGTGTTCTGCACATGCACTGGAGCTCTGTACCAAACCCTGGCCTGGAGGTTCAACACCATGTATCTCATCTGCACAAAAAGAAGAATGGACTGAAAGTATGACAGCACTTTGTTTCCTAACGTCATACTTAACTGACCAATGAGATGTGAAACACTGTGAGCTGATGGCACTTGTGAGCGTTCGCTAGCATGACGCTGGAGAGTTGAAAAATGGCAAGGACGTGCTGAGATTGCAGCAAGGAGGCACTGCATCTGGGGAAAGTCCTGCATGTATATATGTGGGTACATTGCTAAGTATTTTTGTGCTAGTTTATGGCTGGGTGTGTGGGATAAGATTGTTTTTGAGGTGTTGTAGTTGAGGTGACAGGATTTCAGCAATAATCAATTACACTTCTATGAGTGTAGACTGGGACAAGTGTCTAGTGGTGATGTTGGATACCACAAATTCCCTTTCCAATCTGATACAGAGTAAAATTTTAATCTGTTTTTAACTATAGTCCCTTAATTTTTTTTATTGTCTTCTAAAATATTTGTGAATGAGTGTGTGTATGTGAATGCGTGTGTGTGTGTGTATGTGTACTATAGACTGAGTCTCTGTGAACATCTACTCTTTTATTTATATTTATTCAAATGTTTGTTATATTTCATCTATGTCTAAGGTTGTTGGTGTTTATTGAAATTGTAAAACATGAGTTAAGAAAAACCTGAAGCCACGTTCCTTATATGTGTTCACGTCCTTGGCCAATAAAGCTGATTTTAATGAAGCTGACTCTGGTTTTTGATGTTCAAGAGTTAATGCAAACAAAGCCATTTGTACTATGTGTTTTTCCCCCAATCCAAGGAGAATCAATAAGAAAATCGAACGGGAACTGATAATGGAAGTGGAAGCTGTAACATTAGCATTCTGCTGGCAACAGTACAGACTAATTGGTAGGACTTGTGTTTATGATGTGTGTGAGTGGGCGTGCCGTTGTCCTCCCACTCCTCCATCTGATAGATTCTTAATGTTGTAAAGGTATGTTTCTAAGTCTAAAACTCTTCCTGCGTTCATCCTGTTCTTCAGTCTAGGCCGTCTATCTGCCTGTCTATTTGCCAGCGTCTCCAACTTTAATGAAGAAAAAAGGAGCCACTCCTCTAAAGGGCAACCTAAGTGTTCAAGTGCACACTCTGCACATTGCCTAATTAAGAAGTCTACAGGGATGCTCCTTGAAAGCTGGATGTGTATACTGTAGCTGGATGTATGTAGATAGATGGAGCCCTGGGAAGTGGAGTAATGCAGAGATCTGGATGCAAAAAGGATGCAAAGCAGAAAAGTAAGTCACAAAGGGAATGTGGAGGCCCTTTAGGGGTGGAAATATTCAAGCTGCTTGACTTAGTTTAAAAATGCATTTTCAGGTTAGTTCACCTTGTGGTCATGTGTGAGTCTGTCATCCATCATGAGGCGGAATGGTGAAAAAAAATATTACCAAAGGAATGGGAATCAAAGTGTGCTCTTTAGGATGTTGTAACTATACCTTCCCTAGAGACAGGATGTCAAATGTGCGAAGTGTGTAACAGCTCAATGCAGGAATTATTAAAGAAGTCAGAGGGATGGCCATTTGTTGGAGAAATAATATTTGATATTTAGTGGAAACAGAGCAGATAGAGGCAGTTTTCATTGTGTATACTTGTTAGATTTATGGTATGCTAGCTTTACCTCCTAATGCTTAAGATGGATACACAACAGGAAGCAAAAAATGAATTATTCCATGTTTTGCTAAATTTAATCCTTCTATTTCCTCTCTAAGACATATTGGATTTGAAAATGTATCCCTCCTTCCAATAAGAGGGAACCTGGATGTTTTATTGTTTGCATCTTATTTCATTTACTGCCTCTTCATGGAGTGAATACAGATTTTTGACAGCTTTCTGGAATATACTTCTTGTTATTATCCTGCCCCCCGAAGGGAAGGTGAAGGTATTGTTTTTGGTTTGTTTTTTTGTTTGTCTCTCCGTTTGTTTGATTGTCAGCAACTTTACAGACACACACAAAAAAAACTATTGGACCAATTTCCAAGACATTTTCAGGAAAGGTGTGAGGTGGTCGTGAATACATGCCATTCAATTTTGGTGAATGTAGGTCAAAGGTCAAGGTTACCAAACATATCAGGTACAACCTTTGCGAGGGGCTGGGTTTGTTGTGCCTGGCAACATTTGTTTATATAAAGTTGTTGATAGTATTCACATCAGCTGCCAGTCTGTAAATATGTTTGACTGTAGTGTCCCTGTCAAATAAATAAATAAATGAACTATCTCTACTGCAGAGGTTTCAAACATGCGGCTTGGGGGCCAAATCTGGCCCACAAAGTCTGGTCCATAGGATGAATTTGTTAAATGCAAAAATTACACAAGATAATAATCAATTTAGTTCCGGTTCCACATCAGTAAAATATTATCATAATAACCTGTAAATGCTCACAACTCCAAATTTGTAAATATCAACATTTTCATGTCAGTTCACTGTATCTGCACGAAAACAAAACCAGAATAACCTGGACACACATGAACATTTTGAAATGTCTGAAGTACGAGTGTACCAATATTCTGCCAGTTCTGTGTTTTTATTGTGTTTGTGAGTTTTAATGTAAATGTATAAATGATAAACTGAAATATAATAATGTAAAAATTGCGTGTCATTTTCTTAGGAAATTTCAGTCAGTTTATGTTATTCACATTGATTTCAAGGATAGCTGGAGGATATAAACATTTTCATCACATACTTTTCCTTTTTTTTTGCTCTAAAACACAGATGAATATTTGGAGTTTATATTATTTATATATTATTATATTACGTTATTATTTCACAGGTCCAGCCCACTTCAGATCAAATTTGGCTTAATGTGGCCCCTGAGCTAAATAGAGTTCGACACCCTTGTTCTACAGTATACATAAATTACAAATCTATTAAAAATTCATGCATCAAGAAGGGATTTCTGAGAGATTTAATTAAAGAAGCATAAATGGAATTTGATGGTTGTAGCTCCTCTTATTATACATTGACGTTTGACCTTTGACTTTCTCAGCCAAATATTATATGACATTCTAATCTCCATGAAATGTGACCAGTGTAACATGAAGCCTTTGTCCTACTGGTTATTGATGGTGACAAAAGCCTGAGGGTCAAAAAGTCATCAAGTCAAATAAATTAAACAAAAGGAAAATATATGTGACCGATCCCACTCATTAACCACAAGGAAATAGATAGAAAAGTGTTTAATACCATCCTGCTTCAAATACACATGATAAATAAAGGAGGAAAAGGAGAAAAAAGAGATAATTTTAAAGAAAATTTTTTGAAATATCAGAAAAGTTGTAACAATTTGATTAAAAAAACTAATAGTATCATTCTAACTTATATGACAAGATAACTTTACATGCATTTTTCCCTCTCTTATCTACATTGTTGTAAAAGAGAACAGGTTCTAAATGAACTCATCTGGTAAAATGAAAGGTTAAATTAAATAAACAAATAAACAAGGAAAGTCCATATAGTTAAAATGCACCATTATTTGTGTCTTATAAAATTATACATAACTATAAGGATAATCTCGAAGCATATCTTTATCCTGTGTGACACTACTATTGTGAAATATAAAGTAGCAAGGGATCATGACAGTTGGAGTTTCACTGTTATTGTCAACAATTTGACATAAATAAGGTGTCAAATATGTCTACAGCAGAATTTATAGTCATGTTACGTAAATAGCCACAAGTATAATTTAAACTAAGTAAAATATTACTGTTAGTGAAGGGGATGTGAATGCACTGACAGGTAACTAACTGAAGCAGGCTGTTAAATCTAATACATTTCTCTGAATTTGAAATCTTGAGACAAAATGTGTAGGATTTGTTTTGATACTTTGAGGAAATTATATGGAACTTTGTGATCAGTAGAAAAAGATGGGGTAAGGGATAGGAGTATCCAAGTTTTAAAAATGTTTTTCTTTTTTTTGATTTTTGAAAAAATATTTAAAACCCCCCATAAAATCTGATATAAATACATTCAGTCGCTCGTACAATTTAATATAGGTCTTTAAATTTAAGTTCTTCACCTGCGTGTCCCAGCGTGCACCCTCCATGTACAGTCCGTGGACGTATGCCCCTTCACGAGGTGGTGAACTGAAATCCTCACGGTTCTTTTTGGTTACGTCACACTGCAGACACATGCTGTCCAGAGGCCACTCGTTCCTGTCAGACAAACAGAGATTTTATGGATCACACTGAGCGTTGCCATTAGATCTGGTTGTTTGATGTTGTCATGTAAACACATCCCATGGTTCAGTACCTCCGGGCCATGGCCTGCATGATCGCTGTGAGAAAGGACTGAGGGTTGAAGAAGCCCGCCAACCATACGACAGAGGGTAATACGAAGTCTGTGGACCAGGCTTCCAGCTCTTTGATCCTTGATAGCAGATCAGTGAACCACAGGGCCAGGCCTGACATGGACGGGTAGGCCCGTTTGGTCCAGCTGTCTGGTACCAGGTCCAGGAAAATGGCATTCTGGAGGTTCTCCATGTCACTGGTCATAGTCAGCTCTCCCTGAAGGGGTTCACACAAAGTTTACATAAGTTAAACTTTATTTACAAAGCACATGTTTCTGACTTCCTCTGTGATATCTCATTAAGCCAATTTCGAATGCTTTATAAGGTCAAGCGTGGGGTTATTTATGTGTGAAAACTACCAAGCTTGTGTGAAATACAGACTTTATTTTAGGTACTTAACTCATAAAGACCCTGTGCTACTATTATGACACTTTTTTCTCTCTATTTCACCTTTCTTAATTGATTCATCACCATTTATTATTGTACTATTTTTGTATTTAGCATTTTATCAGTGAAAACCAAGTATGTTTCTTAAATGTAATTTACTGATCATATACAGAGTTCCTACAGCTCAGGGCAAGTTACAGTCAAGACTTTTTAAGACTTTTTTAATGCCATTTGAAATTAAATTTAAGACCAAGCTGACAATAAACCAAAATTGAAAAGGGAAAAAACATCACATGGGGGGCAGTTTTACCCAACTGTTTATTTTAAATAGAACATGACTTTTTGGTCCAGTTGCTGCTACATTCATGAACCATTTGCATCAAGAAGCATAATTTTGAATATACAAACACACACACACACACACACACACACACACACACACACACACACACATATAAACACACACTTGCAAAAAACTAAGTATAGCTAAAGGAATACTACACCCACAGAATGATGTGCCCCCATTTTCTACTCACCCTAAATAATTTTTGTAATATAGACAGCCTAAATGTACTTTTAATTAATTTCAAACTAACATAAACCTTACTAATGTGTCCAAATGTTTAAGACTCTTGAAAATGTGATTTAAGACATTTTAATGCCAATTCAGGCCTTATTTTTAGAACAATGAATTCAATGCCTTTTAAGACTTTTCAATGATCCACAGGAACCCTGATATAGATGTTCATAAAAAGCTCAGATTAAAGTTGAAGGTGCTTCTTTCAATAAAATCATTCCCTAAACATACACCCAGTGTGTCCATCCACACATCCATCATGTACTAGATGTTCATAAAAGCTCAAAAGTTATAAAATCAGAACCAAAAAACTAAAGAAGTGGGAGTTTTTTTTCAGGATAATCGATCATTAACTGAAGTTAAAACAAGTGCCTCCATCCACTGTAATTGATCCAACTTCATGGGCTTTACTGGTGAATCAATGTTGTACAAGATGATAGTGTTTCCACGGTAACTACAGAGCCACTGAACGTCCAAATGGGTCATAGCTGATAACCATGAAAAGACAAATAACTGCATTTTACACCAATTATTTACATGTATTGATAAAATTAGTGGTTGTAACAGGTATACAGCAGTCGATGATTTTGGTCACCAGTGGGTGTTTGGGTCTTTATGGGTTAACAAGAACACATTAAAAAAGTTCACTGACTTTAAGACCAGAAGTGGAAAATGTTCACAATGCCCATTTGGTATAAAATTATAATGTGAAATCTAACAAACTTACAATGCATTGTAAAGTTTTAAAGTGCAAAAGTCTGCAGATACAAGATCATACTGGTCAAACAAAAGCAGATTTCCTCATAACCTTCAGCCTTATCTGAAATCTTGCACATCTTGGTTTAAAATGCACATTCTTCCCAGTCTGAATGAAAGGGGACAAGTTTTTAAAAGGGAAATCTGTCTGTTGTAGCAGATAAATGACACGCCATTATTTCTGGAGGAATTCTTTACAGATCTAATTCAAAGTTTTCAGCCTTTGCCTAAGTTTGATGAACAGGCGTCGTGTGGATATTACAAAAATCTGTTGTATAATTTGGCTTTCATCCTCTTTCTGATCAGCTGGATAATAACTATTTTAATTAGGACGACTGTTCTCAGCGCTGACAGATGCTCTCTCTTCTGTTCATGAAGGCTTTTTTATTTTTATTTTTTTTAAATGTTTGTGAATTTTTCACTGCAGCAAAGAGTTCAACGTGTCAGTTTCTGTTTGTCTCAACGGCCTAACATTGGAGGTGACACCTTCCAGCCGTGTAAGATGTTAAATGGTAACAATCCTTCTGAAACTACCGATGCATACATAAACATGAAGACAAGCGTGGCATGCCAGATAAGGAAATGCGCTGTAGATAGCCAAGAGAATGTGGCACTGAAGAGTAATGAGACGGCACACAACAAGCAAAAACAGTGGTGTCCTTCACCCACTGATACTGTAGCTGACGTGCTGCTGATGTATAGATACCCATATGTGACAGTCATAACAATTCTTTATGAGGGCGATAAGGTTCCATAGATTTATCTACATCGCTGCTTTTACCGTGAACCTTTCATCTTTGCAACGCTCCACAAAATAATTCCAATCTGTCAGTTCAGCCGCAACACCCCTGACATGGCGGGCACTCCGAGGCAGCGCCATGGCACCAAGGCTAACATTCTGATGGTTCCTATTTATTTCACTATAAAGACGAAATATGATTCCATTTGCTGGTACAATACTCTACATAGCTTTTAAATCACTGAGCCGATTTATTGAAGCTTGTAGTGTCGGGAGATCGAAGCCTCATAACTCCTGACAAACACATTCTACACAACCCCCCCCCCCCCTCACCCCCCACTCCCATTTTCTCTTTTTGTTTGTTGTTAACACACGACTCAGTTAAGCTTGACACACACGACTTAGACGTCTTATTCCTTTCTACTCCGTTGTAAGCCACGTCTCTGGCTCATTCTTAAGGCTGGGCTTCACACATTACACATGAAAAGGTTTAGATACTCAGGAATACTAATGCAGCAGCCTGTCAGCATCAGCTGAGGCGGCACGCTGTGAATCATAGGTGCTGAGGATAAGTGAAGAGTTTGCGGTGGATTTGTCGGAACAGTTCAGTCGAAGTTCATTTGTTTTTGGAACTTAAATGTATTTACAAGATGAAACCAGCCACTGCTAAACGAGTGGATCTGTGGAATATGTCAGAGATTCCGTCTCTATTTCCTCTACAGTTTTTTCCCCCGTCACTAATGGAAAGAGCTTTGCGGTTCTTGTGTGGGCACATGTGTATAGTGCATAGAAATCATGTATGAATTAAACGAGGCTTATGCCGTTGGAAGTGATGGTTACAGTACATCTCTGAACACCTCCGATCCTTTCTCATAGAACTATGATGTCATGGTTGATGTGAGCCATCTCCAGGTCACCGGGTCTTTCATTTACACTCGATTTGAAGTCAATCAGACACATAGTTCCAGAGATATCAAATAAAGAGTGTTTAGTGATTTTAAACTTTTGAGTGTCCCTTGTGGCTAATCTAGAAATGGTAAATCATCCAAAATCAAATCAGTTCTTCATATCCATGATATTCATTGATATGGAAACCATGGAATTTCTACATTAAATATCTTTCACATTATCGCGTTAACCCGAAACTCTGTTCTGGCATGTAATCATTATCATTTAATAATAGTAGTTTAAGATTAGCGCTGCCCAAAATTAATGCATGGGTGCAGATTAATCCATCATCATGATTCATTTGATTACAAATTTTAATGCAATAAAACCATCTCCAGCAGAATGAACGTCTCTGCCAATGTATTTCGTGCAGTTTGTCAAAGTAGAGTTAGTGTCACGCATGAACAAATGAGCAGTTGATCCAATAGTGACAGGCAACAGAACCAAACCATTAAAATGAAAGATGCTAAACAGCATATTGGCCTCTGGATGGAAATATGAAGACAAAAAAAAACCCAAGATGGAACAGTTGTTAACAGTTGTTTTGTTGAAAGTGTTGATGGAGTATAATAAAAAATATATTAAATGTATATATATTCCCATCTTTGAGTGTGTTTTCTCATGTACAATGAAAGACAATTAAACTTGGTAAAATCTGAGAATTTTCTTTAAAACAAGCAAAACATTGCAAATATACAGAGAGGACAAGGGTGAAGGGGACAAGCCCTGCTCAAATGGTACTAGTGTTACTTTGCCATCGCTGGTAATTTGTAATAAATGCGAGGTTCGATTGTGATCTTAATCTGCTGGAACTCTGGCATTTGTAAAGTACAAATTCCATTGACTGCCACTTACCCTATTACTGCAAACATAGAGGTCCTGTGATAATATCAGTCTGGTTCAAATCGACATCCCTGTGATTTAGAGTCGTGAACTACCATGCCATTGAAAGAGCAAAGTTACATCCTGCAGAAAATCTCAGAAATCTCAGGATATGTTCAATAGTTATTTGAGAGTAATGGTCTAATAATTGTAAAAAAAAAAAAAAAAAAAAAAAAAGATTTTTATAATTTTTCTGAATTAAAGCTATTTCCTTCGTGTTTTACATGGAAATGTTAATGCTGAATAAAGGTTTACATGGGAAATGGGTGTATTCTGATCTAGTAAATTCAGCTTTAAGAACTGGCGGCACAGAGGGTTCTGATTGGACAGAACAGTGACTTAATGTCTGGATGTCTACTGGAAGGAAATGATCGTGTCCATCCTCTTTCTCTTTACTTAGCTTTTTTTTGCTTTAGCAACATGGAAGGCCAAATGCTACGCCATGTGAGATTTTTGCATTTATTTTTGTAATAATTCCAAAGCAGCAGCTCGACTGAATCAACATACTAATGCCGGCAGCACAAAACATATGCATCATCGCAACATGACCAAGAGCATGTGCAGAATGACAGGAATAATGTTGAAGTGGAATTAACTTTAAACCATCAAACTAAAACATTTGACATCTCATTTTAGAAACAACACCTACCTAGTAGTTTATCAGACACCAAAACATGCCTGGTTAGAGATAGTTCAGGAACGATGGATGTAATGTATCAACACACACATCACACATTATACTGTATGTAGTTCTTGCTGCTGGTCCTTGTTCTCATTTGGTTGTTATTTCCATGTTTCCTGTCTTTGTATTTATGGTATGTCTGGATACTATTTATTTTTATGTTGCGCTAGAACCATGACAAATTCTTATCAGACTTGTCTGACATGGCAATAAATGACTGAATCTTGAATCTAACTGTTTACTTATCAGAGGAATTATTGAAATCTGAATTAAAAGTGGAATAAACCCATGAATATATTTATAATCAAATTTAATTCACAATCATCATTTTCAACTGGAATTAGGTGTTTACGTGGCCGTCTTAAAGCAGGCTGAAAGGAGTCATTCCACAGTTATTTCATTGTTATTGCTGTGTTCTCTATTGTTATTGAATGCATTGTGTGTTGGTTCCATTTAAAAAAAGACACTGCAGATTGCTTTGTTTCCAGCTGTTTTTGGAAGGGAGAAAAATGACTTGAGGTGGAACAACAGAGTTTACTGGTACTTCCGCATACATGTCCATGACATGATGACCTCTCTGATTGGCTCAGAATCCGTGAAGGAACACTCCCCCCTCCCCTCTCGGTCTGTGTGTGTTTACCTTCCCAGAGTAACATCCAGCTAGGTTTCGTGCCGTCACTTGTTTTGAAAACATGCAGGAACAAAAACAACGCATTATTTCCACAGAGAGCATATGAACCAGTTTGTTACGCCATTTTATTCAAGTTTGTGCAGCAGCTAATGTGCCGCCGTCTTCTCTTGTAGATACTAATGCTACTTCAGATTCGCTGCAATGGGGGACGGGCTTAAACAAGAATAAAAACTCTCATGTAAACTCTCATGCCTATTAAACCATAAAGACCCCAACAGCCATTGTCGACCAAAATCATCTACTGATCTAAACTGTTTAACACATGTCGATCCATTAATTCTCCCAATACATGTAAATAATAACAGTTTGTGATCTTTTCATGGATGTTTGGATGTTCAGAGGCTCCGTAGTGAACATGGAAACATTAATCTTCAGCAACATTGATTCACCAGTAAAACCCATGAAGATGGATCAATGACAATGGATGGAGATACTCGTTTTATCTTCAGTTAATGATAGATTTTCCTGAAAAAGCCACTTTTTATAAACAGCTACATAATCAGTGACTTAAATTTGGGAAAATATGTGATTTATTCTGAAAAAACTTAAAATAAATAGAATATTACAATAAACTGTGATAAATCACTTATGAAAAGTTATATCTACAACAACAGAAGAACCCGTTTGGGAACTGCCACACATGTCACACTGGGCCTTTATGTAGAATTTGTAAATTATCAAAGACCTCCAGGTTGTAGACTAAGTGTGACTAATGTTAACACACCAAACATCTGCAACAGAGCTATACTTTTTTTAATATGGGTAAAAAAAACAAACATGTTAAATAACAATATATTGGTAGAAATGTTTTCAAGCTAGTTCTGGAAAAAAAAAAAAAAAACATTTTGTGTACTTGTACGTTTGTGGGTGAATGTGAATTATTCCACTTTAGGGCTGTTCATGTGCAGCTGTTACCAAAAAATAAACATGTCCATGAGTTTGTGGCCACAGCGGTGCTAGAATCAGCTGCTCATTCAGCTGTGGTAACCTCCAACATTGGAAAAAGAAGAAAAGTCTGGAGTACAAAAAATCCCTTCAGTAAACTTTGGAAACTTGAAACAAGCACGTTCAGGCTTCAAATGAAAAATTTATCACATGCAATTACCTTCTCAGCACGACATTTCTCAACATTAGCATACAGTTTAGCTGAATTTCAAAAAAGAAACACTATTACAGAGGATTTCCTTGTCAATCGTGAGGAAGAAGCATGATTATTATTTGTCTGTCATAACAGATGGCACAGAAGTCTGCAAATATCCTCGTTTACTTTTTCTACCTAACTTGCTAAAGGGGGACACTGACTGTTACCAGAAACAACAGACTCAAAACAAAAGGACAATAAGCAAATATGCATGTATTAAATGATGAGGCCTTACATGATTTAATCTGTCCTCAGTGTGACATGGCTGAAATTTGACAGACGTCTATCTCCCAGGTCTACATGCATTTAGCTAAAACATTCAGATTTTGTACTATAGCGCCCCCTAGAAATGTACTGTATTAAAATGGTAGTAGATCGATCGTACATACGAACACCGATTTGGCAGTCTATCAATAGAAATTGTGATTTTGCTCTATAACGCCCCCTATTAATTTGCCTTTACTAAAAAGGCTGTGGTATGGACATACGAACACCAATTTGGCTCAAATTAGACTCAAACATTGTATGGGGAGGCGGTCGTGAGGGACAGCGAAGGCCTTTGAGACTGCTTGCAGTTTTAATTTAGTTTTAGTTTCATGACAAAAATGTAATGTTTAGTCACAATTTAGTCATCTAAATCATTTTAGTGTTAGTCTAGTTTCAGTTGACCAAAATTCATTACATTTTATGCTAGGAATTTTAGTCAACAAAAATTATTTTAGTCGACTAAAATAATTTTAGTGTATGATATTGTATTTGTATTTTAGTGGACCCCAGGAAGAGTAGCGATCACTGTGGTGGAAGCTAATGGGGATCTGTATAAACAATAAGCAATATGTATAAAACAAAAAAGAAGAAGAAGAAAAAAAAGAAACAACTCATTCATACTTTCATGTTTAGGAGCACTGCCACCACATACAGTATGTCCGTACAGAGGTGTTATGAATCTGGACTTTGTTGTCTTGTTTTTGTCCATTTTTGTGTTTTTTTTTCGTTGTTAGTGTCCTGGGCTTTTATTTTGTTATGTTTGTCTATGTTCACTTCGTCTGGTTTTGGTTCATGTCACTGGTGTTTTTTACACACCTCATTAATTTGTGTGATTAGCTTCTGAAGTCTTCGAAAGGCTTCTGAAGGCTTGTAAGTACTTCAGGGGGACCTAGGTGAGTTCTACATATAGGCCACATAGGCGGGGGCCTACAGAGAGGCTAAAAAAGGCTTCTAAAGACTGATCCATATGTTTACCATGACTGGAAAATTGGTCACTCATTTTCAAAGTTTTCCAGAACACATGGTAAGCCTGCTTACTGCACATAAGAACACATTTGTATTGGTCTATTTTGTGTTACTGTGCAGGCACATAGGGCTCTGATTCTTTTGAATTAAATTTAAATGACTAAAATGTGATTAATTGATGACTTAATGATTGATAAGTTGATCATTAATTTTGCAGTGATGTAAAATCCTGGCATTTACCCCACTGATTATTTGAGAATTTTCACACTCTTATCTAATGTTTTTTGTTTTTCCTGTAGTCCTGTGTTTCCACATTGTGTTAGACAAGGGTTATGAAAACGTCATTAAACTTGATTATTCAGTGATTTTGCAGCTTTTTAAGAAGAAATTAATGCAACTAATGGTTAAAAGAAACCTATTTTATCATGTGGGATCTGCTAGTTTTGATTTAGAGAAGAACAGGAAGTGGAAACTATTTCTAGCATGTGTCTGGAAATTCCCATGAAACTCAATTTTTCTCTCAGATGATCACACAGAAGCAGCAGACAGACCTTTCACTCCTCTTTCACTCTTTGTAGAGTTTGACAGACATGTGAAACATCGCCCACATCACCACCTTTTGGTCAATCCACTTTATTCACTTGACACCCAGTTGATAGAAATGCATCACATTTGCATTTCCTTCATTTATTTTTATTGGACTGTATTGTATTATTATTATTATTATTATTATTTTTCTTTTGCTTCAAATTCACTTGACAACTGACGATAAGAAAAAGGACTTTTATTTCAAATATCCAGCATGTCATGAAATTTAGAGAAAGATCAGTGGGAAAGGGTTGGTGTTATGGTTTAAGGGGCTATAAAATTAAATAAAAATAAAATATATATATATATATATATATATATATATATATATATATATATATATATATATATATCAATAACAGCAGACCTCTAATTGTTTCAAGTTTCTACTTTAGAATTTATTTATCAATTTATGGTAGTTCCCAAATGAATTAATGCGCAGATTTAACTTTTTTCCTTTCTATAAAGTATTATCAGCTATATTTTGTCAGTGAAATATATTTTCAGTGAAATTGATGCATTTTTTTAAAATTTATTAATCACATAGGTGTTCATTTAACTTCAGATTAAAGTTAAGAGTTAATATATCAAAAACAGAGAAAACTGAAGAAATGTTACTTGTTCAGCCAATATATCAATAGCTAAAATGGAGAACAAGTGTGTCCATCCACTGTCATTTATCAAATTCTATGGGTTTTACTGGTGAATCAATGTTGTACAAGATGACACGTTCACTACAGACAAATTCAGTGGTTCAGAAGAAAGACATATTCTTAGTCTTTTTATTGGTTAAATCCACGAATAAGTAATTGGTCACCTTTCACTCATGACCAATAATCAGCCTTTAATCGTTGTAACAATTTGACATTGGTCGCAGTAATGAGTGACACTGATACACACATTATCAGCTTCGACCTTGGCTCTACTTTCCTCACCTTTAATCCCAGGTTGAGCTCGCGGAGGGAGCGTTTTATCTCTTGAGTGAGCATATTCATGCGCTCACATTCCTGCAGCGCCACCACCTGGTAAGGAGTCCTGTCCTCCGCCTTCCCCAGCAGCTCGACCATGTTGAACTCCTCCGGGAGTTTCTCCATGATCTCCTCCAGCACCGTGCGCACCTTGATCATGTGTGAAGGAAAGCAACAAGAATGACTGAGTATGGGTGACAGTAAAAAAAAATTAAATCCACAGAGGATCAACGTAGCCCTGCTCCTTAAGATCACCCTGCTTTTTCAATTAAAGATAGTCGTGACATGCAACTACTCCCTGATTTAAAAGACGCTGACAGCCTGAGAAACGAATAGGGTTTGAAATAGACAGTTCCATAAATATTCATGAAGATATATTTTGCAACGGCAGCTCTTTGTTTTCAATAACAGTCTAATCCCTCCAGAAAATCAATGCTCACATCATATTTTTGTGGGTAAGTGATGAAAGCTAATGTCTGTGTCAACATTTTCCCAAGGCAACCAGCATTAGCGATCAATCAACGGATTAGGTGCCGAACAAAGGATATGAGGTCATCATATCAATGGATTTTTCAGTTCAAATATCTGATCTGGGTTTGGCAGCTACCGAGCACATTGAATACTAAGTGGGCCTTGTTGGTAAACTCTGTGTGTTTTTCATCTGTTAAGGAAGGAGTATCCAGGCTTCAGAGTCAAACAGGTCAAATATATACACACACACACACACACACACACAAACAGAGCACAGCATCAGGTAGCCAAGGTGATGCATTTCACAAGAAGAGAGATTATCTCTTAAATCAGGCTTACTTGTTTCATAAAGAAGGTTTAATAAACTTGACCTGAGTTACCATGGAAATGGACTTCTCCAGACCAGGCAAATTTTGCTCAGTTTAGCGTCAACCTCAAGAGACTTACTGGAAGCTTAAAATTCACCATCATTAACTCAGAGTGAAAGGTGTTTACTACTTTCCTACAACTAAATAAATATCATTCAGCTAAATAACAATTCAAACAAGGATAACTTGAAGGTATCGGTCCAATAATGATGAAAATGCAAAGAATATTTTTCCTAGAACTTCCTAGAACAGCCAGAGGGGATTACTGGTCATGTTATGACAGTTCATTTTTCACTTAACATTTATAACAGGAGTGCCCAACCCTGGTCGTCCAGAGCTATCATCCTGCATGTTTTAGATGTTTCTCTCTTCCAATACACTTGACGGTTGTTATCAAGCTTCTGCAGAGCTTGATGATAGTCTTATCATTTGACTCAGGTGTGTTGGAAGAGGGATACATCTAAGTAAAGCAAGATAGTAGCCCTCAAGGACCAAGGTTGGGCACCATTGATCTATAACACCTGAGTAAAAGAGTAACAGTAATAACATTTCTGAATTTAGCAGAATTCACTATACAACTCTTGTTTTTGTGACGTCAGACTACTGAATAAAATTGTTTTTCAAAGACTAACCAAGAGCCCCTTCTAGGCTGTACGTAAAAAAACTGATCACAGAGACGCAGCAGAATGACCGTAACGTAATCTGTCATATACGCCTATTGCAACAACATAGCATCTGTGAAACCCAAACAAAATACTGAAAACACCAGAACACAATTAAAACAGAGGTGCTTATTACACATCAACATACACACAGTATTAAATGTATAATTTTATAGGAAGTTGCAACTGAGTTCACATTCTTTATTCTTTCCTGCATAGTTTAGTTTTGAGCAGCTGCTACAGGTTACCTTTAAATGTGAACTCTCCGTTTTCTCTAAAAATACAATTAAAACATTCTCTGTGAGCTCATTATGTGGAAATACCAAAATTACAAAAAAGTGTGAGTGTATATTCTCCTGAAAAATACACATAAATCTCAACATTTGTGTCTTTCATTATTATCACGTGTACGTACGCGCCCAAGGTAAATGTGCACGAATGTCTATGAAAATGATGGAAGTGTTGTCATGTCAGCAGGTGTAAGTATATCTATGGGGAAACTGTCATTATTGAGGTTTCAAAAAAAAAAACAATGGATCATTTCACAGAGGAAGAGTTTCTTCACCATACAAGATAAACATACACCAGCAGCATCTGAGTTTCTGAGTTTTTGACAGTCCTTCTTATGGCTGTCTTCTGAATTGTTTAGACAAGTATGTTTATGTAAATACCATGATAAGATAAAGTGCACTGTACAATATATAACCATCTGAATGCAACAACAATCTGTACATATGCTTGTATGTGTGGACTTGAAGGTGGATGCATGTCCTTAAATACATGTAGTAGTGAAATGTATGAAACTGTAATGACTACAGTCTCTAGTGTCATGTCTATGTCTATTTTTAACTTCAAGAATCAGATTCACTGAAGTTATGTTGCTTTAACAGTTTGTTTGTCTGTCTGTTTGTCTGTCTGTGTGTGCGTGCGTGCACCTTTCTTCTTTTCTCGCTCTAGCATTGCTAAGTCTTGACGGATCGTTCTGAAATTTGGCATGTCGAACGGGACACATATACGGACGAAACACCCCAAGTTTCAGCCAAATCCACTCACGACTTCCGGTCTGACGCCATATTGAATTTGTATGTGCGTACATATTCCCGCTTTTCGTACTCTAACGTAGCCAATTCTTGACGGATCGTTCTGAAATTTGGCATGTGGAAGTAGACTCATATAAGGATGAAACAGACCGAGTTTCAGCTAAATCGAGTCACTACTTCCGGTCTGACGCCATATTGAATTTTCACATCGTCCCAGCAGAGATTTGCCGTTTTCGACATGTATTGGTGATTTAACATGATCACAGATTACATATAATTTGTGAAGTTACTACGCTCGTGGATTTCTAGTTTATGTGTCTTCCTGTTTTTCTGTCTCAGTGTTTGGGGTTTTCATTTTGTCATGTGGGTTCATGTCACCCTGTCTTGCTTTTCTTTCTGTCAGGTGTTTCTCATCCCTGTTAATTAACCCTCATGTGCCCCCCCTCTATATACGCCTCTTGTTTCCTTTTTGTCAGTGCGAGTTTATCTGCCCTGGATGCTGCAAATGAGTGTTTATTTCCTTGTCCTGCTCTGTCTAGTTTTGATAGTGTTTTGGTTTCCTGGATCTCAGTCTTTGTCTTGCTCATATCTGCTCGTGTCTGCTTTGTGGTGTTTTGTGTATGGATTTTTTTGCCTGTCCCTGACTACGAGCCTGCCTGCCTGACCCGCAACAGAACCTGCATCTGACTCTATCCTCAGCCTGACCTGTTCCTGCACACCAGTAAAGTTTTCTTGATTTCCCCTTTGCCTTGATTTGATCCTTCTGTGTATGAACTTTGCCTGTGTGACCATCAGGAGAACATGCATTATGTATTGGATAACTGAGTCCAAGTCTCTGAGTCCTGAATTTGGGTCCATAAGTTTGTCTGATGTGTTAAAAAAACTCCTTAATGAATGTTGAAATGCAGCAGCCAGTTCTAGTGCACAGGTACAGCTGTCCATTTTATGCAGTGATGTCAAATTTCACACACATGGACATGATCTCATGCAACTTGAGTTATGTGAATGATCTGATTTGGACTGAAACAGGACGATATCTAAGAAACAACAATTTTATTAATCTGCAGGTATGTATGATCGTTTACTCTTGCAATCTTGATTCACCCCTGTCTTATGCAAAACCTGTCAAATCTCATTTTATATCTTGCACGTTTGATATCTTAAAATGTATATATATCATTGATTTTTTTATTTTTTTTTTTACTTTATTTGAATTATTGTACTTTCATTATTTTATGTGTAGTCATAATCTCATGTATTTTAAAGTTGTATTTTAACTGTCAATCACTGTGAAGCACTTTGGGCTACACCTACTGCATGAAAGGTACGATAGAAATAAAGTTTATTACTATTATTATTATTATTATTATTTTCACTTTAAGTTGTGACACTTTGCTATCTGTGCTAGTTGATGCTGTTCGTGTGTCTTTGCATTTTGTTGTTTGTGTGTGTGTGTGTGTTCTTATGTTTATTTGATGATCATTTAACTTGACACAGATTGATCCGCAGCCGGTTTGTTTTATTGTTTAGTAAGCTTCACAGCTGTTTATATCAAGCAGCACATATTAGAGATTTATTGATGGCGTGCGGTTTAATCAGAAATAAAGTCCTGAAATTGAGTTGGGTCAGATTGCGGGTGTAATGTACAAATGAGAGTGGACTCTGCTTTATAGCCAAAGTTGACTACCATCCATTTGGACCAGTGGGATATTTTTATCCTATTTACATGTCATATTTTCCATCTTGCAGAAATTACAATCTATGAGTATATGTAGATGGAGTAGTAATACATAATTTTGTGTCAGTCCAAACATAGCATTTGGGCTGACAGGTGCTCCACAGTGCCAGTGTTTCAGTATTTTTGCCTGAAGTTCTCCTTTGTTGCATTTGAGTCCCGTCTTGTATTTGCTGTGATGTGATCCCTTTGGTGAGTCATTTCACACTAGATGATCAGATCTACTTATATCAAATCTAAATACAACAACTTCCTTTCCTCATCACAGTCACCCTTTGGTAGGTTTCACTCTTGATGACATCCCAGGTTGAATTTTTTAGAGGTCTACAGAAAGTGCAAGCGAACTTTGGATCTGTTGAAGTAGTCTGATCAAATTAATTCTTGCTTTATGAATCATCTTAGTTCATTTCTTTCACAGAAAAGGCACTTTCTTGACCTAAATTAAAGGAACATGAAATCATGTAAAAAATGTAGTACGCTGCAGTCTGCTCAAATAATCTGAGTATCTCCTCCATTTGGTTTGCATATTGAATCCTCAAAGTAACACTGTTGTAATGGAGGCTTAAAAAGAACCTCATCATTCACAAGATTAAACATAAACAGGCTCATATTAAATGTTTACAATTTAGGCTGTTTATCGTAATATAAAGAAAGGCCATGGAACATGAATCACACTTGCAGCATGTTTCAAGCAACATGAAGCATAAATTACTTTTTAACAAAGCTAACACAAAGAAAAGCAAGAGCCTGATTTATGATATAAAAAATATGACATTGGCTCCATTGAGAGAGTATACAAGGCCACATAATGGATGACTAACTATGTGTTTGAGTTGTTAGACTCAAATACGTTTTATTTCAGAGCAACACTGAAGCAGAAAATGCAACAGAAAATGTCATCCCTGTTAAAATCACCCCCTGTCCTGTCACAGGCTCAAACAGTTGGTCTGCAATTTATTTTCAATTCAATGTGCCGCAGCTACAGACATGTCACCTGTTGTTATCATACATTTAAAATGTGAAGGTCTTGTTCTGAGTTTAGTTCAACAGATGAGCAGAGCAGGTTTTGGGTTTTCCATAGGAATTCTTCAAATCCAGTTCTTTTACCCCACACCTCCATCTTACTCTGAACCATCCCCAAATTAATCATTTTTAATAAAATACTGGGTCCAAAAATAGGACCAAATTGAGATACGAAAAGATCAGTTGATTTTATCCTGGAACATGACTTGACACAGACTTATATAGGGCTAGAAATAAAGATGCTGTGTTAAATTTGAGGAACCCAGTGTTTTTTTCTAATCCAGACATGTAGGTTTTTCATGAATCGGCAGGCTCATTCCAGGTTTAATGTGTAACCCATTGTGTCCACTCATGTTGCATATGGAATCTGCCCATTTACACATAAATAAATTGTGAGTGATTTTGCAACAAAGGTAAAATATTTACTTCAATTCCCAAAATATACGTTTGAGAGAATAAAAAGATATTAGAAAAAATAGTAGCATACCATTTCCATGTCCTTTTTACGCTGTTACATGCAGATTCTCATTATGTGAGTAAATACTGTATTTATTTTTAAAATAGAACCAAAGTGCTTCCAAACTTGCATCTTAACAGTCTACATCTTGTTGGAATGTTTAGCTCTCTGCCCTGCTTTTCATAAAAGCACCGTTTATGCTATACTATGTTTTCTTTATAAAAATAAATAATTGACATTCTATAAACATGATAAAATAATAATAATAGTAAAACAAAGTCAGAATATGATAAGAGCAATCATTAAGGAAATAGCTTTTTTGTGGACTTTGGCCCCTCGAGGTACTGCAGAGGCATTTTGATATTTCATCATACTGCATTATGCTCCTAAAAACAATAAAATGCTTTCATCTTTGTGTTATATTTTGCTCAAATCCCATGTTTCAACATATAAAGCTGTAAAAAAAACATTTTTCTCAGTTTGATGTGGGATAACTAGACTGACCTAACCTCATCAAATGCCTTTATCTCCCCACATCACAGGCTGAATCCCTGATGTTCAGGTGCTAAAATCTCAAATATCTCCAGTTTCACAGTTTGAGTTGAGTTTTTTTTTTGTTTTTTTTTTTACCTTTTCCTCACGTGTTGTCCCACCACCCTCGCCACCCCCTCCATCTCTGGGTTGCATCTCCAGCACCGTGCGGAAAAGTTTCTCTGAGGTCTGTGTGAGGAAGCCGATCTCAGCGTTGGGATGGAGGCCGTAAAGGTAGGGCGACTCGGCAGGCAGGGTGTCATCGATACACTTGGAGAGGAGAAATTTATATTAACAAAGCCTGATTCTGATGTACTGACAGAAACGCCTAGTTCTGACACATTTCCTTCAACCTACATCCATCCTACATCAATCTACATCCATAATGAAAGCCTGTTATTTTTATGTGCAGCAGAAACTCACTTCGTCTTTCTATTCCTCCACAAGATCAACACATGATTAACAAATGGTATAAGTGTAAGTCCTCGGATACTGGCAGAATTATGTCGTAGCTCTCTGTGTTTTTCTGCCAGATTTTTTGTTGTAATTTTAAAATATATCTCAATAAAATGTTGATATTTACACATTCATGATGCTTTTGCATTTCCTGCATTACCTTATCTGCTAAATTGTTAGCTTTTCGATGATGTTGCCTACCAAGTGGACACCAAGAATGAGAAATAGATGATGTTCACATTATTTGAAAGTGACATAAAATAAATATTTAATGGAGGTGTGTATTATGAAAAACCCCATGTGAAATACTTGGGCATGAGAAGTAAAGCAGAGGCATTTAACCCTTTCACCTTCTACAAGCACAATATTCTTACAGATTCTGTGATTAGTTTTACAAACAGGCAACTGAAATTACTCCCAGAGCAAGATGTCCGTCAGGTGTTTCTTCTAAAGGAATGCTGACAAAAGGCTGGAACCACATAAATGATGAGCTCATTCTGGGTGAGATTCAGACACTAAGGATCAATTGACAGCCTGCTAACGACCATAACAAGGGGAAGGAAATGTGGCATTTTCCATCTGCCGGTTCATAATGAATATCAATATCCTTTTAAGTTAGTGCACATGAAAGTAGAACCTCAAATGAAAAAGGGTGCTTTTTGTGGGCCACTTATGTTAAATAAAAAAGCTCCTCTAATCATAATGCACTGATGAAGGTTTCGATGGGAAATACATTGGCCTTTAATGCAGGAACACTTTGTAGTCAGCTTGTTTGATCTCCTCCCTGCTTGCTGACTTCCTTTTTTCCGATTGCGTACACCTGTATATTGTCGAAAGAAAAGTAAAACTGCTGAGTCACTAACTCCTCAGTGCCTATCACAGACTTCAGCTGTCCTAAATATACAGTAGGTTTGCTCCAGATGGCTGTGAGGGAGGCGATGGCCTAACAGACCCCCGGGGACCCACAGGCCTTCACAACCCTTGCTCTTCGGCCAAATCTCAACCGTTCAGCTCGAAGCTTGGCTGTGTGGTGACAGCCAAATGTAAAATGCTCTGGCCCTTCCCACCGGAGCCACTATGACAGCCAGGATGTGCCCACTGAGCAGCTCCAAGAGTGAGGAAAAAAATAAATACAAGTTGTACTCCCCACTCCCTCTGGGGCCCAAGGGACCTCATGAGGAAAATCTGGACTGTCTGCAAGAACCAACACACATTTCCTGAAACAGTGTTATTCATATGAATGTTGGCAGTTGTCACTTTTTCTTAAGGGACACCAGTGAAACTGCTTCCTGCTGTCGTGCAATGAAAAAATAGAGTCTTCCATTCACATTCCAAACTGAAGTACTGCAATATGCTAGGCCCAGTTTATTTATTCCTTTCTGAAAGTTCTTAATGATGTCTGCACCTTTTTCTAGAGAGCTGTACCAACAACATTCCTATTTCTGATTTCACCAGTTCAATCAAAATTTGTGATTCATAACAAGATGTAATAAGCAGGATGAAGTAGACTGAGGTGAACCAGAACATTACACGGCCAGCAGCTGTCATGCCTGGTGTCAGGTCTCTGAAGCAGTGTCAGACTTCATCAAGTCAACATGATTAATGGAGCTATACTGTATGTATAATATACAGTGTGTCAGTTGGAAGCGTGTTGAAATGTTTAAGTAACGGAGCAGTGTGCCTCAGTGCCTCAGTATTTCACACACTGGCCTCCTAGCTAGAAGCTTAGGGGTCCCATCTGTAACACCAGAAGTTGACAGTTTTGAGCGCCCAAGGTGGGAGATCCCTGGTGATACAGTCTGTACTTTCAGATCTTCCACTGGTAATGTCTGGTTATGTCAGTTTGAG
This sequence comes from Siphamia tubifer, assembly GCA_020466265.1. NCBI lineage: Eukaryota > Metazoa > Chordata > Actinopteri > Kurtiformes > Apogonidae > Siphamia > Siphamia tubifer. The sequence goes on along the minus strand of CM035801.1, from coordinate 34,938,380 downwards.
TCTGTAACTTTACATACAGTTAATGTCAAGCTTTTTGTTGGAGGTGGCAGATGGCATTTGATGCTCCCATGTCATAGGCTGTTCAACTATGCATTAAGTATCATTTCAGAAAGCTCATTTTCATTACTTAAATTGCTCTTTGGAACCAAATTGATACAATGGCTGAACTTAGTGTAGTTAAGTCCTCTGGATCGCAACCATCAGAGGAAATTAAAAAACACATAATAGGGCCATACCTGCTCTACTGTTAACATGGCTGTTATAGTTTACTACCCCACTCCCCAAAGGGGAGGTGAGGGCATAATTGTTGGGGTTTTTTTTGTTTTGTTTGGTTGGTTTTTTTTTTGTCTATTTGTTTGATTATCAGCAACTTTCTGCAAAAATTACAGGACCACTTTCCATGAAATTTTCAGAAAAGGTGTGAGGTGGTGCAGAATAGATCCCATTCAAATTTGGTGAATGTAGGTTAAAGCAAATAAGGTAAAACTTTTGCCAGGAATGTATATGATGTGACTCAAACAGACAGAAAAGAAACGATGGAATGTCTAAAAGGACTGTCAGTTCAATGCCATAGATATTTATGTAAGAACTGAAGTGATTTTGGTTATTGTCAAGAAACCATGGAAAATGGAAAGATATCAGCTCTGAAATTAAAGTACTACAAGCAAAGTGTTTGTTATTGTCATTATATTTCTTATAGTTGTACCAGGCATTAAAATGAACAAGAAATTGAAGAAAACAAGGGTGGTCTAATATTTCAAATAAGTCATGGCATGTTTGTTGGCATGTTATATAACTCTTCTTCTGAAATTCATATCTGAGATAAGAAAACGTAGTAAAGTTAACAAGAACACCAAAAAAAACCCAGCAATACAAAGGCCACATGTTTGGAAGTGGTTATTCATTTGTCTACATATAGATTACATATGAATACAGGGGGTCATAAATTCAGGCGAAAATACTATCATTTAACTCTGATAAATTTAGTCATGGTTTCAGTTCGATAACTCATCTTCTTCTCCTTTTTACTTTGAACTTCTTTCCCTTAAACTTCCGCAGTAAGACAACTTTCTAATCTGAGTTTGCTTACATTCGAGTTTGCCAATAAGACAAACTGGCAAAGTCTTTTTCCACCCACAGTGCAGCTCCACCTCTGAGAAATATTTATATAACTGAAACTACAATCTGTTATGTCCCAGGGACCCGTGTGGGAACTGTTATTGATTTAGCATTGGATCCTGTAACTGTGCTATGTACAGAGCTGCAAAGGTGAGAGAGCCTTTTTAATTATAGTGATTCAATGATGATATCACTATTAATTTGCTAAAAAAAAAAAAAAAAAAACAACAACACGGGAACTCCAAAAGGTGTGGTTTTATCTTACATAAATGTAATTTCACCCTTTTTTTCTCTGCACTTTGCTGTCATATCTTTTTTGCTCATATCTCTTAAGCCTAAGTGACCCACCTGGTGATATCCATTGTAGTCCATGTTTCCTGGCAATGGGAAACCAGGTGCGAGATACAGCTCCCCCTCCATCATCTCAGGTTTGATAAACTCCTCCAGGTAGGTCCGACACAGACGGCGGTCCCAGTCATCTGTGATGTGACCCCCATACATGATCTCGCCGAAAAGGTAACGCAGATCGTCGTATGGTACCTAGGAAATCCGAAACAGAGGGCATGTTGCATTGCCAGAGGGTGGCCTGTGGTGTTTCGCTGAGGTCAGGTGTGTTAATTAAGACTCCAAATAGCAGGCTTTACAAATCCCTGCTGAGGAGCAAAAGAAAAACAGAAAGATGTAAAGACACACCTTAGAATTGGCCTCCAGGTAGTTGTAGAGGACGTTGATAGAAATGGTGAGATCCCCAGTGTTGAAGGGGTATGATCTGTTCCAGCCCTGAGGACCAAACTTTCTCCTCTCTGCCACCACGGCATGGAAGTAGCACAAGGCAAACAGAATGCTCTTGAACTCATTTTCCCGTGCGCACATTTCCAACGTGTCCTGGTAAATAAAAAAAAAGTCCTAGTTACGTTAAGGTTGTAGTTTACATGTGGCTGCAAAGAAGGTACACGAGCTACACTGTGGCTGCTTCACACTAGTGATGGACGTGAAATGGACTTTTTGGGGTCGATACAGATTTGTTTTTACATCAGCCTTTAGCTGATGACTGATACAGGCTGCTGATTTTTCTTAGCTGATATTTAGAGCAAGATACTGATTTTTTTTCTCTCAAATGATAAGAAATGTCAGAAAATCTTCTTTACTTACACCTAGAAAATAAAAAAATTGTGACGGTTAAAAAAATATTACTAAACCAATGTGGACAGTAGTGTCTCCAAGAAAACAGAGGTGCAGTGAACGTCACCTGTCACCAAATCATGAAAACTGAAAATTGGAACTTTGACCAACTTTTCCCAAAGTGTAACCACATCTATTCTGGGTTAGTGGAAATATATAAACCCAATTTGGTAAGAATTCAATAAATGGCTTTGCTGCTAGAGTGTTAAACAAACCAATTCAAAAACAATACCCCTTGCATCTCCTTCAGGGGCCAGAACAATACTATTCAGAAAGGTGTTACAGAATATAATGTCTGGGTGAAGTGGATGTTTGACCACTAGGTATAAAATGTCCTCACGTGTCATTAGGGCTGGGATGATATGCTTTTATGCCAATTCAATTCTTTACGATTTTTGGGTGACGATTCAATTTAAATTGCAATTCTTCGATATTCCTGATAATCCCGATTTTTCGCATGCCTTTTTACACCAGACCACATGAAAAAGCTGAATGATGATGCCTACAGATCATATCAGGAGCCATATGTCCCAAAAAAAATGCACATCATCCCTTCCCTTCCCACACATTTTAATTGTGGTCAATTGTTTAACTATATTTATTCAGGAACACCTCATTTTCGCTAAGTTTTCAGATATCCTGTGCTGTTGAACGCACCACAGATGTTACAATTGTCCTGAATGCACTACCTCTGTGTTTAGAATTAAGCACTGTGTTGTTGTTTTCCAACATACTCCTGGTTTATTATTGTGTGTAAATGCCACAAGGTCAGATTAATAAAACAGTACAGTTGGAATAGATATTAGCATAGTGTATTGTTTATCTCCGCATAAGTTAATGCTGCTTAACGCTGGTGTGTTGCTGAAGCTAATACGATAATAAGCTAGCTGTCATCTGTGTGCCTTCCGTGAGGTGATTTCTGTGTATTCCATGAAGCATATTATATATCTGAGTGACTCATACAGTCATCTACAGTCTTTAACAAGCGCCCATTTTTCCCCACCCAGCTTAAAATGAATTATTTAAATATCGGAAAAATTTGATTTTTGAACAAAAAAATTTATTTAAAAATCGGAAAACACAAAATCCTGATACATATGTGAATCGATTTTTTTCTCCCACCCCTACATGTCATATAAGCATTTGACAGTAAGGATTTATTTTAAATCTGAACAAATTTTCTCAGGATGTTCATTTGACTGAAAATGGTACTGACGGAGCCACCGCCATGATCACAGATGAATAAAATAATAATGAATAAAAGTCGAAACTAGTGTTGAAAAAATAGTTTTGTTAACAACATGAAGACCAAATAATAACTGCAATAAAAACACAGCTTGAACTAACATAAAATATAAACAGCAGGTAAATTCAGTTTTTGTTTTGTCACTTCTGTATCTGTGCTCTGCTGTGCTGATGGTTCATGGTGTTTCTTTTTTTTTTTGCCTAGCGTGGGATATTTAATAAACAATAAAATGTAAATGATTGTCAAAGCTTCCCTCACTCCTGAAACACTGGAGAAACTGAAACTAAGCATGAAAGAAAACTATAAATAATTAACTCCTTAAAATAACACTGAAGTTACTTATGCAGTCGACTGAACAGTGTCTTATATACAGATAGTAAATAAGAATCTGTTACACTGATTGTACAGTAGTGACATCTCAGACACAGAATCTGACTGCAGTCACACTCCATTTTGTTCACTTTCAGTCATGCTAAGTTCCGTTCAATATGCTATTGAGGAGTCATTAGATTGTCTCACTTGTGTTGTGTGCTAAATTATGGTGTGGGTTTACAGTGCTTGCACTAAGAATCCGTCTTGGCATTGGCTATGAACAAAATGTTTATTTTTAACAATTGTATTAGTGAATCACTACTGAAAAGTCTTCTTTAAAGCAATGATACTTTGTTTTTTTAAATGGAATTATGCCTATTAAATATTTCCCTGTGGTCTGCATAAGTAGTATTTTCTGGAGTAATGACATCAGAAAGGTCATTTTGATCGCTGGCGCTTTAATTGCACATGAGTCACTTCATGTCCCACCCCCACCAGGCTTCTCTGCCCTGTTCAGCCACTTGTGTTCATTAATAGAACCAACAACTGAACATTTTAGGTAATCGGCTCGAAGTTTGGACATATTTTCAGTTCTTACTACAACTGCTACTGCTGACAAACAATTATGTCATACTAAAAGGAATGTTTCTCAGAAGTATTGATCTGATATGTGCAAATATCATAATGTAACTAGTTATAAATGTAAACAATTAAGAAGGAATTAAAACAGGTTGTAGAAATCCACTTGATTTTTGTCGGAATTAAGGTAAAGATAGTTTTGGAGTACTTGGAGGGGTCAAATTCAAACTTTATGAACCATTAGGGTCCAAATACACAAATAAAGGCACGAAAGATGAATAAAAGTAGGTTTAGCAAAATATGACCTTTTTAAGTAGAAATAAAGTATTATAAAAAAAATAATAAAGCAAATAAAGCAATAAAGTATTTGAACATAATTACCTCATACCTCTGATAGGGAAAGAAAATCAGAAAACACTACTGACAAAAAGAAATGAAGAACAAAAGATCAATTTATGAGATTAAATCCACTATCTCAAAAACTGCAGGGTTGCATTAAAGCAACCTCGCCGGAGTGTTACAGGTAAAAAGTTGTGGCAGAAACCCCTGTGATCTGTTTTATTCAGTCAAGTCCCCAGCAGTGCCATGCAGTAACAGATAGATAATGAGAGGACGAGATTGCAATAAACCCAACGATAAGATTCCCTTTTAATTGTCACAACCTGTCAGATGCTTTCAGCCTCCAGCCGTCTCATGGGCTCATTATTCTAGACAGGCAAATAACAAAAAAAAGAAGAAAAAAAAAAAAAGCTGGACGTAAATGGCATTGTAATCTCTGGAGAGGGAGACAGTTAAATAAGTATGCCAATAACCCTATGGAAACAGGAGGGCTAAATTCTCTTTATTTGTGCATGTGTCATGGTGAAGCCCTTTCACTTCCCCCTGCAGCAGTGCCCTGGGGAGCTGACTCCAAGGATGCATATGCACGTACACACAAGTACAGTGGAGACTGACGAGAGCATGCACCCTTTTGGAGAATTAGTTAATATTCTGCACGGTACTCCTCTGCTCAACACAGCTGAAAGAGACGCATAGCCTCCCTATTCATGACCTGTGGAGTGGAGAGAAGCAACATGCAGTCACTGAAGGAGGGCTGACGACATATAGCTTGGAAACACATGTGCGCCTACTAATGTGTGTGTGTGGTTTTTTTTTTAATACCTCACTATCTGACAGATCTGCATTAAGGTATGCATGAATCTGAATAAATTGAGAATTTGACAGATAAACTAATCAGTTTCAGTAAACACACTGAAGCCTATTCTATAATATGCACAAATACCTCAGTAAATATCTGAGCATTTGTGTTAGCTTTTTACGCACCCTGGATGATTTTGTGGGTTTTTTGGGGGCTGGAAAGAGGCAGCGAAGCTTCAAGTGAAAAGGTCAAGAGTAAAGAAACTGTCATTTCTCTGGCTTAATGCTGGCTTTAGCCAACGCGGGTGGCCTATTACACTGAGTTAGCCTAACATTGATTAGCTTTCACGGAGTACACATGACTGGAATATTCGCCCCTACTCTTACCTCAGCAAACCTCCCTATAGCTCTGCATGAAGGCAGGGGCTCACAAGCACGTCGTAGCACTTATCAGCAGATAGACATCGGCAAACTAAGGATGCTGGAAATGGACTGGGAGGAGGCTCAGGTAATGGTGTGGAGGAAGATGCATCAGCAGCGAAGCACTGAAGTAATGGTAGGGCTTAGATAGAGACGGAGAACTGATAAGGTAGAAAAAAGCTGGGCGAGGCCACTGCGGCGGGCGCGCTGATCCATTCTAACTACGTGGGCTGTGCAATGGCCCAGGAGCGTGATATTGTCTGGCTGATAACAAACACAAAAAGAAGCAAATTGACTCTGTTGTCATCTCTTATAGCACTGCAGTATCCCTGCAGAGCGGAATCACACTAACACCCTTTTTCTGTTAGCATGTGCTACAGTTCTACCTGTTCGCTATGGGTCAGAGGCAATTCCAGGGTGACTGAAAGGTGACTATCCCCATCTGTTAGTCAGTACTTTTCTGCAAATTGGCAGTTAGATGAGAAATCTGGAGTGAAAATTGCAGTGTTCCCTCAAATGCCACTCATGGTAAACAAGAAAATGAAGCAAACACAAAGTGATTGCTAATTTTTCACCAAGCAGCCTTCCTGAACACTTGCCTTTGCTCCACTTACTCACTGTATAAGTATGTTGAATTATAACACGGTATACAATGAAGGCACTAAGGATGGATTTTAGCCTCAGCTATGATGTTTTATATTCACACTTATTGTATTTATTAATATGCACCGTCCATTTGAAAAATAAACTTTAATTTGTGTTAGGGTGGTAAAGAAAAAAAATAAATGTCTATTGATTAATATATTTCACAGTAATGCAATTCTCAAGGGTAGCGATATTTCTTACACACCTGACAGGAAGTGGTTTACCTGGTTAAAGTTGTCCAGAGCCTTGTGCAGGTTGGCATGCATCCCAGTAGGTGGTTCATTGGTGATCTTGATGGAGTTCTCCAGAATACCTTGAGGGATGATATGCCCCTCAGGAGTAGATGAGGGTTCAGCGCTCACGAACACTCTGAAATTTTCATGGCTTCCTTCAGCATGCTGCTCGAGGAGTTTTTCTAGGGTGCCGAGCCAGCGAGCCACCAGGTGAATGTTCTACAGGACAGTGGGTCAGAAAGGACAGGGTTCACTCTTTCATGTACACCCTTTTCATGGAGTAGAATTATAAATGTCAGTGTCTAATCATCACTGCCAAGTTTTAGAAGCTAGTGTAGTATTCTCACAGAACTCATTGGCTGTAGCTCTCTAAGAAACATAGTATTATTGTCAGACATTCTCCTGGTGAACTTCTGTCAATAGTTCATATTTACTTTGACGTGACAACAATACAATCCAACAGAAGAGCTCTAGGAAAAGATGAGAGAAAAATCCTTTTTATGTTTTTTGCCATTTGATCAGATGCAACTACGGTAAGTAACTGACTACCGCTGTTCTCAATCAGTTTCCCAAGGGGCATGTTGAGAAAACCCCCATCCTGTAAACAAAGAGTCATGGAAATGAATTATAATGAAATTGTTCCCAGTATCCTACAATGTTCCTCTGTTCAATAGTCTGGTTTATCACGTTTGAGGTTCAATCTGCCATGTTATGTATTCATTACTTTCACCTTAAACCAGAAAACTCTTCACCTTCAGCTGACTCCACAGATAATGTGTCAGCAATGTCATGTCTTTAAATAACACTAAATGAATATTCAGATTATCAGCTCATTTTGTCTGGAGTCTTTGGTCTGACAAGAGGTATCGGGCACAAATGCATGGGTTACTCTTAAATTAGTTCTATAGGAACTTCTAGATAGTGTATTTAACATTTGGCTCAAACAGAACTACATGAGTTCAACGTGGTGCAAATGCAATACTACCTTACCCCCAAAACTGGGAAATATTATCCCAATTCTTTACACTGATCATTGAGACTAATTTGCAAGTTTCTGACCAATGCAACCAGACAATGACACTATGTAATACAGCCTGAAAAAAATTACTTAAAGCAAAGAACTTTCCATAACATTTTTAATTAAGTTTGTGCAATTTTGACAATATGTACCATGAATATAAACATACAAAAATGTGAACAACCCTGAGTAAGCACACTCTTGGACATGACATGTAAACTGCACTTGGTTTTGGAGACAGCTTTGGATAAACATGAAAAGTAAATGAATAAATAAATAAATAAATAATTAAATAAACCCAGAACATACTGTTTCCATGCTGTCTCTTCAGATGATTGAACAGGTTCATAGTGTTGACTTACATTATTTTAAGAGTATAACATGACAGACCTGTATGTTATGGAGTCACGTACTGCTCCCTCAGATGAAAGCTTCTGGAGATAGATTAAAGTAAAATCAGCAGGAGCCTTTAAAGGCTTCTGCAGTCAAACATACTATGTACATGTGAGCGGTGTCCACCTCATGAGCACTGTCCACCGATGCTGGAGGTTTCAGTGGATTATGCCAATTTAACATTTAAAAACCCTTATTACCCCCCAACACACACACACACCACTCCCACCCACACTTCTACAGTCTGTAGAAGTGTGTATCTGTATCTGTCTGTATTGACAAATTGTCAACATGTTCTAATCAATAATGATCTAATGTCGTCATATCGCACACTTCACCTACTTCTAAAAAATGCTCCTACTGATCAAATGGTGGATGCCCAGAGGTTAAAAGACAGTGTTTGTTAGTGAAGTTCTAGCAAAGCAAAATTTATTTTACCCAGAGCAGAATGCCTCATCTGTACCCAGAAGCCTTTTTTTTGGATATGTGTAAAAGCCTGGGCTTTAATGGATAACACATAATAGCTTAATAAGGTACTTGATGTTGGAATTGCCCGTATAATTTATGTTTGCAATGACAACCAGCAAAAAGGAGCAATTAAAATGTTGCATATTCTCCTCTCTTCACTGTGACTTTGATGTGGCACCAAATTAAATGGTACAAAGCACTTGAAACCCATTTTCAGGTTGCTGACATTAAGCGACCGTTCTCCAGCATAACTTCAGCCTCACTTTTCTGCATATTCATCTCTTAGTGCAGCAGAGCTGACTTGTACTATCACACAAGCTTGGATGAGCTCAATTTTCCATCTCAACTGTCCTGACACTTACAGGATATCCTGTGAATGATAAGGACTCAGCCTAGCCCCCCACAAAACCACGCAGCACTGCCCATTCCCTAAATCTAATTACAGCACTAATAACTCCAGTCATTAATTCTTAAGCCTCTTTACTTTCTCATTTCCCTTTGCTCTCCATATTTAATCTTCCTTATGATGGCTGGAGTTAGTCCTCTTTCCGAACGATAGGATACGGGAGGGAGGCGGCAATTTTTGGGAGAAACCAGGGGAGGAAACTTTTACATTTTATAAGAAAGAAGTCCTGAAGGAGCCGGAAGGGGATAAGTTAACCGGGTACCTTGGAGAATAATGAACGCTTTACGAATTAAAAGTCTAAATTCAAGTGCCTTTTCATCAACCCAGAGTACAACCCTTCCTCTTGGCATGTAAATAGTTTGGTAATAAAGGGAGCCAACAGAAGAAGTGAGAGAGTGCCTCAGAACTTGTCACTGTAATGAAACCATTCATCCTCTGGCTGGAGGGGGAGAAGAGGGGGAGGGATAGAAGGAGACGGACCAGCGGGCCGACAGACAAACAAACAAGACAGAGGAGCAGCTACTCTTTTATGGCTTTTTAATTAACTTTCAGGTGCAACATTTTTTGTTCCCTCAACATCTTCTTGATAAGGGCCTCCCAGCCCCTGCGATGACGACGCTGATACTACATCAAAGAGTCACCTATTTACATAATAATATAAAAGTTGAATCTAAAACCCATTAGAAGACACCACTGGCAAGGTCTTTGATGCATTGCTATCAAACACAACCTGAGGGAAAAGCACAATGGCACATCAAGCTGCCTGTCACACAAAGACATGCACACACACACACACACACACACACACACACACACACACACACGTTCCCATATAAATGCATGCAGGTGCACGCACACAATCTTTCTCCTTCACACACACAAAAACACATTCGTCAAGGAGCAGCATTGAGGACAGCTGCACAGCTGGGCTCCGGTGCGGAGGAGGCGGTTACCCCGCAGTGGAGAACCAGTCAGACTCCAGACTGACGTAAGAAAACACATCGAACAGGACTGCCGACACACTGCAGGCGCTGACAGAATGACAGACTGCTGAGTCTAAATTTAAAATTACAAACATTCAGCATGGTGTTTGTATGTCAGAGGTTCACAATGTTTATATTTTTATCAAGTTAACATATTGGTTGAAGATGAGTTCACCTAGATGGTGTAATGTGAAGTTGGACCAGAAATAACTTTTTAAGATGTATGTAGTGAAACATAATGTAACATAAGGTCACGTTTTGTAAATAACCCAGATGTACAATTGTTAAAATCACTTCTGTAATTGTCATATTATTTTGAATATGTAAAGGGTAACTTCCACTTTGGACATAGAACACTTTTATTTTGAAGAGTAACTTCCTGTCCTCATATCAGAGAAAAAGAATGGAATGAATTTATTGTTCTGTATTAGCTGTCCCTCTAAAGAGGTACAAGGTATGTTTTTGTTGAAGTTAGAAATGAAACTGAAGCTAACATTTAGGCTTATACTTATAGTTGTTTTGCTAAGATGAAATGTAAGTGCTTCGTGATTACACATATTTTTCATGTGTGTTCTTTCATTTAAGGAGTGTTAGGGCCATCAAATCTGAAAATCATCAGTGCAGTGTTGTCCTTCATTCTATTTAAATAACCCCGTATAATTAACAACATTTAAGACTATGATACAATTTTACTGCATGGGAGACAAATTAAGACCTTTTAACCTTTATGTTGGTCCAGTAAGACTGTGCAAACTAGTCGAGAAGAATAAACTACAGTAGTGACTTAACTCAACTTAATACTTAATACAGCGACGGAATTTAAGTTAAGTTTAAGATAAGACGAGATAAGATAAGATATTCCTTTATTAGTTAAATTTACAGCAGCACAGAATAGAGCGGCACACAAGAGCAGTATAGCAACAAAAATTGTATTAAAAAATATCAAATTCTATGCACAACATATACACTATTTACACTATATACACTTTATACACTATTGCACATGGGATTGATTGATTCATTGCACTGTATATGACTGTTAATAGTACACTGTTGTAGGTAAAGTCAGGTCTTTTGTAAGTCGCTTTTGGATAAAAGCGTCTACCAAATGCAATGTAATGTATAACAAGAACAAAAACGTAATAAAGCCTTATGAGGTTACCAGCTATGGTTTAGTGCATTAGTTTGTCTAGTCATACAGACATGGGGGAAAAAAACCCAGTTTTTTTCTTCAGTTTCTTGTTATTTTGAATTAAAGTCTTGTACACTTGTTTGGAGAAATACAATGATTAAAACCAAAATAGCTCATAATAGTTTAATTTCAGAGCTGGTATCTATCCATTTTCCGTTTTTTTCAAAATAACCAAAATCACAGGAGTTAATACTTGATTGCATAAACATTGTTTATGATGACTTTGAATGGTCTATTTTTTTCCCATGACTGTATTAGCTACCGTATATTAAAAATATTGGTACAGATATGAAAAGCAAAGCCTAACCTTCATAAAATACACACTACACACAGAGGGATTCTGATTCTAAGAGAACCAAGTGTTCTAAGTCGTCTTTTTTTTTTTTTTTTTTTTTTTTTAGACATTTTCATCTTCCATCTTGAACCTGATCTAATTAGGTTTGCTGTGTATGAAGTAAAAACTTAGCAATCCTCATGATACTCAAAACCCAGGGTTAAACCTGAAATTATCTCACTAACCCCGTAATCCTGCTTTGTGATGTGGGTCCTTGAACTGTGAATTCCTATGATACTATGGCTTGGTTTATCCAAGCTTTATTGAAATACCCTAACAAGGACACGCTGTATCAGAAGAGCAGCGCCACTCAATTCCCATGTGCTGCCTTTGGGGGTAATTCCTCTCAAGATGGCGTGAGAATCAATTTCACACTGTCGTTATTTAAAACCATCAGTAACAATGTTGTTCGGAAAATTAGGGGCACCAATATAATTATTTTGGGGCTTAATCGGGGTACATAAACATTACTCAAGGTCAAATTCAAGCTCTTTTCAAGCACTTTTAGGGCTAAATTTCACCTTATCGCTGGGATAAAATAGGATAGAATACTTTTATTGTCATTGTTCATTGATACAACAAAATTGTGGTACAGCTCCAGTCCAACTGTGAGATGAGTAATAAGTTACAGAAGAAAACCTATGACTATTAAATAAAAACATGTACCGGTAACATATGTACACAAATACATATACTCCGAATAATTTCATTATACTGAACTATATTGCATTATGTTATGAACACAGCCACTTATTGTTGTCCAGGCACAAATGGACCTGGATTCGACCTGAGAGCACCTGAGATATGAACAAAAGAGTGTTTAGTGACTTTAAACCGTTGGGTGCCACCTTGTGGGTGATCTAGAAATAGTAAATCAACCAAAATCGAAGCAGTTCTTCCTCTCCATGATGTTAATTGATATGGAAACAATATAATATCTAAACTGAAGATCAGGTTAACACGAAGGATATCTGACAGTGGCGGTTGGACCAAAAACATAATATTCTCAAAAGGCAATTTGGGGATATGATTATTGATAATCAAAGGGGTTATGAACTGAAATCTGGAAAATAATATATCTTCCCAACTCTAGCACAAAATTTTGCAGTTGTTTAAGAAAATGAAGGTATTTTTTATTTTTTTTTACATTATAATACATTTTCAGTGAGTAATATTCAACAATACAATAACTTTTAGGTTACAGACCATAACCAGTTGACCAGCTCTACACATCCTCACCCTTGATTCATGTGTTCAAGACTTTTTTTAGGAAGGATAATAACTTTGATTTACACATGAACACAGTAGATGATCTTAGTATATTTTAACAGTGGATGGAGCCTGCACTTTTATAAAATTATAGAGGAAGTCACTTCTAATGCTGCGCGGAAACAACTTTAGAATATATACAGCTAATTCTAAGGGGGAAAAAATAATAATAATAAAAAAAAATAAATAAATATATATATATATATATATATATATATATATATATATATATATATATATATATATACACAGTATATATTCTTTTCAGGTATATTCTTTTATACACTAATGAAAATACAATATTACATTGCATTTCTGCAGTTAAGAATCCTTTGTATCTTCCACAACGGACCTTCAGACCTTCCAACAACACTACTTATAAAGCTAACTGAAAATGTTAATAATTAAATAACCAAAAGGGCTCCCTGGTGCTTTATAAAGTAAATAAAGAGGGGGAAAAAATGACTGCATTGAAATTTGCGTCTCAATTAGAAGTTCTGTGTCAGTGGCAGATCACGGTGCAAAAGGCAGAGTTGCTTAGTTGAACATCCAAAGGTGACAACAGACGAACGCATTCTTCAATATGATAACCTATCAAGAAAACATCCGATCAATAATTGAGTAGACTGATAGCATTCAACCACAAGTTATAACATCGGTCCGTATGATTTACGCTTTATTCCAGGGTTTCCTATTATACTGCAACTTCCCTCCAAATGTGGTTGTGAAGACACCAAGACTTTTATAAATGTTGTATTACTTCTGCTGTCTTTTGTAATGGCAACTGAAAATTACACGAGACATGTATCAAACACTCTGTGCACTTAAATATTTTATAAACCAGTGCTTGTTGCTTTGCCTGTGAGTTTAAGTTGTTTTGTGGAGTACCATCCCCTCAGGTATTTTTCTTCCTTTGCAAACAAAATTAAAGAAATAGAATTTTTTGATTAACTGCTGCAGTCATCTCTTAATCCCATAACTGCATTGCGAGAGCCATTGGTAGTTTTGTGGAACACTCGCGGTGAAATCAAGCGTTGAAGGTCGTCACAATCATAAGAATGTCTGCAAAATCCAGACTGTCATTTCATACAATATTCATAACTCAATCTTCAAAATCTTATCTGAAATCATCACAAGTTGAAGTCTGTATTAATAGTTAAATTGAACCTCGTCTAACTCTCAGTCTAAGAGGAATCCGTGAAACCGTTTAGTTTCTGAAGACTACCTTTCCCTCCTCTTTACAAAGTGAAAGGAGCAGAGAACACTAAAGAAGAGCATTTTCCTTAAATTGTCTCGCCTGCTTTCTCCCATATCTGCACTTCTTTCTGTCAACCGGCTGCAAATGGGGTGGCTTTAGCAGTAAATGTGCGACGAGGCTGGCAAGTTTAGGCCACTCGATTCCCACTGCCAGGACGATGTGGGATATTCAACTCCAATCTGCCCGATTGATTGCCTTTCTACCCCCACCGTTCCTCCCTCCCAATGGGCTGCTCTCGAAGTTTCTGCATCTCCGTCTCCCAGACCCCATCTGAGAAAGAGCCGCCGTTCTGCAGTATAATTACCCGTCGGCTAAAGGGGGAACCTGCCATTGACCTGGGGCTGACGCTGATGGAGCGGGGCTTGGCAGCGACAGGGAGCAAAGGTGGATAGTGAGAGTGGCGGATAGTTGGGAGGATGGCTGAGATGAGAAGCTGAGGAGAGCGAGGTAGAGGAGGAAGAGATAGCAGGTGAGTGTGAGGGCGAGGTGGGAGGACAGGCACTTTGATAAGAGACTGAGAGAAAATGATAAAGAATTAAAGTTACATGGGTGGGAAGAATTGGAGAAACGGGAAGATGAAGCGTTATATCATAAGATACCGTTGACAAAAAACAGAAGAGGGATGGCAACATGATCCCTCACCTCCCTCCCCTGTGTTTTCCTCTCCCTCCCAGGCCAGTGCCATGGGGGTGGCTTTCAGCGGGCAGACAAACAGACAACCGATGATAAAGTGAGTGGGAGGTTTGTTGCCAAGGGGACAAGGCCTTTTTAAGCCTATTGATTGGAATTCTTATGCAAAGGTAATTAAACAACTGCTTGTCTGTGCTATCCTTGGCCTGAAGAGAGTGATGGCGCACCCCCCCACCACCCCCACCTCACCCTTTTTTTTTTAACCACCTACATTTTTACCAGCTGTGTTAGAAGAAAAGGCTGTCCTACGGAGCCCTGGTCCACGCTTCATATCTGTCGATACTTCCCATTAGAATTCCACCAAGGTTTCCACTTAAAATGCAAACGCCAGCCTTGCCCTCCAGATAAGAGCAGAACAGACACAGAGGCTGTAGATATTGTACTGTATAATACCAGGGCCCATTCAGTGAGGAAATTTCAGCAGAAAATTAAATTCACTTTTCCATGCAGGTGAACCTGCAAGTAAAGTAAACATCTCATTGAGTATGCACTGAAAAACAATGTGATAATACGCTTCATTCAGGGCACGCTCGGATAAAGGAAATGCCACGTAAAACTGCTTCAGAATAGAAAAACACTTGACATAAATGATCCCTGTGCTTATTTTGTACAATGTGATTCAGATATGAGTGTTTGTATGTGTGTCTTTATATCACATCTTATTTCAAACCTTTTTTTTTTTTTTCCCAGATTCTGTCCCCTTCATGAGAAGTGGATGGTGTTTTTCATACAGTACAATACATTTACATCTACAGTATTCAAACAATCATCTTGAAGGTTCATTTTACACATGCTGTTTGAAGAGCCACATCTATAATTGGATCTACCCAATATGATTGTAGGAAGGTGCTCACGAACACAAATGAGGTGTTGTGTGGGCTCGCTATGCATGTATGAAACAAAGTTTATTAAGATTTATGTGATGTGAATTCCCTGTTTTCGTGTGTGTATGGCTTGAGTATGTTGTACCTGTAGTATAACCCAGTGGCCATCCTTTGCTGCCACATCGAGGGCTTGTTCAGCTATAACTTCTTGACCCTGGCCCAGAGACACATTGTGGAAATTCTTGTTGTCAAATGTATAACCCAGTTTTTTTCCTGGAAAAAACAAACAAACAAAAAAAGCCCACACATATAATATTTAATACAATAAACAAACTGCGTCATCTTTGTGGGTTCATGGCTGAGGGAATAATTAGCTTAGTTTAACACAAGAGACAAGAGGAAACAACTGGCTACTACACATTTTGTTAAGATCTCTGTTGGTCTCATTTTCTCATCTTCTGTAATCCATGTAGTTTTTACACATTTGCCAAAAACAGCTTTTCCACTTGAGGCTTTTGTCTCATAATTGCCAAAGCCACCCTCAGAGTTTTTCCAATCTTCACATTATTAGCCGTTTCGTCATATTTGGCCCATTTGAGAAAGGTGATTTGTGCTGAGGAAGAATAATTTACAGCTACAAAGAAAATGTAACACAGCATTTTAAAGGTCAACGTCAAATGAGGGGCTTTTTAGGCTACATACAATATACACACAATTTATATCAAAGCTTTTTTCATATTCAATTTTATCTACATATTTAAATATGTATTTTCTATGTGATGATGATTATGCATTGATGGTGTTTGTGCACATTAAAATCATTGTACAGTTGCACATTTGTAGGTAAATTAATAATTGCCATTTGTGTCTTTGTTGTTTATTTTCTTTGCAGGTTTTCTACCTCAAGATCTAAGAGTAAATACTGCAGACTTTATTACTGCTACCACATCGGTGTATGTGTACTGTATGATCCAAATGACTGTGGACCTGTATCCCTCAACTTTAATAAATGATAAAAAAAAAAAAGAATGAAAGGTTATCCTGGGATAGTCTTTTGAGTGAAATTCCGTTACCCAGCCAGACGTTCGCTGCCTTTATTTAAGTTGAGGAAGTTAAACAAAAAACAAGACACTGTTTCAGAAGTAAAATAATAGGAAAAAAAGTGAGTTACCTCTGCCATGGTCATGTTTTCATCAGTTTGTGTGTCTGTTACCAAGATAATTAAAAAATAAATAATAAATAAAATTAAAAAAAATAGTAGAAGGATTTTGATGGGGTTTGTGCTTTCTGAGTGTTTTTTTTTTAGTTTTAATATGTTTTTCTTTTTACCAATAAACACTAAAATAATTTGCAATTGTTCGTGTCTGTCTGATGCAGCCATGTCTCTGAAATGCAAAATGATTTGTCTGCAAATATTTCATGGTAATGTATGACTTTGTGTACAGTTTTTAAGGGTGCCTGAAAACTTTCTATTTAAACAGTATACATATAGTACATGCATTAAAACAATGTTTAATGAATACTGAAAAAAGGTAAATACTGGATTCACTAAATCTAGTAACATAGTAACTGGAACTAGTAAGTGTGTAAACAACAGTGATGCAATAGGTAACTGAAGCACATACATATGCTTTTGAGGTCCACAAAAAATCCTTAGACACTGCTCTAGCCCTGATTTAAACATGTGTTTTTGACCATATGGTGCAATCAGAGTGCAACAACTGCTCTGTTTTGTTCTCCAGTGGATATAGGTGTGGAGATTGAGACTGACAGTGAACTAAAACAGTGAAGTCTTGTAAAATCTAAATAATCTGATTGAAGATGCTAAAACACTAAGTTTGGCAATTATTCTCTCCAGGTTCATTAAAGATGACACTGGTCTTACCCGTCTTTAAATAAGAAATTAACTAAATAACTAAATAAATAAGACATCAAACGTGTCTCACTGGTTCCTTTGAGTCCATTCACTGACATTTAAATATGCACTTCTGTCTGTTTTATTATAACTTCAACCTAAACCCTGGCAGATAGTGAGGGTCTGTCTCAGGGATATTAGTCCCCTGCAGAGCATACAAAATCACATCATCTATCTAATGAAAATCTAATTGAAGCCTAATACCAATCAGTAACCCAATAGCCGCAGCTATAATGGAAAAGCACCTCTTTCTTGTTCAGAGTAAAGTGGCTGCTGCTGCTGCTGCTGCTGCTCATCATCCACCATGGCATCACTACAGCTACAGCTATTGGTTACTTTAAGCTTTGATGTGATTGACTACGCTCAGGGAGAGGGTGTTGATAATCAATAATCACACCGCTTACAGGCGGTTCCACAAGCTGTGCTCCTGCTTATCATATTATGGTGGATTTCACATTGAGGTCGAAGGTCGGTGTGTAGCAGCTCCATGGCTGATATAACTACCTACTGCCTGGGAGTGACCCCAGTAATAATGACCTAAATAATTATTTCATAATATGTCACTTTTGACAGAGAAATGGTCCTCAGGGTGGAGGGATTTTTTTTTTTTTTTTTTTTTTTACAAAGTCATCAATCTGAGAATGTTTTTAATTATTTTCAGATATTAAATTGTTGCTTTTTACAAAGTATTCCTTTTTATTTTCTAAGCCACTATTTTAGGAGATTTTTTTTTATCATTGAAATGCCAAGCAACTATTTTTTTTATAAAGTACTCTTTTATTTTGAGACACAAAGTGATTATCACCCGAGATAGTTCATTCTTTTCAGATATAACAAAATACTAAGCCATCATTTTGAGAGTTTTTCATTATTCTGAGGTACAAAGTCAATACACTTAGATGATATCCCATTATTTCTAAATATGGGGATATTAACTCACTATATTGCGAAGACATTTCATAATTTTGAGATACAAAGTCATTCTTTTGATCACCAAGATCTTTCTCCCCCACCTAAACAGCAGTATATATGTCATTGTGTTATATAAATTAATCTGGTATAAATTTGAATTCCCAGTTATGGCAGGAACCCAAGTAAGTCAAATCGAATAAAACAAAAAGAACATTATCAATCATTGCTGGAGTACAGCAATAAAAACACTTGAGGTTAACAGAGTCTAGGTTATAGCACAGATGCTGCAAGAATCTCTTTGTTCTATTAAACTGATACAATCCCTTCAATGTGAATATTTCATATGAACTGACTTCAAATACCAACAGACTGAATTATTTGGCAGTGGATTCAAAAGTGTCAGGCTGTGATGGGCCCCCGTTCCAGGTCAGTACAAAAGCTCTGACTTTTGGCATATTTTAGGTGCAGAATCAAAACGGCTCGTCCTGCCACAATCGACATTATTCATACAGGAATGCAAAGTAAGTCTAAAACTCAATGACATTTACTTTCTGCTGCCCCTAATACACCAGCGGTGTACTCTCATATATTTGTGACCTTTAGTATAATCCCTTCTATCTACCAGGAGCCTGTTGTGTATTGGCAGTGATGCTGATATCACAGCAGAGACACATGGAAGATGTGTTGGGATGTCTGTTGCTCCCACTGATAATCCTATGCAGTATGAATCAAAGTGGAAATCATGAATGCAGGTATGTGAGCACTTGACTCTGAAATGGGCTGTTGCACAAATTCCCATGTTTTAGCAATATAAAGGAATGGCAGATAAATTGGCAGTATGTGTGCTCAGATAAAAGTTCAGAACACACTCCGAGGCTGGGTTTTAAGGCTTATTAGAGATAAAACAAGCTGCAGTATTACCATGTTTCTCCACATCCTTCAAAGGGTCAACTCCAGGAGAGAGGATGAAGAACATAGGCGTAGCTGGTCC
Organism: Siphamia tubifer; assembly: GCA_020466265.1. Lineage (NCBI taxonomy): Eukaryota > Metazoa > Chordata > Actinopteri > Kurtiformes > Apogonidae > Siphamia > Siphamia tubifer. The sequence goes on along the minus strand of CM035801.1, from coordinate 34,918,854 downwards.
AGACTCTTCAAAGGAGACAGCAAAGTCCAGTGATCTGCCAATCACATATTTGCTCCCCAGTTTCTCCTCTACGAAGTCTCTGCAGAGAGAATATGACTGAGTCCTCTCAACATTTCTTTTTGTTTTATCTCTGAACAGCAAGTTGAACAATTTGAAGAGTCTGAATATTTTGTCATACAGGGTAATATTTAGACATCAGCTTCAAGGGGAATATTATCTCCAGTCGCTTTGGTCTTTCAAACATGACTTTGTTTCCATAATTACAACCCAGCGGCTCAGAAGCTTCATTACATTATTACTCACTGAATCTACATTATGATCAAATGCAAAGGTTTGTAATCTTTTTTGGCCACTTGGGAGTTAAAAAGCTATAAATACAGTATAATGCTGACATATAATCCCAATGAGGATTATATAATGTGAGGCAGTGTATCTGGCCTGGTGGCAGGCACAACAAACCCCACCCTTTGCAAATATTTGAGCTCTTACTGGTCATCTCCCTCTCAAAATTTTAGACTATGGGTTTGACCTTTCAAGGTCGCTCAAGTTCAAAGGTCATGATGCTAGTTTGGCATTAACATGTACTTGTAGTTTTCTGTCTGTCAACAATAGCAACTGAGTACTTGTCATCACTCTTTTTGGAGCTACAACCATTTAAAATTATGTGACCTTGACTTTGCCCATTTAAGGTCACTCAAGGTCAAAGGTTAAGACACGGGTTTGAAGCCCATGGCGGGTTTCCTATCTGTCAATAATAGTTACTAAGTCTCCATCTCTACTCGTTTTTCTGTTAGTCTATTTTGATTTTGTAGGTTTTGACTGAGTAACCCCCAACCTCTTCGGTCAACAATAGGTGTAAATATATACACACAAGGTGAGAAATAGAAAGATGAGCATTTTGGTGCTGATTGGAAGTCCCTAAGATTCTAAAGTTAGATCCAACATTTGATTTTGATCATTATTGTGACCTTGACATAGAGTCCACCAATTTGGCCTTCAAGGTTCTAATGTTAATGAATGTCATTGTGAGAAGAAAAATAAGCTATATGTAAAATTCAGTATACATGAATGAAAAGGACATTTCTTATTTGTCATATTTCTTGTCATTGCAAAAACACATTTTTGGTTATCTTGACCTTGACCATTGACGGACATTTACCAAAATTTGATGGGATCTATTCTGGACTCCAAGTCAACATATCACTCTTCATTAGCTCTGTTTTGGTCCTTACCAACTCTTCGAGGGCACATCTGGCTTTTCCCTTGCTAATGCGCTGTTAGCTACTTGCTAATCATATTTCAGTTGGGGGTGAGCAAATAGTGTGCAATTTTTTTCCACTGAAAATGGGTGCATGTTGCAAACTTTGTCACCACAGGTAATACATATTTCACATTACATAATCATTTTTCCCCAATTATGAAACAAGTATATTAGTGGAGTTTAAAAAAGTGGCCAGAGTGCAGAGTTGGTACTTAAGACCTAATCACAATTCAAGCCACACTGTAACTGAAACGTGTTCTGCATGTACTTATACCATCATTGTGGTCCGTTTTTTCAGTTTCCATACAAAATATCTCGATAGGGACCAAATGTTAATACCAGAAGAAAATTGGATCCAAGTTGGATACAGTGGTACTCATGGAGAGGGGTTAGGGACTTTTTCTACACTCCCAATCAATAAGTAAGGAATATTGATTGTACCTGCAAAGCTGTGTAATTGCAGCTACCTCTGAGCAACACACAATCACAACAACAGTGAGCGGTGAGCAGTGAACACAGGTGCCCTGTCAACTATAGCTAGAAGCCAAAGGTTGACATGTTTGGCCTTTAGCCTTTCACCAAACCACACACATCAGTACGATCCTTTGCAGATCACAGAGCAAAGGTCAAGCTATGACTCAATCTCTCACCTGACAGCGTACGTCATGCGGTCCGGCCTCAGGGCTCTCATCATGCACAACCTCTGAAGCGACGTTTTGTTTTTCCACTCTTGGGGGAATTTCTCTTTTTCCGGACACTCAGACTCTGCAAATTTCTTCCAGCGTTTGGCTGAGCCCTCGATGTCTCGATCCAGGTTCCTGAATTCATCCATTGAGCAAAGGGACTGGTGGAAAAAAAAAACAACAGAAAAAGCTGTTGTGTTTTTAAAAGTGCTGCTACTGTGTGATCAGTGATGCACATTAAAGTTTTTGAGCACTTTAGAAACATTTCACAATACACAGCAGTAGGAATAACTTTGCTTGCAAAAGTTAAGAAGAAAAAAGACAAAAAAAAAAAAAAAAAAGAGACAGAAGTGCTTATCTTTCCTCACGCCTATATAAATAATATTTATTCAAACGGAAATGCTGAGTAAACATGATCCCGTTCACAACGGGACAGGGGGTGGGGACAGACTGAATATGCATCGGCTGCAGAAGCAGTAGGGGCTTCGGTGTGATGGACCAGCTGACAGGCACCTTATCTCATCTCTGGAGAACAGCAGTATCATGCAGCGCAGGTGCGATCCCTGATGAGGCGGCATACACACATATGCAACATGTACGCTGTCACACACACTATATAAAGTAAGGCTTTGTTAACAACAGCATCAGCTCACAAGACACATTAACATGATTAGATCAGAACACATCTTGACTTTTGACAGTTCACCCTTAAAATTAGAAAGTGTTTTCTCATGCGTCTCAAGTAACTATTTCTGATCAGATCAAAATTTTCTGCTCTAAATGTACATATGTAATATCAGTTCGACTTGCAATATACTATATTTTCCATCCGTGTAAGACTTAATGAAATGTATTTGAAAGTGAAATATAGTATAAAAGGAATATAAGACATGCCAATGATGCATACTGGTCAGTTCTCTCTGAGGTTTGGAGGTGGAGTAGGGGGGCGTTCAGCTATGGAACAGTTATTTTATATTCAAATCCCATCTTAGTCTGTGTCACTTAGTCATTTTACCTATAGGCTTATGACACATCTGACTAAACAAATTTAAATATTCCTCAGACATACATACACACATAGATCCTTACACACACTTGCATCTACTTTTTCTTTTATTCTTTCGTGATGTTGTTGTACTTAGTATATTGTTTTATTTCTGTTGTGTTTTCTTATGCTAATACTGTAATGACTCAAGATTAATTTTATAAGCCCAAAGAGGTTTTCCGATCTGACCAACAAAGTCCGTTTATTTGCTTGTCCTAATGTTTGATTTGTTGTTGTGTGCAAAAACTAAATACAAAATAAATACATAAAAATATAGGATAAACAACTGAACCAACAGAGGAGGTGGGTTCTCATAACTGTTGTTCATTACGTTTCATTGCCTTGTTTCTATAGAAACCTAGAATGGACCAATCCAAAAGGACTGTGTACACCTTTCATGTTTTAGCACCCATTGCAGGTTCTCCAACACAGATACACTCGCAGCATAAGCACTAGATACCATTAACTGCATCCCAAATCAGCATTAGGTCTGGTGCTTAGCCAGTCACAAATAAAAAGAACATATCAAAACCATGCAGACTGGGACTATTTCTTTGCGTGTCCTCCATAACCCAGATCAGACAAGCTGTTTGACACACTTATGTCTGTGGTCTTGTAAATATTCTCAGACCTGGGCTTAATGCAATCTAAACTATGAACATAGCTTACAATGAGTAATGACACTTTCCTCCTGCAGGCACCTCTGCTGAATGGTGTCATGAAAAATACATGCTATATAAAATACAGGAGTTCATTAATGTGGAATCATTCAGTTGAGCAGAGTGAGATGAAATGGCTCAGTACAAAATATTTCTGTCCAACTCAAGTTTGTTTAATTATCACAGGCAGTGGTTGGCACCATCTCATCTCTGTTGAGGGGAGAATACACTGGGCCTTGTGGGGGTTACTACTCTGCAAATATCATCAAGAGGGCCAATGCATCTTATCCTCCTTTAAAGCTTTCCAACTGATTATGTTTCCGACTGTGATAAGAAAATCAAGTGACAGAATTTGATTAACAAGGCCTTAAACAGCCACAGTAGGCTGAATGCAGTTGGAGAAAGGCTGTCTCCAAACCCTCTGAGAGGTTTAGGTTAAGTTAATATTCTAGGCAGTACAGATTGAAAAATTCATGAGCACGGGAGTGTAAAAAAACATGCTGCCGTTAGGGTTTAGTTTGCCGCTAAACTGATCTGACAAGAGAGGGAACCTCTGCTGCTTGATGTCCACAGGGCTGTATTTCTAGACGTCTGGTCTTTAAGAAGAAGTTTAGGCATGTAGTGTTTGTTCCACTGGTCTCCCAACTCTGTCTTGAAGGGTCAAAGAGCAACGGGAGGGCCCCTGGAGAGTCCTATTCTGACAGAATGGAAGTTTGGGTGAAACAGTGCAAACAGATTTTAGTTACACTGCCAACTCTTAAAGTATACTTCCACTTTAATGCCTGAATCTTACTGAGTGAGTCAGCTGCACAAATTGCATCATAGGAAGCAACTCCGAACACCAAGCAGTGCTGCTAAGTGCTCAAATAACTTGAGGGAAATTGGAGATTTCAGTCATTTCTCTCACACATGACAGGCTGCAAAGACAGAACAGTAAATTAAATTTTTTACTTCTGCAGACCGTCTTCTCCCAGATTGAAGACTGAGGAGTAGCATCTAGGAAAAGGATTGAGAGATGGAGCTGATCTACAATTTGAAACTCTCATACATATTTTTTAATACATCTCTATGGCTCTCAAGAGGAAAGCTCAGCTTTTATGAAAGGGCATGCTATTTTGGGACTGAAAGAGCAACTTTAAACTGCAATTTTGTACAGCTCATTGCAAGGAGCTTTTCATTTAAAGTCACAATAGCATTTCAGTTATCTACATCTCTAGTTCGATCATGCTGTATATGTGATCGTATTTGGTGTCTGACTTTGTCATTCCCCACAAAGATGAACCACACGCTTCACAGCAGGGAGTGGGGAGAAATGATTATAACCCTCCCACTGCAGAAAAACAGCACACAGGAGGATACATCCTTATAGTAGTAGATTTAACAGGTTAACTGTTATACTGCATTAAATTTCCATTGGACGTCAGAGGTCAACTTGAAAAACTGATACCCATTCTATTTCTAGCCAGGTTAGGCACTCTCAGTCATAACACTTGATAATAATTGGGTGTGCTGTATTTTACTGACACAAAAAATCAGCAGCATGAGAACTGATTTAATGAGGCACAAGTGAGATACATATTTTAATAAAGAGTATATTACTATGACTTTCATTGTGTGTGTATGACTATTTTGAATCATGCATTAAAAGTTTGTGGAAGTGGGTTGACATTCTGAGATAGAAAATCTGATTTCTCAGTTCTAATGAAACATGCCATTATCTTTATCAGCTAACAACAGGTGTCACGCATAAAGACCCAATTCTGCAATTACTCAACATCTAACACATTTCCTCTTTCATTGTGTAATTACTAGCATTTTATCATTTGTTGCAACTGGATACACATAACTTTCTCCACAATTTAGAACAAGTTTTTTTTTTTTTTTTTTTTTTTAAATGATGGCAATCATAAGCACAAAACCCTACCCCTACTCCTTGTTTCTGTTCTGCAAGTGCCGCTGGTGTTGTCGAACCCTTATAAGGTTTCCTCCTCTGTTCACCTTATGCAATTGTGTTCATAAGTTTACATACCCCAGCAGAATTTGTAATTCTTGCTCCATTTTTCAGAGAATATGAATGATAATACAAAAACTTTTCTTTCACTGGTGAAGCTATTTAAAATATATACAGTATGTTTTAAATAAATGTGTTTGCTCGTCTTAAATCATACTGACAACAGAAACTATCCAAATGACCCTGATCATAAGTGTACATACGTCATCCTCTCTATTGGCCCAGATAGATGATAGAACCCAGAGAAAACCCATCCAGACACAGGGAGAGAAACATGCAAACTCCACACAGAAGGGCCTGCGCAGTCTGGGAATCAAACCCTGGTCTCCTTGCTGTGAGGCAAGAGCGCTAACTGCTCCACCACCATGCCGCTTTAACATCAATAACAGATGGAAGTGTTTTGTGGTAGTTGTGGATGAGGTGCTTCATTTTATTCAAATGATAATTCTCCTCATTCTTCTTGGAAAAACACATTCAGTTCCTTTCACACTTTGAGTTTTCTTACATGAACTGCATGTTTGACACCTCCCTAAAGTTATACTTTTAACAAAAACTTGCATTAACTTTTCCAAATATTAATTTGATCAGGATTACATTTTGGTCAAAATAGGAACATGATACTGAAGAGCTCTAACAAATCAGCCTTTTCTTACATATTTTTTACAATTAAAGTCAAATTCAAGGATTCATGTCGAAGGCTGAACTGGAAAAACTTTTTTCCCCCTTCACAGATGACTACCACAGAACTCCACATAAAAAGCCACATAATGCAGCTGTCATTGCAATTAATAAAGTAAATATGCTGGTGAAATGTTGAAATCTTTAATAACCACTGTAATCTTGGGTTCAGGCTTTTTATTATTGCTAAATGAGGCAAATTATTAAAAATGTCAGTATTCAAAGCATGAAGTGAAAATTCATTAAATGTTGTTAACTTATTACATAATGCAGGGGTTTTGCATAATTCAATTTTACAAATGATTGTTTTAATCAATTTGTTTGGTGATTAAAAAAATACTTTCAGGGATGCAATGGCGCATCAGCCAAACATCAACAATGGTCACTATCTATGTAGCCTGTGTATCGGCAGCAGCGATCTACTGGTGTATGAGTGTGTGTGTGTGTAATGGAAGACTGTGCCCTGTAAAGCACTTTGTGACCCCTTGTCTGTGAAAGGTGGTCTATAAATAAAAAAATACTTGCTTACTTACTATGTGGCTTTTAACACATTCCAGCTATTGGTTTGTAAAAAGTAGTTTTACCAGTAGTGTTCATCTGCTATGTTATATTCATATTCATGGTTGTTTCAGAAATGTGTATGATTAAGTTCATTCAAAGTTAGTGCTACTTTCTGAAAAGGGAGTAAAAAATAACAAGCAAACACAAAACCCAAAGTATCCTTCCGTGATGTATTTTAAAGACTGGAATCAGCTCAAATTTCCACAGTTGCTGCATCCCTACTAGTTTTGTATAATAAACACCTGCACAGCCTGAGACCTGATAAGAGCTGTTTTCCAAGTTGTTAGACTCAGCTTTACAGGATACAGTAGCATGAAGGACAGAGTTCATTATTTTAAGTTTATGTAAAAACCAACAGTCACAGGTTGGCCTTCCAGTCATGGGGATTCAGTTGACCTTTGTTGCATGTCATTCTTCTCTCCCTGCCCTTGTTTCCTGTCTTGGGGTTTTCTGCAGGTTTCAATATGTTGACTGTAAGACTGTTGAGAGACTTAAAGGCCACTATGAAAGTGGTTTAAGATTGATTCCATGCCTGTACTCACAATAAAATATAGAAGTGGAAGAAGTATTTTGGACAGAAATATTGAAATATTTGTAGGAAAATCTTTATAGTGTTTTGAAAGGTGTGGTTGCATCAGACAGACACACCTGACAAATGCATTTTTTTGGTTTATGGCTAACAAGATAAAATATCTAAACTCAATTCTTGACAGTTCCAGTATGTCATGCCGTGGTTGTGATTCATTGTCTGTTGAACCATCAGTTTTGACCTCAATGGGACAGAGCATGTGCAGAAGGGAGGGATCTTGTGGGATTGGAGAACGGAACAATCCTTGGCAGGGCTCTCGCCAGAAATTCTGAGCAAGGCGACGTGCTAGACCACTCCCCAACACCCTATATAATCTATATTAGTCATTTTATTTTGCAATTTTGCAAGCAGATTCAAGACAGAAGGGAAATTTATATACATGTACTCAATGTGTTTGTCGCAAGTTGACGTGTTAGCAGAATCCCAGACTAATGTAAGCTTTGCAGTAATGGGGTATTTTAGGCTGGAATTGCTTGGGTGAAATGAAACCTCCTTCCTGCAGAGTGTGTATAATACTTTTATGACCGTTGACTGTTCCATCTTTGGGTTTTTTTGTCCTCATATTTCCATGCAGAGGGTAAATGTGCCGTTTAGCATCTTCCATCTTTATGGCTTGTTTCTGCTGCCTGTCACTGCTGGATCAACTGCCCATTTGCAGGACACTAAATCTACAGTACATGGACAAACTGCCCCGAATTCACTGGCAGAGACATTCAGATTTATTTTATGCTGCAGATGGGTTAATGTTGTTAAAATGTTTAATCATGATGACGGATTAATCTGTGTTAATTTTGACAGCCCTGCTTGAGAGTGATTGTTAACGCTATATATCAGAAAAGCATGAGGCGAACAACTTTTGATCCAAAACTGTCCTGTCTTCATGTGAGATGGTAAATTCCCTTGTCCCATGCGACGAGTGCATTTCCAAATCCAACATGGCCTCGGAGCAGCTGGGCCATCCTTATTGTTGAGCCCTGCACTCAATTAAAGATGTGCTGTAATCATACCCCTTGTTTTTACTGGGCAGCAAAATATATCGTTATAATGAAGTGTTGGGGGACAACATCTACAGTCCTCCATCTTCTCAAAAATATGGATCTGAAGAGGGAATCTATGAATGGCTTACTATTATTCTGAGAAAGAAAAATTGTAAAGCTACCCTTTACAAAGATATTGATCTGCCCTAAGGAAGGTCTAGCATGACACAAAGCCATTCTTTTTTATATTCAACAGAGCCAAAAATACAGCTGTCTCAGTGTGTACCTTGATCCCTCCCCAGGAGTGGTTGGATAGAAAATCCACAGGTGATGTTACACCAGGTTGGACTGGGTATCTCAGAAGGAAGTCTAGCTCTACAGGGTTTATTTCTTTATTCATCAGCAGGATCTGGGGACAAAACAAACAGGAAAAGTGTTGAAATGTTGTATTTCCACAACAGACCACGTTTCCTCTTCGCTTGATTAGATCTGAACAGGGCCGTGAGTCCCAGGAGCAACCCGGATTCAGCGGACAGTGCATTCGCAAAACAAACCAAGCAGAAGATGAAACCGGCTTCCTGTCCTACCTGGAAGGCGAGCTGAGCGATGTACGTGAGCTTGTCACACTCAAACAGGCCTCTGGTGGTGTACTGGAAGACTGACGAGGTGATGCTGTCAATTAGGTTGGACACCCGCTGCTTCAGAGCCTCGTCCGGATCAGCCTTCACAACCGCTTTCTGGAAGACCACGCTGAATGCCTGAGGACGCACAGAAACACAACAATCAACACACACCTGGGATCTGATACTAAATAAACAACAAACAACAATTCTGTGGACACTACAATCCCTCCTAATGTTTTGATGATATTTGTAATATATTGTGTCCTGAGACTAAACTATAATAACACAATGTTTCATAAAATAGAGGTTACAAAATGCACCTAACACCTAAAAACATTGTATTTTCTGATATGCTGAAACATTTGTTTGAAAAAGGTCTTGTGACTTTTTGAGCTTTGACCGTCAGAATGAGATCAACACGATGCGTTTTCAGACAATAACTCGCACATTATACACTGTACAATGGTGATAAACAGGAATCTGGTCACAAAAAATATCCAACAAGAACTTGCAGTGTCTTTTCGGTGGTGAAACTAATATTATATTTAATCAATATTTTTGGGTGGAACTCAGCCTAAATGCTTGAGTCTTGATTTTATCAATTTAGCAGAGTCACACTTAGCTCATGTTATTACGTATTTCATTTCATTCCCAAGGTCAAAGGTATATGCAGTCACAATGTGTTTTCATTTGATTATGTTAGGAAATAACTTGGACCGGGGCAGCTACCTGCAGAGCCTGGAGTGATTGCAAACCATATCTCAGACTGCCTCCTCTCAGTGCTCGCTGGCTGACAATATCAAAGACATTACGCTCTACATAACCACATTAGGGAGCCACAAACACAATAAAAGCAGGGCAAAGAGCATAAAACACAGCGAGCAAATGGAAGAAAGAGGGAGGTGAGGGGATGCAGGGGAGTGAGCGTAAAGAGGGGCCTCACTGGGACCCAAGAGGCGGGAGGGAACATGGTGGGTCAATAGACAGGCTACCTTTAGAGAGAACTGGTACATGGGGTGGATTTTATTGAGGTCGTTCATTATGAAGTACAATAAGGAAGCCCGTGCTGCTGCAGGTCTGTAGTGCTCCCGAGCCTCATTGATTTTGGCCTCTGTCACCTTGGCTTCTTTTACCTACAGTAAAGACAGTGCAAACACAAAGGGGATCACATTCATACCCACCAGTGGACATCCAAACGCATATGCATATAGGCAGGCTTCATCAGTCAGCTAATGGCAAAATGGCACACCATCCAATAAGACACACTTGAATGAGAAGCAGAGCTGTTCTAATTTCACACTTGCAGTCAAAATGTTCTCCTGCTGTGCTCAACGTGACAGTTATGGGCATTTGTTCCCCTCCCTTCCTTCTGTCCTTCCTTTTTTTTATTAAAGGAGTGATACTTTGCTGTGTTTTAATGAATTTATGCATTTTAAAACATTCCCCTGTGGTCTACATAAACTGTAAATGCTATACTTGGGTCTGAATTCTTCATTAATTTAACTCTGTAAGTCCATTTTCAAACCTATTTCTGAGTAATGACATGAGAAGTGTCATTTTGAGCACTGGCCCTTTAAATGCACATGATCCCACCCCCTCCAGCTTGTTGACTGTGCTGCTCTATGCAGTTTAGCCACATGTGTTTGTTAATACAACCAATCACTGGACATTTTAGGTAATCGGCTCAAAGTTTGGACATATTTTTAGTTTTTACTACAACAACTGTAGCGAACAAACAATTATATCATACTTGGGGAAATGTTTGTCAGATGTCTTGACCATATATGTGCAAATGTTGTGAGACAAGTAAAAATCAAGCAGGAATTAAAATGGGTTGTAGAAATACACTTGATTTTTGCCAGAACCTGAAGCATTCATATTCCAACTTTATGAACTACGAGGGTTCAAATGCACAAATAACTGAAGTAAACACTATAGAAGTAAGTTTAGCTGAATATGACCCCTTTAAACAGAATATACCTGCATAATTATGTTTAAGACAGAACATCTGCAAAAAGCCCTGCTCATCTAAGCTCTGACAGAAAGTACCGTCACGTATCAACACAGGTTTTTATCAGCAGTGGAACAGCAGTGGAACAAGTACGTAAAGTCAATACTCGAATGTTGAGAACAATATTCAGTTAAAAGTTAAAGAGCTGCCTTTAGAATGAACTTAACTAAATGTACAGAGGCATTATCAGTAAAATGTACTCACAGCTCCTATGTTTGATGTGCAGTTTTTTTGCTGTCATTGGGCCAAAATTTTCAGAACTACCTTTCAGCATATTGTCATTAAAGACAGGAATTATCCCCCCACCCCCCCATTAGATGATTCCAGACAGGCAGGGGGTTAAATGTGTGATTGACATCTTTAATTACTGATCGCTGTACAGATTCTCCTCAACGTCACTCTACTGTTCTACTCCGTAGCTCGATGCCGAAGCTTTGAAGTGGATTCATTTTTCCACAGCATCATGAAACAGTAGCAGGTCATCTATCTGTCTATTCGGTGTAGACAACAGAGAGCATTTACAAATTGTTTTGTGTTTTCTTCCTGGATTTGGTTATTGATTTTCCTGCAGGTGTAATTTGTTCTTTGATAATTACATTAGTAATAAGAGTGAATATCACTAAAGTAATATATTGTATCTTAATTAAGACATGTAAACATCTACAGTATAAGTGTACAGCTCATCACAGTCATTAGTTAAAATGATGGTATTATGTACACAAAAAGATGATGCAGTGAATATTTTTAACAAAACATTATGCAAACTGTGAATTATTTGTACATTGTGTCATTTACATCATGACATTTTATAAAATTAGTACCACATTGCAATGGATGCATACTGAATCCATTCCTTTATATATATATATATAAAAAAAAAAATTAATATACTTGAAAAATTGAACAAGAGGTACCAGGCACAACAAACTCCTCTCCCCATTGCACATACTGTAGCTTATTTTGGTACATTTGGTATTTGGTACATTTAAACAAAATGTATGTTTGGCATTTGAAATGTTTCCCATTGTAAGTAAATGTATGAATTAAAAATTAGTATAAAACATGATAAAAAAATGATGCAAAAAAAATTATATAAATCGCATTAAATCTCATTAAGTATAAATTCAACCAATAGTTTTGTTGTTACAGACATTTAAAATGTCACCCATTATAAGTAAATGTAGAGAAAAAGACCTAAAAAATATAGATATATTCTGGGTCACTGCCAATCCATAAACCCAATTAGGTTTGAATTGAACTAATGGATTTGCAGCTAGATACAAACCAAACCAAAAACAACGCCCATTGCCTCCCCTTTGTGGGGGTAATCCAATTATTTAAATTTGATATGAAAACAACACGTATTATTGTTTAAACACATAGTATTGTTTAAAATCAAGCTTAATCTGTGATTCAGTAGAAAATGATAGATACTTCATTTTAGCCGAAAAATAATAATAAAACATCTGTGCTATATAATCTTTATCTGTAGTGTAGTTACCAGAATATTTTGTCATTGTCTGTTTCTTGATTCACTGATGGATTCAAGATCTGATGATTCTTTTTGCTGCTAATGTGTGTAATAGAGTAAAGAAAAGACTGCATGACTGACTTCGCTGTGAACATATCTTGACAGATTTTTTCTGCTTCCTTCTGTGAACATGTCGAAGCAAAGATGGTTTAATAATGTTATCATAACCACCGCTGGTAAATCGAGTTGGCACTTCTTTAGGGAAACAGGAATTAAATATTTTTCCATTGAAAATGTTTGTTCATATCAAATACACGAAGAGCAGTTAAAAGGCTTTAACTGTTGAAAGAAAACATATTTGTGTTTAATTCAGACATTATGTGAATCCCCAGTGTGCCTGAGTGGAAACAATGACAAGATTTTACACTGATGAAATACATTATTTATCTAAAACTGTACTTCTCACCAGGTGTGAATTTACCAAAAGATAAAATGCTGATTGTGTTTCCCAATAAAAAGAAAGAGCTACAGAAGTCAAGACAAAAAAAAAAATAAATAAATAAATACAGTACTTTTAAAAAGTAAAACAGAACAGAGAACAGAACCTTCTCTTCGATCTCAGCTGCGGTCCGTTTAGTTGTTTCCAGGTTTTCCACCAGCTCCGTGTCACCCAGGAAGTTCCCTGAAGCCGAGGACAAACGGGACAGCAGGTTGTCCTCCAGTGTCTTCAGGGTGATCTTGAAACCGTTCTGCTCTTTGGTGAGGTCGGACTACGACACACAGAAAACACAAAAACCACTTCAGATTTCATACGACAGCCATCTTTATTTCTTTTTTTTTCTTTTTTCCAGATTCACAACATATGGCTGTTTGAGGTTCTTCTTTGGCTTTATCATCATCATCTACAGAGACAGCGGGAGTTGTTGGAGGTGTGGGTCAATATGAGGACATGAATACTGAAGGACACCTCAAAGGCAGATCTGATCAATATGCTGTGCATTGGCTGTCCAGACCCATGACGGGAGCGCTCTGGGCTGGATTAGTCAGCTTCCGTCTGGTTGCCGACATCAAACCTCTGCCTGAGCGACCTAACCCCTCGGTGTGATGAGACCGTCGATCGGAGCGTAAGGAGAAGGGATCTTTGATGGTGAACTACACACACACACACACACTAGGATTCATCTGTTAGGAGATATTAGGGATTCAATTATGAGCAGACAGAATATGCACACATTGTAGTGGATTTTCCTAACACTTCACCATATGGATTAGAACAGCTCGTCTTCTAATAAAGCTTCGACTCAAACTCTTTCTTCCTGTCTTTGTTCTAGCTGGAAAAAAATAAAACAAGTGTGAGAGAGAAACTTTCACTCGTTCAAAGCGCTGCCGTTTTGAGAGGCGTTCAGAGAACAAAGTCGACAGGGCATGGTTACTCTCTTTATTGCTTCATCCTGCTTTGTCCTTCATTATAGACTGTTGCAACTCCTTGTTTCTGCTCGATAATGACTTTGCTTTATTGAAGTTTCCTTTAATAGAAGCCTCTGCGACCTTTGAATTGTTATAATTACAGGAGGGTGGGCTGTTGTGAGATTTGCCTACTACGGTGTTGTCGGTGACTGATAATAGCTAAGGTGTTTTTTTTTTTTTGAGTGGCGTGATCCCTGACAGACTGGTAATAACTTTTCGCTGGCATCGCTGCTTCTGCCTGTGTGCAATCGCAGGAGGCGAGGTGGTTGGTGTGGTGGGAGCTAGGGGCGGAGCTGTTCCTCCTCCCTCTGGTATAATGTTCCCATGACAAAAGACCTACTTAGTTCAGATCGCACCAGGGGAGCAGATAGTTCTAGAGATCACGCTGCTTTAATTGCCCTTTTTATGATAGTATTTCCTATTGCGGTGATGAGAGGTATTTTACACCATTGTTAAAACTAATTGAGCCTCAGCCTTGTTAAATTCTTATTGAGTCTGAATTTGACGATATTACCCACTCTACAAATGAAAAGTTTTCCTCTGCCAAAACTCCACAGGAGGGAAAACTAGAATTACAGCCTTGCAGTTGTATGCCTCCACCAACTAGTCAACCTTGCGGTTCATATCCAGACATATCTACTGTATGCTGTGAAGATTATAACCATTTAGTATTCACCAGGTGATCTGCAACCAATTTAAAGGTGCTATATGTACAATGAGATCCAATGTGTCAAATGTGATCCAAAATTAAAACGTATACATGGAAATTGATATTGGACAAAAATATTTGGTTGTTCAGAAGGACCTATAAAGACTCTACTTTCAAAGAACTGGACTTTTCTGTCAGTGATTTAATGGGTCAGGCTTTACAGGGTTAAAGATTGAGCCATGGCACTAGGGCGATAGTGGGCCGTAATTGTTGGAGCGATCCACAGTGAAGCTGAAGATGCTTTAGTATTCCTCTATTCCTCTCCGGGCTCATTCCACTGCTGTATGCCCCCCCCGGGTATGCTGGGCTGCATGAATTTGTCATGTTTACTAACCCCCCCCCCTTAACTGCGCCTCTGTTTGGGAATGATAACAAGGCATTTTGCATTTAGTAACGTCAGACATTTGTGATCAGAAATGTTCCAAGCTGCACCTCAGTGGGTACTGGCAACCCGGATGCCAAAACGCTACTGACTTCGTGACTGAACGATAGGTGATGGGCGGAGCATCAGAATAAAATACAAAACGACAACATAAACATTACTTGTGGTCTGCTTCTGAGCTTTTCCAATGCAAATATTCTGGCAGTGATATCAGTATTTGAAACAGGGTTTCTTAATGCCTGGTGACATTCAGAGCCATTCACACACAGCCTTGGCCTTAATCTTCTTCTATTATAGTGTTTATCGAAGCAAATATTCCATGCAAAGGGCGAATGTTAAAAAGCTATATTGGAGAAATGGAGGTTTTCATCAACATCACACAAATCAATCATAACAATTCAGAATTCATACAATAATTATAGTAAAAAATTCACATAAATATGTAATAGAATGAAATGATGAAATGGTGACATATATACATAAAAGGTCAACAGCCTGCTTCACAAAGACGTAATCATTTTCCATAAAACCACTTTTCAAGCCATTACTTTATATCATACTCAATGTAAATATTGCTTGTAAGTGCATATGGCATGTTTCTCATTGGAAATGATTCAGTGGAATCAAAAATGTATGTATGTATCAAGAATTTCCACATTGGTGAAATACTGTTAAAACAGAATTATTCACTACATATATTAGTCTGAAAAGAAATGAGTGTAAACTTCCTCTTGATTGGATATAGAGACATACAGTATAACCAGAGATTGATCAGATGACACTATCTGTGTGAATGTTCTTATTGTCAATGTATGAACATGTTATAGTAACAAATTTTTTTTTACATATATTTAGTAAATGGGAAACCAATTTTTCCAAACCTTGTTTTTCATTGCCATGTTTATGGCATGATAATAAATAAACAAACCATTGCATGTGTCATTTAATGGAAAAATCAACATTATGTATTTCTGTTTTTCCATAAGTATTGGTAAAGTTTAGCGTATATGTCCAATTTAAAAGGGCAAACTGACTTTGATACCCCAAAGTGACCATCATGTTTTGTGAATGCAAAAAATCTGGATTAAAAATAAATAAATCTCTCAGTACAAATGTTTTCCATTGCACTTTTTTTCATTGAATAAGTCTCAACACTAATCCAAAAACATCACCTCATCTACACCAACTATCATTTCAATACTAAAGTAATTTTAAGACAGCATAAATATGGACTGAGCTCAGAGCAAAACTAAAAATGTTGTGGGTGGTGAACCTGTAAATGGACATGTTTGCCTTAAATGAGTCAACTGTGACCTTCAACTTAGCCTAGACTATGCTCTTGAGGGTGGAAAGCGATCCACGCTAAAACATTCCCAACTGGATCCAATAATGAGTCAGTTTTTAGCAATTAGCTTTCCTCTGGCACATTGTACTTGTAATTACCCTTGCTTGGGAAAAACAAACAATTAACCAGTCAGCAGAACACCCTAATTGGGATTAAAATGAGATATTACATCTATCATTTTTAGGCAAATGATTACTGAGTGCCACAGAGCAGCCCTGTTAAGGTAATTTGGGAAGTGGAGCATTTTAGTTCTCATTAAAGCCCAGGGTCTGGGTAAAGATTGTGCAGAAGCAAACACACACATACACACATGTACAGGGGTGTGCACATTCATTTGGTGAGAATGGACCAGAAGATGTCGTTATTGTGAGAAAAGGTTGTACGCTGATCCCCCATGCACTCTCCAAAAAGGCAACTTGACATTTTAAGCTCCTTAGCCTGTCTTGGATTCGGTTAAATGAGAGCTCTTTCACCCTGTAGTCGTCTTTATGGCTCAGTAGCGACGCTAACCTCATTAAAGGTATAATGGCGGCGAGTCAGTCAAAGGATATAAACAGGTACAGACAATTTGCACAGCCCTATCAGTCTGATGATTGTTATCAGTCCGGTTTGTTTACTGACAACAAAACGGTATTCAGCACCTCATTCTTGGGCTGTGTTTTGATAGCAAGGTGTGCGTATTGTACCCCCCAATCCACCCAATACAAACACACACACACACATACACACTCTTTCATTCCCACCATCCTCAACTTTCAGTGTTAATTAAAATGATAAGTGAGCTCCAGATCTTGTTTTTTCCACTCACCCTCCGATCTCAGTGAAATGCTAATTAAACAAGCTTCATTAAATCACATTTCACTTCTTCTCTGTTGGATTTTGCTGAGGGGACATAAGGCTTAAAATAACTCTTTTGGTTTCTTTTTTTCCCCTCAAAACCCCTCCCCACCACCACCACCAGCCCTTCCTTTCCATTTATTAAAAATGCTGATTTGTCCGTGGATGAAAGCCTACAGGTCTGAATTGCCTACAGAGGCCTAACGCAAACAAGGACGCCTCCAGAAAACCATCAAAATGCAAATAGGATTGTGTTCGAGTAAATCTGCCTGACCCGTTAACAGAGCTCCCACATTATCTTCTATTCTGATCTTGGCGCCATCAGCCAGTCGTGTACAGAGCGGGAGAGGGATTTCGGATTTTCTTTTTGCCTCAACTAACAAGAGCCCCGCATTTAAGGAACAGTGGAAGTGTGTCAATGTGTTGTCTAATTGCCCCAGTACAGTAGCGCCACTGGCCAATCCATTTCAAACAGCTGACATGAAAAAGAGCAGATTGTCGATGAGACGAGCGCAAGGCATCATTAGGCGCTCTTGCTTTGATCAAGTGAATTTTCACTTAATTACCAACATTTACATTCCTACCGTGGACATACTGTGGCTAACGTAACTATGTGCTGCTCATTACTCCTGGAAAAGTCAGCCATACAGCTGTAAGGAACCTGCAGTAACTGTATACAATGTACCAAGCCGGCCATTAACTCTGACCGGCAATGACAGCTTAGAGCTAGAGCCACACTGATCAACAGAGTGGAACAAGAATGAAACAACACCTCGTCTACTCATCAAGTTAAGGGTCCCCACAACAAAGACAGTCATTTACATTAAAAGAGAAAATACACCCTAAAATGCCTCTTTTGTGCTTCCCCTTTGATTTTATGAGGCTGCCAGTGGACATGGAACATAAATGAGTCTGCCTAAATGAAAAAACAAAACAAAAAAACAGGGAAAAAAATCAGAGACGCTCCCTAGAGACATAATTCCTGGTGCTTGATGATAAATGGATGTATGCGCCAATCAAACGTTCATTTCAATGATGAGTTAAGACACCTCGTAGATGAGAAAGGTACTATTATGTTAAGTCTAAAGCCTCTGGAAATTCCTGTTCCTAAATGGTGAAAATACATTATAATATCAAAGCTGAGTGTCTCACTAAGCATCCTAAAAAATCTGAGAGGATATAAACACTCTTAAGTAGAAGAAAACCTAGTCTAAAAACGACTTGTTTTGCTGTTTAACCTATAGAGACTAAGTGCTTTGTGTCAGTTCCCAAATATTTTTTTTGCCCTCTATACCTTTAAACTTTTTGAAGTAATTTTTTCCCATTTACTGTAATGACTCTCTAACTCTGTATTTTGCATTTTTGGCATATGAATAAGTATGTTGCTATATTTTATTTACTGATCATGTTCAGGTTTATGAAAGCTCAGATTAAGGTTGGGTCATTATATCAAAAACAAAAAAAAACTGACAAAAAAACTACATTTTTCCGCTAAATTTGTTCTTACCTAAACAGAAGATATGTATGGAGTCACTGTCATTCACCAATTACTGATGGATAATATCTTAATGTCTATTTTCACATTTCACCAATTCATCTCAAGGGCCAGACTGGACGCTTTGGCGGGCCGGATTTGGCCCCCGGGCCTTATGTTTGACACCTGTGATCTACATGATCAGCTTTGATTTTTTTATGTCATGTAATATGTAATGAGTGCTGTGTTATTGACAACAAAGCCATGAGTTAAAATAGATGCCCCCCCCCCCTTTTTTTTAGAATCTACAAATCCTCAGAAGTAAAAAAACAAAACAAAAAAAAAAACCCAACAAGCATAGATAACAAAATGAGCATTTCTTTTGTTTCACAGTGGTTACATTCTAAACCACTGTGATTCATTTTGTCAGAGTAACTGTCTGTATAGCAAACCTAAGACAGTATCAGAAAGTTGACAAAAACCAGAATAGTAATACTAATATTTTGACTTACCTGTATATGTACAGTACCTGTGTATGGTGGTTTTTATGTATTTATGTTTCCTGAGGTTTAACAACAACACCTGAGGCAATATAGAATGGACCTGGACCAGCTCTCGCTCTAAAATTACATCAGATGTGAGCGAATAAAATATTCTGCTTTTACTGTCTCCCTGGGAGGATGCACCAAATTATACTTACAAAAATATAACACATTTTCTTCTTTTGACTTTAAACATTGGTAAAAAAAATTTAAATGGATGCCACTATTAGCTTTTCATAACAGCAACAGAATCATTCATAAAATTGCAGATGTTAATGTTGCCATTTTAAGAATTTTCAAAGACTTCTTACCAACAAAAAAAAGGGTGGGGGTGGACTTGTATTTGTGGTGCATGATAAGCAGAGAACAGACACGAAGGTGTTTGTGTGACAGACTGTGATGGTTTGAAGGTTGAATTCACACTTTTTTTTTTTTACTTCAGGAAAAATGTAAAAAAAAAAAAAAAGAAAGAGAAAACAAAATCTGTTCTTCATCAAAGGCAGTGTACCAAACAAAAGTGAACAAGATATCAAAACAAAAAAAGGTATTGTTTAAGCCATTGTTCTAACTTCAGTTGGGGCTTCTATATAGTTTCTATATTTTCCACGAAGACAAAATGAAAACAACCAAAAAGGTGTACTAAAAAAAATCACAACACATTTATGGAGAGTAAAAATTAGGAGCATTTAATGGGGGTCATATTTCACTAAAGCAACTTTTATTAGTCTTTGGTTCATTTATTTGTGTTCATAAAGATTTAAGTTGAATCTTCCAGATGCTGCAAAACTATAGCTACATCTACTGATGATCTATTTTGGAAAAATTCAAGTGTATTTCTAACCTGACTCACATCATCTTACTGCGTTTCACCAAACTACACATTGTGTAGTTTGGTGAAACATTGTGTGTGTGCGTTGTGACTGTCTCAAGCAACCATCTGAATATCGTGAGGTTCAGGCTTTCTGAAAAATGAAGGAGCCAATCAGTGTGGCCCGGTGGGACTTCCCATGACGGTGTAGCTGGTGTACCCGCTGGTGTACCCGTTTTCCATAGGGAAGTACAAGTAATATCTGTTACTCAGAAACAGGGTTGAAGATGGACCTGTGGGCTCAAACCCAATCATAGCATTTACAGTTTGTGTAGACCACAGGGAAATGTTTTAAAATGCATAATTCTATTTAGAAAAGCAAAATATGACTCCTTAAGACCTGACAACAAAGACAGAATGCTAAATTTACAGCAAGTAAGGCTGTTAAAAATGGATGCCATCACTTCCTCCTACTGTGCAAAAGTCGAGTCAAAATATTGTCGCTGAATGCTGAATTGTGGATTTCGATCCGTCTCCTTGACATATTTTGTAATTGCAACTCGCATTCCTGTGGTGCTGAATTTTGACAGTTGCTGGTTATTACAGCTGTCAATTATACCAAGCTATAACCCATTTGGTGTCAACTGAATAACTTACTGTAATTTACTGAAGTGTAAATAACTGTTTAAAGGGTTCCCAGAAAGACAAAGGGGATTGTTGACTGGCCTCCAGGTCCATCCAGTCACAGCTCATTCACATGCCTGTGTGACTGCACAACTACATAGTGAACAAATGAGCTCCTTCAATTGAATATAGTGCAAGAAGCTACAATAACTGACAAATCTTTACTTTATTTAATACAAAGTCACCTGAAACAGCACCAATTTTAGTTGTATTTAGGTGTCAAAGTGTAGACTGTCCAGTCCCCTGGGGGCCACTGGTACAGTATATATTGACCTCATAATAGCTGCTGCATAGATCTAGAGAAATATGACCTTGACACAGCTAAGGTGGAGTTTATTTTTGTCCATTAGCAAATCAAGGAGCTGTTTTTTCCAGCACTGACAATGCAAATATATGGGTAAATAACATGATAGTTTTGGAGTTTGATTAAGTGAAACATGAATCCCATTTTTAGCACGTGAGCTCATTTTTTATGGAACTGCGATCGTCTAAAAATAACAATCGAAAAAGTTATAACTAGTTTTATTGATTGTACTTTTTACACCATAGACATATATCATATCTGTAATTTGAGATTAAAAATTGCAGCTAAGATTTATTCAGTCTAGTAATTACATATATGATTAAGTTTCATCAATACATAGTTTCATCAATGGATTATTTTGTGAATATTATTGATAGTTTTGAGTTGTCTAAAATCATCTGTCCACGTTACCACAATTATTATTTTTTTTTTTTACTTTCAAGTAATTTATAATTCAGATATTTGATTAAAAGTCAGTAAGTAATGATCTTTTGATACATTTTGGGTGATGCATACCATGGTAAAGAGTCATCCACGTGTTACTGTGGCAGCCTGTCCATGTGTTACCACATTCTCAAGTCAATAAAACAGGTACTTTTACAGATTTTGCTCCAAAATGTATTTTCAGCACAGTTGAACATAATATCCATAAGGATTTGTCCTACTTAGTATCGGTTTCTGTCGAGAACATGTTTTGAATGTAAATGTATGTTCATTTCAAGTTGCCATGTTATCAAGCAGTAATTTGACATTTTTCACTTAAACATTTATGTTTCCTAACTTTGTTATGCATAATGTTAACATGCTTATAAACACCTACTGAAATATGTATATAAGTTAGTCTGCATACAGAATAGTTCTGATTTTATCTGGTATTTCCTATTTTCAAATAATGGGGACATGGCACCACAAATAGGAGACTAAAGGGAATTTCAGTAAATAAATACAATACACAGGAGCCATCCTAACTGTATTTAGATATTTGCATGTGTAAATAACTGCATACATTTCAAGTATATACAAATAGTCTGTTTTCTTAGTTCATACAGATTTTGTCTGTGCAGCATTTTCACTATGCCTCTGTCTACTCTGATCACATTCCCAGTGTTTGCAAATCCATTTCACATGCTTGTCTCTGATGGAATATACGGCTGCGATTTAGTGAGGGAATTTCGATTTGACTCTTTTGGTTTTTCATGGCACATTCACAAAGTGCAGGCACAAACTGAGTCAGCAGCAGGGAATAGTGAAGTGAGAGTGGAAACTAATGAAAACTAAGGGAGATCAATTGCTAGATTAAAAGCAAACTGGTTCAGTAGCATGCCTCTTCTTGTATTACTAAGATTATTTTGATATTGAGAATTAATTTAAAGCAAACTTTTGATTCCTTTTCTGTTGGGTCTGTTCCACAGACTCGTGCAATAATTTCCCTGGTTTAAGAAGTTGTACAAGATCTTATTCCTTTAACATCCACTATGTTCATGGAATTGTATCCTTTAAGTGTAGGTACTGGTTCTACTAAATATGGATCACTTCTCTTTGCAGTTATATTTCATCTCACAACTGCACGAACAGACATAAACAAGCACACAACTGCACATTATGACACAATTTGCCATACACTGAACAAGCCTCCTTACATTCGGGACCCGAGACCCAATTATCACACAGCCACTTAGGTTGTAGTTAATCAAAGGCGCCAGCTGATTGTTTTGAAATCAAAAAGCCCGGACCTAAAGCCTCCTGTGATGTTTCGAGACAGATGCCGTTTTCATGCCAACGTGTAGCGGTAAGAAATTGCAAATGACGAGCGAGCACGCTATACTTGGCTTCTGGAGGCCCCTGACTCCTCTGACTGTTTCTTTTAATTAGACCTGTTCAAAGCAGACGGAGCAGCGAAACTCAAAGTGTCCAATGTGGAATGAGTGTTTGTTCCCTGATAGCACCTGAAGACTGTGACAGATTCCTCTTTTATGTCTGCTCAGGTTCACTTTTACATCTCTGCCACATATCAGATGAAAAGAGATTGCTCAGCCTAACTAAATAGCTGGCGTCTTTCTCTTACAGTGCTTCTCTATGCTTCCAATGATATGCCCACTTCCTCACCTTCAGTTGTTCCAGGTCAGGTCTCTCCATGCTGACCACGGCGGCCAGCAGCTGGTCCTCCAGACCGTCTCTGGTCACTGTGAAATTGATCAAGGTGCACTGGGCCTGCAGCTCTGGCTGGTAATGAGGGTTGGCCAGTTTGGTGTGCAGAATGAGGCGAAAATTGGGGTTGTACTCGCACTCCTTATCTCCAATCTTTATGTATCTGTTTGGGTAAATGTGTAAGTAAGTACATGTATAAGTAAGCATGAAAGTATAAATGGAAGCAGATTGAAAATTAATTTCAATAAAAATCCTTGTTCCTTTTTAAAGCAGTTACTAATTCAATCAGACCAAATTCATTCTCTTGCAGAGTATAGTGCTGAATAATAAATGGCCCACAGTTGCCATTTGTGGTTGTATCTCTCTGTGAACCAATCAAATTGCAGATCACATTTATTTTTGGTTAGGGTAATGCAATACTTCATCATTATTTGATCCTATTACTCATATTCATGACATCTTAACAGGAAAGCTCTTATTTCTGCTCCTTTGAGCCAAACAGAAACACAGCCCTATTTTCAAAGTTAAATTCCCTCAAATATTCATAATCATATTCATAATTTATGTTGGAATTAAATTTAACCTAAATTACGATAGTAATACTATATTGATGTTTGATTAATAAAGGTACATTTTAATCATAATTTTAAGATAGCTTTAGTGTTTCAGGTAACGCAACTTAATTTTAAAGGGGTCACATTTGGATAAACCCACATTTATTAGTCTGGTTCATTTATTTGTATATTTGGACTCTAATAGTTCAAAATGTTTGAATTTGAACCCTCCAGGGGCTGCAAAGACATTTTTATATTTATTTCAGCAAAAATTTGGTAGATTTCTACAAACCGCTTTAATTCCTTGTTAATTTGTTTTGTCTATAACTAGTTATGTGACAACATTTGCACATATAACCGACGGACATTTCTCCAAATATGGCATAACGGTTTATCAGCACCAGCGGTTGTAGTAAAAACTTAAAACTGTGTGTGAACATTGAGCTGATTACTTAAAATATTCAGTCGTTGGTTCTATGGTCGTTCAGTCGTCTATGAACACAAGTGGCTCATGTACATTTAAAAGGCCAGTGGTCAGAATGGCCTTCCCTTTGAGTCCTTGTTGGTGTAACTTGAACATTCAAAATAAGAGTAGCTGAATTCCAGCCAGTATCCTGTCCTTACCTGCCCTTTTTAATGGTTTCCCTGCCTAACAGAGGTCCCAGGACAGGATCCAAGGTGTCTTCTAGGTTTTCAATCAGAACCACATCACCTGCTGACAGCGCTCGCTCTATGGCATCCAGGTACCTATCAGAGAGCACCAGCAGGAGTCATTTTTTATCCAGACTATATCCAAAATGGACTATATATCCATTCAGCCATAAACCTGGTTACCCTCTCTGTCCGATTCGGATGACCTGCAGGCTGTCACCATATTTATTCTTGATCCACTTAATGCCCTGAAGCTGTGGGTCCACCATGAGGGGCCAGCGCTGGCAGGAAGTGAGAATAGTGGCATTTTCAGTGGACATCCTGTCTGCAGGAAGCCCCTCATTCTGCCACGTAGCGATGTCGGCGTCGTCTGTCATCATGGTCAAAGGGTCCAGGTCAGGGGTCACTGGGATGGGAACCTTCAAGATTACAGCCATAATGAGATGATATATGAAGGACTTTAAAGTTGAAGCAGAGGGTTATGGGGGGGGTGTCATTTTTCAGTATCTAATGGAAAGGTCTGGCCACATAATAGGTGGTAATGGTTATAGATTAAATATTAAAAGTAATTGGTGATTATATTTTATTCCCACATTTGCATATAGTGCAGCTTCTATGTAGATACATCAGGTTTGATATCTGATCTTTGGCAGATCTTGTACTACAAGCAGCGTAACAGAACCCATTTTCATCTGGAACTTAAATGATACATTTATATTTTTCTAGGGATTTAACCCAGAGTATGAACAGGGAATTACAGGTTGAACAATGTGATTCAGTATTTATATCCACCCCAGATCTGGACTTGACTGACTTTTTCTGTAATGGTAAATTATTGTGTGGCCTGAATGATAGAGAAATCCTTTAAAGAAAAGGCAGAGACCAAAGACTGCAAAACAGCCTGTCAAACAGAAGCTCTTTAAGGCAGGCTTTTAAAGTAACGGCTTTTTTTCAGAGGTTACTTTTACATTTACATTACATAATCTAACATGACCTACTGTTTATACAAAGAGCTGTACAGCCTTTAATTAATGAGAAGCAAGAAGGGATCTTCAGCCCAATAAATTAGTATCACAGCCTAGAATATTAAACCATTTTAGCTAGTGTAGTTACACTAACAAACCCACGATGATTTTGAAGATTTTGTGAGATAAATATGTTATGAAGTTCTGAAAGGATCAGCCATAACATTTTGAACACTGACCAGTGAAATAATATTGTTGACAATATCTATATACTTACAACATAGGAGATGTTTGTGTTTTTCCCCCAGTCTGCAGTACCATAACAAAATATCAAAAACTAAAGCAGACCATTTATTGTTATTTTTTTTGGGTTGCAACATTCCTTCCTTCATGTAGGTTTTTCTTTTTGTTTCTAAACAGTCTTGACTCAAGACCTGGAATCCAGAAGACCTCTAAAATTGTGTTCTGGTATTTGGCACCAAGACCTTAGTATCAGACCTTTTAAGCCCTGAAATTGTGGCAGGGGGCTTCACAGATTCGACTGCTTTGTTGAAGAAATCCCACACATTCTTATGTGAACTGAACTCAGGTTTTCCTCTGCTAGATCACTTGGTTAGTTTACTTTTCATTTGTCAAAATGCTATGCTTGATCAGTTTTTATATACAGTCTGTGGATTCACTCATTCACCTTAAACTATTTTGTAGACGTGTATTAAAATCTGACTAAACCCACCTCCAGCTGACTGAGATAAGGCCTCCACAGGTTGTCCATAAGTTGGATCCTGTAGTGTTTTGTGAAATAACCCAGGTAAGAGATGAAGGCGGTGATGAGGAGGACATCCCCGCAAAGACTCCTCTCCTGCTTCTTGAAGTTCTTTACAGCCTCGGCCCAACGCACATTCTCAGACGCCAGACCTCCCACCTGAAAAAAAAAAAAAAAAAAAAAAGAGGCAGAATCATTCCTGCGGGCAAGTCGTCTGCATTAATAGAGATTTACCACTGAATGGTGGACATGAAGAAGGCTCCAGAACAACATTGCCTTTGCTTCCTCCAAGTCGTTTTTTATTAGGTTTTCATCTGCTTTATCACCACTCTGCTCGTGTACCAACACCCATACTCTTTACTGCAGCAATGAACCAATTTCCCTTCAGGGATCAATAAAGTTCGCCTTAATATCTTATCTCCTCCAATCTGAGAGGCCCTGTACTTCAATACACTGTAACTTCTCACAATACATCACAGACACACTGTACACTTTGGCGTGATGGCTGCATTTGCAGTGATATTTGTGATTGACTAGCAAAATACCACAACTTCTTGTGTCAGGCCTTTTCGGAATCTGCCTTTGAATAATTTGCATTACCATACTAACAGTGTCAACACTCATCTTTTTGTTTTGCTGCTGTCAGCGGGGGATTTACACACCAGCAGATGAGGTTGGGATTTATGTATGTGTGTAGGAAGAGTGCCTAAACATATGTGCAAATGGGAAAAGACACGCACGCTAACAAGCAAGAGATAAAAATAGCATTTGCGTATATTGAGTCTAGATATTTATACATTTTCTCTGCAGTAGGTGATGGAAATAAAATATTGGACAGCAGTCTGAGTGTTAGTTTGAGTGGATTTACATGTGCTGTGTGGAAGATAAACCCCTTTAGCACATTGTAGCCAAAGTTGAGTTTATAATCAAGTGGCCAGTAAAACAGTACCATCACATTTATCATTCAGTGGAAAATTGTTTGCGGTCACTGCCTGCATAAAGTGTTCAACAGTAGTGTCTGTAGACTCTCTGAAATTCCCCCAGCGATTCTCTCGAAGGTTCTATTAATCTACAAATACCTACAGCTTGGTTTGTTGGAATTTTCCCCTGCCATTATTTTTAAGTTATCTTTATATCTATCAGGTCAGATTTAGATATCAGGGTTATATCTGAGCCATGTTTGAACTGATGTAGTTGACTTTTTTAGCCACACGTTAATGCTGAAACTAGAAAATACATAGAAACCATGGGTCAAGTCCTGTCCTGTCCAATCCTACCCTATCCCATATCCATGGGGCTGGAAAGGAGAGGTTTGTATCTTTAAAATCTACTTTTTTCCCCTAACTGTTCAGTTCCACATTTGTGATATTTGAATAATTACTCTGACAAATTGTTTAATTTCAACAGATACAGACTTTTGCAAGAGGGAGGATTTTGATTTATTAACTAGTTATTAGTTTTTATTTCCTGTTCCATACTATGGTTATTACAACAAAAATTTCCCCAATCAGTCCATTGGTGAAGCCCTAGACTAGATAGATTGTAATGAATGTATCCATATCTGTATCTATTTGAATGAAGAAGGGGATGACGTGCGTGTGAATGTATTAACATGATGCTCTTTGAACCTTTCATCGTCCCTCTTACCAGGCGGTTGGCCAGGGAAATGATGTGCGCCGTCGATTCTGCTTCCTGTTGGCACTTGAGCTTGTCTGCAGTCGCTTTCTCAAACTTGGCTGTCAGCTTAGCCAGGTTCTCATTAAGGTGCTGACAGGCCACAAACACACACAGAGAAAAATGGAGAAAAATTGGCACTTGTTATAAAACAGCATGGTCATAAAGAATCTTCAAAGACAAAGAGCGAAGGAGCGTCTCAGTGAAGGAAACTTAGGTACAGTGTGAAAAGTTGGACAAAACTTATCATTCCCTCCACTATGGATTTATTTGGCATATGGAAGCAATTAGCACAAGGACAAACAGGATTAATCGGTGGAGAGGCACACAGGTTCAGTAGATTAGTTTGAGGATTGCTAATTCCCCTTGGCTCCGTACCCACTCTGCTCAAGCGATCTGACTGAGGACTGAAAAATGACAGAGAGAAGTCATGCTGGATCTTATTAACAGTTGTCACTCTGCTCTCTGCAGGGTTTGATGTAAGCAGCCGCAGCGTCCCGAGCACCGCTCTCTGCTGGGGCTCTGCGGTGCTCTGATGTGCTGAATGTCAAACGCCACTGAGAAACAATTATTTACAGCTGCTTTTATCAATAGGGTTTTTAGGTTGATGGATTTGGTTTTAGATTAATGAACAGTAAAAGCCTTTAATAGCACTTACACCAGCTTTGTATTGATGAAATATGGGTGGTATATCATTACTGGCAAAGCTCATGTGTCAACTGTCACTCAAGCGCTGATAAAATAATTCTTATCCTCAGTTTTTGCCTCAGCTTGCCCTCTGTTTGCTGTTTGTATTTTACTTGTGTAGCATCAAATTTATATTACACAGCATATCTTTAGGGTCTGACAGAGGTGTTCATCCATACTGGTGTTTTTCCAGAATCTTTTATAATGAGGTGCTGAGCTTTTTGGCTTTCAGAAGTCATTTTTCAGCTGCACTATTTTGTAAAAAAAAACAACAAAAAAAAACAAAAAACCAAACCCCAAAACAAAAAACAACCCACAACACTAACCGCAGTAGTTTTAAGACACACTTAAATGCTCATGTCAGTGTGTCTTTGTGTCAATGCGCTGACTACAAAACAAGAAAATAACTTCAAAGAGAAATAAGAAAGAAAAGCCCCTCCTTTAATAAAATGATGATATCCTTTCATACAGTAGATCCTCTGGATATCACAAACTGAAATGGTCTCTTTGTGAAAGAGAAAGCTGGAATAAAGCAAATAAACTCTTCATTTCCTGCATCTTCAGTCTAATATGATGGCTTACATTGATCTTGCGCTTGATGGTAGAAAGTTTCTCCTGTGCAGCAGCTAGTTCAGCATTAGCCTTGGTAAGAGCCTGACGTTTGGGCTCCACCTCGCAGTAAACCTCGTAGAACTTGACAATGTTTAATACCCAGGAGCACAGGCCGGCGGCTGCGTTTGACTTTGCAGCCACGAGTTCTGGTTGGAACTCTTTATCCTGGAGGGAAGACACAGATGCAAATTGAAACACTAAGCAAACACACACTGTCAGAGTGAGGGCTGAAAGAGAGCTACATGAATGGTTCGACTGCAAAACAACTACTTTGGTATTATTACTGTATGTTAGTGACTTATTTTGTTTCAAGATCCAGGGATTAGTCTGGATTTATTTTGGTCTCATTTGTAGAAATGTATTGAATTGACTGACAACAAAAAAAGCATAATTCATCTGAGGACCACCCACCCCCACAATGTACCTGATATTGTAACAATCCATCACTTTTATAATTTGTGTAAACTGATCCTCAGTCTATGAGCTGAACCCCTCTATGGGCAAGATGGGCTGGGTCCCCAACAGTGCTGGGAATAACAGTGTTACTAATGCAGCCACATTTTGAATAACGGAGTAATTACTTAATTACTTTATCCATAACTGTGTTGCTGTACTCGTGAAATTATGTGACACGTTACATTGGTGCTTGGAGTTTTGGCAACACGTCGGTAGACAAAAAAAGCTGTTAAAACACGTAAAAATCAGATAAACAGCTTTTGCAGTGTACTTTTGAATTGTTTTCTTAGTGTAAGATACATTATACTGTTTCTGGTACTTCAAAATATAGAAACATAGATGTGAATACATGAGCTGTAGAAGGAAAACAATAATGGCCCACTCTGACAGGGTTGGGTTTTTTTTTAGATAAAGGAGTTACAGTTACAGTTAAATTCTAACTTGTACGGTACCTAAACCTACATACAATACCATCTCCAACTGATAATTGAACACCTGCTTTGTTAATTTAGCTTGTTACAGGATGTATACATGTGACCTCTGTATGATTCTGACGTTTGAGTTACATCTAAAGTTTCATTATAGATCATTTAACGTTACATAATGTATATACAGTTCTGTGAAATATACAGTTACCATTGCATAAAGGTCGGTGGAGCACTATCATAGCGTCTCAGTTTTCTGTCATATTCACCATATGTGTTGAATTTTCTTTTCTGTATAATCATATACTAATGTACATATATTTAAGACTGATGAGCTACTTTGTCTTGAAACCATATGGTACATTAGTACTACTTAATTAAAATGAGGATTTAAGAAACAGTCACATCATCATCTTTAGAAACATAAAGCTCTGTGGATACCGTTGAATTCACAATGAATTTTGGCTTTATCTCCTGCACTGGCATACCTAGTATCCGCTCCATTGAACTTCATAATCAGAGCTCCTGTTAAATTTGTTACACTTAATTAACTGGTTGATTTTCTCCGGCTGTCATTTGGACAGTCGGCAGCCATAATGTGCTTCTGTCATTGTAGTCACGCCCCTGCTAAATTTATGACTTATTAGTTGAATTTGCCAAGCGGCAGACATCGCACGCTGTGCACTGTTAGCATTGGCTTTAATGAATAAGGGCTAATTGGAACACTCACCTGCAGGTAAGGCTGAATAGCTTTCAGACAAGCCTCTGGGATGTTCTCCTTGTTGAAGTTTATCAGAGAGTCCAGGAACGCGTCTACTTTGGCCATCATCACCTTTGCGGCCTTCCAGCTGCGATCCTTTGGGACTTTGCCGCCGGGCGCCATTAGCGTCATTACCGCCGCTGTGACGTTGGTCACCGCTGCCACTGGAGAGCCGAATGACTTCAACTCAGTCAGGTTGTTCTGAAGTAAGGGAGATAGAGGCAATAATGGATAGAAAATGAAAGAGCTATGATTTAATTGCGTTTCAACAACTTGTATATCTCTGTGGTCTGCTGAGGGGGAAAAGACAGAAAACGGAAAGGATTAAAAAAAAGAAGACGAACCTGTGCTGACTTTGAGAAGACAACAGAGAATTCTAATTAGGGCATCTTTAGAGAGCTCTAAGCAGTGATTGAACTGTCTGTTCTGCTTGTTTGAACAGAGAGCACCTTTTAAACACAGAGGGTGTTTGTGAAAATCCCCCAGGCTCCTCATAAACCTACATGGGATGCAAGGATAAAGTAAAATACCCGCAGAACATAGAGGAGACATTATTTTAGCAAAGACCTGGCTAAATCCTCTGATTCAATACTCTTTTATACAGTTCAAGGCCAGTGTGGACATAACTTATTCCACTGAAGCTGGAAAAGGAAATCAAACAAATAAAAAAGAATATAACCCCTGTTAAAAATGAAGAAACACTAAGAAAGTAAAGTATGATGGAACAAATCAATAAGACACAGTGAGAGAGGACAGAAGAACTGACCTTATTAAGAGTGTTAAGGGCATCCTGAGCAGCTAGGAGGGCCGGTTCCGCTTTAGCCAAGTCTTCTTCGCAGTCTCTCTGTTTGCCGCTGACAACCACAGCAATGGCCGCCACCTTTTGCTCTTCCTCATCAGCCACCGCCTTCTCCTTGGACACCTTTTCTGTTTCTATGCCCACCACCTGGCAGCGGCACACAGGATTTATCGCTGGGTTAATGGCATGAGTTCAGCCAGTGGTTTAGCTTTCCCAGCATGACTACAACTTCAAAAAAATGACCTTCTAAACAGGTCATGCTCATACAGCATTGAGTATAAAACGAAGGGAAAAGGGTAATTAGGAGTGGAAATCTGCATTAGGCAACTCTAACCTTTTCACATCGAACTTCTTCGAAGTAAAGGCACAGCGCTTTGACTTTGTCCACTGTATAGAAACAGTGGGCAAAGACTCCATTGATGTCAAAATATATATATTTTCACTGTCATCTTGTTCGCCTGGAAACATCAATCACCATATTTGGGCAAGAGGGAGAACGTAGGGCTAACAGGGCAGCTTTTGTAATTAAGTACCAGTAAACTTCAAGATAGAATCCTCAGATGGTCTTGTTAGTGCAGCTTCTCAACCACAACTAGAATAGAGCTGTGGGTCTGGAAAAAAGATGTTTTATTCAATAAAAAAAAAGACGCTCTGAATATCTGACTCAGTAGTAGACAGTCACTCACATGTCACTCATAGCAACTAGAAAAGAAGTCACACTAATATATAACTGATAATATTTCATTGGATGCCTCACGTTTTGATTGCAGTATGATTTGTTTCAGATAAGTTTGTGTAAATATCACAACAGTTATATCCACCTGTGGTTGCTTTCATTTTTCTGTACACAGTTAGAAAAAAATAAGGAATTAGCTCTGGAGACCCAAACTATTTTCAACGTGACCATGCAAGGAAAGATTTTAGACTGAATATTCTGTTCCTTCAATAAACCTTGACTTACAAAGTATCTGAAAAAAAGGCAAGGCAAGGCAAGGCAAGTTTATTTGTATAGCACATTTCATGTACAGGACAACTCAAGGTGCTTTACACAAAAACAGAAACAGAAGAAAATTAAAATGATAAAGATGCATTAAAAGACAATTAAAATCAAGACATAAAAACATTTTAAAGCAAATAATAATCTAAGTAAAAGCTCCAGTGAACAATAATGTTTTCAGGCCTGATTTAAATGAACTGACAGTTTGAGCAGACCTCAGGTATCCAGGTAGTTTGTTCCACAGGTGAGGAGCAGAGTAACTGAATGATGCCTCACTTTGTTTCGTCCTTATCTTTGGAACACACAGTAAACCTGTTCCTGATGACCTCAGGGCTCTGGATGCTTCATAAGGAACCAGTAGGTCTAGGATGTATTTGGGTCCAAGGCCATTTAGTGCTTTATAGACTAGGAGTAAGATTTTGAATTCTATCCTTTGACCCACAGGAAGCCAATGTAAGGATTTGAGGATGGGTGTGATGTGGTCCAGTTTCCTGGTACTGGTCAGGACTCTGGCAGCAGCGTTTTGGATCAGCTGTAGCTGCCTGATTGATTTTTTGTTTAGACCAGTGAAGACACCATTGCAATAATCTAATTTACTGAAAATGAATGAATGAATTAGTTTTTCTGTGTCTGGTTTGGACAGAAAACCCTTGATTTTAGCAATGTTCTTTAGGTGGTAATAGGCAGATTTGGTAATGGCTTTTAAATGTTTGTTAAGTTTCAGGTCAGAGTCAATAATTACACCCAGATTTCTGGCTTGGTTTGTGGGGTTTAGTGACATGGACTCAAGGTGTGCACTGACCTTTGACCTTTCTTTTTTGGGGCCAAAAACAATCACTTCTGTTTTGTCCGCATTAAGCTGGAGGAAGTTCTGGCACATCCACTCAGTGATTTGATGAATGCATTTACTCAGTGTCAGTAAGGGACTGTAATCGAGTGTTGACACGGAAATATAAAGTTGTGTGTCATCTGCGTATGTGTGGTAAGAAATGTTGAAATGCTCTATGATCTGAGCCAGGGGCAGCATATAGATGTTGAACAGAAGCGGTCCCAGAATTGACCCTTGGGGAACCCCACACAACATATTTGTACTCACTGACCTATGATTGCCAACTGAAACGAAGTAGTTCCTATCTTGTAAATAAGATTTGAACCAGTTTAACACAGTGCCCGTAAGCCCCACCCACTTTTCCAGTCTGTCAAGCAGTATGTTGTGGTCAACTGTATCAAATGCAGCACTGAGGTCCAATAGTACTAGGACAGAGGTTCTGGATGAATCATTATTCAGATGAATGTCATTTAACACTTTGATCAGTGCAGTCTCAGTGCTGTGGTGTGCTCGGAATCCAGACTGAAAGTCACTATAAAGACTGTTTTGCACCAAGAAGGCATGAATTTGCTGAAAAACAACTCTTTCAATGATTTTTCCCAAAAATGGTGTGTTTGATATGGGCCTGTAGTTACCTATTACTGAAGCATCCAGATTAGGCTTTTTTAGAAGAGGTTTAATTAGACTACAGACTGTTACACATGATTGGACACATGGCCAGTGTGTGTTTTGGTAATTGGATTTTCTTTTCAGATACAAATGCAAACTAGTGGCTAATTGATTTTCACCTTAAAATAGAATTACAATTGAATTTCAAGGCATTTTTCTTTTTAAGTGTCAAAACAGACACAACACATTTAAAAAATTATTGATTTTTCATTTTCTCTTTCGATTACCAAAAAGGAAAGTGACTTCTTGACATAAATAGAACAACAGATCAAAAATATTAGATTTTTTTTCTCTAATACTGGATGTTTTCATTTTCAATAAGAGAGCACTTATGCCAAAGTCACAAAGATTCTAACCAACAGAGGCTTTGTATAAATCGGCCAGTTTGTATGAAATCTGTAGTTCATAGACATTTGTGGAGGGAGCATATCTACAATGACCAGATTTCATACGAACTGAAAGATTTGTAAAAAAAAAAAAAACAAACAAAAAAAAAAAAACATTGTTCATAAGAATCTTTGTGACCTAGGCATTAGTGCTTTTTCCTTGAAAATAATAATAATAAAAAAAAACATCCAGTCTCTAAAAATAAAAGAAAGACCAATTTTGGTCAACTTTCCCATTTGTTATGTAACTTCCTTTTTTGTTATTAAGAGAAAATGAAAATCACTCTTTTTTTATTATTTATCTCCAAATTTTATTGACACTGAAAATATAAACGCCTTGAAATTCCATTTTAATTATTCTATTTTAAAAATAACCAGAGCGCCAAGGGCACTGTGAGTTACCGGCAAAGGATTGGATCATACGCTGTCTGTGTCTATTAATTGCCATGGGGATCTGCCAAAGTTGGGGAAATCTGATTATCTTTTCCGATTTTTATGGCTTGTTACACTTGTGCTGTGTGGTTTAGAAATAAGCCCGATTGCCATATCGTGCACAAAACAGATATAATAAAGACTAGTATGAGATTCACTTTATTCATATTTTTGATTCATGTCATACTGAATAAATACAAACAGAAACAAGCATGAATAGATCTACCAATATAAAAAGTCACATGACACTTGGATGGGGGACCTGGAAACCACTTGCATTTTTGTTTTGGGCATTCAGAATTCAGGTGTGGCTAGTGCACTGCAAATAGCTATGATTGTTCATGTGCATGATCAATGAACACACTCACATCCTGTATTATCGCCATTGCAGCACATGGCATTTCAGTTGTTTTGGTGTATGTCTGTCCTGACACACCACATTGACAGGTTTGGGGATGTCCAAGTAGAGCTATACACTGTCTGATATGTTGTATGGGGCACCATTGTTCTTACCAAGACACAAACTGATGACGTTCTAGGACCTACAGAGAAACCAGCTTTCTTACACACAGACCAGAGGTCAGATGTCAGCAATACCCTCACCATTCACCAGGTGGCCGTGCTGTTGTGCTGAGAGCACAGCTGACACCTGGTGAAAGAACATCTGTCATCATGCAGCACATTCTTCAGTAGCATTTCTAGCTGTGTTGGCTTGCCTGAACGTCATGATATGCATGCAATGAGAGGCCCCTTGTACAGGTAGGGCCCTCAAAGGGGTAAAACGCTGTCACAATGTTGGGCCTTTCACATGTCGTGACCATACATGATTTCCCACTACTGTCCAACATATTCCTTAGCTCTATTGGCGACAATAAGCAAGATTTTGGACCCCTAAATTGATTAAATATTGCCTCATTGTAAAGCATTAGGAAAGTGCTAAGTTCCACCAACGGTCGCCTACTGAACCCTAGGAAGGAGCGATTCAGTGAAGACGCCGTTCGCACCGCAGAAGCAGGTCATAATACTGAATCATTTGCATAAATAACAAAAAAAGTTATCAGACAGTTTTTGAGAAAAATGCACCAAAGTGTCGAAAATGACCGTTTTTGGCATAAAAATGGCCGCCGACCGCAGACGAACGATTCAACGGATAAGCCTTGTAAGGGGAAGCAAGATTGTGACCCATATAATGTTCACACCAAATTAGAAAAAAAGTTATCACGCGGTTTTTGAGATATCGTTGTACACAGACGCCGCTGCTGGACGCCACGGCATAGTTACCAGTTTTTCTTTTGTTTCTGAAAAGATAATCAAATTACCAAAACATACACTGACCCAAAAAAATGTTTCTAGCAAAGTTTAAACTATGGATACTGTGGATAATATTGGAAGTAGCAGAAAATGTTATGATGTAGAACAACAACAGCAAGTTCAGTTCAGTTCAGTTGTTGTAATGCATTCTTTACATTATGTGGATTTGGCCACAAGGCCAGTCTGTTCTGTCACTCAAAGGTATCCATGCTGACCTCGATTTTCTGCAGGGCATACACTGATTTATACACCTAGATTTGATACCTCAGCTGCAGGTTCATTACACAAAGCAATAATAGACATGAACAAAATGAGGGGTAACGCCACTGTTTTCCAATCGCTTCACACAGATACAAATAAATTCACTCAGGTTTAAAATCTTTACTCTGGTAGCATTTTTTCCCTCATTTTTAGCAAAGTAATATTCCACTAATGTATACATAGAGAAAACACGTGCAGATGGATGCATTCATTTCAGAGGGCATGTCACCTAGGTTCTGTGTTTAGCACGTGGCTAAACCACAACATACACCACATCAGTAACCTGGTGAATGTGAAGGGGTTTTAACACTGACAAACCCTCAGTGGTTACAAGAGAAGTTCAGTGCATTCAAATTTGCTCCATGAAATGTTAAGGTTTACACCTCTGACTTATCTGACAAATTTTATACAAGATCAGCAGAAGCATGGGGAAAGACAAAAGGTCAAGGGTTGAAGCTTTATGTCAAGTTCATCCTGCCTGTGAACAGCGTATAAGAAATCTATCGGTGTAATATGACCAGAGTAACAGGGGCACTCTTCCAGGAAGGACGAACCGGTGCTCAATTTTTTTAAACACCATTTTTCATTTCTTTGAGCTCCACAGGCAAAAATTCCATTCACCCGGTTATATTGGTGTCACTACAGAAGTCTCAAATACTCATATCTCAACAGCTGGAAAAATATTACGGTAGCTGGGAGAGTTTTTCAAGAAAAAGGAGAAAAAGGTTCTTGCCTGGATCAGTTTGTCAGCGTCCTCGTTCTTCTGCTTTAGTTCCACTTCTTGAGCAGCCAGTTTGGCCTTGAGGTCATCCACCTATCAGCAGATAAGACAGAGCACCAGGAGGTCAGGGGGATGTGATTGGCTGATAGTGTAGGACCAGGGATCCAAATGAACACACTGTGGATCAGATTTACTTTAAGACATGATGAAAAAGTCTCACCAAATCAAAACACATGTACAGTTAGAAACATCTAAACTGGTCATATAACATGTTGTTATATGAAATAACAACATGTTATATGAAATGTCATTAGTATTATAATATCCTAAGCCACTTTAAGAACAAACCAGGTTACTTTTTTTCTTTTGATATGTGTCCATCAAAGCTGAATTAGAGAATCAGAGCTGAATTAGCTCGGCTAGCTGTGAGGATGTAGTCACCCATTGCATGTCCAGTGATAATCTATTTACTACAGTATAGGTATAGGTACAAGGTGTTTTTGGTGGAAAGGCAGTAATAATAGTTAATCCTACAGTAAAGTTGCATTAAACTAAACTACTGTAGACTTAAAGGATTCAGCTAGTCTTGAGGGACATGTTTCCTTGTGAGTCAGATCTGATGTACTATATTATATATATACAAAGTAAGCATGAGTTTGAGTGGTAATGTTGTTTTTTTGTGATATTTAGGGTATTCTGTGTGTGTGTGTTAACATGTTTCCTCAATGCACTCTGATATGTGACCTTTCTGACTCAGAGGCCTGGATAGCCCTTGTCTCTTACCATTAAACCATTAAACCCTGCTTAAATCAGACAAAGTTAAACACTGGACACCCCCCCCCCCCCCTCGTACTGATGTGACCAAAACAACAATTCACACACATTTGACTTTCCACCTGTTACCACTTTTAAAAATAGGACCAAGGGTTCTGTAGTGCATTGACATATTTATTCAATCGACACATTAATTGACATTGATTTGACTTTACAAGGCCACTAAAGGTCAAGGCTCCAAATGAAAGCCCATATAACATGTCCTATCTATTGTCATTAGTATATGACTATTGTCAAGGACCATGCTGGAAATAAGCCCCGTGCTTTTGCATGCCATCCTTTGGATTGCCTCTTGTAAGGTTCCAGAATAAAATCAATCAATCAATCAGTAATTTGTCTCATAACAAATCAAATATGTCTCTTCTTTAGTAGACCCTGCCCCCAGGAACCTCTTCTATAAATTTCACTTGAATTCTTGCTGATGATTTTGGAGACAAATATTCCTGAAAAAAATGTTTTACAGATGGATGATGGGTGGATGTAGGGACAAGTTATCTCCATTAGACCAGGGTTCCCCAACCTTTTTGAGCCACGGCACATATTTTATATTAGAAACATCACAAGGCACACTACCGAAGAAAAATCTCAGAAAAAGTATATTTATTGAAATATAATGCAAATCTAGTCTTGATTTACTTATTCAGTGCAAAACCCCAGCCTGTTTAGTTAAACACAAAGCTGACACTCTTGCAGGAATTTAAGAAAGACAACCGCAGCTCAACAGCTCTGAGTGGATCACTGGTGTGTGCTGTGGCATGCATCTATAATCACGCTGCTCACGTACAGTACCAATAAGGTGAAATTACGTCATTTTTCATGGCACACCTGCTGCCAAAAAATAAATAAAAATAAACAGGGGTGTTTAATGTCGTAGAACTGATTTTTGACAACCAACCATTTATCTGTCGGCTCAGTAGCTACTACTTTGCAGTATTACCAGCTGAAGCATAAATTGTCATGTATGGCTGGTGAGCAATGATTTTAGTTTAAATCTCTGTACATAACTGACAACCACAGACAGAGTCAGACAGATTTTATAGGGGGGCAGGTTCACACCATTATTCACATCGAAGTGCAGAAAAAAAACAATTTTTTTGTCTTTTCTAAGAGGAAAAAGCTGTAGATATCATAGTTTGCTTTAAGAATCATAACTATCATTTATATTTATGCTATAGATAACAATACAATATGAAGTCCTACATAAGAAGCTGGTTTGTGTAAATCTAAATTTGAAATGGTGATAAAATCAATCAGAAAACACAGAGTGCAAGCTTATGAAAGCTACTAAGATCAGCTGATGCACAATCAATACAATAAAGTGGTTGCATTAAAAATCACACATGCTTTGTAATAATAATTACAAAAAAACAGTAGTGGCTGATCTTCAAAGGTGACTATAATGTTAAGGTACCTCATATTGAGCCCTTCATTAATTTACCTTTGAATAACCACCAGCTCTACAAATAACATTGAATTGAATAAAATAAGCTCAATGTTAAACACATAAATACCAGCCCCTGCCATCAGTGAAATGACATCTTGTCATTGACATTGATATTTGTTATTTTAGCCCTCACCGTGAGCTTTTCCTAATCCCAACCAAAGTGTATTTGTATCTAAGCCAAACCCTATCTATGACACTTTCACAGCCTACATTTTGTACCAACAGTAGTGTAAAGAAACAAAAAAGGTTTTCAGACAACTTTAAATTTCACACAATCTATATCATACTATATTATAATTATCATTCTGCAATACAAGCATTATTATAATGTATTAAAAAAATAAAAAATTTTATTATATTAAAAAAATGTGGAAAAACTGTGTGTGTGTGTTTCAAACCAAGCTGGTTTGCCCTGCCATGTCTGAGCTACAGCAATCACATACATCTTCTGATCTAAAACAGAAAAGCAAAACATGTTTCATTTTGTGTTTACAAAATATTTCAGTGTTCACATTGGAAAGTCTTTTTTTCCTTCACAGACTGGGACACAAAAAAAGTCAATAAAGCACAGGGAAGGGCAGCTGACAATTATCTATTTTTGTATTAAATTAAATTAAATGCTATAAGTAGCAATCACTCTGTATATCATGAGCTCTAATGAATTTATCGCTATCATCTAATTGAATCTCTCAGGCTGTTCTGAAGTACTGATCATCTGTTTTTGTTTGTATCATTGTTAGATCTTATTAGTAATACAATCACTGATGGTGCTAGATTTCAGTTTCAGTGAAGCCTAAACATCTCATCTTTTCTTCAAACCAATAAAGAGGATTGTGTGTCTTAGAAAAGCCAGACCAATAAGCTCCACATAGGGCCTAAACCTTTGTGGATAACATTTTGTACCCTGCAGGATTGTGCCATGGACCATGCATGTGACCTTTAATCCATTACAAAAAAAAAAAAAACTTATTCTGTCCAAGTAGATAAAAGGGCAGGGAGGGATGAATGACCTGTAGTTCTGGAGGGAAAAGAAAAGAGAAGACTCAAGAGGTGCTATTGGTACACTTGAAACACAAACAGACAAAGGACGGTCATAAAGAGAAATTAAAGCTCGTACCAACTCCTCATAACTCCCCAACAAATAGGACTCTGCATTACTGTCCGACTCTATCAAATGTTGCACTGGGGAAATAAAAACAGACTGTTTTTCATGCTTGTCTTTCAGCTAATTAACAAACAGAAAATCAGGCCGGAGGGAAGGAAGCCCTTTCGGGTTTGTGACGATTCCACGAAAAAGATTTGGTCGAACATTAGACGAGCACCGAGTGAGCCATCAACATGATGAATAGGCAGAGGGGGAAGACAGGAGAAGAAAGGATGGGAGGGGGGGGTTGGCAAACTAATTGGTGGGAGACATGGGTGATATTCAATACATCTGAGAGCCTTCCCCTGCAGAAAAACCTGCCGCTGACTACTTTATATAACATGCCTACAGCCCACTCTCATTCTTTGCTACTGTAAATGTAGATTAGAACAATTGTTTCTTAAGGCAAGATAAAGATTTGAAAGCAAAGCATGAGACTATACTCAGTCATCCACTGGTGTGCTAGCTTATGGACTCAAACCACACATTTAATTCCACCGCAGTGTTGGATTTCAGTATTTGGCTCGTATTCCAGTGGTGACTAAGTATAGCTTCATTCATGCAACAAAGAGACATCTGGCTGTGTGTGTTTAGGGGAAAACTGTAATGTTTCTAGTTTTTATTCTTTTAAGGGAAACCTGTCATTTTTCTTTTCCTCAAAAAAAGCTATCGGAACTCTGATTTCAAATAGAGATTAGAAGAGAATGTCTGTGTTTAAATCCTTTCTGGTAACTTTAGGGCATGAAGAAGTCTACAGAGGGGTGGGCAACAAATACTAGCCACTGGGATGTAACCCACTGGTATTGGTGGAAGCAAGTTTTTCTTTTGGACAGTGCTATGTTGGTTTTTCAACCAAATGTCATCACATTGAGTCAAGATGGTGGGGTTGGGGAAAAGTAAGAGGCGAAACTGACCACAATAATGCTATGACATAACTGAATACACTAGCCGCGCAGCTCATTAACCTAAGCTGAACACAGTACTTGCTGCTGCTTGACTATTTTTAAACACATACTGAATCCTTTGACAGTTTTGTTCGAATGTTAAAGGTTAACTTACTTTATTATCCCCTAAGGAGAATTGCATTTCTGCATTTTACCCATTTTAATTCATACATACACACCATGCCTAACATTAGCATTAGGACATATGTATTCAAAGATGAGCTGGCACTGGAGGGGCTCAGGGACGAACCGGAGAACAGGTCAACTCAACACACAAAGGTTCAAGAACCTTCTGAGTGTACATGTAATGCTGCTTTTCCACTACATGGTACAGGCTCAACTCGGCTACCACACACTATTCCTTGAAAGCCTTTCCATACAAATGCTATAGTAGCTGGATGTCATTGAGAGGCGAGGCGTAACGTCTGCATGGTAACCTTGGTCATTGCACAATGCCCCATCAAGCTCACACAGGATTTTTCCTTCCACCACCAAAGGCAGAAATCACTCAACCTCCACGAATGACCACAGTGTTGTTTTACAGACTGACATTATTGCGTTGCGAAATTAATTAACTGACTGGTCTGTTCACTGTAACTCCAAATATATATAAAAAAAAAAGGTTGCACATTGACAACGCAATGATGTAACTCCACCAATCAGTGTCTACGGTGCTTACACATCATGTTATAGTATTGTTTGGGACCGCTTGGAATCTCGGGGGAGGCAATACCATAAATCTAGTACCTGGTATCATGGTACCGGGTCATGGAAATGCACCACAGTGAGATGAGTTGAGCCAAGCCAAAACGTGGCATAAGTGCTACCCAGTATGCCCCCACATCACCCAGTGGTAAATGCAACAAAGCACTGCTTATGGGTTGGGGTTACTGATATAAGTTCTCAAATAAGATTTAAGTAGATTGAAGATTGAAGTAGACTGACTCCCTGATGAAGGCTTTGATTCTGAAACGTGTTTTTATAACCAAGCCAATTTAATAAAGGCTTTTTAAATTTTCACTTATAAGAGAGTGCCTTGGAATGTTTTGTTTTTTGTTTTAAGATTAAAGTAGAGTTGTATGTCAGGGAAGAAAAAGAAAAAATATTTGATAGATGCTCAGAGACAAAGCAGGTTGGTACCTCTATTAACACATTACACCACATTTACCCTTGTAGTGACAACTATAACAATCTAAAGATGAATGCAGTAAGTAAGTCAATAATTTGATGGATCTCAATGCAGAAAACCAGGGTGAGTGGGTTAGAGGGTGCAGGAGGCATACATTCACCAATGAGATAACATGCTGGTAGTAGGTGGCAGCACCAGCACAAAATGTCTTCTGATATGGAAATGTATACATTGTGACAACTAACACTAACACCCCCCCATTTGTGCGTCAGTGCTCCCCCCAGTGTTGTTCCTCCCCCATTGAGAAACACTATTTCAGACAGAGGACAGATGTTTGAGATTTGTACAAACCACACATAATCTCTTTTCTGTTCTGTTTGTGTTAACAGCTGCATGATAGATCTGTTTGGAATCATCAAAACAAGAGCAGAACTGTCACAGTTTAGTCTGAACTATGACCAGCAGTGAACTTAGTGATGATGATGATATAACCTCGTGATTAAATTAAATTCATGTCTATATTATAATTAATATTTTGATATTTTCCATTAGTTTGTATAAAGGGTTAGTGCACATTCATGCCTCCTTTGGCCTTTCCAGGAACTGCAGATTTTGTCATTTCTGCATTGGCTTCATTTTTTAACCCTGGAGGTTGCTGCTTGGTGTGTATAACAACAAGTGTTTATCAGAGGATGAGCAGGCAGGTGAGTGCAAATCACTACTCATGAATGCACCCGCCAAAGGTATGACACTAGTGCCACAAAAATTGAAGAGGAGAAAAAAAAAAAATCCAACTAATGTATCCTCCAGGGAGCAGATGACTCATACACAGCTTCTCCTACTGCCCCTCCCGCCCATCCTCAGCTATTCCCCTCTTGGTCCTTGTTTATCATGACCACAGCAGCCCCTGGTGAGCCACGGATCCTCTGGTGTAGAATGTTAAATAACACTACTTATAGCAGCAAGGCCATCAGTGTGGATACACTAACAAACACAGGGCATGTTAATGGTGGTTTGCTACTGCTAAGGGTATGCTCTCTAATTAGAAATCACCTCAATTACCATACATCCGTTCCTTTTATATATATATATATATATATATATATATATATATATATATATATATATGTGTGTGTGTGTGTGTGTGTGCCTTTTGTTTCTTCTTGCAGTAAAATTGCTGCAGGAAACAAATAAAAAAAATTTCCGCTTTCAACACATTGATGTCACTTATATGCACGGTTGTTTATGCATGTGTGTGATTGTGAGGGTGGGCATGTGTGGGCATGTTTATGCAAAGCGGTGCAGATGAACAGTACGTAAGAGTGGAAATATGTGTGTGGCATTACATTCACTCGCACAGCATAGTACGCCCACTGTAATTAGGGCTGCTTCAGACGCAGACCTGGTGTTACATTATTCATGCAGCTCTCGTTTGCAAAGGTGTTGAGATGGTAAACATTTGAACAAATGGAACCAGGTGTAGATATTAAAGATGGAAACATCAAATGATGTAGACTTTTTAAATGATAAGCTGAAAAGACACAATACGTCTAGCAGATATGTTTGTCTTTGTGTGTAGTGTAAGTAAGGTTAATTGATCTGTGTTTAAATAGGAGAGTGTTGCCTTTAACCATTATGACTATTACTGCTTTTACTATTATCACACCACACTGATGACACCACTATTACCACAACAGTATCTTTATCACTGCTACTAATTAGCACCATCAGTGCAATCACAATAATAAGATGGTTAATATTCATGTTAATTATCCGACTCATCTTCTGCTCATCTACAGCGGCATCAGTGTTACTACTATTAGCTAGAAACAAAGTCGATTGTCAGCAAACGATGCACAACATACTGACTACAACACAAACTCACATAAGCACATCCAAACCTTATGTATTGAACTTTTAACTTTGACGTTGGAAAGAAAGAAGAAAAAGGAATTGAACTTCATTAAGGTACGTGGTGATGCCCGACGCAGCGAAGGACTAATGAAGTGAAGCTAAACTGTGTCAGGATTCTGTCCATAAAGAATCGCCCAGTGTTAATTTTGTCAGAAAATTTTGTTTTAGTCTCTTGACGAAAAAGTTTTTAGTCACAATTTAGTCATCTAAATCATTTTAGTGTTAGTCTAGTTTCATTTGTCCAAAATTCATACAATTTTAG
Source organism: Siphamia tubifer (assembly GCA_020466265.1). Classification (NCBI taxonomy): domain Eukaryota; kingdom Metazoa; phylum Chordata; class Actinopteri; order Kurtiformes; family Apogonidae; genus Siphamia; species Siphamia tubifer. The sequence continues at coordinate 34,873,962 of CM035801.1, read as the reverse complement.
TCGACAAAATCTAAAATAATTTTAGTCGACTAAAATGTGACAACCATTTTTTTTCGTTTTGTTAAAAATTACGTCTAACTGAATGTGATTATTGTAATGTTTTAATGCGTAATACACATAAGATTTCACCAATTCATTCCAGTTGAATTAACAGCTATGGTATTATTAAGAGACTAACTATTCTGTTAAAGTAGTGGTGCATAATCAAAACAGAACAAAAACCAGATACATCAAGGCAATTACTCATCATCTGAACCTGCTTTATCCTCACTAGGGTCAGTGGGGGCCTAATCCAGCTCCAGTGGGTGAAGGCGGGGTACACCCTGTATGAGTCTCCAGTTCATCTCAGGGCTGAACATATATAGACAAACAATCGCTCTCACATTCACATCTATGAGTAATTTAGATTAACCAATGAATGTGTTTGGATGGTGGGAGGAAACCAGAATACCCGGAGAAAACCCACAAACTCCACACAGAAAGGTCTGGTGTGGGATTTGAACCAGGGTCCTTCTTACTGTGGGGCACAAGTGCTAACCACTGCACCGCCGCAAGGCAAATACCTTTATTATACTAACTGTTAAGATTCAAAATCGCAAAATAAAAAATGCCACTTCAGTGCCTTGCTCCAAAGCACATCAGCAGAGCTTGCTGATGAGCTGATCTGTTGAATCAGGTGTGTTAAAGCAGGGTGATATCTAAAACATGCAGGACAGTGGACCCTAAGGACCAGGGCTGAAGACCACTGATCGAATGAACGTACATGTAAAAATAGTCATAATGAAGTGAAGCTAAACTGCGTCAGGATTCTGTCCATAAAGAATCATCCAGTGTTAATTTTGTCAGAAATTTGTATTTAATTTTAGTCTCATGACGAAAATTGAATTTTAGTTTTTGTCACAATTTTGTCATCCAAATCATTTTAGTGTTAGTTTAGTTTCATTTGTCCAAAATTCATAACATTTTAGTCGACCAAATCTAAAATAATTTTAGTCAACTAAATTAATTTTAGATCATAAAAGATCTAAAAGAATCAAATTGACATAAAAGCATAACGTCCCTGCCCTAATTGTTACTATTGCAGAGGTTGCTGATATACTGTTAGCTTATAAGGTGCTCAAGGTTGTGATCGAAAAGAATAATGCATTTTTGAATGAAAAGTATATAATTACATGTAGTTTTAGGCTTTGGTGCTGCTTCCATGCCCTATGATGTGGGTATAAACCTGTATCTTTATTACTTTATGTATTATTCCTACTGTAAGTATTACTACGGCTGGTGTAATCTCACAAAGTGCTGCCTAGTGCCAAGGAGAAATGTATTAACCACAGACCATAAAAAAAAAAATAAAACACTATATTATGAACTGGAATTAGTGTCCCACTGTTGTATGCCTCCCCCAATCCCAATTTTGACTGTGCAAGAATCTAATAAAGGTATTAACTTTATGTGAAATTTAAAATTACATAGTGACGTGCATGATTTAACTGAAGAAGCATGCTGTCCTTCCTTATGGCCCTTTTTTGAACATACTGTAAGAGTGGAATGTTTAGTAATGGGTAAACAGAGGCAGTGGTGTGACTTGACTTTTGACATAAGTGACATCATTTCATCATTCTTGCACAGAACATGCTCTATAGTCATAGAAAGAAAATATTAAACCATCCTTGTTTCCTTCCTGTAAATGTCTTGTTCATTTTAATGCCAGGTTACAACGAACGGAAGCTCCATTGGTTTGGATAAATATAATGATAAAGTTGCATTTAAGAGCTGCTATCTATCAAATGTCCATGTTTTCTTGATCAATACAATCACTTGAGTTCTTACATCAATATCTATGGCATTGTACTGACACAAATAGTGCTTTTAGGCATTACATGTTTTCTTTTCTGTCTGTTTGTGTCACGTTACACGCAAACACACATATTTTTGACATGTCTCATGAGGACCAAGTTTGTAATCAAGTAGACATTGGGTAGTGACTTTTTAAAGTAAAATAAAATAAAAATAATATCGATACCATTTCTTTAAATTAAATAAAAAATATATATATAAATACAAATTAATTAAATACAAAATATTAAAAAAAACTAAAATAAATGAATAAATAATATACACAATTATAAATAGAAAATAAAAAAACAGAACAAATACAATAAATACTTTTTAAAAAATTATAAAAAAAATACTTAATTTTCTTTAAAGTAAACACATTTTCAAACCTTTGAAAAATACATGTTTTGCTTTGCACCCGTTTCCCCCATGCTTTATGAGTACTTCTGAAATAAACAAAAAAAACAACTAATTAATGTATTTATGGGCGACATAATTTATTTTACTCGTGGGGACCTTTATTTCTATTTTATCCTTATGGGGACCAGTATCAATGTCCTCATAAAGACAGTAATATAAACACACACACAATTGTGTTTTATAATAATATTTTTTTTCATGACTGCATATTGACAAGTAGTAATTTTGATGGAATTTATTTGGCCATATTTTGACAGACATACAAACAGCCGATCATAATTAAGTAGCGCCACACCAAACCAATCACACTAGACCTTGGGCAACTTGGACTGATGCACACAGCACAGGTGTAAGAGCCGCCGCAGCACTATGCTAATGTTTGGGCTGCAGCTGGAGGTAATGAGTGTTCCCTTAGGAGGAAAACTGACCGAGAACTCAGTTGACCCTGTTACTGAAAACTAAGGCGCTGCATAGAAGCTGAGAGTCGGACGTTCAAAGCATGTTTTATGTTTTATTTTCAGTTATGGAATACACCGCCACATATATACCCCTGATATTGTTTGGTGAAGATGGCCTGTTTTATGTGTGTTCTCCTTTAAAATGTTAAAAGTTTTTGCCTGCTGGTGAGAGTTTTAATTTAGTTTTAAATATATGGACTTGTGTTATTGATCTGAAACAGCTGTATCATGTCCTTCAGCACATCTGCCATGACAGAAAATAAATCATACTTAAATCAAACATGACCTTCTGATGTTTTCACAGCTAATGAGTGACAGGAAATTTAGGTTTTACAAAAATAGTGATTTGATTTCTATTGTGATGCATATCGATTTTGTCTGATATGAAAAAATATAAGTGTGATATAGTTTTGTTTTTTGTAATCGCCCAGCCTTATTTACGAGAACTGATAATGAATGTATTGTTTTGTTGCCACATAATTAGTAGTAATATTAGCTTCTCCACTATGTTGGACCACAGTGACAGTCTTTTTCATCAAATTTCATTGCCGGTATTAAACACCTTCTACTGATCATAATTAAAACCTAATTTTGTTCCATGGTAATGCCAGCGTATAGCAGCTCAGTGTTGCCTCCTACGTTGTAATTAACATATTAATTCTTATTCTTAAACATATTTCGTGGGTTCACTATGACCTGAATTCTAACCAGTTCATCCTTGAACTGTGTGAATGTGAAACATTTCCCTAAAAATGCTCAGAATATATTTAATTAAAGGGAATCAGATGGATGGACAACCAGGAAAAAAATTCCTTCCAGCCATGAAGGCATTAAGTTTATATATAGAAAAACAGGGGGAAAAAAGATATAAAACATCTCAACAGAATTACAAAAGCTAGCAGTTAAAATAACACAAAGGTATATAAAAGAATATACAGTGCATTATTACAGAGGTGAATCTTCATTAAAGTGTTATGGGGCAGGATTTATGAAACACTAGGAGCAGAATGAAAGACTGTTCTAAAGCTGCATCTAAACTGCAGAAACCCCATCAGCCTTTTTATTTTAACCAAGACTCTGGAACAGATATAAGGCAGCAGATGTGTCATGACTTTTCGACAGCGATATCAGACGCCTGCTCAAGTAAAGCCTGGAATGTAATTAGTACATTTTTAAATGGAATGCCAAACACCCCGACAACCAGTAAACAAAGACTGGGAGGATACGACAAAATAATGTGGTCCAGGGGTACCATAGCATCGATTCTCTTCTTATTATCACTGGAAGATGATACTGCTGAATATATGAAACATAAAATAGTGTTTTGGTTTTATATATATATATATATATATATATATATATATATATATATATATATATATATATATATATATATATATATATATATATATATATATATTTCAAAGCAAGAAGTCAAGTATCAGATCAATAGCTGACACCAACCGTGACAACTTCACTACAGAGATTCTCAGCTCTACTCTTATAAATTGCATTTCATTCTAGCCAATTAAAGGTAACCACTTTACACCTGGGCTGACAGCTGAATGTCATTCATTAGGTGGTGTGATGGGAACACAGCATTACATTGGCTTCCACTGAATAGAGAAGGAGCTGCTGTTTGCCTCAACTTAGGGAAAATTCCAGTATGGCTCAACCTGGGTCAAACAATGGCATGTGAAAATGAACGGGCAGCTGGCTGGATAAAAGTAGACCCTAACTAGAACTATGTGGAGTTAGCTACTGATACCAACCGCCGCCTTTAACGTAAAAAAAAAACAAAACATGCTGTAGTTTATTGGGGTGGGAGAAAAAAAATCGATTCACATATGTATCAGGATTTTTTGTTTTATGATTTTTAAAAATGTAAAAACTGAGCATGGTCAGATGTCTATGGAAAGAACAAGATCTAGTCTAGTAGCACAGTTGGAAATGTTTCCTGTTGAGCGAAACATGAATTTTTCATGAATATTTGAAATAAATGATACTTTCAGAAGGCTTATGATAAGGTTTAACAGCAGAGAATAATCCTTGTACTGTTGGATCTGTTTTGTGTTAGCTTAGCGCTGTAAAGTTTATCACATTGGCTTGCCGTTTTATCAAACTCATCTTTACATAAACTGATCTGTAATAGAGCCCAAACGATATGGGATTTTTGGGGCTGATGTCGATCAAGATATTGGAGGCCAAAAGAAGCCGATATCTGATATTGGCCGATATATGATATAACAAATATTTAATAATCTACACAGGATATAGTAATGTTATATTGGCTAATGATTGACATGTGGATTAACAGTTTTATAAATGCTAACTTTGTCAAAGTTAATTGACACAACTTTCAACCCCTGTATGATATTTTGACATCAGACTAATAGCTGACCTGTGGAACTACAGGTTGTAGACGTGGTAGTTTTTATTTTTATGATGGGCAGAGCAGACTTATGAAAAAGATGAGAGGCTATATTTTATAAGTAGTGACATACCAATTGTTTGAGCCATGAGTTTTGGATGGGAGTGGAGTTCAGAGGGGGGGTAAGTGGTGTTTGTCAGACTGCGGTGCAGGGTGGGGTGGGGATTGGGACTCAGGACTCAGGACTCAGGACTCGCGGTCAGAGCGTGTGTGGTGCAGGGGTAGGATTTGGAGTGGGATTTACAGTACATCCATGGGGGGTAGAGGTCTGTCATTTTTTGCTTGTGTGTAAGGAGAGAAGTAAAAGCAGAACTGACAGGCTTTACTCTTCCTCTAACTTTCCAGCCAGCGAGCAAAAGAACTAATAAATCGACGACATACGTTGATTAATCAGTGAGGCACTATTATCCCAATTAATCGGCCGGGCTCTAGTCTCTAACTATGAGCTTGTTTAATATTTACTTGTTTATGAGCTTCTTGTTTGATGTTTATTCTATTTTATGACAATTGGATTTGTTGAACGTTTAGCTAACATTTAGCTGTTTGTCTGGTTACATGGATGTATAGATATACTGTATATGTATAGTGTAGCAACACATATGGAATTGTGGGCCCTGGTTGCAACCAGAGTTAAGACACCACAAATGTTTAATGATAAGCTCCAGAAACATTTTAGATACACATCTTTCTGCAGGAGATCAGTGTTAATTTAATATGAAGTGTCAGCAGAGCTTAGCTTATGAAAATAAGGACCTATATTAAAATGTTTGCCTCTGACATTCAACTACAACATAGATGGATGGATGGATTGGCATGATGAAAAGTAAAAAAAAAAAAAAAAAAAAAAGATGCATATCCATTAACAAACAATCCCCCACTGCTAGCACCACAACAGCTACAGCAGCAAATGGAGCTTGTGGTGAAAATAATTATTAGACCAGCTGTGATTCATCTGTAGGAATTCAGTACAACAGTCCTTTGGCGTCTTTTTTTTTTTTTTTTTGCTTAGAAAAGTCAAAGTGGTTAAAACATTACAACAATTTATAACATGTATGAACAAATCAGATTATAAACAAATCCAATCAATTAAAACAGTGTATGACATTCATTACAACTTTTTTTAAATTTGTAAAACCGGTGTTAGCCTAATTATCATGACTCCATTAGTCTTTTTGTGCTTACACACCTGAAACACTTTCCTCATAAACATTTTCAAAAAAGTCAGTCTGTTTACATGCCAAACAAATACATTACTCGGGCCTTTTTGGAAATGTTGTGGGGATGTGCATTGTGAAAATGGATGTGCCATGTACTGGGGCACCACTACCAACGCTGTGGGCCCTTCAGAAAATAATTGACACTGGTCTACAAGTAAAATTAAATTTGACCACATGTCTGTTAGTGATAAAGAAAGCTCAATTCTTAAAAAATGATGGTTGGCTCAAGTTTCCAGGAGTCAAAATGTGAAATTCTTAGAATAAAAAAGAGACTATGTTTTAGTCCAAAGGAATATTGGATTCAGATCTACCAGATCTACTTCAAACACTGTCTGCACATTATGATCCATTCACTTTACAGGTTCTTTCTAGTGGAATATTTAGAAATCCATTGTATACATGTACATAAATAACTATATATGCATAATAACACACCATCATATATATTAAAAACATGAGTTAACCAGCACTTTTGTTTTCTGATTCATCTCATTAAAATATGTAAGATTTAGTACACTGAATGTCTGTTCGTGGGGGTGGGGGGGGTGTATAGCATACTGTAACAACTGGAGGTATATGGTTGTGTAAAATGCCGTAACAACCACAACGGCTGACAAGACTAAAGTATAACTTAACTTTGAACGTCCCACTCCTGGCAACTATGCTTGTCTTTTGCTGTCGAACTTTCACAAAATTTTCCCAACTTCTATCCTATATTGCGGAGGCCACCTGGAAACCCCCACAGCTGCAGCAGCAACTTACATGGAGGCAAGAAGCAATGAAACCCTGTCCGCTACTGGGTCAGAATCATGGAAGGAATTACTGTAAGACAATTACACAGAGTGCATGATTGTAAAAAAAAAAATAAATAAAAAAACCTAGACATGGGTTTAATGGAATTTTCGTAATATGGCTTATCATACATGCTTCAGAAAACAGATAGGGTATGGTCAGCCTCATGCACCTGCAAGGTGAAATTTGTGAGGTATGCACAGACTAGGGAGTGAATAATTTGCAAGACAATGGGGGGGGGGCAGGGTTTTTTTTAGCCTGTAAGTACCACCATGTACAATACCTACCTCTCTCTCCCTCTCTGTCAATGTCCACTCTGCAGGCACCAATGTGGCCAGTAAAAAAATAAAAATGGCCAGTAGATCAGAACAAATCCATTAGGCCTATTTTCTGTGACAATATAAATGCAGGTGAACTGTAGGGAGCCAGTGAGCAGTGAGCACACAGCCGTACTCTGTATGCATGTGAGGTATATAGGGTGAATAATTATCTAACCAATTAGTCACCCTCAGGTCTCTGTGTACCTCACAAATTTCACTCTGCAGGGCGGCAGGCTGACTGTACCCGGTACGCTTGTGAGGCATGTATGATAAACCTACACAGTGACATAATCTGACAATACTGTGAAACTGATGTCTACGTATTGTTTTTTCATAATCACACACCCTGTTTTATAAGATGCCAGTTAGCTTACAGGGATTCCTTCCATTTCCTCTGACTGGGTAGTGGACATGGAATCCTTGGGAAGTTTCTCCATAAGGGCAATTAGGCGACGCACTGCCATACCATAGGAAACGTAAATACATTTTTTAAAAAGTTTATTTTCCCGCTTCCCTACTTTAGCAGAGCTGACTGATCTCATCTGTTTCATTGTCCAATCAGGGCAAAGTCCTGAGTAAAGTCAGTGACACTTTTGGGGCGATTTCAGTTACGTTGAAAATCACCCAAGAGTTTGCCGATAGACTTTCTTGCATTTGTTTTTCACGCAACAGTCACTTCAATACTATCTCTATGGCTTCTGGAGGGGTTTGCCCCAACGTAATTTTGTCACTGCAAATTTTCCGCAGTCAAAGGACGAACGTTCCTGTCAGTTCTTTCCAGATGGATAGAACTGAGAGAAAGAAATAGGGTCAATAATGTCCATAATAATGACTACCTATTAATGCACCAGTTGAATGAGTCACCTCAGACATTATCGGATCATTTGCCCCTCCTGTGAAAATTTTCAGGAGCCGCCACTGATGGATTCATTGCTTGTTGTCTCTGTGTTAGTTACTAATGCGGCTGCATGGAACTCCCATTCCCAGAATGCACTTTGCGGTAAAATGTCCCAAAAAAGGCCTAAGTAAACTAAGGTTTTGGGATGTAAAAAAAAAACAAACTGCTTGTGATTTTAGATTACTTACTATTAGCTTTTATTATTAGCTTATCACTGGGGTATTTTATACATTTTATGAAAAATCAGTGAGGAATGTCATACACTGCTTAAAAAAGTCATTTATGATTTAGAATAGTGAGATGAAAAGAGGTGGCCATTTTCTGTTTCATGAGAACAATGTACAAGTATTAAAATGTGCGTTCTGAAATTTCACATTTCGGATTGAATTTTTATTTGAATAGTTATCGAAACAGGATTTATGACAAAATTGGACAAAAGTGACATAAATTTCACTAACTTGAGATGGTTGATGGTTTTTTGAAAAAGGAGTTTGTGTTTAAGAGGGGATGGACATGCCTACAGTCTTCGTGATCATTTCTAGCGTAGCAAACATGTTACTCATGTGACAGATGAACAGGCTGATCAGCCATGGTACATGGGGTACAGCAGATTGTATGGACTGATGGGGAGCATGAGTATTCCTCTGTCTCATCACAGTCATTTCAGATGGAAAACAACTGCATGTTATGTCACCAGCAGATGCTACAGCGCCACTTGCTGCTGACTCCATGCAGGCTAAATTCTTCAGTCCAGACCATTTCTGTTTTTGTGACTTTTATATATTTTACTTGCTTTTTTTACATGACTCACAGCCATTAAAGAATATTTCTAAATCACATCAAGAAATTCCAGTTTATCCACAAAAATATAGACACAAAATAGGAGAGGAATCCAACTAAATAATTTTCCCTCCATCCATCCATCCAACTTATTCCACCTTGCCTCAGGCAAAGGGGAGGTGGGGGTGTTACATCACAAACATGTTGCTTGTTCACTACAGGATTGACGTAGAGAGGAACAGCCTACAGGCAATTCAGACAGATAATTAAACTATTAACCCCAGAAGACCCAGTGCTACTTTGGTTGTAGTTCCCAAATATTTTTTTCCCCCTCTATATTCAACAATTCTTAAATTATTTGTCATCATTTTTTATGAAATAATACTCTGTACTTTATATTTTTCTCCTGAAAATCAGTTATTTTCCAGCATTTCATTTGCTGTTCATGTAGATTTTCATAAAAGCTCAGATTAAAGTTGAGGGTTACCACATCAAAAAACAGAGAAACTGAAAAGATACTGACATTTTCAGTAAAAATGAGTCATTAACTGAATATAAAAGAAGTGTCTATGGCTGCTACTATTCATCAAACCCCACAGGTTTTCTGGTGAATCAATGTTGTAGAAGATGATGGTGAAGCCTCTGAATTTCCAAGTAGGTCATATCTGATAACGATGAGAAGATGATAAACTGCATTTTACATCAATTATTTACATGTATCGATAGAATTAGCAGATCAATACGTATCATGCATTTTAGATCAGTAGATGGTTTTTGTCACTCGTGAATATTTAGGTTTTTAAAGGTGAATATACACCAAACTGACTGCTGATCGTTGTCAGATAAGGTAGCCCGACTGATTAGTCAGCTCTTGTTTCCCCAATATGGTCAAAAACTAAGAAGAATACACCAAATCAACTACCGACTTGAGCATATGTGTTGGGCTTGCAGAAGACAGCAGCTGGCCCCAGTCTATATTGTGGCCCAAACAAAACAAAACAAAAAAAATGCAGAAGTGATGGAACATCTGTCTAGGTCGAAACACAGAGCTTGCTATAGTCGGTCACTGTTGTCAGTAGAGAATGTTGAGTACTCGAGAAGGGTTATTGTTGTTATTGATGGTTATTTGATGGCTTGTAATAAGACACCGACACTGATTTCTGGTCTCATTCACTGATTCACTAGCCAAGGGCTTTTCATCACCAATCAGATTGGTCAGATTAAATGACTGGGTAATGGCCAATTACACATGTTAAATCTGCTGAAAAGAATGGAAGTGGCATTAATGACAGACAATTGCACGCAACACACCATGTTAATGACCTCGCTAGATTGCTCCATGATGTCCAATCGCTGAAAATTGGGTTGGTGTGTCTTCGCCTTAAGGGTTAAGATAAAGGATTTTAGGAAGTGAGGGGACGTTTGAGTACCTGGTGAACCCATGCAGACACATGCAGGACATACAAACTGTACACAACTATGCTAGGTTCACGCTCAGGACCCTTTTTACTGTAAGGTGACAGTACTAACCACTGCCCCAAATATTTATATAAAATAAATAATGAACAATAAATTCATTACACCGCAGCAGAGGTTTTGATATTACTGCAAAATATCATTAATCTACCAGACAAACAAGACACCTGTTTTAGTGCTACTTCTAACTGGGATTCTTTCAATAGCTTCAACTAACCCTAGACTCAATTACAACTCACATGTTGCTACCACTTTTTTACCAAAATCAAACAATTCTACAAATAAATAATACACTGTAGCTTGAATGAACACCACTACTTGACATATCTCAAATCAATGGCACTTAACCCATAAAGACCAAAACAACAAATTGCAAAAATGATCTATTGATTGCAAATGTTAAATATTTGTTGATCCACTAATCCCATCAATCCAAGTAAATAATTGGTGTTAAATTCAGTTTGTCATCTTTTGATGGTCATCAGATATGACCCATTTGGATGTTTAAAAAGTCTGTAGTTATTGGCAAAACACATTCACTGATTCTCATCGAGTTTGATAAATGACAGTCGCTGTTCTGTTTTTGATATATTTCACTAAAAAAAGTCATATTTTCCTTATTTTTTATCTTTTTTTTATAGCAACCCTGGACTATAGTCTAATAATTTATGGACATCTACATGATCAGGACCTTAAATATAGGAAAACACCTGATTTATACCTAAAAATGCAAAATATACAGCACAATATTAGAATCATTTGTGCCAAATCACTTAAGAAAGGTTCATTGGGGAACTGCCACAAAATTAGCCCTGGGTCTTTATGAGATAATACTATGTGAAGTTTAATTTTTGAAACTTACAGGTCAATTTGTATTCGTCCATGTGCACTGTGCTTCCAAAAACTTGCCAAAAAACCTGCTTTGCTGTTTGTGGACTGGATAGTGCATTTGTAAACATTATAAATTACTCACAAATCATCATAAATCTTGTTTTCATTAGTAGATGATCCAACACTAATTCGTCACCATTACTGGGACTAATTTCTCTCCAGTCACAGGCCATAAATGCTGAAATGATGTACAGTGTTGTGAAGTGTGACTAACAAAAGGGAATAATATTGAGCGTTTATGTTCGGTACCTGAGCGGAGGTGCTGTTGAGCTTTTGCAGGCCGTTCTCCAGACGCTCCATCTTGGTGGTGAGGTCTTTACTCTTGTGACCCAGAAGACTCTGATACAGCTTAATCTGCTCCAGGAAAGACTTGGGGGTGGTGTAGTTGTAGCGCCGCTCATTAGCCAGGTATTCCTTGGATGTGTGATTGACACTCATGTGGACGTACGCCATGAATTTACTGACTGACTCCTTCACTTGGGGCTGCAGGAATTATAAATCACACGACTGGTTAGTTCGCAGTAAAAGAAGATGACTGTGCAGATTTAGTGGGGAAGCAATATTTCCTGAAGCTCGGGCTCTGAATTTAATTTTCGGGGGCCTCCAGTCTGCTCATGAAATTAATATCACATTCGTTGTGTCACGGTGCCTGACATTTGAAATTATATTTTCAGACTGTGAACATCATTTTTTTGTGGGTGGCTTCACTCCTGCATGTATATTAAAGTATCAGTGTGTTCAGAATGGCGCACTGTCTAAGACTGACCAAACTGAAAATCTGCACCATGCAAATGACAACTTTTATAGCACTTGACACTTGAGCAATCTGTGTGATATATAGCATCTCATAATATATTACAGTCATCTTTTACTTACTCTTTTTTTATGCTTCACGGTGGGTGGGAACAAGCATTTAAAGTTGAGATTAAGTGGTCCTCAAACTCCAACACCAGTGATGAAAATAAGGATTTGACCAATAGACCATTTTTAACTTGTTCCCTTTTTTACCCCACATTGTTGAGTTTATGCCAGTAAATACTTAACTACCATTAACCTTATCCTTATGATGGTTAAGTATTACACATAAAGTTATTAGGGCGTGGCAATGTAGTAAAAAGAGTACATGTACATCTCGTAAAATGTCTAAAAGTAGACATTTTCCTGTAATTTGATCTTCCTACCAGGGACTTATGTTGTGTGTGATGGCTTTGTGTCACTGCTGTTGCTATGCAAATAGACACTCTCCTTTTTTGAGTATTTTGGACTAACATCATTATATTTTGACAATAGCCTGTGAAAGTCGGCATTTTTGAAAGAAACTGAACCCACAGCTAATGGACTTATGGTAATTATTCCTCATTAATTCTTTAAGCAGAAGCAAAATTCCCCGGTACACAAAGTCTGCAGATTTATTAACACTAAACCCCTTACTAAACAGTTTGTGTATTTGTAGATCCACTGTGATCTGTGAGTTGTGATGCACATGTGCAAGTACTAAGCTGATGCATATTGATTATAAGAAATTTCAGGTTTTCACCTTTTTTGTGAAAAGATGATTTGGGAATTTTTTTTTTTCTACTCAAAAACATATATGAATGAACTGAAGTTGTCATTTTTTATTACTTTTTACCACTCAGCTGAAGGCTATTGTAGACACTTTGCAGCCGGTCCATTCAACAACATAATCACATTAACTGAAGAATGCACCAAACTTACCACATCCTGGCATGGAACAAAAACTGACTGAAAATAGGTGACTTTGACCTACTTTTACAAGGTCAAATGGCCATGTGCAGTTATAATATCTGAGTACTTTCAAATGTAAATATATATATAATAGATTTTACACAAATACAATCTAATATAAAACATAGCCTGCTTTCGGCCTGAAGGCCTTGTGCACACCGTCGCACAAATGACGAAAAACGTGTCAAAAAGTACAAGTAATCATCGAACTTGAGCAAGGCCTTCATGAGAGGAAAGTGTGGTGTGAATTTGATGATCCTCCATCAAAGCTGTCAAAAGTTATTGAGAGTACAGTGTTCCTCCCATCTTTTTACTCTGTGACTTTGAAAACTAGATCAAGGTCAGTCATCATCAGACTCAAACAAGGTCTTTATGAGAGGCATGTGTGGTGTGAATTTGATGATCCTCCATCACAGCTGTCAAAGGTTATTGAGAGTACAGTGTTTCTGGACGGATGGACGGATGGACAGCATTTCTATGTCCCCCGCCAAGGCGACAGTGGCATAGGGCAGTAGCTTTCAACAGAAGTTTACACTACTTGTATTAAACGTGTGCAGCAGGTTATGTTTATGCTATTATTTAACTGTTCTAGCCTACTTGACATCAAATGAAGCTACCTCAGGCTCCTCAACTAAAATAAGTTGGACAACCGTACTTTAAACTATAGAGAATTATTGATTGACATTTGTGACAAACAACTGTCATAAATATTTACGTCAGAATAATATTTTAAATCACCAAGAATGGGAAGTTCTACAAGATTGCAGGTGTGTTGAATTACTTCTGTATATATAATGTAAATATGACATTATTGTAGGCACAGGGTTGGTACTAATGACAGTATGTGATGACCAGTGTGTGACTCTTGAACACAGTGTGTGAGTGTGTCCTCACTTCGATATTCTCGACCTCCTGGAGGAACTTAAAGCTGACTGACTCCAACGCTTCCTGGGGCCACTCGTGGAACCAGTCGATGGCTGTACAGTTGACCACCGCAGGGAACTTCCTGCCGCGAACCCTCAGTTTACTGCCGACTGGGGAGAAGCACAGAGCCACCTACAATGTATTCATATACACAGACACACACAGACAACAGCAAGGTCAAACTAAACTGCAGTCCACTACAACAACAACAACTTCTAATAGCTGCCAGATCACAGTCATTTTCTTCTGTAGGAGAACAAGTAAAGTCAAAGACAGAGTCTGAGGATTCCTGCTCTGTTTAGCACTCCTTCATGGTCAAGAGGAGGGCTGGAAAAGTGCAAATTAATTATTTGCAGCTCCATCATTAAGCAAATAAAGCCTCCAGCGCGCATGTGAATAAAGAGACTGTGCCGAGCTGTGGGCTATGTCAGACTTATTTTTCACTGTTGGAGACTAACAGCTGGCTTGTTGAGAAGCTCAGCCAGATGCTCACTGCCATTCCACTAAAGAAACAAACAGAACACACAGAAGGAGCAGCCACAGAGACGGCTGATAATGAAGCCTGAAAAAATAAATTAATAAAAAAATCTTACTTTGTGTTTTGTTTATGAAGCATCACCTATGTCAACTTCACCTAAAAAACTGTATGAATATGCTGCAGTACTTCTGTTACAAACTGCACTTCCATGTGTTTTTATTTTAACTCAGGGTTTGTCATGACTGAACATAATATCTACCAAAGTAAACTGTCAAGTTTCTATTGGGATTGAAATTAACTTTTTTCTTAATAAATAAAAAAAAAAAAAAATAGCAAATTTTAGTGATATTCAATAGACATATGTTTGGGGTGCAGGTTCTTTGGTCAAAACATATTTCGAGAACATGGATTTAGAGAGAGAGAGAGATTTAACAACTGTCCACTGATACTGGAAAAAAAATACAGTACGATTTGCAGAGATATGGTTATTCATTTACAAATGATGGCATATATATACAGTTTATATATATATATATATATATATATATATATATATATATATAATGTTTTTTTATTATTGGAGCAGAAGTATGTGTCAATGTGTATAGAGTCATGTAATTGTATACTAATTTGTCTGCCTACTCAGACTGTCAATAACTTCTTAATGGCACATTTGTGGGCCACTGGGTCACTTTGACCTGGAGCACCGCACAAGGGGTATACAAGATGGTATAAAACTGAGTATTAATTTGTTTATATGTTTTTATTTTTATTTTAGTGGACAAATAAATGCATATTGTAAATGCACAAATGCATATGACAACACACACTAGAATGTGTTAAATGCAATAAAAGTGCTTTTAAAGGACAATTCACAGATTCAAAATGACAACAGATGACTAATGTCTAAGAAACGTATTCAGTAACTGCCTTTTAATGGTTTGAAACATGCACATTTTACATCTGGAAGATTTTTTTTTTTCAGTTCGTTTTTGAAACAGAAGGGAGAGCGATGAGTATGTTTAACAATTACAAATATCCTATGTAAAGCAACGGCAGTGAAGTTAAATAATATAAATGTATACAGTTATGACAGATCAGAGTCTTCTTATTTTGAGCTAACTGAATGAAATGATAACAAGAAAGACAAAGATAAGGAGAAATTAATGTGATCGGGAAAAATGAGTGAGTGAGCAGCTGTATTATATCACATCTACAAAACTTAAATAGGGAGTGATTGTCTATTTTTACACCAGCGAGACCTAATGTGTAATTCCACACTAAGTTATCATGTGGTTAGCCTCATAGTATAATTGCCTAAGTCATGTTTTTTTCAGGACAATGATGTGAAATGAAGTGGCAGTGTTGGGAGAGTAAAGTTACGCAAATATCCAAAAATATCACTGAGGCAATTATGCTACGAGGCTAACGATGTGATTCAAGAACGGTGCTTCTGGTAACGATCTATGGACGTCCTAAACAGACCTCGAACTGGTGATGTTTGCTGCTCTGACTCACAGGTCTGGTGCTGAATGTAACCAAAATTGACAAAATGTGTTTTTAATCAGCGCTGGTACAAAACACGGCACTCTCAATAAATATGAGAAAGTTGCTGTTTCGTTTGCTATGGTGATTGCTAAACTGCTAAAGTTGATCCCGAGTGTGGAAGAAGGACTTAGTGCCCACGTTTGATCTTTCGTTGGAGGAAATGGCAAATACGCTGCATCTGGAAAGACTGAAGTATTATAATGATGACAGAGGCAAAGTGTTGGACCAGATATGGGACCGTGTGTTCGCAATTCTTCACTGAGGTGATGGACCTTATGGTTTTTTTCTTCATTACATACACTTTTCTTTCTTTTCTTTGATATATTATTACTAATTTGTAGCATATTAATTCACTGTTGTCAAGACTGTCCTGCTGTAAATTCGCTGATGAGTTGTTTTTTTGGAAAAACTAATAAATATACCGTTGTGCTGGTCAGTGTACTACCCTAGTAGAATTATGATCCTTTGGTCATTTTTCAGGGAATATGAATAATACAAAAACTTTCACTTGTGGCTGCTTGGTTTGGTGAAGCCATTTATTATAAATGTCTAAATTTAAATCATACTGACAACAAACTATGCAAATGACTGTGATCAAAAGTTTACATACCCTAGTTGTTCATCTTCTATATTATATGTTATATATATATATATATTAACATCTTTTGTGGTAGTTGTGGATGAGGAATTTTATTTTATCAGATGGTAAAGCTACCCATTATTCTCAGCAATAGACACTCAGTTTCTTTCAGATTTTTTATTTTTTGCATGAACTGCATGTTTGACACCTCCCCAAAGTGGCTCAATGTTTCTGAGGCCAGGAAACTGAGATGGGCGCTCCTTCGCCTTCACTTTTTTTCTGTTGTAGCTAATGACAGATTGACTTGAACTTGAGGTTTTGGGTCATTGTCATGTTGAAGCATCCAAGACCATCCCGTGCACATTCAGTCAGCAATGTAAAGTCACAAGCATAAATCTTGTCTATATTTCTGTAAAATAGCATAAAAGTCTCGCCATTAGCCATAAAAATAAGACATACACTGTTAAACAATGGAGTAAAGTACATTATGAAACAGTCTAGTTCGGCTCTGGGAAATTATGCAAAGCATCATTTAAGGTTATTACAAGGGTTGAGTACTGCCTAAAAACGTCTAAAAAATGTCTGTGTCTAAAAATGGTACGTAACAATGTGATCAGTGAAAGTGTGCCTAAGATCATCCAATGTGCATTCAGTGAGGGTATGTGAACTAATGGTCACAACTGTATATTCAAAAACAAAAAGCATGGTGCTCTATTACTTTATATTCAGTATTATGTGAACAACATAACAACCTTTGTTTTGAGGAAGTCTAATACAAAAAAATAGAGTATTAACTGAGTCATTAAATGTGAGTCATACACTGGGGGGTCAGCGTAGGACTAAATGGAGGTGGATGATGGATTTTCATATAATTAAAGTAAAAATATCAAACATTTTCCAAATCTATGTATACATATAGTAAGCAATTTTCTGAAAAACCTTTAGAAATGTGACAAAGTATCCACTAATAACAGCCTGCGTACGTTGTTCTTTGTACATTAAACTGATCATAAGAGGCTTGAAGAGATGGTTTAATGTGTGCATCCACACCACCATGTTGGACACGCTGGTCCAAATCAATGGGATTTTTCTCCCAATTTGCAGACTGGTGTCTAACGTGTTGTTCCATGCAGACACTCTCAGCGTATTTTCCTAAATAAGATTACCAACTTTACTGAGGACGTGCCTCTTTCTATCCAGACAGTCAGAGACAGAGAACCAAATAGTTAGAAATCCGCTCTTTACAAGCCTGCGCCCATGGGACTGGCTTCCTCATTTATTCACTCTCCAACTCAGGGAGGCTCGAGCTGGGAGCAACTTGGGGGTGGCGGACGAGAGAGAGAGAGAGAGGGGGGGGGCACGGTGTAATAATGACAGAATAAGGAACCTTCTGGAATCTCTCTCTTCCCCAGAGGGAACAAAGCGGCTACACAGCGGTGAAATTATCTGCAGCTAAACAGCAGCTTTTCTGCTCATACCGGTGATTTATAACGACGTCCGCCGCCTCCAAAATGCGTAGTGGTATTCAAGTTCATCTGAAAATGTCATGAAAGATAATTGTCTGGGGAGATGCTTTATCATAAAGCCAGATGTTTATCCAAGTTTGAGGGCTTTTATACTTTGGAATGGCAAATGAGAGTGTGAGGCAGCATGCTATGTTCTGTATTACAAAAAGGTGGAGATCAAATGGAGACGACGCTTTACGGGAGACGTTAATGGCAATAAGTTTCTTGGTAAGAACGGATTTTGATCATTAGTGGAAGAATTCAGACAAACAAAGAACACACACACACAGACACACACACACACATTCTCAGGCTGAGCTTGTTTTTGACTGATTCACCTTGAGCTGTCTTCGAACGCGGTCAATGAAGAACTTCCAGCAGTTTTCCCGCGTATCCATCAATCCCGAGCTACGGACCTCTGGCCTCATGCTGCCAATGATGTTCTCCATCTCATCGTCTGGGAACAGGTCAGGGATCTCTCCTTGAATTAATAAAATGATCCAGGTTACACCCGGGCAGGACACCTTCATTGAGGGAATTGATTATGAGAACTTTACTAAATTGTTTCACAATGAGACTGAAAGTACATTAGGTCGTTAGGCGTTTACAAAAGTGATGACATTGTGTAAGATACTGTCACAGAAAAAAATATGAGACTATCAAAAGTCGTAAAAACAATGGTTATGCAATGAAGTACTAACCCGTGTGTATCATGGGACTTAGAAAAGAACACATGGAATGCTTAAAAGCACTGTTTTTGTCAGTACAATGCCATGGAAGTGATTTTAGTTATTATCAAGAAAAGCATGCAAAATGGAGAGATATCAGCTCTGGAATTAAACTATTATGAGATATTTTATTGTTATCAATGGGTGGTCTGATCATTTTTGACTGCATTTTTGACACATGGAGATGATTCTGAGTTAACACAAAGTGCATTATCTTGAAACTGAATGTTCTTTTCTCTAAGTGCGATGGAACCCTTTCAAAAGAACATTTAAGCAGGATACATTTGTACCCAAGTGGTGAACAGTATGCTTAATTTCTAATCTAATGAACCACATGAGTGGCCAAAGTGCTCCTGAGTTCCCCCTCTGCCTCGGTCCAGCCCTAATGCAATATTAGGGAAGTAAATAAACCTTAACCTTAAGTGAAACTGCCTTTACAGAAACAAAACAAACTTTATAATTGCAGCTGTTACCTTTGTATTCCACATAATACAGAACATTATGGCTCTAATGTCAAGGACAATGCCTGTGACAAAAAAAATAAGTTTGTTACTATGACAGTGCATTAGAGCTGTAAAAAACAAATAATGTAGAGAATATAGAGAGAATTTTTTTGTTTTGTTTGTTTTTTTGAGGGGGGGGGGGGGGGGGGGGCTTGTACATTTCTATTTATTTATTATTCTGTGTCCAGTATAGCAGTAGTGTTGATCACTAAGAAAGACATTTTAAGTAAAACCTATTAGTTGGTTATAGTTAACTGTAGACAGAACCTTCACAATTATAACTAGGTACGACAAACCTCAGCCCTCACAAACGTTTTACCTGATTTGCCATATCTCTTATCATTGTGAAAACACATTTTTGGTGACTGTTTCCTTGACCTTTGACCTACATTCACCAAAACTATTTGGTCCTGTGGTTTTTGTGTAAAGATGCTGACAACAGACAGACAGATAAGCTAACAAAGAAACAAACAAAGCAAAAAAACAACAAAAAATAATAACCCCGTTTCCTTTTGGGAGGTGGGATAGTTATATAATGAAAGAAGGTAACAGTGTTAGTAGTGTAATACTAAATAGTGTAATACTAAATAGTCTTCTACCTCGAAAAACTGCACATTAGGATCTGTACTGCTAAATATCTTAATAAAGTAGAAATATGTACATTTTAAATACTCCTTGATGTCAAATAATCAACTCAATTACAGTCATTGTGTTGCTCCATACCCTGACCAATACACCGACCAACTGCGAGCATCATTTCAAAATACTTTCAGATGTATGATTTCCACATTTCAATAGAATCAAATGTAAATCAATTTAAATGTTACCCAAGGTATCATCCATGGGTGTCCAGAATAACAACATTACTTTGGTCGGTTATAGCAACTAGTCCAGATGGCTTATTACTGTGACTTTGTTTTTGTTTGTAAAACTTTAGAAACATAATTAATATTCATTAGCAGCCACCGCAGAGACATGTTGGCCACTTTTATGGGAAACATACAGTTAAAATAAATATGTTTGTGAATTAATCTTCTCGCTGGTAATAACAGTAATGTCTGTTTCGTACTGATCAGTTTAACTCTGCAAATGTTGTTTCCCATTATAAACTACTGTCAGATGATAATGGTTATTATAGTGTACAGATACATACTAAATACACATCACCAGGCTGTGGAGCTTGCCAATATCAGCTATCATTCTCTAAAAGTTGCTAGGAATCCTTCCATTCAAAACTGCCTATGCAAATTAAACAAGAGTATATTTGATTATAATATTGTCCTCATGAATTTGGAGGATGTATTTATTTGTGGACATATGAATAGTCCTGTTTGAAGTCAGTGTCCTAGAGACGCCTTATTGTAATGTCTGTTGGCACTTATCTTGTATTCTTTTCAGCACTGTATAAAATGATTCAGCACTTTAATTTTGTGAATACTAACTGCCAACCCATTACAGTGCCAACAGCATTATTGAAGAAACACATTGCAATAACTTTTCTTCGTATTTAATAATGTTATGTGTCACAACCTTCCATATAAATCTAGAGGTGAATCTTGGCCTTCCTTGCAATTCTTCTCAATGATGTGTGTAATTCTACAGTACACAAACAGCAGCGCAGTGATTTGTTGCTGTGGGAAAGCAAAAGCATTTCTCTCTTGCGAACATGACATGCAGTAATTAGCAGAGCCTGCTGTTACCCGATGCCAACAGATCGTTGACCAGAACGAGGAACTTCTCGTCTGCCACTTGGGCGTCAGTCATTAGGAAGACAGTGCCAATATTCTTCACGCCAGCTTTGATGTAGAGGGACGCCAGGTCACTCTGGGTGACACGGAGAGAGAGAGAGAGAGATGGAGTGGGTGAGTGACACACATAACGGGATTGAGCTGTGAAAAGGCGAAAGATTTGTTATATTGCAGTGATACACGGCTGAGATGTGTTTCGCAGCGAGGTTACTCTGTGGATTATCAGTACTATGTTTACATACTGGTTGGATTATGTCTATATTTCTGTCATGTACGCCCCCATGTATGCACTGTAAAAACACTCCAACTAGACATACAACATTCTTAAATATCACAAGATTGTCTTCAGCTAATATAAAAAAACCCCAAAAAACTGCAGATGGGATAGAGGTAAGTTTACATACCCTCGCAGAATCTGTGATTCTCTAGCCATTTTTCAGGTAAGAATAAGAATAAGAAGAATAATTGGATTCAAATAGTGCTTTTTTTGGTCATTCAATATTCTTTACATTAGTGACCCATTACTCATTCACTCCCACATTCTCACTCTGGTGATGGTGAACTACATTTGTAGCCAGTTGCCCTGGGCAGACTGGCAGAAGCATTGGCTACCATTTTACATCTCTGTCCACCACCGAACATGTATACACCAGTGTGAGTGACACTGAAGGTAAGGAGGGTAAAGTGTTTTGCCCAACGACACATTGCAATGACGAGGGCAGAGCAGGATTCGAACCAACCCTTCAGCTATTGGAGCTCTATGAACTGAGCCATGGCCACCCCATAATATGAATAATACAAAAACTGTTTGACCAAACGTGGGGCTCTGTTCAAATTTCTTTAATCAGGTGACTAACCTTGCTGTTTTCTTTATTACACATTATTTTCTTTTATTAGATATACAATTACTAAATCGTAGCACATTCATTTATTGCTGTCAAGACTGTGTTGCTGTAAATTCATTGATGAGCTGGGAGTCTGTGTGTGTGTGTGTGTGTGTAGGGGGGGGGTTGTGTTTTTTGTAAAATAAATACACAGTTGTGCTCATAAATTTACATACTCCAGTATAATTTCTGATCCTTTTGTAATTTTTTCAGTGAGAATATGAGTAATAATCCAAAACCTTTCTTTCACAGACAAGGAAGTGGTTTAATCAAGGTATTATGAACATTTTAATTTAAATCATACTGACAACAGAAACTATCCAAATGACCCTGATCATAGGGTTACACACCATAGTTCTTAATCCTCTTTATTAATCCCCTTTAACATCAATAACAGGTGGAAGTCTTTTTTGAAGTTGTTGATAAGACACTTTATTTTCTCAGATGGTAAGGCTGGACATTCTTTTTGGCAAAACATCTTCAGTTCCTTTCTGATTGTTGGTTTTCTTGAACTGCATGTTTGACACCTCCCCAATGATACTAAGGTCAGGAGACTAAGATGGACACTCCTACACCATCACTGTTTTTTCTGTTGTAGCCAATGACAGGTGGACTTAGCCTTATGTTTGAGGTCGTTGTCATGTCACAACATTCAAGATCATCCCATTCTCATTCAGGGTATGTAAACGTATGAACACAACTGTATCTTGCATACATTTCTGTTAAATAGAATAAGTCAAACCATTATCCATACAAACAAGACATACTTTATATTGTTAAATGGTGGAGTAACTTATATAATGAAACAATCTAATTCAGCTCTGGGATATTCTACAAGGATTGAATGATGTCTAAAAATATGTATGTCAAAAAATGCTACGTACAGTAACAACATAATCAATGAAAGATCAGGATTCGAGCTGCACAATATATCGTTTGAGGATCATCATCGCAATGTACATGTGCACAATAGTTACATCGCTGATTGTGCGATGTAGGAGGCAAATTCACTCATTGTGTTCTCATTTACTTTCTACCTGTATACCTGACACACATCATGCACAGTGAGTGTCTGGTTTTTTTGTTTTTGTTTTTTCCAGTACCATGCAGGCCTAATCAGGACAGACAATGATACAGTGTTCTGTTGTGAAATCAGACTGTACCAACACCACAAGTGGTCGGATGCACATACCCCAGTAGTCAGCCCTACCCAACCTTACACATCTACCATCAAGCTTCTTTTAGACAGAAATGAAGACTAATTTCATGGAAAATAAAAATAAAAAAGAAGCAGGAAAAATTGTTTTTTTTCTAACTGTGTATTACATTCACCCTGGAGAAAGTGCAAAATTATACACCTACAATGATTACATGCTACATAAAGTGGGCATTTATGACCACAATGTTAGGGTAGTGGGCACATTTGACTATAAATAAAATTGCTCAATTACATTGCATTTTATTTCATGTGATTTTCCAAACTTGCCTTCAATCACAGTAAATGTACCTTTACTTTTATTTAAAGGCAAAGACATATGTGTGTTTAACTCAAAAGGGGAGAATTTCAAGAAGTAAAGAGACTTTCAAAAGTAAGAGTCAAAAAATAACCTCAGCCTGCATTTTTTTCCCATTAGATAAGAAATCTCAGTTCAGGGAAAAAATACAATATATCCAACTTTGCCTTGGTAGGATATTAAAGCTAATACCTTGACCTAGACTTTACACATAACAATCTAACGCATTAGTTTGCATAAGATCCCAGAAAACAAGAAATGTTTTCCTTATTTTCTGAAAACCGCTTGCTTCTTATTAAACCCATCTTATATTATGTTTTTGTTGCTTTCAAAACTTGACTCAACATTATGACCTTTTCAGTGTCTAGACTTTTAAATGTTTTTGTTTTGTTTTGTTTTTATGTAGTCAAGCAAAATAAGCATACTCGAGTGGTGGTTGTAGTTCTTTCATACAAAGACAACTTGATTAGATAGGATGTCCACAAAGTTTCTTTAACAATAAACAAGTAAAAAAAAAAAAAAAAAACATTATAAAAGCAACTGATAGGAGATGTTGATCTGACTTGTTCTATGTACTCAGTGGTGATCACAGTTCTTAATCACATTGAATTTGTGTATTTGATTAAATAAATTATCTGAAACATAATTTAAAAGGGAAATGTGTTTGTGTGTGTGTTCTGGCTAACACACAAAATCCATAAACAGCTAATTGTTGCTGTTTGGTATACTTGTGTATTTTTGGTCAAGTAGCAAAGTAGCAAAAACGGCATGTTGAGATTTTGGGAGCTATTAGTAACTTTGGAATGCAATAACCTTACAGTCATGTTATTCTGCCCCTTGGCGTTAAGATGTGGATTTGACAGCCCCCCCCCCACACACACACACATTGTTTTTCGTCTTTGCATTCCTCACTTGGTATTATTATTATTATTATTATTTCTTTCCATGGGGTTATTGTTAAAGAAGATATTGTGTATAGAAGAAAGATATGGAACATCATGGACCTGAACCAAAAGGTCACTGGTACCATTGTTACCATTGATAAGACTATGCTACAGTGAACATGGCAATAAATCCAGTACTGTCATGATGGTGCCCACAAAGTTATATTAAATGAGGCAAAAAAAACCCCACCAAAACCTTCATCTATTTCTCATTTTGTAATAATTTCCTTGGGTTTTTTTGTATTTTATTTTGTAATAAATTTGTTGTAAAGAGGCTTTACCATATTTCTTCTTCCAATAGAGTTGGTTTTGCAGTGCATCTAACTATGAGAACATTACATTTGTTAAAAAGTGAATTTGACCATAACTGGCATATTCTGTTTGATGTTTCTGTACTGTACGCATTTCCAATGTTATTGTTCGTCATACCTTGAGGTCAGTGATGCTGTAGCCTTTTCTCAAGGTGATCTGGAAAACCTCCAGATTGGAGATGAAGGCAGCCAGACGGGTCAGACTCTGCTTGCCGCTGCCACCCACTCCGACCAGCAGTGCATTACCCCGTGGAGACTCCAGGATTCGGTTTATACGGCAACTACGTGGAGGTGCAGACAGTCAGAAGAGGAGGCAGAAAGCAGAGGTGTAAGTGGCGGTGGGGTGAGATAAAAAGTAAGGGGGGGGTGAAGGTAAGGTGGATGAAGACAAATGCACGACTCATAAGACAAACAATGACAATAAACAAAACACAGGTTGTCTCTGTGGCTTGTTTTCTTCACTTTTTTACTCCTGCACCACCGTTTCATTCAGGTTCAGATACTTAAACATGGGACTAAATTGTACTCCCTTCTGTTGTGTCTTTCTTCCTACAGATATGCAGGGAATGCTCCCCATCCCTTTCTAAATACAAAAATGATTTCACTTTGGCTACAAGTTGTTACAAAATGGAATACACTAATATGCTTCAGGCGACATTTCAACTGCTGACACCTCTCACACAGTGACTCACACTTCAGCTGTCTGCAGCGCACACACCTCCACTTCCTTTGACTAAAATTTATATCATTTACTGCTCAGCTGACATTTTTGCTCCTACTCTTCGACACCTCTTACATTTTCTATATAAATTACATGCAACAAACACAATCAGAGTGGCAACAAAGACTTTGAAACAGATGCTGAAGTCCTGTAAAGTTAAAAAAAAAAAAAAAAAAAGGATTGTAAAGGAGTAATATGTAGTGTGTTCTTTTTACAAGATTCAAGATGATCCTGAAAGTATCATTAAAGTGTTCAGGAAAAAAAAAAAAGACTTGTGACCTTGGCCTGACCCAATTTACCCCTTCGCCCCTTCGCCCCTCCCCCTTACACCTACTCTTTTGAGGTAGAGTTGTTCCAATTATTGATTAGATGGAGGGGAAGGACTAAAGCGGAGGGTTGTTTGGCCCTAAACATTCTTCAGGACCACACTACAACACAGAAAAACTGGTTCATACATGCATTTTCAGTAAATTAGATTATTGTAATGCTGCTGCCAAAATGCTGCTGCCAGAGTCCTGACCAGTACCAGGAAACTGGACCACATCAAACCGGTCCTCAACATTGTCTTCCTGTTGGTCAAAGGATAGAATTCAAAATCTTACTCCTGATCTATAAAGCACTAAACGGCCTTGGACCCAAATACATATTAGACCTGCTGGTTCCATATGAAGCATTCAGAGCCCTGAGGTCATAGGTCATCAGGAACAGATTTACTGTGAGTTCCCAAAATCAGAACCAAAGAAAGTGAAGCATCATTCAGTTGTTGTGCTCCTCACCTGTGGAACAAACTACCTGAATACCTGAGGTCTGAGAAAAACGGTCAGTTCATTTAAATCAGGCCTGAAAACAATACTGTTCACTGGAGCTTTGACTTAAATTCTTAATTGTCTTTTAAATGTTTTATGTCTCTTATTTTAATTGTCTTTTTAATACTTTAACATTTTAATAATGGTTTTTTTTTTCATGTTAACTTTCTTATATGTTTTATGTAAAGTATGTGCTATACAAATAACTGTGCCTTGCCTTACAAACGGAGGGGGTGGAGAAATTTCCCATAATTCTGTTAGAAGCATTGGAAAGATGGAGGTAAACACAGCAAAAAGTGCAGCAGTGTGATGAAAGAAAAACACATATCTATGTATTTTCTTTGTAAACAACTTAATCATTTGATTGACCTTTTAATGTGATTCCATTATGTTATTTGCCTTTATCATGTGGCGACCATCATGAAAGGAAAACGAGGCTTGGGTGGATAAACACAGAATGTTAAACACAAGAGGAGGAGCATCGTTTGACATTTACCTCACAGATATGGACAGAAAAACATGGAGCTGCTCGTCCCAATAACAGTGGGACAAGTTGAGTTTTGGACAGATGAAGACATATTCGGTAAAACGGCTACAGTAACTTCATCCAAGGATATATTCACCAAATTAAAGGTGAGGACATGAGAAAAAGCAAATGGCAATATGTGCTAACGAATGCTAACCAAGTAAGATGGTTGATGGTGCTAGAGCAACATTTACATTATAGTATGAATTAAATTAATGTTCCTTGTAAACCAAGAATATGTGTTTATACTCCATGTTTTCCTGATTTAGTGTTACTCAAAAGTAAACTTTCCCTGTGGTAAACATTACAGTAGCTTGCTACATGTTAGATTTTTAGCACAACCCAAGTGTGTGTTGTACTTGCAGGTGAACAAAACATGAAAATAATACTTGCTAAATTATGTGGTTCCTAACATGTTTTTTCTTTTTTTATATACGACTCCTTTTATAGGACATACAACCTGGCACACAGCAGTGTGATGACATGGCTAAAGTCACGAGCGATAAAAAACGACCGCTACCCATCCGAGCCTTGATTTGAATCCAAAATGGCCTCACGTGTGAAATAAGCAAATAGATCGTATTTCTGTCATTTGCGGTTGATAGTCGCATATGTTAATAGTAGTATCAATAACTTCTGATGACATAACATGTTGCAAAGGGCTGTTCCATTTTATAGGGGAATGTTTCAACCCCTACCCCTGGAGCTCTGTTTCAATGGGCAGTACCAAGTGCAAGCTTATGAAGTTATGTTTGCAGATTTTTTTTTTTGTGCAATGGTACCATAATCTCCAGAAAAGATGAAGGTGATTTGTGGTTTTGCTGTGGCCGTTAACAGCTAACAGAGTTATATTGTAAGATATCAATGCTATTTTGAGCTGTAGGCTCTGATGGACTTCCAAACTAAAAAAGTGGACGTTGGGACATACGTTGGGACCTTATGACCTTCTTCACTGAATAAAATCTACCTTTTTTCATAACAGAGCTCTACTGTATTTGTTGTTATGAAGTTATACAGACAAGAACATATGATTCTGAACCACATCTTTACTCTTAACTGATTACAGCCCTGGCTTGTTATCATAACTCCTTCAGTAAATTATGCATTATGTCAGCTAATTAGTAGCTTTATACACTACACTGAAGTATTGTTACACTTATTAAAAACGAGACACAACTGTTGCGTGCTAAATATACAGTGAGTAGCTGAAATTACTTGGTGGCATTTAACATGACATTTCCTATTTAGCAACACGGTCTGTCGTTTCACTAACTTCGCGGTAGCTTGCCCCTTTTCTCCTCAACTCTCTTTGGTGTCCTCCAGCCCCCACCCCCAAAAAAAGAATAAAAGAAAAAAATAAGTACAAATGCCAATTTCATGGCTGCTGTAGCGGTCCACTAACCAGTGTTGGATGTCACAATGGCTACAACCATTTCTTTCTATGATTTCAGATGACATTTCAATTGCTATAATGGAGCTTTTTCATCTACTGATGACCCGTCTGGAGAAAACAAACTACACCACAATGCCTCACTTTCTTCTCAGTAGTCACTACGGGCTGACTAACAGAGACATGGAGACATTTATTGTACATCTACATCGAAGTAAGAAAAAAGGGCACGTAAGGCCTTGGAAATTCTAGCACATGAAATGAAATGAAAAAGCACAGCCAATATCTGTGAATAAACAACTGGCACTGGGTTGTTTATATGAAAAACTACTCATTTACATAACAGTTATAGTCCAGACTAGATTTCTTTGAGTACTTCAAAAATCAGCCTCCAATTGCCCAGAATCTCACAAACCTGCAATGGAGAAGTGGTTGAAAATGGATGGAGATGAATTTCACTTTGAACCTTACTCTGTGGGTTTTTAGTATTACACTTCAGCTAAGAGTTTAACTGCTTTCAACCATTAGAACAAACTGACTTACAACGGGCTGTAAACCTTCATTTAATATTGCACTTCAACTGATTTTAGCTCCACCGCTTAATGCTTCAAGTGGCGCTTAAAACTATTTTAGTGCTTTAACTTCAACAGATACTCTAAGTCCTCCAAGTAATTCAACTTCAACTGCACTAATCAAATATTTCCATTTAACTAACCAATTACTCCACATGTAGTTTTTTTTTTTAAGATATGCTTGCAGAGTTTGTTTGCTGTTTTCTAAATAATTTAGCTTTTCATTAGCAAAGCTTGTTTAGTGAGCGAGTCTTTTTGTAATGTCCACAGAAGCTACAGCACAGCTTTCCTGAGTGTGTATATAAATCCAAGCCCAGCAGAGTTTTCAGCTGTGGTCTGAAAAAATAAAATAAAATACAGAGCTGAGTGTGTGATGCCACTACATATGTCTAAACAAAGTACTTCTGTATGACCTGATATCTGGGTCACCGCTAGCAATTGTGGGCACTATTCAAGAACAACGTTGTGGGCCCTTTATAAAATTTCATGTCTGGTCGACCTGATGGAGCACTGGGGGGGTATACATGGGGGTGTGGCCCATAACTAACATAAATAATGGTGGTGGGAAGTGAAACTGAAAATTAACATGTTATTTCGATGCCTGAGTCACAGCCTCTGTGCCTCTATCATAGAGCTGATCTTTCTCAACTTCTAACCTGTTATTACTAGACCCACTCCCACTGCTCTATGGCCTCTTCAGAAGTTTTTCCTCAGTTACACTCCCTTCTTCTTTTTTTTCTCATGGCGCCAAAGCCTGACATAGCGGTGGGTAGTTCCTGTAAAGCGCTTTGAGCACCATGTAGGTGGAAAAGCGCTATATAAGCGCAGTCCATTTACCATTTACCATGTGAACATAGTTGTTTGAGGACTGAGTTGAATAATATCAATAGAAAGAAATGGTCTGAACTTTACCACATTTGACACTGTTACTATTCAGTGCATGTACAAACTTCTTGGCTTCTAAGCTGATATCTGATTTTAATAACCTTGAGGGGGTTTTGAAACTCAGGTGTGTGTTTTGTTATTCGGCCTTCCAAGCTGACAGGCAGTGATGGCCTTGATGGTCTTATTGGACATCTGGAATTCACAGACAATCTCTTTTCCAAGGTTAAACTGATGCTTTCTCAACAATAGGATATGAATATGAATGTACTTCCTTTTTTTCCTTCCATTAAGTCAAGTGATGTTTGCATTTAAATGAGTGTCATTTCAAGTTTTATTTTATTTTTTTAATTCAGGATAATTCTTTTGCGTTGATTCTGATCTTTAATTCAACACAGAGAATGATTTGTAATGAAGAAATAGTAAGTTAGTGAAATCAAGTGGAAGCCCTAAAATAATTGCTGTGATCATTAGCATAACTATAGGGGTGGCTCCCACTGTGACTGGACAAGACAGTGAAACAATTTATTTTTAGCTGGTTAATAGTTTTAGTCTATTTTGCTCTGAACCCATAACGACCAGGTGGTACCTTTGTGGCAGTTACCAAATTATTTTTTTTCTCTACATTTAACCACTCTTAAACAATTTATCACCATTTATTGTGATGTTTTCCTCTTTAGTTTGACTTTTTTTCAGTGTACATCATGTATTTTCCTACATCTAATGGACTAATCATGTAGATGTTCATAAAAGTGCATAGTAAATGTAAAAGTTATTAGATAAAAATAGTGACTTTTTCACTAAAATGTATTATTAACTGAATATAAAGCAAGAGACTCCATCCATTGTCATTGATCCAATTACATGACTTTCACTGTTGAATTGGTGTTGTAGAAGATGACTGTGTTTCCATGGTAACGATGAAGCCTGTGCATCTGCAAATGGTTCATATCCGATGACAAACTAATTTTAACCAAAGTATTTACATGTATTGCTGTGGTTAGTGTTTCAGCAGGTATTAAACAGTTTAGATCAGTAATTGCCAGTGGCTATTTGGGTCTTTATGAGTTACAAGACATAATGTAAGCAAAGGTTTACATTTACCAAAATATACAGGCCCCTTCCTTTAGTCAAATATTCCCAAATGCTCGTGTTTCAGTCTGAATCAAAATCGATCTTCTGCTCTGTATTTTTGTTGGGTTGTCAGCCTGTGTGCCGTGTGACTTCTCACAGATTTGCCTGTCTTTACTTTTGACAGTCTACAAAATGGAACTGTTAATCCTAAAATACCTGGGAAGCCTGCTGATTTTCTTGACAGACAATAAAGAAAAATGACAGTAGCTCTTTTTTTCTTTATATAAACACAGCGGGTGGGTTCAAACCACTCACATGTGAGCCATGGCATCCTCAAACAGCACCAAGTTCAGGGTAGCGTTGACCTCATTGTAGTTGTCCAACACCTCCAGCAGGGTTTTATTGAGGCTACTCCAGGACTCCACAGCCATGTACCTGGACTCCCCCATCCCACGGGCGAAGTGGCAGTACAGGTTCATCTCCCTGGCTTGCTCCAGAGTTTCGTCCGTGTCCTCGGGGAGAGATACATGCACACATATTGTAGTGGTAAACACAGAGACCCACACACACTAACCCTGTCAGCATAACATTAATGTTAAGCTTAAACAGTCTGGACAGGGACACAGCTGAATATTACAGCTGTGGAGGGTGACCTAGTTCATTTTCACCCCGGCAACTGTTGGACCCCGAATACTCCACAGGAGAGATTTTGTGTGTCTCATAGGGATGCTTGTTTTCTCTGCAGTAGGTGTGATGAAAGAGAAATTTTACCAAGTTAAGTCTATATTACGCTTCGTTTCAGCATTCATTTTCCGAGTATCAAGTTTCCATCCTTGCCGTCTCTAAAGACTTCCTTGTTTGCATGTAAAAATAGCAGGGAAACATGCTGCATATTGCTCTGTGGCACAGGGGCAAATTGTCATACGTTTACAGAAGATGTCAGCTCGGAATAATATATTCCGAAGCGAGGGGCGTTCATTTGCATGTGGACGGTGGGGACATGTCCCTCCCAATATTCTGGAAGGACAGAAGTGTCTCAAGCAATATTTGAGCAAACACGGTACATTACTTGCATTATCTTCAGATACCAGAGCCTGTCACAGAGCTAAGCAGGTAGTCTCAGAAGTGGAGCTACACCAAGCACTGAACTGCACATATCACACCACTGAAGTCTTCATAGAAAACAACATTTTCTGGCCAGATTTCTGTTATTATGGTTATGTGCTGGTGCTACTATATCGCAATAATAATAATAAAAATTAAAAAAAAAAAAAAAAATAATAATAATAATAATAATAATAATAATAATAATAATAATAATGACAATAATAAATACATACAAAATTTTAAAATAAACTAAAGTAAACAAAATACAGGATAGAGACAAAAATACAGACAGAGCACATCACAACAGTATTGCTTATCAGCTAAAAGAGTTAGGTTTGAGTTTGACTAATGTTTGGGCTGATTTATTTATGTATTTAAGATTGTGTTCAAGACACATGTTAAACACAGAAACCCACAGATATTTCCTATAAAATAAAGCCTGAGATACACATTTTGTCTTGTAGCTATTTTGTAACAGTTGCAGGACAAGGGTGGATGTTAAAAATTCTTAAGGGGCACAATACTCGAATAGAATAGAATAGACTTCATTGTCATTGTGTGCTGAATGAAATTAAGAAGCTTTGTAATGGTTTAAAGGAGTCATTCCATGGTTATTTCATGAATATTACTGTGTTCTCCATTGTTATTGAATGCATTATGTGTTGGTTCTATTTAAAAAAAAATGTCGGGATTGCTTTGTTTCAAGCTGAATTTGGAGGGTAGAAAAATGACTTGAAGTCGAACAACAGAGTTCCTCATACATATCCACGATGCGGTGATGAGGCGTCTCTGATTGGCTCAGAGAAGGAACACTCCCCCCTCCCCTCTGGCTCTGTGTGTGTTTACCATCTGAGAGTAGCATCCAGCTTGGTTTCGTGCTATTGCTTTTTTTGAAAACACGCAGGGAAGACAACAACGCTTTATTTCCACAGAGAGCACATGAACCAGTTTGCTGCGCCATTTTTTTCAAGTTTGTGCAGCAACTGTGGCGCTGTCTTCTCCTGTAGATGCGAATGCTACTTCGGATGCACTGTAATGGATCTCAATGAGGTGGGTTTATCTTTCCATTGTGGCTTCAGCTCTTCTGGTTCTGTGTCTGGTGGTTCTGGGTCTGGTTCTGCTGTCCTGGTTTCAGCACATGCTTGTTCCAAGTCCGGTTTGGTTGTGTGTTATGTGCACAGGTGTACATGCATACATGTGTATGTTGTAAAATGCAATGTGTGGTTAGTTTAATTTTGATTATGATGCATTGTTAAATGTACTGTACCCTTTAAAGTCTTCCCATAATTAATTCATGTCTACTATGACATTCACAGTTCACTAAGACTGTAACACTAATGGGAAACTATGGGTAACAGAATGTAATTATTAGACAAAGTGATGGGGCCTTTTTCAGAACTTTCATGTGAAATGTTAAATGATGGAAAATTAAAGGTATTATAGAAAATATAAGATGTACCCCTTAAGATGCATTGTGAATCAATAACAGGTGAAAACTAACAGATTCCAATTGCAGGCTTGTGTAGATTCACAGCCCTAAAACCCCCCTTAAATGTTCCTACTGTATGTTACCTGGCCTTATTAACATACTATCCTGTCTTTAGTCCTACAGACAAGGTTGTAACATTTACCTCAGTTATTTATGGATGGAGATACCAAATGGTGAGATGAATTTCGGTACATAAATGCCATTAAAATGTCACTATTAATGTATTATTATGTATGCAGAAAACAGCAGCAGGTTAGACAAGTAGAACAAGTTGATGAGGAAACAGGTGAGCTCCTAATTATAGAGGGCATCATCATTAATGCTAGTTTTCACTAAACCTTTTTTTTTTAATATTGAGATATTCTATAAATCTTACATCAGAACAAGTTGGTTTCATAAGATTCTATTCTTTCAGTCATTAGAAGTACTGTCAAAAAATAATTGGGTCCATAGAGGCTGTTTAATATTCACCCTTTTCACAGACATTTCGTTAACTAATACAGAAAAGGTAAGGCCAAACTGTATCTGTTCCTGATTCACCTTGGCATTAGTTCAGGGCTTAGGGTTACGCTTATAATTGAAGAAGAGGAGAAAAAAAAAAAACACTCATGTGTTTTTAGAGGAAAGATCTTTGAGTTTCTGCATTAAAGCTGTAATAATGATAATGCCAATGGGGATGAGTGAAAAACCTCACAGGTCTCATGTCTTTAAACTGAACTTCTCTAAAATTACTCGTCAGTAATTTTCCAGAAGTCATTCCAATCCCATTCATGTTCTCCTGACTCTGATAATTGATCAGTGGGTTTAAATTACAGCTCCATGAATTAAATATCAGGTTGGATAGAAGATCGTGATGTTGTAGCTGGCTTTGATTGACGTCTTTGTAGCATTAGCTCACTCACAACCCTTCACATTCCTGCAGCTGCGCCATTTTTACTTACTTATGGTCACTTCCGAGTCCAAATAAAACTAACACGTCATAAAAAAGTGCAAACTATTGGCCGTTCAGAATGGAAAAGGTGTCGTCATGGTCCCTCCCCCTCACTGTTTGTGTGCAATCTGTGGCAACACTGGTTCAAACATGACTCAAATGCCACTAAATTTGGTCACCAGTTAATAACCACCTGCCAATCTGAAGTTTCATTTTCTCATTAGTAGACAGTGAGTGTCCCTGAGTGTGATCCTGAAATAGGTCCATGCAGAAACGACACAGACATGTAATTATTTTTTTTAGAGGGTTTCTGCTGGTGGTGCTGGTGGACGGGGAGGGGGTTGAGCAGGGTGTGCAGTATGTGTGTGTATGTGTGTGTGAGGGAGGGGGGGTGTCCCTACCAGTGATTTGACCAAATCTACGCCTCTGGCTCTGGAGTGGCTGAAGTTATTCTTACTCCTTCTCTTTCTCTTTCTGTGGGTGTGTGTACATATATACTTGTCAGGTTCTTCATTGTGGCATGACTAGTGTGCTTGAGATAGAGCCGGGGAGGGTAGTGAGAAGAGCAGTGGACAGAAAACCATTAAAATGTTTTCCAATTTGCCGGGCTGACAGCGCAGACCCTGACAGCCAGACCCCCATACAGCACTGATTAATATTCTCTCCAACCCTCTTCTGGCCCCTCCACCCCTCTCTCTCTCTCCTTCCTCCGCAACAGTCCTTTTTCTCTTCTCCACTTTCTCCTCGCTGTGTTGGCCACTGATGTCCAGGTCCAGACACTGAGCAGGCAGCCTAATGATTTCACCCCCCCCCCCCCCCCCCCCCCTTCCTTCCATTCCCCTCCCGCCCTCTTTCCCATTCTTGTCTCCCCCTGTTGAACTTTGTAAAACTCTCACCTCATAGAACTTTTTCACTGTGTCCGCCTGCAGCTTATCAAAGACCTGGAAGTCCTGCTCCTCCACCAGTTTGTCTCTGTAGACGCGGTTGGACTCGTGCAGGTAGATTCTCAGCAGGTCCAGAGGGGCTTTCAGGCACTCGCTGGTACAGAAGAGGATGCCCTGGTCAAAGAGAAGGGAGAGAGGAAGAGCCTCAGAGTTTCATTCCAGGGACTAATTTGGCCCATTTACGCTACAACAAGGAGGAAAATACAGCACAGTCACTGTCGGTAAATCAATGGGTATTGAGTGGGTAAGCTGTTAGTAGGTGTGTCTGAGAAGCTAAAAACAAAACAACAAACAGAAAAAAAAAAATCAGTTATTCTTTCATCTTACTGTCTCGTAAGTATTACAAGTTCTGTGAGCAGGTTTTCGACAGAGGAATGACAAAATGACGAAATCAATAATTGATTGTGAATGTTACGACAATATCTCAGAGAACTGGTCAATTTCTTCCCTAAATTACCACCTTTATAAAATAACATACAACACTTTCTGAATATATGTATTATGCATCTTATTTAGGGTTGTATATAGTTATTATGTTTTGTTGTGGTTTTCCCTACGGTCTCAAGTTGTATGTAATGTAAAAGTGGACTTTGAAATAAAAGAGAAAATTATTAAAAGAAAAAAAAAACTTTAGGGAAATATTGATGTTTAGAAACTATATGGACAAGAATAATAGAACAGATCATTTCTACAGCTGTAAGATGGTCATGTTCATGTTTGATTTGAGATAAAAACATCAATATTTCAATATTTAGTGAGATGTGAGGAAAGTAGATGGTTTGAGCTGAGTGAGCAGGTACAGACTGATTCAGAGATAATTGTAAAAATGGTTTGGTTCTGTATTTGTGGGCTGATTCAGGACTCCAGTTTAAAGAGTTTGACCATATGAGTGATAAAATCTCAAACTTTTTTTGATGTACATGTGGACTAAATGCTACAGTACTTGAATGTTCGACTCTGCCCCTGCTGCTGTTTGTTCTATTACTGTATGTATTTGTGGTATGTTTTCTGAAAAACAACAATAAATTGTTTTTTTTTTTTAAATTAAATCTCATCTCATCATATGAACCTGCTTTATCCTCACTAGGGTCGCAGGGGTATGTGGGGGTCCAATCCAGCTACAATGGGAACATAAATAGACAAACGATCACTGTCACATTCACACCTATGGGCGATTTTAGATTAACCAGTTAACCTATCAGTGCATGTGTTTGGATAGTGGGAGGAAAGTGGAGTAGCTGGAGAAAACCCACACAGACACGGGGAGAACATGCAAACTCCACACAGAAAGGTCTGGTGTGGGAATTGAACCAAGGACCCTCTGTCTGTAAAGCATGAGTGCTAACCACTGCACCACTGCGCCGTCCTATCTTATTAAGTTGACAGTAAAATATCCCTAATGCTATAAAATCAATGTTGTAATTTCAAAATTCCATATTTTTTCCAGACCTTAAATTCCTTACTAATACCTTAGTGATAAAAAAAATCCAACCAGCCAACCAAACTTTATATTTGAGATTTATGAGCCAATCATCAGAAAATGTACCTCTACCCATTATGAGTTCTGCCAGCGTTCATACAAGTTGTGTTGGATATGTCGTTCATGAACAGTGTGTGGTGACGTGGTTCTTGACGATACCTGGGTGGGCCTTAAAATGGGTTAGAGGAGGATAAGAGTAAAAGTGTGGCCATTCACCTTGTCAAGTGTTTTCTGGGACATGTAGGCTACTATATGTGCTCTCACACAAACAGTTTGGCTGCACTGGCATGAGCCTCAAAGAAAGTGATCAATTAATTTTTTTTTAGACATTCTTAATTTTCTGTTTTAGTAAATAGTGTGTATATAATATATTTTAAGCACAATACTGATCCACGCCTGTACACATTTTTAGAGTTTGTACCACCTGCAGCATTGAAGTGGTGTTTTTTTTGTAACCAGATGCTATGGTTCAGAAGTTAGACTAAGGAGACTGTCCATGGATTTATGCATTTCAAGAAGTTTGCCGTCATGCTATTTTAACTTAAATTTTACATGTCATTTTACAAAAGGAGAATAACAGATTACAACATGGCACCTTAATTGTAAAGAGGAATACCCTTCTTGTAAGTTAATTAGGAAAGGTATTTAACACATTATAGCATTGTTATGTATTTTTCCTCTACGACCCATTTGCTGACATTAAGTTTGGCTGCATCATACAGTCTGTCAGCAAGTCTCCTAATTAGCGTGTTTGTACATTACAAAGCTGACATTACTGCTATAGTACACAACTGAATGTGTTAACATTTACAAGGAGATGCAATTACTTGGTGTTTAGTGTAACAGCATGTATGGTTGGTGTTCCAATACAAAGGAGGTAATGTTAACTTGTCATGTTTCACTCATCATCCTTTGTGTTTCTCCAGTTCCACCCTTTTGTTCAAATGCAGTTACTTTTGGATCCAAAACGACAACATGGTGACAACCAAAATGCCAAACGAGAGGCTTCAAAACAGCAGTGCACAAACCAAGGTGTTATTTTGAAGATGAACATACTTGTCAGGGATGACACAAAATGAGTATTGATGCATGTAAGTGTCCGTGAACCAATGAATGGCCCTGGTGGTGGGGGAAAAAAAAAAACAATAAACAAAAGAGTCAATTTGGACAGAGCCTTAAGGCTATGCAGACAATTTGCATTAATGTTAAATTGGCCTTTCCACGCAGCAAGAACCTGAAACTGCAAAGTTCTATTCAAACAGGATATCAACCGAGAGCTACGTATCATTACTTTTACCCATTTTAATTTGCACAGACAAAATAGGAAAAGTCTGCTACAGCTCAATTAGCCCAGTTTCTGTGGGAGAAAAAAAATAAAAAACAAAAAAACTGCCTTCTGTGCCAAGTTTGTTGCGGTTGTCTTCATAACAGCCAGCACATTTTGGCAGCTATAACTGTGGGAAATCAGCTGGCAGTCAAACTAAATTTATGGCACGCCTGGAATCCAAGAAATCAGAAAAAAAGTCACAAGGTTCACTGAGGTGCTGAATATGAACATAACATGCTGCACACTTTTTTAATACCCTTCGGCCAAATATCGTGTAAGATTCTGTTGAAAGTTACTGCCCTATAATTTAGATTTGACTGTCTTTGTGCAAAACTTATTACATACATGTTTATATTTGACAATTATAACTATTATTATAACTGCACAAGGTCATTTGACTTTGAAAATTAGGTCAAGGTCACCCATTCTCAATAGGTTTCTGCTCCATGGTAAGATGCACCCACAGTATATACAGTATATAAACACACACACATACACACACACACACACACACAGTCAGTGGATGGACAGGGAAATGACCAATCAATTACAATATCCTTTTGGTAGGCTGAGTGGTAAAACTCAGGGATGGAAAAGTTCAGAAAGGTCAAAAAGTGTGGGGGCTGAAAGGTGAAAAGGTAAATCTATCCACAGAGAAATACTGGAGCTAATAAGGAGAAGCCACCATCAAACCCCACTTTGATTTTTATGATTTATCCCGATTTTCTGTTAGGATTTTGAGTTAAGGGTGACTTTCAGAGTCATGAGAAGCTTCACTCTGACTTTTGTCTGAACTTTTTTTAAATTCCATCCTACTCACTGAGGTCAGATGTGTCATTCCTTATTGGTACCAAGTCTGGACTACAGTAATTCATACAAAGCAAAATCTTCACATTCAGGTAAAATTAGATAATGGAATGACAAATGAAATCTGTATCATCTTTAAAGTAAACCCTAATAATCCAGTAAATAAAAATAGTTAATTTTATTTTTGTTTTACAATACTAGGATACAATACTTTAATGTGTGTGTGTGTTTTACAGTTTACTTAACGCCTTAGGGAGAGAACTAAACAATGAAGGACACTCACCAGTAGGTACATCTCTTTGTGCCAGATGTACTTAATACAGTGGACAGTGAGTGCAGCCTGTCTGATTTAAAATACAGTACGTTCAGAGGTATGGCTGTAACCACTCATTATTTTGAAGTTACTGCTGCCTTCCAGTCAGCTCAAACCAGTCTGACCACTGTCCTCTGACCTCTGACATTAACCCAGCACTTTCATCCACAGAGCTGCCACTCACCCTCTGTTTTTCTCTTTTTCTCAACAGTCTCTGTAAACTCTAGTGATGTCTATGTGTGGGAATCTCAGCAGATCAGCAGTTTCTGAAATACTCAAAGCAGCCCGTCTCTCATCAACAGCCATGCTGCGTTCAAAGCCACTTAAATCATCTTTCTTCCACATTCTGACGCTTGGTTTGAACTTCACCAGATCAGCTCAACCATGCCTACTTGTCTAAAACTATTGAGCTGCAGATTTGTCATTGGCCTGTAAGATATGTATTATAGATTTGCAGTGATGTGTACCTTATAAAGTGCCCATTGAGTGCTAAAGCAGGATTCATATTGTATTATTAATTCATATTCATATATATTGTACACAAAAACGTTTTTGTTAGGGTAAAATCGTCCAGCCAGATGATTCTGACCATTAGCGTGGCTCTACAGCAGGACATGGGTGCCTGGGCACCGCGCATGGCTGCCCACTGCTCCTTATAGGTTGTCCCAATGGCATCAAGGATGGGTTAAATGCAGAGGACAAATTTCGTTATACAGTGTATAATGAGAAATAAAGTACTTTACATTTACTTATCTATCCTAGTATTATTTTTCTTTGCAACTACAGGCTTTAACACAGCATTACTTTTGTGGTAGCTCCTAAATGTTTTCTGTCCCTCTTTATTTAACCCACTGGAGTCAAAGGCCTTTCAGAGAAGTGTGAAATTATGTGTAATTGCCCACTGTCCTTTTTTTCCCATTAAATCAAAAATGTGATGATTTGCTTAATCATTATCATAAGATGACACAATATGTTTTTCCATAAATATGGCATCAGGTTTTAGTTTTTGCTTTATTATTCACATTACTCAACTTTCAGAAATAGGTCTTTCCATTGCACCACGCCCAAAAAGCTACATCTTAATAAAAAAAATGAGAGCACTCAGAGAGCGCAGACTCCACCAAGGCAGTTGGGCCCCCCCACACCACCACCAAACTTGTCCCTAGTGTCGGTATCGACATTTCCTGAACATTTCAGCCAATTCCGTCCATAGCTTTTTGAGTTATCTTGCTAACAATCAAGAAAACAGACAAACTCCAATGATTACATTACTCCGCCATTCCTTGGCAGAGTAAATATATTTAGTATGTGCTAATTATGTTCAAGCAATTTGAGGTAGAGAGTCAGAGGTTAAAACTATCTCTGCTTTGCTTCCCTGGGTCTTAACGCACAATCTGCAGCTACTATGTTCATTTTATGTTCACAGATCTAAATATACTTTAGTTGAGGCACACCTCTAGTACAGCTTAAAATAAACCAGCCTTTTTCTGTTTGTTACTAGCAAATTTAAAGCATACACAGAAAGGTGTTTAATGGATGATTGATGATTAATGTGACTCTGGAGGAGGCTCGTGTGACGTGATAGTCCTCCCACAGGGCTGATCACGAAGCAGCCGAGCAGAACTAGGTGCAATCTAGGTGTCTCACATAACAGGTGCCATATAGAATGAGCAAGCGGACAAAAAAAAAAAAAGGAAAAAAAAAAAAAAAAAGCGGACAAGCACTGTTTGTTCCCCTCTGTGCACTGTCACCCAGGAGGCAGAGGCAGAAGCAAGCAGATGTTGTGTGTTTCCAGCCCCAGAACTTATTCTAATCAACAGAATCATCTCTGGGGGTAAAGCCAGCTGAATCTGATCTGCTTTCATATCTGAGCCCAGTGAATGTGACAATTGGCTGCTAAATCCACTGTGTAATGGTGCAGATGGGAGGTGTGCGCACATGCATGTGTGTACCGAAGACTTACGCTGAGCCAGAATTATCGCTGCTACTCTAAATCTACAAAAGTAAAGATGTTTTCTCGCCGAATGTGGGGACGATCTAATCCTTTGACTTTTAATAGATCTGTCTTTTTTTCGACTCCATTTCACTGCTTAATGGTGTCAATCATAACACCCTGCATTTAGTGTGTAAAAAGTGCTTGAGCAAAACAAAACACCATATGGCAACCCTATATAACAGTCATACTCGAGGCTTAGCTGTTCATCGTAGTGATCGAACAAACAGCAGAAGCGCTAACAAACTCAGAAAGAGAGGGGGAACTTTGTTTTCCTTCCATCCAGCCAACTTTGGCAGATCCACTCTGTCCCTGATCTTTCATTGCTTTGTTCAACTCAGAGGAGAGGGATTAGAGAGTTCTGAGTGTCGGCGTGTATCTGTCCGTCTGTCTGTCGGGTTTCCTCGTAGCCTGACAGCTGCTCTGAGCCCCAAACAATGCTTCCTCCGCTAACAAACGGACCCAGCTGACTATCCACCAAACATCATACAGACATATTGTGCAGTCGGTACAGTTCGCCTTCAGTCTTGTTGCTCTATGAGTCTCCTGTACTCTTTTTCTTCTTCTCCCTCGTCTCTGTCCTCCTCTTTTTGCTCCATCCATCTTTCCTCCCTTGCCTCCCGAGCTTCGAGGAGCTCATTTAGGCTGACGTGGAGAAGACAGGCCCTCGGATATGCCCGCTGGTCATGGCAGAGCGCAAGCATTGGCAAACATAGCTCTTTGACAACACTCCCAGTCGGACTCCAAACTGTTTGTCTTGCCTTATTAGAGGAATTTGGCTACTGTACTTCACTTATACTACGTCTAATTTAAC
Source organism: Siphamia tubifer (assembly GCA_020466265.1). NCBI lineage: Eukaryota > Metazoa > Chordata > Actinopteri > Kurtiformes > Apogonidae > Siphamia > Siphamia tubifer. The sequence continues at coordinate 34,831,857 of CM035801.1, read as the reverse complement.
ATCCACTGGGCTTACTAATCTCACAGAGCCTTGAGAAAGTTGAGATTTATGCAGACAGGGAGTACAGAGACAAACGACAGAGGGCTGTAAGAAAGTGCTTAGGGACCAAAGGGAACACAAACTAAATTTTGTGCTTTACTATTCGGGCTGAATAATATATCTTTTCAGCATCTTTATACAACTGGGCACATATGTAACACTACTGTTGCCACAGGTTGTATATATCAAACAGTGGGGACACAAACATTCGGGGGAAAAAAGTGATGTAAGAAGATGAAAATGATGCAAATAGATACAGACAAGACAATACCACATCAAAGAAAATGAAACATGACATTTTCATTATTACTTGTTATTAGTTTCCATATACAGTTTTTAGTCGGTCTTAGAATCCTAATCGTCTTCATTTTATACTTTCTTTGTGCAAACACGCAGACACAGGAAGTCGAAATGTGACTCAAAGTGACATTTTCACTTTTAGAGGAGCCAAAACGTTATATTGTAGGGTTATGTGAAGTGTGGAGTAATGACACTTTTACCACAGGACCTCAGTTTTATATGATATTAACCCTCCTGAGTCCAAGGCCTTTCAGAGACTTTCAGGCTGCAGTGTCAAATTACGCACAAATGGGCACTTGGACTTCAAGTCAATTCAGACGGGGTAAGAAATATCAGTAAATCTACCACAAGACACAGACTTCACATGTCTAGACTTAAGTTATATAAAATGTATCCAGGTGTTGATTCTATTTGTGACAGATATGGGCGACCACCTATGAGTGTTGGTCACACTTTTAGGTCATGTTCAATTCTAAATACATTCTGGTCTTCATTATCACTGCTTTCTTTTAACATTTAAAGCCCTAAATCTTACATACTTTAATAAGATGAATCAGAAAACAAATGGCAAAAGTGTTGGTTACCTCATGTTTTTTAATATATATGATGGTGTGTTATTACACATATGGATTTGTAAATATTCCACTAGAAAGAACCTGTAAAGTGAATGGATCATAATGTGTAGACAGTGTTTTGAAGTAGATCTGAGACCAATATTGCTTTGGAGTAAAACCTACTCTCTTGTTAATTCTAAGAATTTCACATTTTGACCAAAGATTTATCTTGGAAACTTAAGCCAACACGTATTTAAGACTTGAGTTTTCTTTATCAATAACACACATGTGGTAACATTTTTATTTTTGTTCCAGAAGCATTTTACTTGTAGACACTTGTAGACTTGTCTGAATAAGTCTATGTCAACCACATTATGCACTTTTTTTTTTTTTACTCCCTAACACAAAGGGAACTCTTCCATGAGTATTCTACAAGATTACTTTCATACAACATGATTTGCTCTGGTATAAGGGTTCTCAAAAACATAGAGTGTTGCTAGTGAGTCATGAGTGCTTCCCATTATTGCAATTACCTAGACTGTGGCGACCTGCCCATCGTCTAATTCATCCAGTTTCATAATGAACTGAAAATAGTTTTACATAATAAGGACCTCTACTGATTTGGAGGTGTTATGCTGTTGTTTCAGCAAAGTATCTTTGTAAAAACAGTTTTACAGAAGATTCAAGTTCTGCTACCACCAGCGTTTTAGTGAGTCATTATGAGACGATATGAGCTTTTTCAGTGTCAGTAGAATTCCTAAGTGTCATAACAAAACAAGACAGAATAACACAAATTTGCATAGGTTATAAGACCCTAAATAAACTATTTTAGTGCTCACAGATTTGAAGGTAATCCCCTCAAATCATATGCGTATGAACTGGTGAGGTTAGCAACATACAACCAAGTCATAATGGACAATGTAAACACAAATAAATATATTGATCCTGCAAATTTTACAAGGTTCAACATGTAACTTGCACTGTGCTTATGTGTTTGTGCTTGTGTGAAGTTTGTATTGCAGACAGTTAGATGAGCTGACATTTCTCTGCTAACGGTCAAAACTGTTGCAGAACAGACATGGAAGATAGGGTAGGGTGGGGTAGGGTAGGATGGGATAGGGTAGGGTAGGGTAGGGTAGGGTAGGGTAGGGTAGGGTAGGATAGGATAGGATAGGGTAGGGTGGGGTAGGATAGGATAGGACTTTATTGTCATCTTACAATTTTGTACAACTAAATTTGCCCTCTGCATTAAACCCATCCTTCTAAGGAGCAGTGAGCAGCCCTGGGCGGCGCCTGGGGACCCATCTCCAGATGTGGAGCCAGGCTCATGGTCAGTTACCTGGCTGGATGATTTTTACCCTAACAAACATGTTTTTGGGTGATGGGGGAAACCGGAGCACCCAGAGGAGCACCCATCCAGACACGGGGAAAGAAACGTACAAACTCCACACAGAAAGGCCTGCACGGTCTAGTTCTTGTTGTTGTGAAGCAAGAGCGCTAACTGCTCTGCCATTGTGGAAGAAGTCAAACTAAAAGGCAAAGTGTGAAATGTTTCTGACTTGTGCTTGTAAACAGAATGATTTAAACTCATTCACTACACTCCATCAAGTGTGCAATGGAGTGTGAAAAGTAGAATAAAGAAAAATATGGACTAGAAAAATAAAACATTATTTTCTGGTAATCTAAAAATGCTAATAAATGTAGCTTCCTTGTTTCAGATGTGATGCTGAAATATCTGAGTGAAAATATGCGCTTTTCCCAGAGTTTCTCCTCACAGACCCAACTGTGTAGTAAGTGGGAAGAGTAAGAACAGGAGGGAGTGGTATAATCAGAGTTGCTTTGTTTCTATACTGCTCCAGCCATGCACGCTGGAGACGCTGTTATTTTCCGGCTGCAGGTACAAACTCACTGGCCAAAGGTCGTTGCCCAGGAATATTTTAACACAGCAAAATAAGAAAATGGAAAACTCAAAAGAGAGAGCGCAGGGTCTCTGAAGGTAAACAAAAAAATATAAAAAAAAACATCATATGCCAACTGACAGAAAGGTTAGAAGAGATGATAGAAAATGGTTATTAATGTTATGGACAATATTCAAACTTTGCCTTTTAAGGATTTTTATAGAAAGCCTGAGAAAGCTCTGAGTCCTCTATGTAGAAGTCAGTGTACAGACTATTATCATGGAACCCAGACAAGCCTTGACCTTGACTCAATACATGAAGGGGTTCCAGCACAAACTCACTAAACAGGCATATTTCAGCACTTTCTTATTATTATTTCGCACGCATAAACACTTCAGGCTAATCAAACAGGCTGACAAAAAGAAATCATAAAAAAATAAAATAAACAAAATATCGAGAAAAATATGGTAGGAAGCTCTTCATTTGTCTTATTTTCCTTTATTACAGTATAGAGTATATGTCCATAAATAAAAATGTGCAAATGCTGCAAAAATAGACCGGTAGCAATAATGCTTTAAAGTTTTATAAGCAGACATATGGTCAAGATCGACATTGAAATGAGTGATGTAAATGAAATTCATGAAATTGTTATAATATAAGTGTTATAATAATTATAACTTCTCTGAACTTCAACCTACTTCTATTGAGTGGTGACTCTGAAATCCTTATTTTTTTCTTTTGTTTGATTTTGCTCTGTATGTTATGTATTTTTAAGGTGAACTGCTCAAATAAAAATAATTGAACTGAACTGAATCATTGTACATAAATGATCTCTGCAGAAAACTCCTAGAATTTCTCATGTTGCACCATATAAGACAGAAACAAATAACCACCCAAAGGCCTCCCACCTGTTCATTTGTTACCAAATAGCAACAACAATCCTCTCATGAAGACGTGCTGTAACCTTAAGGTTTTTTTTGGGACCAGGTTCTTTTGTCACATTTAAAAGTACTTTTGTAAGCTTGTACGCTTCCTCTCAGCCCAACTTTCTGGCTCATTAGAGTTGATCATAATGAGACGGTTCCCTTTGGCTACATCTCCAAAGTTTCGAAAAACAAAGTGAATCACAAAAAAAGTCCCCCAATTATTTTCTGACTGAGGCAAACATCTGAAACGTCAGACGAGAAAACTGTGAGTGACAACCGTTTAGGCCTCCCGCTCAGAATTAGAGGGAGCGTTTGTACTGTCACGCCAAGGTTTTTTTTTTTTTTTTTTTTCCTTTTTTAATACTTCTGAGGGTACAGAAGCAAAAGGTACAGAAGGGGAATTACAGCTGAGGCAGAACTGTGAGCTGCGAAGCTGCTCACCTCTTCCCAGCTGTCCTAAGGTGTTAGAGCCAAGAGCAGAATAAGTTAGGGAGAAAAACTTCAAACGAGCTCCAGGAGCCCCTTTCTGGCATTCTTTATATTCTCTCTGCAGGCGGAGAAAGGAGCGGTGGAAAAACTCTCTGTGGTTATTTGACAGCAGAATATACTTGACTTAAGTAAACCGTTAGAGCCAGCAGGGCAATTTTAGTTTGAAACATTCCGTTCATATTAAATTCAGCACTCTGCTTTTCACGGGTTAGCGCGACTAAACTTGGTTTTCAGCATCACGCTGATGTATTGAGCTCACTGTTCAGTAAACAGCTCCATTTCGTCCACCTCAGCTGATGGTCGACTGGTCAAACAGGCTGTTTGGTTGTTAACTGGATGGTTAAAAGTCACTGCTCTGTGGATTTTTGGTTGGCTGGTCTATTGTCAGTTTGTTACTTGAAAAGTTCAAGGAAATGAACAGTGTTATGGGTCAAGGGTGTTTTGTTTTTCCTGGTGGGAGTGTTGTGGTCTGATTTTTTACAACATTTTACATTTAAATGTGTCTTTGCTTTCGACTTTTGACTGTTACGGTGAACTATTTTGTACAGTGTTGCACAACAAAGCAAGAAGAAGTTAGTGTGTGTGCTCAGTGAAACAATATGGTAATTTTTATGAAGAGAAAAATGCATTTAAAGGAGTGATATTTTGCTTTTTAAATTCAATTATGCATTGTATAGTATTCCCCTGTGGTCTACATAAACTATAAATGCTATGCCTGGGTAATGACATGGAAAAAGATCATTTAGAGCGCTGGCCCTTTAAATCCAGATGAGCCACTTCACACTTCATTGTGCTTTCTATCCCTTTGTTCTCAACATTTTAGGTAATCGGGCTCCAAGTTTGGACGTATGTTCAGTTTTTACTACAACTCATGCTGCTGACAAACAATGATGTCGTACTCTGAGAAATGTTCATCTTGACCTTATATGTGCAAATGTTGGGACGTAACTAGTTACAAAACGTAACAAGTAAGGCAGTAAACCGAATTAATATAACGATTGCTTTGCAGCACCTAGAGGGTTCAGATTCAAACTTTTTGAACCGTTACGGTTCCCAAATACCCAAATAAATGCAGCAAACACTAATAATAGTGGGTAGTGGGTTCAGCAAAATGTGAACCCTTTACGCTCACATACTGTATGACCAAAGATTGATTTTGTTCTGGGGTTTTTTTGTGTTATGTTGTATGTTTGGACAATAAAAAATAATTTATATTCTAGTTTTGCTTCATTCCAATAGATTCCTTCATATATTTTAACATTTTGCAGAGCCCAGCCACTTCTATATAAATCTGAGGTTGAATTACATTTATGATGAAATGTCAATGTATGCTAAGCATGCAACTTAATGTATGCTAAGTACTCATAACAATACAATCAGATACAGAACTAATATAAAGGGCTACTCATACAAAAAAAAGGATTTTGTATCCAACTAGCAGAAGTCAGGTTAAATGCCACAGAGTGACTTCAGCCATTTGCTTCATGTTACAGTAGTGATAATACGTTGACGAAGCATATGCATTATCAGATTAATGCTAATACTACCTAATGGGTATGAGTTATTGTAAATCCCTTGCATCTTCTTGTTGTCTCTGTTTTTAGGTAATAAAAGGGCTTAAATGTTTTTCAACCTGATTTCGTCACCTCCACCTTTCAGCAACTGTAAACACCATGAAACATTTGAGCAACATAGTTCTTTGAAGATCTTTGTGTGACATTTTAACCACATCTGAAGTAAAGCCGTTTTATGGGAAAAACAAAACAAAACAAAAAAACATCCTTTTAACTCACAAGGCAAATGAGCTGTCAAATGAAACCCCTACAGCTGACATCACATCATTTTGTTCGTCCCAAAAATCATATTAAAAATTATTTACTTAGCTTTATGTTAAGATGCACTTGTTGCCCTGTCCAAAGACTTAACATGAGTAAACACCATCTTCATCCAAATAATAACCATGATTATATTTCATCTATTAGCAGCCTGCCACCATCTGACTCAATGTTGATACACAAACAGAATTCAGCCTCATAGTTGCCAGCGTGGAATTCCACATTTGTACGAAAAATATGAGCAATATTTTAAGAAGAACTTGGAGCTGTCTTTGCAAACTCCTGAATGGAAATGTGAAAAATTAAGTTCCTATAGCTGAGTGGCTTAAAGCATTAATTATACAACAACGGAGTGTGTTAAATGAGAGAGCCTGCCCTCCATGAAACCGTAGAGGATTTTGACAGAAATATCGCCCAAAAAGCTTCTCCCCTGACAGCCTTTGCGCTCTGATATTATATTCATTTAAATACATTAAATCATCACTAACACCCATGCAACTGCAAATCCATTCTATTTTCTGTTACACTTATTTCAGACTTATTTCCAGCTTTCAGAAGCAGCTCTTAAATCAATAATCATTTAGATGAGAAATTAGTGACAGAAGCCTGCCTCTTTCCATGTGAGCAGCAGAGCTGGAGAGAATCAAGGCATAAATATAAAACTTCTTAAAAGAAAAAAAAGAAAGGAAAGAAAAGAAAAGGGAGCAATGAGTGGAAGAGTACAACTATTTAAAGGTAACTTTCAAGGTAATTTCACTGGCAAAAGATTAACCTGAGGTCATTTTTCTTCTAAAATGTGTTCATGCTCTGTTATAGAAAGTGGAAAAGGTGTATGCTAAGTATATGGATTTGTAGCTTTTTTGTTTCTTCCTAGAATAAAACCATCATAAAAAGAATAGAGATTAAATCAGTTTTAGGAGAGATTTACTGACCTTAAGTGTGCATTCTAACTGCGTATTCCACAGATTTTATAAATCCATTTGTTATGTCATTATATTTGAATTAATACATTGAGTCCAAATCATTCCGAAATGTCTCCCTTTGTAACACTGGTCAACATTTTTCTGCTTCAGATATTAACTGTGCTAAATCTTACATACTTTAATAAGATAAATCAGAAACAAAATGACAAAAGTGCTGGTTAACTCATATTTTTTTCAATATACGATAGTGTCTTCTACATATACGGTGGTTTATGTACATGTATTCAATGGATTTGTAAATATTCCACTAGAAAAAAACCTGTAACACTGATCTACAATTTGAATTGAGAATTAGAATAACACTACCCCTTCACAAAAATGCGCACAACGGAGGGGTAGGGCCAATTTGAATTTGGAGAATTGGGATTTTGCCTGAGTAGATGAATCCTTGGATTGTATTTGTCACCTGGAATATGTTGGAGAGGTCCCTCAGGTTGAAGATGTAATGGAATTTGACAGCGGTGGGAAGGAAGGTGGTGGCGATGCGCTGGTGCAGGGCCAGGGCTAACTGGACCAGGGTGGGGCAGTTCTTCTGAAGGCCAGCACTGAAGCCTTCGCCCTTCAGGTGCTGAGACAGGATGGAGGTGTAGATGGTACTCAGGGCCTCATCTCCGGGGAAGGACAGGGCAAAGACAGAGAAGTGTCGCTGTGGAGGCAGATGGAGAATAAATAAGACGGCAGTAAATATGAGGGTCCTCGCTAATGATGCAGCCGGCTGCCTTCCACAGTAACGTAAGAGGTCACCTTGTGGTTGTTTACTATGAAGTTTTTACATTTAAGTAGAAGTTATTTTATCTTCAACCTGTTGTCACTGTCTTCTGGCAAAGTCGCATTTAGATTAATGGGTGTGTTTAGAGGTATACTGCACATTTTAATACATTTTCTCCATCTTTGATCTCACCCATTGTTTAGTAAAATGGAAAAGAGTAAAAAAAAAACAAAAAAAACCATTGTGCAGGTGTCAATGCATTCCCGTCATTTTCCTGGAAGTGTTTCACTTTGACTCATCTAAAAACTAAAAACTAACTAAAGTAGCACATCTCAATAAATGGAAGAAACTGGGACCTTTGAACGTTACAGGCTTTCTGAAGACAGTAAATATTCATCAGTTAATTTTTTATAACATACCATCAAAATAGATATTGACAATGATATATATATATATATATATATATATATATATATATATAGTAAAAATGTGAAAAGAGTGAAAAATATTTTTTTCCAGTTAATTAGTCATAATAAATTCCAGTTAGTGCTGAGCTACACAAGACTGGTTACATATAAAAATTGTTTGTCTCATATTCCAACAGATAAACAGGACTGAAAACACTTTCACACTGTTTGTTGGAATATTACATCTGTCTTAAATAGTTGGATTTTTTTTACTTGAAATAAACAAGTAAAACATCCTTAGGTTCAGGAATTTAACCTTTTTAAGTAGATCTTATGGAGGCAAGACTTGTATGCTTGTTTTAAAATGTAGATATAGTCAAAAACAGTCATATCTTTTGGCAGATATGTTATTGAACAAACTATTAATTCTTGCACTTGCCAACCTGACACTAATTTAACTATTCTTAATGTTTTAGCTGGTTAAATAAAGGCATAAAAAGGTTGCTACTGCAGTGTACTGACCTAAAAATGAATAACTTGTGAGATGTCACTCGCTGGTTTGTAGACTATTGTTTTGAGACCTTGTGGTTGGTAAAAAAAAAAAAAAAAAAAAAAAGCACCATGTCTCTACGTTCCAATGGTCTCAAACCCTCCAGCGTTGCCGTGTGAGTTAAAACTGCAGTCGATGCAGCCACAGCATTCGCTTCAGGCGTCAAATACTGACTTAACATTGAAGTCAAATTCAAACCCAGTGCATAAGTGAAGTGATGCCAAAGGGCACCTAGTGCACATCACTGAAATGCCGGCGGCTTTCACAAAACCACAGTATTTGATGCCCGCAGAATGAGAATGGGATGTTTAATCTGACACTGAAGTGGGAGCGGGGAGACAGAAACATTTTCAGCTAGAGTGGAGGTATTGTGATGCTCATGGTTGGGTGTCTGGACGGTGTGGTTTCAGAACATCCACAGATGTCAAAGTTGGCTGCTTTCAATCATGAACACTCCTTAAACCTTAAATGATGTTTGTGACCTTAAACACAGACAACCTTTTACAAGTTAAATGTCAAGTTTCCTTAAACCTACTATACATAGTGTTACATAGATCTTCTTTAAAAAAACAATACATTAACCGAGTAAACCAGGACTTTTACATTCAGTTCTTAATACCTTTGTCCAAAAAGTCACATTTTCTTCAGTTTTCATGATAATAACGTTCATCTTTAATCGGAGTTTTAATGGATATTTACAGGATCAGAAAATTAAACATAGGAAAATATCTAATACAAATTTAAAAATGCAAAATACAGAGAATGATACTATAATAAATGGTGATAAACCAATTAGAAGAAAGGTTAAATACAGAGAAAACTACTTTTGGGAACTGCCATAGAAGTAGCACTGGGGCTTTGTGGGTTAAGGGGGTTTTACAGTCTGCCAGTCTTGCAACCAAAGACAGACAAAAACATTTGAAACTGAATTGAAAACAAAAATGTCATCTTTAAGTCAAAATAATGACTTTGTCTCTCAAAATAATTATGTGGAGTTTTGTCTCATCAAAATGTCAATACTTTGTGGAAGTTTGTCATTATTTGTAGATACTTAATCATTGCTTTGTGTTTTGTTTTTTTTACTCAGAGGACATTTCTTTCCCTCAAAGCGGCAGACATTGACTTTCATTATGTTCAGACGTTTTTTTATGGAAATTAATTACAAATATTTTTTGCAATGTTTGAGATGTGACCTACTGTAAGACAAGTACACAAATATACATAATATAATGTGCTGTTCTAACATTTTGCAATTTTACATCAGTGTGACCTAAGACACTGTATTTCACAAGCAAACAAATTTGTACTTAATAATCTTCCGCCACACTTGGGCAACTTGCAACCGATTTTTTTTAAGTGTATAAATGCATAAATATTCACTTTTCTTACAGTTTTGCCAAAATCCAATCGTGTGCATCATTAGAAAAGGAAATGAATGAGAGGACGAATGAATCAATACGCAAAGAAATGCAGCAAATACACACAGTGAAACATCATGTTACTAAAAGCAATAGTGTGTATATGATAAAACAGTGTACAGGTTCACCTAGTGTGAAAGGAAATGTGTCCATGGTAACATATGTGTGAGACATTAAAGCACATGTAGCCTCAGCAGTGTGTTGCATAACTACTAGAGCACAGTATACTCTGAGGACATTGTGTGTGTGTGTGTACCTGCAGTCGTGGATTGATGGTGAAGCTCCCGGCTGTAGGATTCATGCAGGACACGTATTGAACGCTGTGTATTTCCTTCAAAAGCAGCTTATTGCGGTCATACCTGAGAGTACATACACAAACACACATACACACAGAGGGGGGTAGGGGGGTATCATTTAACACCCACACACACACAAATACACCAACACACACTTTCCCAGCACCCCCCCTCTCTTCCCTGATATGGATGCCTCAGCTCCCACTTAAGCTGGCGTGGTTCGGTAGCATCCTCCTTCCTCTCAATTTCATACCTGAAATCCTCCCAGGATATCTCTAATGGGCTGACCGTGTCTAAGCCAGTCAGCCTGTGTCTGACGCGCTGGAACCATGTTTAGAATGGCCTCACTGTGTCTGAGAGATGAGCTACAAAATCCTTTTAAGGGAAATCATACAACCCTGCTCTCGCATTTGACTTTTAGCACTCATAAAAGTTGTAGTATTGATGGTGCGGCAGGCATCTTTCTGAATATTAAACAGCCCTTTTCAGCAGAAAGACTGTTAGTGTGAATTATGGAGGTAATACGCCTATCAGCTGGCGGCGCTCCATTATCTGAATGCAGAGGGAGATAGGTATGAATACTTTGTTACTTCACGAGTATGTTTTTGCTGTTTACATTCTAACATATGTCTGTGCTTCCTACTTTTACTATATTTTCGGGTTTGTTACTTTAGTTGTGAGGCGTTTGAGGGGAACTATCGGTCAGATTCAGTTTGTGCACTTTCCAAACAGCTACATTTTTTAAAACTAAATGGAAAAAGACGATGTACGAAACAGAACTGGATAAGAACAGCCTCTGGTCTATTGATTTGGTGGTTGTTTTGAACTTTTTAATTAGACTGACTGCTGGAGGAAAAAAAAAAACATTTGATCTCGACTAAATCAGGCAAGATGACACCACATTTCCAGATTTGTCCAACAATGCTCCAACACTGTGCCACCAAATTCACAATCTCACAATAAAAACGGGCTGGATTGTTTAAATTTACTTGGGCATCCCAGCTGGACCTGGTCTTTCTGTGTTTGTCTCATCAGAAATATATGCACGCTGCTTAATTCTCCAATCAGGGCCCTTGACCACGGTGCTAATGCTGGAGTTGGTCCCTAAGTGCCTTCATTGGAAACTCACTGCTCCCAATGAATTCAATTTTAATACAAATGCCTATGTATAATGTGCTTTAAGGAGTGAAAACCTCAATTTCCAATAAAAATGGAGAAACTTAAATATCATAGCCCATAAGCCTGTTTTAAAATTGCTCAAAAATGTTTCAGATGTAGAATTGTGGTTGCAACTGTGACAATTTTGTACTGTAGAACCAACATTATCACCAGCATAGTATGTTTGGGTTAAAGCTCAAACTGGTTGATATCGGCTTTAAATATCAGACATATCAGTGTCACCATGTTCATCACTGGTCACCCAAACTGAGTCCAGGTAAAGAAAATTAATTTTATGTGACTTTCTTCAACCCACCCATTGTCTTTTTTTTTTTTTTTTTACTAATGTCCTTAATGGGCTGATTGTCATTTGGCTTCTATAAGGTTCAAGAAAAACTTCTTCCACTCACATTTCCAGCTTTGCTACGCTTTGAACTGCACAATTGTTTCCAGGTTTTGAACTGTATGTCTTAGAATTAAGGCTTTATCAAGTAAGTGACTACTTTTGGTCATTTTCTGTAAACATTTACTATGGAGCCAATATCATGCCTCAGTGAGGGCATGAAGCATGTGGTTTTTATAATACTATACAGTGATGCAGAGAGATTTAAAAGTTGTAATTAGTTAACATGAGTCATTTTTGTCAGTTTATGATCTTATAACATGTGCTTTATTGCATGTATTTACTTTTTAGCAATCATTGCTGGGGTGTTTTATGGCAAGAAGAGGGGGATGACAATGTTCAATAACATACTAAGTTTGACATTTTGAATTTCAGAGCATTTAAGTGAGTGTCTTATAATGGGTATGCTGCTAAAGGCTCTATAATGACTTGTGTCCAACTCTCAAAATGTACTGAAGAAACTTTTTTTTTTCTCCCAGTAGCAAAATCATTGTTGACCAGTGTAATTGTTGTATAACTGGAATTCTATTCAACAAAAACAAAGTCACTGACAACATGAAGACATGAAATGTGTTATAATGTCTAAGCTTTGTTGCTGATACTTAAGGCTGATTTGCATATTAGTGTGGCATTAATGTTTATTATTTCTAGTACTGTGTGTTTTACTTGTTTTGAAGCTAAAATAGTTTGTGCTTTGAATCGGTTCTTTGTCACTGAAACTGAATATGCACTTCTATTTTTACCACTGTCTTTTGGTACATCATTTCCCGTACTTCTACTTGAGTAAATGTGAACTTTTGCACTTCTGCACCTCTGTCTGAACTCATCTTTTCTGTTAAGAAATGCACACGCTCTGCATAATGTATGCAAATAAAAGCAGAAAAATTTCCATGAGATATTTCCTGCCATTCCATCCCATATGATATATATATATATTAGATGACTGTATGCATATTCCAAAGGCCTCACCAGTGGTTGTAGTCCATGTGTTGGCGTATAAGTGTGTGAGGTTGGACTGTACCATAGGCGTCCACCTCAGGCATGTTCATGTCATCTATGAAGTAAATCAGTCTCCTGCTGCCTGGGGGGCCATAGTTACGCCCTGCTTTCTTTTCGAGAGGTTTTTCTAAAACAGCTGTAGAGAACAAGAAGAAAGGAGCAACATATAGGAAAGGCAGAATGAATTATGTTGATCTTAATGAGTGAGTTTTGAAATACGGTATCTAAAAAAAACCAAGGCCTATGTTGTGTATTTTGTTGATTTGAGTACCGCCACATGTCTGACAATGTTTAAATTCAAAGACATATGCACTTTAATTCAACTTCTTTTGTGCATGCGCCCACAAGTATTTCTATACAAATGGTAGTGTTTAATGTTTCTTATAATCTTATTCAGTAAAAAAGCAAAACTGATGAGAATAATCGATGTACTTTCTACTAATAAGTAATAATGGTCTTTTTTTTAAAAGCTTTCCTAGGCTATTTTGGAGAGTATGTGTGGTTCAACATCACTGATTTTTCACCCCTGCCATAGTGCCAGGCTCAGTGTTGTTGCCATGACGACATAGCCTGATATAGGCAGATGACTGATTGAAAACTGTAATCAACCTGCTATACTGTGTTTGCAGTGATGCGTGGTTCTCACCTTGGAGCATTGCTGACGTAGTGTAATAGTTAAAGGGTACGTTTTTGATCATGTATTTCTCTGCGTCCAATGAGCCCAGTTTGTCTCCGACCAGAACAGACTTCCCAGCACCGGCGTTACCGACCAACATGACAGGTCGACGGTGCTCCAGGAGACGGTCCATAAAGTACCGGATTCGAATGGTCTCTCTTGTGTGGACCAAACATGCCTGCACAGGAACACCACATCAGTGCAACACTGAATTAGTGCTCTACCACTGAAGTCGAAAATATTGAAAATGAATAGAAATAGACATTATTTCGAGGGAAAAAAAATGTCCTCTTCATGTAACCTTTTTTTAAGTGATTTATTACAATTGATCATATTATACTCTGTATTTTGTGTTTTCCAAGTGGAAATCAGGTATTTTTATGCATTAAATTAATCGGTCACGTAGATGTTCATAAAAACTTGGATTACAGTTAAAAGTTATAATATCAGAAAATAGAGAAAATTAAAGACAAAGTGACTTTTTCATCAAAATATATCATTAAGTGAACGCAAAGCGAGTGTCTCTGTCTACTATCATTCATTTTACTGGTCAAATAATCTTGTAGATGACAGTGCTTCTGTTTTCAATGTGAACCCTCTAAACGTCCAAAATGGGTCATATCTGATAACAATGAAACGCTGACCAACTGAATTTTACAATAATAATTTACATGTACTGATATGATTAGTGGATCAAAAGTTATTCATTATTTTATATTAGTTGATGCTTTAAGTTGCTGGTAGCTGTTTGGGTCTTCATGGGTTAACTGCAGCTTTCTAACATGGATCATATTATCAAAGTAACTGGAATTAATATCAGTGTCATTTTACATCAATGTCTGTCCAGAGGAGTAGAGACTTTGAGGAAATGAACATTTTTGGTCCAACAAAAGTTCTTACTCTACTGACACCTATAATTCCAATGAAACATTTCCACTGAGAAACACTCTGCCTGCACACACTGCTTTAACTCACCAGCCACACTGCTATCACAGTGATCTACATCCATTCCTAGTCCTCATAGCAGTCCTTAAAATGTCACAGATTAAACTCCCTAATGCCTCCAGCCATGGCGTTTGCTGCCATAAAAGGCACGTCAGAGTCATAAAAACACATCTGGCTCGCGCAGCTTGTGTAATTCATAAATACCTGAAGTGGTGTATCTGCGTCCATCTGGAACTTGGGCACCATTTTGGTCCAGGGTTCAAACTTCTTGGTTTCAGGGTCGATGTAGTAATCAAAGACGGTGCCCTGGGATGGAAACTTGATGGTTTTGAACTCGGCCACCCACCACTTGCTGAACTCCACTCTGTAGTCGACCAGCTACACCCCCACAGAGCACACACGCAGTCACACAGAGGGGGGGAAGGCGACCGGTCAATACTCTAAAATGACTTCCTTTCTTGCCTTTCTCCTGCATACAGTAGCTATGGATCTGTGCGTTTGATTTACACTGGTGTGAATACAAACCAGTAGACAAATAAATCACACAACATACAGATACAGTCCCAGCAGCTGAGGGGTAGAAAATGAGAGATGGCAGGCCTATCTATCCATCCGTCTTCTACAGACAGTGAAGTAGCCTCATCACCTGCTGGCTGCCAGCTCCTCGCCTTCCACCCTTTGCTACCTGTCTCCTCCATTCACCACCAACTCTCCAGTCAATAAAACCACTTAGCATTTAAATGCATCTGTGATGGGAAAATAAAGTGGAGTACATTTGTACCAAAGGGAGAGCAGTTTTATCCCATAACTTAGATAGACGCGCCTACTGTACAGTACAGCACTAACTGGATTGCTTAGCAACTGCTTGCCACAGCTCTCTTCCTGATTTAAATTCAGAAAGCTGCGTGTTGTTAAGCGGGAATGAAGTCCACTTCATTTTCAGATGGATATCTCCGTTTTCGAAAAATAAATAAATAACCTGCCATTTCTTCAACTGAAGCCTGAAAATAACTTTCATATGACTTCTCTTAAATAGACACACCAAGTTCCATAACGGCCATCACAGCTTCAATAACACTGAAGAATACCCATAATGCAAGTGCAAGAAACTGTTTAAGGAAGGAGAAAAAGAATATTATTCATTTGTGTCAGTTTTCTTTTTTTTTACTCTTTATGCAACCACTTAGCAAATGTCTCACATGCCCTGAGGCCCAGGTAGTACCTGATCCTGGAACATGGCTCCCCCAAAGGCCCAGACGGCAGCGAAGACAAAATACAGTTCATAAAGTTCTTTGGCGCAGTCTGCTGGGGTGTTTTCTGGAGTGAGCAGACACTCCAACAAGTAGCACAACATCTGGACCATGCTCTGCTCTGGGACAGGGATGATCTTCTTAAACCTGGACAAAAACACAAGACACATTAGATCACCAGAAACACACACAATGACCTGTGAGGAAAGACAGATGTTGCCACCAGGGTTCAAAGTGTTAATGTGGAGCAGAAGTCCAGCTCAATATGCTCAGAGAAAAGGCCTCTTGGGAAATAAAGGTCACCACGGGCAGATCATTGATTAATTACATAATGTGAAATAAATGAAGTACAAAGAAGCATTTGGGACACACTGTGGATACACGGAGAAAAACTGTCATGATTATAGGGAGAAAAAAAATGAACAAGTTTTCTGACCTAGATATATTCACACATAGATTTTGATATTCATTTTTCTATTATCTGTCATGCTGTGCTTTTACAATGAGCTGGAAGAATTGAGACACATGGCATTCAGAAGCATAATGAGACATAATGTTAAAATGCTTCACAAAAGACGAACTCCAAGTGACCCGACTGCAGTGAAAAATGTTCAAGGTAGGCAATATCCATACTGACATCTCTGAGTCATTGCACACCCTCAAAAGTCGAAGGGAAAATAAAGACGACCTTGGAAGTATTTCTAAACTACATATACCTACTTGTACGTTTAATTTTAAGAAAGTGAGCTACTTATTTTGGTCAAACAAAAAAAGGTTAATCTGAAAACCCCAACTTATGGCTTCATTCATCCTTTTCACTGTGGCTCATAATTGTAAAAAAAAAAAAAAAAAAGATACAAATAAAATAAAACATTGCTTATATATGCAAACTAAGCCTTACATGTTTAGGACAATTATTATACTATTACTCTTAGATATCTCATAAATTATAATACTTTTAGTTCTAAATATCTTATCTTAGGTATCAATACATATAAAAAATCATCTCAGTGAATGTAATATTTGCATATTTACATGTTTTAAATTATGCTTTTGAAAACATTTCCCTGTGATATACATTGTGGTTCCCTACCCTGGTCCTCAAGGATCACTATCCTACGTGTCTTAGATGTTTCCCTCTCCCAACACACCTGATTAAAATATTCAGCCTATCGTCAAGCTCTGTAGAAGACTGACAATGACCGTCAGATGTGCAGGAAGACAAAAACATCTAAAACATGCAGGCAAGGGGTCCTTTAGGACCACAGTTGGGAACCACTGTTTATTTACACAAACTGTAATTGCGATGCTTGGGTCTGAATTCTTCATTAATTCAACCCCACAGGTCCATCTTCAACCCTATTTCTGAGTAATGACACCAGAAAGATCGATTTGAGCGCTGGCCCTTTAAATGCAAATGAGCCACTTCACGCCTCACCACCTCCAGGTTATTGACCATCCTGCTCTGCCCTGTTCAACCACTTGTGTTTGTTAATACAACCAAGAACTGAACATTTTAGGTAACTTTTTAGGCTCAAACTTTGGACGTATGTTCAGTACGAACACTGGAAAACACCAAAGTCTTACCAAATGTATTCCTCTCATTTCAAGTCTAAATATCTCATCACACTTAAAATAAGACATAATCACCTAAAGAGAAACTTGTATATGAGATAGAAGAAGTTATTTCTAGATCTTGACAACTTCAAAAAGTGTTACCAAAATAATTTTCACTTGTTCCATTGGCAGATTTTTTGTTAATAAATGAATAAATAAATAAGAATAAGAAAAAATATTGCCAAAGGAAAAAGTTTTATCATCTTGGTAGGTTTTACTGAAGTAAAATGTTTAAGAACTATATAACTATATAACATATTTAATAATAATGAATTAGATTTCTATAGCACTTTTTAAGGCACCCAAAGCACTTTACATTATTGATCCATTATTCATTCACTCTCACATGCTCCCTCTGGTGGTGGTAAACTACATATGTAGCCCCAGTTGCCGTGAGACAGACTGGCAGAAGTGATGCCCCTCTGACCACCGCCGAACATTCATATGCATTCATACACCAGTGTGAGTGAAACTGGAGGGAACGTAGGTGAAGTACCTTGCTCAAAGACACAAAGGACTGACTAGGATAGGGCGGGAATTGAACCACCAACCTTCTGTTAATAGACAACCTGCTCTACCAACTGAGCCTATTTTGACTAGAAAAAATACAGATTTGGATTTTTGTAGTGGGCTACAACCACTGCTGATGACAATTATGTCACAGTTGGAGAAATGTTCGTTGGAAGTCTTGACTTTATATATGTAAATATCATGACTTAACTAGTTATAAAACATAAGAAATTAAGAATATATTGAAATGGGTTGTAGAACTCCTGTTGATTTTTACCGGAATTAATGCAAAGACAGTTTTGCAGCAACCATAGGGTTCAAATTCAAACTTTCTCAGCTGTTAGGGTCCAAATGTACAAATAAATCAACCGAGAAGACTAATAAAAGCGGATTTAGCTACATTTGCTGTGGTTTATACCAGTTTGGTTGAATGGCCCTTGTAGATATTTTCAACAACCAGATGACACATTTATGTATGAGGTGTGCTTGTGCTGTGTAATGCTACACTGGTGTATTTATAGAATTTTTCAGCCAAACACATGGGACAAAATATTCATCTCTCTGGGTCTCCCTCCTCTGCTTCCTGTTTACATCGTCTGCTCCAGTCAATGGAGGTGTTGGAGGAGGCGGAGTGGTCCTGTACAATAGAATGCAGGAGATCATCCAGTTCTTCTGAGTCAGTCCCAGTTTGATCCGGTCCAAACCGCCCACTGACACACTGTCCCTCCCTGTGTTATATCATGAGCAAAACATCCCAGAAATTACAGGAATTATGCGACCTGACACAGAGCTGCCCGGGAAGTGGCTTCACCTTGATCTGAGGGCATCCAGGCAGGAGGGGAGGTACTTGTCGAACAGAATGGTCAGGTTGGCCTTCTCCGATTGGATCTCCCGTTTGTCGATCCAGCTGTAAACGGGGGGGTTCCAGCCAAGGTCTGCTGGATTTATGTACAAGATACCTGTAAAGAGAAGCGGGACAGGATTAAGTTTGTCACTGCTACTGCCAGGTACAAACTGCATTAGCATAGTTTATTGACACGGCAGCAGGGAAAGCAAAAGAAGTGAAATAACCAGCTGTTAAAATACACCTTCTTAAACTTACACACTGATCTTTTCCAAATAATTTGTTTCCCCTGCTTTCCAACAATAGCTTAAATTGTCAAATACAAAGTGGCAAGCCTTCCTATTGAAATAATTAAATCTGAATTCATTATTTTTGGAGCACAACAAGCTGTAACATCCAATAGACTGTTTACACATCAAACAGCCGCAGATCAACAGGAGAATTCGATTGAATTTGTGCTGTTTGTATAGGAGCACATTACCCCCACTGTGATGAAATAAAGGTTAGGAAATCAAAACAGGGAGTTAGTCTTTCAAAGTAATACTCATCATAATAGAAAACCTCATCACACGAGTGAATTACTTTCTGAAAATAATCACTGTGTCATCCACCTATCCATCCCTTTTCTGTACTGTGTATTCATTATGAGGGTTCATTGTGACATTTTGGCACATTATTTTGAGATTGTACCTCATTAGTTTTCAATAGAAGTCAACTATTGTAGATGCCAAATATGTCTTTTGAGGTGATTTCCTATTATTTAAAGATTATAAGTTGTTGTTTTGAGACAAAGGCTGTATTTTGAGAGTGTCTCTTCAGTTTATTTTTTAAATAAGTATTCAGATAATACCTAATCTCGCCCCTATTTTGTTCCAATCTCAGGTTTCTATGACAACCCGTTCTTGAATTAGAGCCAATAATGTGATTTTGATCTTTCTGCTAAATGCTTGACCTTGACCTTTGACCTTTACTCAAATGGATCATTGCCTCTGATGTGCATTAGCTATATGGATATGCCCATCTAATGTCATGGTGATATCTCAAGTATTCATTGAGTTATAGCATGAGATGTATCTGCAGGCAGGCAGGCAGACAGACAGACACACACACACACACACACACACACACACACAAACACACACACACACACACACACACACACACACACACACACACACACACACACACACACAAACACACACACACAAACACACACACACACTGATTACAATAATCTCTCCCAACCAATGTTGGGCAAGATTAAAAAGGTTTATCATAGTAAGTCAATATTTTAAGATGCTAACTCATTTTTCTTTAAATATTTCTCATTATGGTGAGACACTTTCATTAATTTCAGACACTAAATCATTATGTTTGACTCATGCAATGTTTTTTTTTTGGCCATCACAGTGGGCTTTGACTTCATCTTAGTGTTTTGCCTGAAGACTGAAAACAGGTAATAGATATGACAAAGATCTAAAGAGCTGAGTGAAACAGTTGATTTGTGGAAAGATAGTTCCATGCACGTTCATCACTGTAAGCGACACACACATCACCTTACGCATAATCGTCTGATCATCTGTTAATATGAAAATATCGATTGATGCAGCTTTGACATTGAAAAGCAGGAGCCACAAGATTGAATAATAATGCAACATCTGCCTTAGTTGATATTGTACTTTAACTGTGGTAAAAGAATGCACTGGGGAAAAAAATTCAAATCTTACCAAGGGTATTTTTCTCATGTCTCGTCAAAATATCTCATCACACTTAAAATAGACAAACTCACCTCAAGAGTAACTTTTCAATAAACTATATAGTTGTGCTCATAAGTTAATTCCTCATACCTTGACTGAATACTCATGGAACACTCTTGAATATTCCAATATGATAATGACCCAAAACGTAAGCCTACGCTTCTCAGTCTGCTGACCTCAATATGGGAGGCACCACTTTGGGAGGTGTCAAACATGCAGTTCATGCAAAACAACCTCAAATGTTAAATGAACTAAACATGTTTTGCCAAGAAAAATGAGCAGCTTTACCATCTGAGAAAATAAAATGTCTCATCCACAACTACCACAAAAGACTTCCATCTGTCATTGATGCTAAAGGGGTTAATACAGAGGATGAAGAGCTAGGGTATGTAAACTTATGGTCAGGGTCATTTGGATAGTTTCTGTTGTCAGTATGATTTAAAAAGACCAAACACATTTGTTTGATGATAAATGGCTTCACCAAACCACTAGCCACAAGTAAAAGAAAAGTTTTTGTATCATCAATCATATTCTCTGAAAATGGCCCAAAAAAAATAAAAAAATAAATCACAAATTCTGCCTGGGTATGTAAACTTATGAGCACAACTGTAAGAAATTATTGTTTTAGACAATAGATCTTGAAACTCTTATTTCAAGAGATACATTACATTGTCATTTAACGCAACCTTAAAATGTTTTTATTTTCTAACTTACCTGTCTTTTTAAAAGCCTGACTATGGACTGGAGATGGAATCATGTGAATCATCACTTACTACAGCTTGTTTGTAACAGGTAAAAGTTATGCTATACAATTGCATTTTCCCTATCAAATAAACTGTCTAAATAAAATACAGTTTTAAAAAAAATGCCCTTGTTCCATTGGTGAATTAAACAAACAAACCAAAAAATCTGTCAATGGAACAAGTGAAAATTATCTTGGAAAGATATCCTGAAATAATAATAATAATGTGTGTTAATGTAACTGTGATGAGATATTTTGACTAGAAATAATACAAAATACACTTGGTAAGATTCCTCTAATGAGACTAAACCAAAAGGTGAGTGAGGAGGACCTGCTCTGGATACAGTTGCGGGGGTAGCGGTGCGAAGGTGGCTGATTTCAAACACTAGTCTCATGGTGGGGTTTAGTGGAATCCGCTCATTACTGGCCAGAGTCAGCACCTACCAGAAGGAGACAGGATATTACACTCTGAGCAACATGTTAAGTGTTGTTTTGTGGCATTCACACAGTCTTAGCCTGGATTATGTCACCTGCTATCCTCAGCACCATTCTTAGCGTTACACACACACTGTCATTTATTCTCCCAAGCACAAATAGAGTACAAATAGTTTACTACTCTCTGGCATGGTGATGAGTCAGCCACAATTTCCTATTCATATGTATGAACAGCAGACAGTAAATACGTGGTAACCTTCGTCATTCTGATACTGAATAAAGGACTTACTCAACAGTCTGAAGAGAACAAACTGACTGAGTTAGCAGAAAAATAAAATAAGTACATCTACTGGCATAAGAGGAAGGATTTTTTTTGTCCACTATAAATTGTCCTTACTCTTAATTACAGTCTATTCGGGGCCCTTAGAACTGATCAGTGTGAAGGCTTAAGGATGATCATCATATTTATAATGAACACAATACTTTTTTGAGCAGTTAAACCATTGATTGCATTTGAAGTCATTCATGGATATCAAATAAGGCCAAAAATCACATCGAGGCGAGTTGTATTATTGCTACTAGAGATGAGGCGTGCCTGATTTATTTCTGGCTGAAATCTCACTAACTTCATTTAAACTCAGGAGTAGGAGGTAGGATTTATGACCCATGGATATCCACCAGGCTAATTTTGAGGTATTTTGGGTTATTTTTTTGGCTTTCACTGTGTTTAGCTATGTACATGTTCCATGTGATGAATAAAATTATAGGGTTTCCATACTTTATGGCCAACTTCAAATCAACTATTTTAATTTTAGTGTAAAATTTTTGCAATTTCCATTGGTTGTTGATATTCATATTCAACACCTCTGTATAAAAAAAAAATCTGGGTATTGTATTGTAACTGTTTTCCATAATATACTGTTGTTCCTGCAAATATACCCATGTTCTATATACAGCTGATTGGTCTCAGTGATGGTAGTGGTAGGGACAGTTTGCAGTGCCGTGTTCAGGTCCTCCAGTAGAGTCTGGTCTGGTACTTTGTTCTTTAGCCTTGGCAAGCAGGTAGTTGTGTCCCCCCAGGATTTCATGATTCTCTTTCTCACGCCCTTGTGTTTAGTCTTTCTGGGGCTTGGTACCCAATCTCGATATTTGGGGGTGGTGGTGTCGTCCTGGCTCCCCCTTGCCGTAGCATATTTGTACCGTGGATGAGGTACAATGCTGTACCTCATCGATCTCTAGCTGTGATAGCAACCTCTTATTGCGGATATTCGAACACTGAGCTCGGAGCTGTTTCTTAGTCAGTGAGGATGTGGGGTTTCGAAGCAACCATTTCTCCCACATCCTCTGCATGTACCCTCTCTCACTGGGGTTACTCCCGTAGTAACACTCCATCAGTACCATGTTCTCTGCCCTGCTCCATGAATGTCTTGTTCCAGTAGCCAATTTAACATCAGGGTGTCCTGGTTGCTCAACCCCTAACGCAGACCTTGTTGTCTCGGGCGCCGTCCGAGCCGGTATGACTCTATTTATTGTATCGTTCATCGTGAGATATAGGCATGCATAGCGTAAAGTGCCTTGCCTAAGGGCACACCTGGGATTCGAACCGGCAACCTTCCGGGCAACCTTCTAGGGGCAGTGACCCCCAAGCTGGGAGAATGGCTCCAGCAGATACCAGGAACAACATCAGAGATCTCTGTGCAAAAGAGTGCATTGCTAGGAACAGCTAAGATCCTGCGCAGAATCCTCAGGCTCCCAGGCCTCTGGTAGAGGACCTGAGTCTGAAGGAGACACCGCCCACGTGGGTCGAGGGGAACATTTATATATATATATATATATATATATATATATATATATATATATATATATATATATATATATATATATATATATACATAAATGTATATATATATATATATATATATATATATACATAAATGTTCCCCTCGACCCACGTGGGCGGTGTCTCCTTCAGACTCAGGTCCTCTACCAGAGGCCTGGGAGCCTGAGGATTCTGCGCAGGATCTTAGCTGGGGAGGACATGCAAACTCCACACAGAAAGGTCTGGTGTGGGATTCGAACCAGGGTCCTTCTTGCTGTGAGGCACGAGTGCTAACCACTGCACCACCGTGCCGCCTTTCTTCTAGCTTTATAATTATTAATATATTTGAATTTTATAACATATATATTAAAAACATTTACACAAAAACACCTTATGCTCACACCTTATTGTCATCCATGACTGTGTTGAGTGACTCAATCCACATCGGGTCAATATCTCCGTCCAGAACGATCCACTTTGGCCCACTGTGGCTGACGTTGGCCAATTCACGCATGATGTTGGAGAACAGACCTGTGGGAAAAGGAGTTCACAATGTGGTTACTCAGGTCAGGTGTCATTCACAGGGCTTTTTGAAGGAACCACTAATCACCGTCTTTCCACTCTCTGGTGGCTGGGTTGATGATGCCGAAAAGCTCGTCATTGGTCACAGCTTTGGGGTTCAGGTCCGCCCACACAGGCCGGCGCTTCATGGTCTGATAGGTCCGTTGGAGTGACCTCATCACCTGGCTCTTCCCAGTGCCTGCGTTCCCAATCACGAACACAGAGTGGCGTACAGCCAGGAGCTCCTCCAGCTGCACTACCTAACACACACACACACACACACACACACACACACACACACACACACACACACACACACACACACACACACACACAGGATTAAACATATGCTTTGTTTACCCACACAAAGAACAAACACGATTTGGTGAACACTAGGAAATGTATCAGGAGCTCAGTCCACTCCTTATCAAAATGTTCTGGTTCAGAGCGTATGTAATCCAATGCAGCATGACAGAGTGCAGTAAATCACCGCAGTGCAGCAGCAACTTAACTCACTGTTCACAAGCCACACTAATTGACTGTAGCGGTCTTCTGTGTGATACCAGAGGGAAGGACACAAACCTACACAGTAGCCATTTCTGATTGTGTACAATTTAAAAAGCATGGAAAAAACAGACAGTTACTATAGAGAGAGCAACTGTGACAACAAAGCATAACCAAAGTATACAACACAATACTTGCAATTTGGCCAAAATTAAATAAGAGCAATCTGTGATTAACACAACCTTTGTTTTACTCGTGTATAATTGATAAGTAGTTTCTGTAAATGTGTTGATACTGTTGCTTTGGCCTTCTTTCTCTTCTCACAACAATAATATAATGTTCTATATAAGCAGAAACATAATGAAAATAGCATCTAGAGCAACACATTTGAGTTCAATCTAATTAAAAATAACTGGGATAGATTTGATTTTCTACATATGTAAATGTCTCCATTTTCAGCCCAATGTATGATCATCCCCTTACATAAAACACTACTGGAACTAGCAAATGTCAAACCAATCTGAATTTAAACAGCTGTTAAAATGGATTTTAAACATTATGGGGATCAGTCATTTTTGGCTCACTGTACTACTGTGGCATTTCAATTATAATAAAGTACCTATGCAGTGTAGCTGAGAAAACTGATTTTAAATGTCAGTATACAAACCCAGGGACAAACCTTTATAGAGATGCACGGACAAATGAATAATTAAATTGACATTTCATTTAAAAATTGCATTTTCTGATTCATAAACATCTACACCAACACAAAACATATTCTAAAAAATGTTAAGTGAAAATTGGGGGCACAGAGGGAAAAATTTATTAAATTAAGGTCCAACATTTGTCTATCATTATTATTATTATTATTATTATTGAAAAAAGTCAGAATTCTGAGGGGAAAACATCAGAATTTGAACTTAATAAAAAAATATATATATATTGGACCTTTTTTCCCCCTTCATCCCCAGTGGCCGTAATTCTCTTCTGTTGAAATATGTGGATAATTTAACAGTCAGTTTAATAGCTGGCCTCACTACATATGTAACGTAAGTGTTCAGCTCATTTTGTTGACCGGAGTATTAAATATTTAAACAAATAATGTAATTACAGTGACTTAAGGGGGTGGCACAGTCAGTGCTTGTGCCTCACAGCAAGAAGGACCCTGTTTGATTCCAACACCAGACCTTTCTGTGATAGCATGGTGCCCCTTTCCCACTATGATTATGATACACACACCTACTTATAAACGACAGGCACACATGCTCACATTTTTAGTAAATTTTGCCCCTCAGTACCATTTGTTATGTATCATATTTAACAATTATGTTCATATTTTCTTTTTTGTGCTCCTCAATTTAGTATTCTATGAGACAAGTCTTTCTTTTGACACCAACACTTGCTGATAGATTTATATTCATTAAAAAATATTGGTATTTGGAGAAGATGCAGATTGAAAATGTATTTGAAATTGTAGAGTAAATACAAAGGTCTATGGGTTGTACAAAATCAGTGACCCCCGTGACCCTAGTGAGGATAAAGCAGGTTCAGATGATGAAACCAAACATTGACTTAAGTTTGTGTAGTAGTGCATGTTGTGAACTGTGCCATTATCTGATGCTGAAACAAGCATGTTGGGTTTTTTTGCATTTCACATGACTTTTGTCAGATCACGTTGACTCCCACGACAGTTTATTCCTCATTTTCTGGAGGAACCCAAAGATGACTGGAACTTCCAATATCCAAGACACTAAAACCCTTCAAAATATTTCCTTTTTGTCTTTCCATTTGTGCTATTTTCTGCTGCTGAAGTTTCACAGTCAGCATTTTCAGGGACTTAATAAACTTTTAAGGCTCCAGGATCAGAACTCGAGGAAGAAAAATACAGACTTTTAAAAATATATCCCTTCTGTCTGTAGCTCATCTCTGCTAGTCTGAATCAAAACCCGAAATAAAATGATAGCAGGCCTGTCAGTGTTTTGTGCTAAAAGTAAAGCCACTTTTCAAACTTCCATTTTAACATACAGTGCACAGCAGAAGGATCACATATAGGGCATTTATTCCAGAATCCGGTTATCAATCAGTCATTAGAGCTGTGATTCACATAAATAATCCTCCTCAATCAAGCACTACAGCTTCAACTTCTACAGAAGTATTCAAACGACTTACTCATGGACAATGACTAATATACAGTTTCCTTTATAGTATCACTGAGTCTACAAATTAACCTGCCCACTATAAAGAATACATGTGGTCCAGTGGTTTTGGTTTGACCACACAAACAGTTGTGGAAAAAAAAATATTAGACCACAAAATGAATCAAAACAAATGGTTATATAATCCAGTACTAACTGTTGTATGTATCATGTGACTAAAACAGAAAACATGGAATGGCTAAAAGCACTGTTTGTGAGTACAATGACATAGATAGTCATGTAAGAACTGAAGTTATTTTGGTTATTATCAAGAAAACATGGAAATTGGATATATATCAGCTCTGAAATTAAACTCTTTATGTACAAATAAATGTACCTTTAGTTGTACAAAGCATTAAAATGAACAAATTGAAGAAAACAAAGGCTGTGCAATATTTTTTTCTTTAATTGTTGTGTTGAAACAGTTTCATCATGAAGCCGTGTTTACCTACGTAATTCTACTTCTTCAGGAATAACCTTCTGTTTGTTTCATTCCTTTTATCATTTTCATTTGAAAACAAATATACTTTCATACACTAGTCATTTTAAATGACCTTGAGAATTGTGAAGAATTTAATTTGGCTTCTTTTAGCCAAGGTGTCTATAAACTTCCACTCTCAAATGTTTGAAAGATGCTGTACTTTCTCCACATTCCCTGCAGCGCATACTCCTATAAATCCCAATTCAGACACTTTACTTTTTTTTGGATTTCTGCTGACTTGCAGAGTAACATTTCCATGAATTCAGATATTTGAGGTGACACCGCTGTGTGTGTATCAAGAGTAAAAGAAAGAAAATGGGAAGAAAGAGAGATTTCCTCCCTACTTTCACTCAAACACACAGATGGCAAGTTCAATCAATGCCATCGACCGGGACCCCTCGTGGCTCCCACTACCCCGGTCCATTCAGTTGGAGTGCAGGCAGCTCAGCGCTCTCAAAGGCCCTTGCTGATTACCGCTTTGATGTGCCAAGGACTAATGCTAGCACAGGCTAACGTCAAAGGTATGCCTCACCGCACCCCACCCCTCGTTGTCTGAAATCAAAAAGGTTGGCTGTGCAAACAAAGACAGTAAAAGTTCAGACTGTGGGGGTGGATAGTAGTTATTGACCATCACCTCTATTCTCTTTCTCTCTCTCTCTTGTTCCGTTTCTCTTCCTCTTTGTTTATTTCTGTGCCTGTCTCACACAGTGTCAGGGTTAAGTGGCGTGGTGCAGCGGCGGCCTCCGCTGATGGAGTGTTATTATGTGGTTGTTGTGTCTGTTTGACCCGAGGCAGATTGCACTTATTTCCCCTGGTCCTATGTTCATCTGTCTCTGACATATATCACCTTCCACTGTGCATGTGTGTCTTCGTGTGTGTCCGTATGCAATATGTTGACAAGAATTAGGTCAACTGCCCGGGCACCTGAACTCTCATCACTGCAAACCCTTCGCTTTCTGCGATATTTGCCCGATTCATCCGGATCCAACAGCCGCATTTGACATTAATGTCCATTTCCCTTTGGAACATTATGACATGAGGTAAATAGCTTTTGGAAAGAACTCCGATAAATCTAAATGAAAGCACTACAACTGTAATATCAGTCTAAATTGTTAAAGATGAAACCCCATTTGGGGACTGTGTTTGTGCTCCTCAGACAACTTGTGATTATATAGCAGCTGGCTGGAACTCATGTGGGGCTTTAAAATGTCTGTAATCAAAACAGAATTCGATAAACCGCACCAGACAAGTATGAAAACTGTCAGGAGGTTGGCGAAAAATTGGGTTTACATTACCTTCAGCACAAAATTGTCCTCGGCCTGTAGCTTCAAATCCAGAATGGACTCCTTCACGTGTTTCTCGAAGTCCAGGTCTCGCTTCCTGGGGACGTCCAAGGCGGGGAACAGGTCGCCGATCAGGCCCATGAACACTGGCATGTCATCTGTCACAATCTTGGGGATGTTGAAGTCTCTCAGAGCGCGCATCAGTACCTGGTCCTCAGCCCGGTCAGGGTCTCCTCTCTTCAGCGAGCCGGCCACTACCAGGACTGACTTGATGGCTCGAAGGCCCCAGTCGTAGTGGTCCTTTAGTAAAGACATAAGTCAGTGAGAGGAGGGAAATACACTGCAGGCCAGCAGTTTCACAGCAGAATGTGCAAAGTCAGGAGTAACACACTGAAAAGAAAAATAATGTCTCTCTACGAGCCATTTACGAAGCCAGGGTCTTGAACCTCGGTACCATTTAACAGACGTTTAGATAGAAAATTTCAGTTCAGCACTAAGCTCCATCAAGCTGACAAATATTTGTCTTCAGCTTCTGACAGAAATCGGGAGAAAACACAATCTCTCACCTGCAAATACACGTTTAAATCCCTTTATTTCTGTGTTAACGCTGCAGTGCTTTTTTTTTAATCTGGAAAGGCCCAGTTCTACTTTTGTGACAGTTTACTAATGAATTTACCTGTGTATTTAAGCATGTTTAAGTGATTTATCGCCATTTATTATTATATTATCATTTCTATGTTCTTCATTTTTCAGTAAAAATCAGGTATTTTCCTTGATTTAATTCACTGATCCTGAAGATGAACATAAAAGCTCAAATTGATGTTGAAGGTTGTTATATCATAAACAGAAAACATTGAAGAAAAACTGACCTTTTTTTTTTTTTTTTTTAAGAAAATATATTATTAACTGATCAGTCTCTCCATCTGCTGCTGTATATTAATACGTTTTACTGGGGAATCAATGTTGTAGAAGATGACAATGAAGTATGATTTTTTTTTTTTTTTTCATTGCTTAATTCAAGCAAATAAATCTACTAATGAAAGAGGTGAAAATGATCTTGGTAAGATTTATTGAAATGACATTTTTAAGATCTATTGTCTAAAAATAAGTTCTTATATGTCACTGAATAGGTACTCTTTAGGTGATTATGTCTATTTTAAGTATGAGATATTTTGACTAGAAATGACAAAAATACATTTGGCAAGATTTAAATTTTTGCTGTGCGTCATATAATTTCGGTCTTGGAAAAGTTCCAGTTCAGGCTGCCCCCACTCCAGGCCAAATCATGTCCTGGAGCAGCTTGATCAAAAAGGATCTATATTGGTAGTAAAGTAAGGAGATGAAAACCAAGGGCAGATCTATTAAGGTGAGTTTTCTGCTCTCAATGCTTATTCAGAGCATTTGACATTTTTCTTAAAGTTAAACCAGAGCAGTTTAATGCGACTTGGACCAACTTTGTGAAGAAGTAGTTGCATTACAAAGAGCATTTAAACATGAGGTTTGGTGGTAAAAATGCAACTAATGTCATGACATAATGCCGAGGTAGCAAGTTTTTATTTTCATATGACCAAACATTCGGTTATGATCTCACATAATTTTATATATATATATATATATATATATATATATATATATATATATATATATATATACACACACACACACACACACACACACACACACACACATACACATACATATATAATCTTACATGTATTCCTGAAGCCTTTTGCCTCAGGGTGGTTTAACTAAGCCTATATTCATGCAGACATTAATTCCCAAGACTCTAATCTCAACTGGACAACAATACAAATAATCAATAATTAAATCAGAAATAATCTGAAATGTTAGGTCTGTTTTAAGTTTCAGTACCTAATAATGAAACAGCCCCGCAGGTTTAGCTCAGCTCCTATCTTTATCATAAAGAACAAAATCAATACTAAATCTTATACTTTGAGCTTTTCCATTTAAACCCACCAGATATCCAAATAACTTTTTCTTAATAAATGTTGTGCTTTATTTAATGTGGTTATGCAACACATTCACTGTGATTCATCAGTCATTTGTCCCTAACACTAGAACTATGTGTCTGCCTCGTATTCATAGGTCTGAGGACAAGAAAGAGCTTTTCAGCTAATGACACATGTGCTTGCTAATTATTGTACTCAGAAGCAGTAGGAATGTTATTGTGATAAATCTGAAAAATGTCATTAAAATGTCATTTTAAATGGTTAAATAGGGCTATCCATTTCTGGCAGCTTTGGCTCAACTGGTAGAGCTGGTCGTCCAATGATCAAAAGTTCAGTGGTTCAAATCCTGGCTCCAACTGCCCAAATGTCAAAGTGTCCTTGGGTAAGACAGTGAAGCTCAGTACATTTAAATGTCGATTTTGGACGTCCAAAAGACATTACAAAAAAGATGTAGTCTCAAGTAATGTTCTGCAACTCCCAGGGACAACAAATGGACACACAAAAATGATGTGGAAAAAGACATTGTTTTAACGTGTCCTTGCACAGTGGGTCACATTTGAAATAAATACTTCAATCAATCATAAGACTATTCCAGATAGTGTTTACCTGGGATATTAACTGACGAGCATGGAGAAATCTATCTGTGAGTCACTTCATCTTGTAAAGTGGCCTCCTCTGGGAGTCATCATTGTTATCTTTTACTGCAATAAAGACTAACAGTGGGACTTGTTTGCATGTTGAATGATCTTGGAGTCTATCTGTCATCCATCACTCCAAAAATGAACCAAGTCTGTGGTGAGAGACAGGCTCATCTATCTCCTTAATTTAGGTGAGCTCATTAAGTGACTTATAGTAAATTGTGTTAGATAAGAATGAGGTGTGACGTTCTGAGGTAACAGGCTTAATTACTACAGTGTGTTCTGTAAGTGTCCAGACTTTCCTGGCAACGGTCTGAAAAAGAAGCTGTAAGTTCATTATATCAGACAGTCACCTCTGGGCAGGTCATTTTAAAGGCTTGGGTGCATCATGTTCATTGTTACCACTGTTATGATTATGAGGGGGGTCCTTGAACAATTTTCTTCCCTGTTTGAGAACCCCCAAAGGCTCCATAACACGTTCATCTGTCCATGTACAAGTGACTTTGTACTATTTCCTTCTGTTTTTCCTGTCCGAGAGGGCTGAACAGCACACTGTGAAAAATGTGATATTGTGACATAATAATCACATGGTCTGCTGCTTTGAAAATACGCAGATTACCGCTGATGTTTGAGGTGCTGATCCTAATTTGTTTTTCTTGTTACACGATGCAGCAACGTTCACTTTGTGTGTTTTTTTTTTTTTTTTTCCACTGAACCTCTTTCTGCTCAATGATCCTGAGCCTGATTCCAAAATATTGCCCAAGTGTTAAGTCACATGACCGTACGCTGCACACGCTCCACTGCCTAAAACAGAGCCTGGCTGGTTCTGCTTTTATTTTACATGTAGAGACTGAGTAAATGTGACCAATAAGCAAACTGCATAGACACAATACAACACAATAATAGGTTTGTCTGCTCACGCTCGCCTCTGCGGTATTCTTTTATGTAATTACACGGCTGAAAATAAGATCACAGTAAAACAGCGGTGCGTCTATGACACACGCATGCTTGAAGCAGTCGTGTTTGGGTGTGTTTTTGTGTCACTGGGCAAAAATTCTATTATTACTTTATCAGTGTAGTGCAACACTCAAATGACCTATCTATTAATATTCACATCAGTTACCAGAATAATATTATTTTTGTGTGACTCACTATATTATTGAATGTAGTGAGTGAGTCACTTTAAATCTCAGTTGCTGTGTTTCCATGTGCTGTAATTCTCAAGCAACTCAGAGGCAAACTTTTGAAAGATCATGAAACAACAGAAACTAAATGCAGCGAGTGAGTAATATTGTTATCAGAGGGAGGGTGGTGTATAGGCTATGTTGCACATGACTGTAAGAAACAGAAAAGAAGAAGGAAGAGATGATGCAAACCACTTAAAGGCATCCTACCATGCAAAATGATTTTTACTTGTATTTTTAGAAACATGTTAGATCCATAGGTGTTTGTGTTATGTAGTGAATGTGAAAATTAACCCCTACTCCTTCTGTCTGCTGTTACCACTGAAAAGAAACAAGCAGACAAATCAGGTCAATGAGAAAAGATGGCCAGTGTGACGTCATAATGTTCAGTACTATTCATAAGTGAGGATACTAAGGTTGAAATTTAGAATTTCAGAGTATTTCTTAGAGTGAGTTTAAATATGTCATTGGTGAAGTAAACATTCCAAATGCATGCTACTTGCTCCAACTAGGACCTACGTTCACTGGGGATCTTTCTGGCAGGACACCCTGATCTTCCACTTTGTAAGCCTTTTCGCCTAAAATAGACCTAATGTTCATTAAAATAGACCTACAATACACTAAAATGGTCCAAAAATACACTTAAACATGACCTAAAATACATTAAGGTGAAGTAAACAGAGATGCTCGCTACTCAGTCCACCAAGGACCTACGCTCACTGGGGATCTTTCCGACAGGACTCCCTGATCTTCCACTTTGTTGGAACCCTTCCGCCTCTTCAGCAGGTATCTCAGGGTCACAGGTGTTTCGCCCCATAACTTGACAAACCTGATCATTCCAATTTTACTGGTTCTTTTGTCTGAATCTTCTGCGAGATGATGTGAAATGTGACTCATTCTTTCCTCGCTTTAAGTTAAAAAAAAAAAAAAAAAGGCAGCCTATAGCCCGTTGTGCTCCAGCAGCATTACACCTATGAATAAGAGTGAAGATTCTGCCACACTTAAATGTGTTTCCCCTAGGTGCATTAAAAGTTGGGTTACATTATTCTTTAACCCAGTCACTAGAAGGCATATTGCGACCATGCAGCAGAACTTATGGAATATTAAATCCACAATTATGAACCAGTTTTTCAACTGAAAGAAGTAGTTTTCTGAAAGTGTACTTTTCATTGATTTGCACTTTCAGCCTTTGTGAATATAGCTTACAGAAGCAGTCTGTTCATTATCATTTGATTTCATTACCGCTAAGTTGCTAATGTTGAAAAAATTGCAATGAAACTCTGGAAAACAACTAAGGGGATGCTAGAAAAGTGTAACTGAGGTCATATTTAAAATGTCTGAAGACCTAAAGCTTCCATAAAACAGCCATAAAATGGAAGTAGTGTGCTATGACACTTAAATGAGCCCGTGGTCATGGGAAATTCATCCATAACCGAGGGGTCATAAAATCGCTTACCTAAGTCGCAGAGCTCCACTGTAAGTATTAGTCAGCACTGTGTGTGATTTCATTGCTTTTTAAATAATTCAAATAATGTTGTGACATGTAAGAGAAAAAAAAAAAAAAAGTCCAAAAGGATTACAGAATTTTTTTTTTCAGTGGAATAACATCTGGACTCCCTGCAGCCTGTACTTAATATGCATGTAACACTTCACTTAGACTGGTAAGTTAAGAGTCTGCACTTGTGTGGTGCCTCTGAGTCATTCTTTCATCAAAAGCCTCAAATAGAAACAGAACATTGTGTCAGTTGCTCAGCTCTAAAACAGAAATTGAACTGTCTTCTTTCTTCCTTCCAACTGATGTGAAATACGAAACAAAAGAAGGCCGCACCTGTTTGGACAGCAGCTCTTTGCACAGAGTATAGAGGGTGATAAACTTCCTAGCGAGCACCCGAGCTGTAAGGAAGCCTTCGGCCACCAGCATTATTTCACAGATCAGCTCGAAGTCTGGCACCACCATGGCACAGGGTCTGTAAGGAAAGGTCAAAACCATTCAGGAAGTCACGTAAACACATCAAACAAGACCATTTCTCCAAATACACCAAATATTTTTTTCTTTATATACTACCACACACACACAGACACACACACACACAGACTGTGTGAAGGATGTGGCTATAAAAACAATAAATGTAATAGAGAAAAAAAAAAACTCAAATAAAATCAGAGAAAGTGACAAGGTGATAAAAACTAGAACTACTGTTATTGTTTCCACCACTGGACACATCTCTAAATGAAAAGAATGGAGCGACTGTTCTACACGGGTGAGTTTGAATATAAGGCATATAGAGATATAAAGTTCTGAGATGTTTTTTTTTTTTTTCAAACCACTGTTCAAACTAATCTATAACAGTTCTGACCTTGTTTGGATCTTTGGTGCAACTATTGACAAAAAATACAGATGATTTGTGGTTTAACTGTGGCTGTTTTCTGTGTAAAAACAGAGGTAAGCTAACAGATATAATGTAAACTATCAGCTGATGCAGTACATAAAGATTATAAACCAGTGTTATTTTAGATAACACTTACTCGTATTTTAAGTTGAGTATGAGTTTCTGAGTTTTCCTGAACATTCAATAAACACAACAAATAATGTAGAATCTGATGAGTTTTTTGTAATAGTTCTTAGCTGTTTTTTTATTACTATTAAATGAACAAACAACATTTTTTTTTAATCCATTTTCAAAAAAGTGCTTCACCTTTGTTTGACTTTCAAACTGTGGTTTAGTGTGTTACTGTAGGTATGGGGTTCCCAAAGTGAGGTATTTTGTATTTGGAAGAAGCCCAGTGGGTACTTTTAATTATTTTTTATTGTATTAAATAAGTCAGCATGCACCAAATACAAAATAATAAGAATTAATGCTGAAATTTAAAAAAGACAATACATACGTTAATATATTGAGTTCATTGTCAGCCACAGTATGTTTCACAGTGCAAAATACAACTCAAGTATAGCTTAAAGATACAATAAAATGAAAATACAATTAAAATGTGATAAATAACTAAAGTGCAATCTGCGTAATAGTAATACTGTAAAAAATGTTAATATTGTCTCCACTGTAAAAAGAAGAAGCACCACATGTGGACTCACCTGAACAGTGCCTTCAGGTTCTCAGGCAGTTCAGTCCGACCAGCGTAGCCTGGATTCATGGTGATGAAGATGCCTACAGAGGGACACAGGTTGACCTCTTCTCCCATGAAGTTAAACCTTTTCTTCTTACTTCGAATGGCATCCTGGATGCTTTTGACCTACATTTGTGAAGAGTGAAAACAAGACAAAAACAAATAAAGATACAGAAAACACATTGTCAGTGTAAGTTTCTGCCTCCAGTAGAAAACACCAGCAGCCCCTCTTTGGTCTTCATGTCCATTCTAGTCCTTAGTTTAGACATCCCCACCTGTAAGTTTAAACAGATACACCGCTCTGTTTAATATATTCGGACCTGAAACGCCTAAAATTTGTAGTAATTGATAAAAAAAAAATAATAATGATTTATTGATTCAGTATTTATTTCATTATAGTTAAACACCACAAACTTTTCTCCAAAAAAAATAAAGATGCAGGGTATAATCATGTGAGAGAGCATATCTTGACTGACCTGACCATGTGATTTTGAAATATTCATTGGGTTTGAGATGTTGCAGCTCTTTCATAATTCATAGTTTGAGTTATTGTTTGTCATCCTTGTAAATACATGTTGGACTGACTGGATATATCATGACCTGGTTGTGCTTAGTGTCTTTGATTTTGACATTTTATCTCATGATTTTGACTTTACTTAATGTGCCTGTGTGCCTGAGAGAGTGGGGGAGAGCGAGAGAGAGAGAGAGAGAGAGAGAGAGAGAGAGAGAGAGAGAGAGAGAGAGAGAGAGAAAGATCGCACCAATGAGGATTCATTCTTAAATTGAATCTGTGTTAATCACACTGTTCTACAAGTAAAATACTTCTGGAATAAAACAAATGAAATGTTGCCACATGTGTGTTACTGATAAAGAAAACTCAAGTCTTACATGCTTGTTAGCTCAAGTTTCCAAGATAAGTCTTGAGTTTAAATGTGACATTTATAGAATTAACAAGAGAATAGTTTGTACTTCAAAGGAATATTTGTCAGATCTACATCAAAACACTGTCTGCACATTATGATTCATTCACTTTACAGGTTCTTTCTAGTGGAATATTTACTAATCCATTGTATACATGTACATAAACCATCATATATGTGGAATAGCACACATCATATATATATTAAAAACATGACCTAACCAGCAATTTTGTCATTTTATCATCTGATTCATCTTATTAAAGTACAATTTAGCACATTTGCCTGAAGTAGATACTTTCAAAAAAACTGTAAAGCAGTGTAATCTGACAATGAAAATTAATTAATTAAACCTTAAGGATAGAGTCATGTAGTTCAGGAATCCCTTAACACTAAACATAGACTTAATGATATTTATTTGAAGTTTGTGCTTTTTCCACATGGACTGAAAAGGTCTTGGAAGAAAATGTACCGTCAACTGAACCAACAAAAGAAGATTCATTCACTGACACTGATTTAATTTCAGTTTACTAAAATTGGATTTTGTGAAAAAATAATAGTCTTTAAATGTGGACCTGGATTGTTTTTTTTTCATGTTGCACTTATTACTGCAAAACTGCAGTGAACTAGATCAGATCACGTTTGTCTAAGGCCCTGGTCCTCAATTCCTGATTCTTGAGAGCCACTCTCCTGCATGTATTAGATGTTTCCCTCTCTCAGCTCACCTGACAGTCATTATCAGGCTTCTACTGAGCTTGGTGCTCGCCTTATCATTTGAATGAGGTGTGTTAGAAGAAGGGAACCTCGAAGGCTGAATCCCATGTGTAGGGGTAGGGGTATCTCAATTCACATTAAGGTAGAGGGGTAGGGGGAAGGGCTTTATACCCCTTCAAATGGACGATACATTTCACACTAATACACCATTACTTTGTCACATATTTTTGCTTTGGACCCAACATTGTCCTCAAAACCACAGTTTTTGCTTTGACAGTTAAGTCTTTTAACTTTAAGAATCTAAGAGGAAGGGGTGTGGATATACCGTACTATAAGGCACACTTAAAAGACTTTTATTTCCTCCAAAAACAACAGTGCACCTTATAATCCAGAGCACCTTATATATGGATCAATTATGGTAATGCTTAGTGACTTGGAATTTTGACTTTTTATCTCATGATTTTGACTTCACTTGTGTCTTATAGTTCAGTGCACCTTATATATGAAAAAAAAACCTCAAAAATAAACCATTCATTGACAGTGCACCTTATAGTGCAGACAATACAGTAAGTAGAGAACCCTGAACATTTTTGGTTTGTGAAAACTTAATCCCAAATACAACTTTATACCAGTGGCTTCATAAGTCGTCAGTAACTACAGAACTTGATCTTTTCTGCTTTTCAGTGTTATTGGGTTCAATGACATTCCTACCACTATTTTCAAGCTTCACTGTCTGCTCACGGCAGTTCAAGATAAGGTTAGGAAAAGATAGATAATTAGACAAACTCCAACTCCTACATCAAAGTAGAGCAGCTACACCAGTCATTGTACGACTTCAACATTGCCCCGCACCAAGTCCAAATGGAACAACCTACATTTCACATCAAAATGAAGTTTCTGAGCCTGATGTGAAAATGGACAATATTAAGATTTTTTTTTTTCTTTTAAAAGTATTTATTTGATTGGAAAGTTTTAATGCAACACAATGAAATTGAATCAAAGACTGGATTTAAAAGTTGTAACGGTCTACAGTAACTAGAGGAATAAATGTAATATGATCCATAATACTAAAACATGATTCTGAACTGTAAACAGAGGTAGAACTATATGGACTTTAAAGTTTGGGACATGCTGAATTCAGGTGTTTCTTTTCTAACAAGGTCTAGAATAAAAAAAAAAAAAATAGAAGTGACAAATGGTAGAATATAGTTTTATATAGTTCTGCCAAACGATTAAACATTTTAATGAGATAAATCACTGGTTTGCTGTGGATTAATTTTGATTGCTCCTAATTTTTAATATATTAATTGTGTTTCATTTTGCATGAGCAAACAAACTCAAAAAAGAAAAAAAAACAGTGGTGGTAAAAACGTTTTGGATGCCCTATGCATTTGTAATATAGCCTCCTGACACCCAGCAATGTATTTTTGTCCTCTGTAGTGGACAAGAAATTGAATATGTCCAATAAAAATCACATTATATTAAAACATAAAAATGTACCTGAAATAAACTGTTACATTATGTTGTTTCCAATTAACGTGATTAATTAATGTTAAATAGCAAAAATGTTTATTTACTGGGTGTCAGGAGGATAATACATTAACAAATTCTACCAAGTATTGTTCCATTCTCCAAAGCCACATGATCCTTTCTGCATGAGCACTGTTCTATCAAGGATGTTTCAGTAGATAATGAAACACATCCAGGACATGACATGTTGAAACTGTCAAGAGTTCAGTTTTGGGCGGTTGTGCCTCAGTGGCGCCGGTTGTCCAATGACTGAAGTGTTGGTGGTTTGATTCTTGGCTGCGATTGTCTACATGTCAAAGTGTCCTTGGGCACTGGTCTGGTAACGCCTTGTGTGGCAGTGACCGCCGACAAGTGTGTGTGAATGTGAGGCTAAAAGTAAAGCACTTTGAGCTTCATGAAGGTGTGAAAGCACTACATAAGTGCAGTCTTTTTACCTGCTTTTTCCTTAACAACAATGAACTTATAAACAATTAACAAAATAATTCATTGGTTTGTGTCCGTACG
Source organism: Siphamia tubifer (assembly GCA_020466265.1). Taxonomy (NCBI): domain Eukaryota; kingdom Metazoa; phylum Chordata; class Actinopteri; order Kurtiformes; family Apogonidae; genus Siphamia; species Siphamia tubifer. The sequence continues at coordinate 34,792,697 of CM035801.1, read as the reverse complement.
ATACAGCCACACCTTTTGAAACCCACATTTTTTCAGATTATGTAAAAGTTTAAGGGTGTCCAAAATCTTTTTTTTTTTTTTTTTACAATATACAAGTAATGGGTTTGTTGCCAAATTGGCGCACCCCAACTAACGTATGCTTTGCAGTAATGTGGTATTTGAAACTGGAAGTGTTTTAATGAAAAAAAAATTCCTTCTTGCAGAGTGGGCATGATATATGTGTTCCGTCTTGGGGGTTTCATACGTTTCTATCAAAGGGGCCAATATGCTCTTTAGCGTGTTCCATCTTTATGGGCTGGTTCTGTTGCCTGTCACTACCAAATCAACTGCCCATTTGCGCATGGGTGACGGTAACTCTACTTGGACAAACTTCCCCAGACAGAGACATTTATTAGGTTAATTGTCTTAAAGGTTTTTAATCAGATTAATCATGATAATGGAGTAACCCATGTTAATGTGTACATTTTGACAGCCCTAATTCTATATTATGATAAATGCATTGGTTGGTTTTGTTTAAAGGTGTCATTCTGCTGAAAAATTTTCCACGCTCCTTTTGGAATCTGATGGGTCACCCCGAGTTACCAACACATGCTGCGTTTGCTGCGTGGTGTGTCACCTCCACTGGCTGTATTTTCCATTCATAGAAAACAACACAGAGAAACGAGAGACTCAGAAAAGCCGGTCCACTACACATCACAAGGACATTGGTAGCACTCACGTGGGGTTAAGCCCGTCCCCCATTATAGCGAATCTGAAGTAGCATTAGCATCTACCAGATAAAATGGTGCCACAGTTGCTGCACAAACTTGAAAAAAATGGCAGAGCAAAGTGATTCACATGCTCTCTGTGGAAATAAAGGGTCGTTTTTCCCCTGCACATTTTCAAAACAAGTGTCGGCTACTCTCAGATGGTAAACATGCACAGAGCCAAAGGGGACGGGGAAATGCTTCTTCACACATTCTGAGCCAATCAGAGACACCTCATCACTGCATCATCACTGCATCATATGCAGAAGTACCGGTAAACTCTGTTGTTCCACCTCAAGTCATTTTTCTACCCTCCAAAAACAGCTTGAAACAAAACAATCCGGATGTGTTTTTGTTTTTTTTAAATAGAACCAACACACAATGCATTCAATAACAATGGAGAACACAGCAATATTAATGAAGTAACCATGGAATGACAGCTTTAAAGGGGTCATATTTTACTCAACTCACTTTTATTAGTTTTTGGTACATTTATTTGTGTATTTGGGGAATCTAATAAAGTACACTAAGGCCTAGTTACTCTGAACAAAGACCGACGGCATGTTCCTAACTAGTGTAATACTCAAAGTTTTGGATCACTCATTAGCATATCATTAATAACACTAAGCACATACCAGAGTCGATTTGTAACAGCTTGTCAGACTGTTATGCAGCGTGCAGTTTCCTTTTTTTCAGGGACGCAATTTCATCAATAATATGAGGACGCTATCAGCCAGGGTTTACTGGATGGATGAACTGCCAAGGCTCCGCTTGTCTACATCATGATTGAATGAGATATCAGAAATGAACGTTTCATGTTGGGGTGTGCGTCTTGGCCTAAACTCTAAATCTCAGCCTGGAAAAAGGTTTATGAATTTAACATGCGTGTGGTAAAAAAAGCGTAGCGAGTCGACAGCTGGAAAGAGGAGGGACGTCTCTTCATGGATGAGTACTCGGCTACAGATCACTCAGTCATACTAACACAACAGGGATGGAGGGGGGTGAAAAACAAACAGTACAGCTGCACCAAAAAAAGTGGGAAAAAAAAGTTTTCATAGACTACATCAGCGAGGCTTGTTTTTATGTGAAGTGACAGTAGCCCACCACTGCCATCCTACAGGGATCCGAGGAGAACACCAAAAATATAGAGCATAAAACAGACAGCGCTCTGAATGGAACGGATGATCCAGCCGGGTCCAGTTGGACTCTTTTCTCCCTCTTTGACTGAACTAGCAGAGTATAGCATCAATATATTCACAGTCCAGGCCTGTGTCAGCTCTAACGGAGGCAGAACTTAACCAATTTATCTCCATGTTGTTACATCTGGTCGCCTTCTGTTTTGTTCCTGTGAGACTAAGAACAAAAGGGTTTTCAGTCCCATTACAACACGACAGTATTTTGTTTGATAGTGGGCCAAAATGTTATCACAAGAAGAATTATCTATAATTACCACGATAAATGTCAATTTGTATTTATTTTTTATCCTGAGAAGGGTTTGTAGAGAAAACAAGGTATTTTGGTAAATGTTCCCAAGTTGTGACCACAAACCATACCACAACAAAGCACACTCCTCAAATCTAAAAAAAACTTTCACAACAAAAATAATAATAATAATAATAAAAATAATAATAATAAGGAGCCAGTGTGACTTTTGTGGCAGCTCAAAATTTGATTTTTCTCTGTATTTAACCTTTCCTAAATGATTTATTTATTTATTATTTATTCTAATATTATCTTCTGAATTTTGTATTTTTTTCCCTGTGAAAATCATCTATTTCCTATATTTAATTGACTGATCATGAAGATGGTTATTGGATGAATACATAAAAAAACTGAGAAAAAGGTGACTTATTCAGGCAAATATAGCACTAACTCAACATAAACCAAGTGTCTCCATCTACTATCATTTATCAAACTCCATGGGTTTTGCTGATGAATCACTGTTGTAGAAGATGACGGTGTTTCCATGTTTACTATGGAGATTTGGAACGTCCAAATGGGTCATATCTGATGACCAGGAAAAGATGACAAACTGCATTTCACATTAAATATTTACATGCATTGATAGGATGAATTGATTGACAGTTTATACCAGTAGATAGTTAATTTTGGTTGAAGGTGGATGTTTGGGTCCTTATGGGTTAACATACTGTATAAGCATTACACCTGTGATCCACTAGCCAGTGATGCAAACCCCGCATCGCACCGCCCCTATTCATCCAAAAAGTTGAGCAGAGCCCAACTTTATGCAAATGAATCCGTCGACCGCGAGCACATCGCGAAGCGAGTATCCAATAGTACGCAGGGTCCACAACACTGCATTTGCATGTTGTGGCGGATGACAAATGAATAATTGCTGTGTCCAACAGCTTTCATTGTCTTTACGACATATCTTTAGAATCCTACAGGGACAATGTAATGCACCATGAAGCATGGAAGAAAGTAACAGATCGTTGGGGATGATGGTAAGTAGGCTCGTTGTCCATTTGTTTAAATTAGACGGCCCTTATAAAAAACAACTGCTGTGTACACGAAAAGTGCAGTTGCAGTGCAGTAGTTGTTTTGTGTCCAAAATATTGTATGAACGGCACTAATACCATAGTTGTTTCCGCCCACACCAAGCATCTTGGGAACGCCACCAAGCCCACCTAGCGAGGGTAGTGGTGCGAATGAGTGCCGCGGTGCGGATCTAGTGGATCACAGGCATTATAAAAGAAATGGCCACCCTCACTGAGATTAAATCATCCTAAAAGTATTGAATGAAAATATATATGCATAAAGTAAAATTAAAAGATGCTTCAAGACTCCCCCAGAAACACTTATTCGCAAACTGTTGGCAACTATAAAAATGAGGAAACAAGTTAACTTTCAGCAGCATTCCCTCAAAGAATGTCACATTGTGTGCTGGCTAACTTTTTAGAGCTTAGCTGGTTTCTCCCCTCTGAGAAAAATGAAACACTGGTGTTTCAGCTGCATTTTTTCCCTGCCATGTTTAACAGTGGCTTCAGTCTTCCTGTTCGGCTCCACAACTGTTTTCTAACTGTGAACTGATATCTTGGGAAAAGGGGGAAACTCAGTTGGATTTATTATGTTTTCTAACTTCATTGGTTTGCTCGATCCAGTGTCGAAAACTCAGCCAAGTTAAACCGCTTTAAATTTAAGTTTAAAGTTCACACTATCACATTTTAAACCCGAATGAAAACTTTTGGTGCCATGGGATTAAGCTTTAAAAGTTTATTATTTGAGATTTACATGTGTTTGTATATTTATGTCTAGTTTGTGCAGGGAAGCAATTCCATGTTAATGTTAGACACTAAACAACAACAAGATTAACAAACACTATGTATTATTTTAAACTACTTCATTTCTGCTGAAACTTGAATTAACTACTGTACTCTGAAATTTGTTGTATCTGATTGTTTTTGTTTGTTTCTTTGATGCAAAAAAACACTATATCATAGTTTCAAACTGAACACTTTGTGGTTTCAGGTCATGATGCAGTATCTCTATTTGATGTTGATTTCAGTGCATATTTTCAGTATAGAAACTATTAGGGCAACCTTTTTTAGTCCCATTTGATTCAGCTTTCTTCTTTTTGAGCAGCTGAATTGTAACTTACATTTGTTTGTCCATTTATTAAACAGTTCAATCTAAAACAGCAATCACTGTGTACAGTTTAAATTGACAGGAAGTGTTAAATGGGAGGATCAGAGTTCACTCTGTGTTAAGATGATCACCATGTTTTGCAGTGTTGGATGTAACAGGTTACAAAAATAATGCATTACAGTAAGAGTACTTTTTGCTGTGATGCTGTAATGTAAGGCATTATTAATCCATTTTTTGGGATATGTTACTCAGTACATGTTCATTAGTGCTTTCATTACAAAACACTTTTAGCCATAATTTAATTGCTTAAATGAACAAAAAACAAAAAACAACTGTGGCACCTTAAATAATCAGATAATGTTGCTGGAAAGTTCTATTTCTTGTTGGTATTCAGCCAATGGATGGTACATGTACACTTATTATTAAGGTTCACCCTGTTTTACAGAAGCTAGTTAGGATGACCCTTGTGATCAGCAATGATGAGGTCAGTTAAAATTTCTGCACCCATTTTTACACCAAGATCCCAGAAAATGGTGGTCCCACTCGTTTTCCACCATTGACCCATTTTCATAGCCAACCCAAAGGTGTAAGTTTTACACAGCAGACCTGCGTTCTGGAGTCAAAAGGGCAGTGATGCAGCACAACATACGTATATTGTGACATTAACTTGTGCATGGGAAACACCCCAAGCACTGCTAACCTCTCGCTTTCATCATCCTACAAAAAATTAGCATGGATAGAGTCCTCCGCCTAAAGTTACAATAGCCAGTGGATCTCAACATCCTCCCAGTTCAACATCTTTCTGGTCATGTCGATATGTTTGTTGACTGTACACAGCCCACCTTGCTTGAAAGGAGTTCCTCTTATACGGTGTTCTGGAAATATGATTCCACCTTTATCACTGTTCGGTTACCTCCAGAGGTGTGCCAAAGCCACGATAAAAATGGGACCAAATGATAGCACCATTTGGTTTACACAGACATTGTTATAAAACAGAAATATTCCCATAGTTGAAGTGCTGTGGACAAGGGCTTATGACTAGTTAGAAATATTTATCAATTGCTGATTTATCTATAATGTTCTTTTGGGTTCTAATGCAAATGCACCATTTACAACTAGTCTGTATATAAAGGCAAAAAAAGCAGCTATGAGCGCTCAGGAGATTATGCAAACAAAATTTTACTCAGGTGCTCATCTGTATCGGAGAAGGAAAAAAAGGGCAGAGGCTCTCCGAGACCTTCAGCGGCCAAGGGCCTTCATCAGGGCATACACAGAAACTAACCTTAGATGAAAGGTTTAAATAGGCACCGAAGGCTGTCAAAAGGGGGTGGAGTCAGTAATTATACTGGTGGAGCAGGCAATTAACTAATTGAAAGAAAAAAAAACACACTAAAAATACATTTACACATTTATAAAATACTACTATAAAAAATACTATAAATTTTTTTTCTAAAAAAAAAACCTACCACATTAAAAATCTTTTAAAACTTTCTACAAAAAGAATAAATAATAATAATAAAAAAATAATTCAATATAAAAATTCCTATAAAAATACTATGAGGAAAAGAAGTATTAAATATTTTAAACATTTTAAAAATGAAAAATAAAAACATCGGTATATAACATCTGTATATAACTCAAAAGTGATCCACAAGTCATGTAACGCATTACAGTTACCTAACAGTAACAATTTGTAATGTATTACAGTTGGAAAGTAACTTGCACAACACTGATGATTTGACACAGGTTTAAAAATGAACCCTCATAGGCGACTCCAGGCCGTTAACTGAGCCGGCAGTATAAAGCTCCGATATGTTCACAGACCAGTCCCGTGTTGGCTCTAATGAAGGCAGAACTTAACCAATTTATCTCCATGTTGTTACGTCTTGGCGCCTTCTGTTTGCCTCTGCTTTGTTTATCGTATAAATGGTCTCGACACCTGTGTGAGCAGACCCAAACTGGCAGCGGGGTATGTCACAGAGAAATGGTAGCTACTCCCACTTTAACAGGATGGATTAGCTGTGTGCGCCATTGCCTGCTATAGTGAAGAATAGCTACAGTATGGGTGCTGTGCATTGCTGAGCAGGCTGCCAGGTGTCACAGCAGGAGTTTGATGCTCCTCTGTTCTCAAAGTCTACTCCTCCACATGTAAGCCACCGTGATTTATTATTCATTACGCCACGTTACACCTATTCATTCTTCTGGCACTTTAAAATTCTCTAAGTACTGTAGGCTGCCACAGCTTAACCAAGAGGCCTGCTTGACTTTCACTAAAGACAGAAGACATCGGGGCAAGTCTGGAGATGAATAATAATCCATCACTGTATCTCCATTATCATCACGATCATAATCAGAGTCCATAACCAATGTGTGCATTTTGCAATAGCAGTATTGGACAGGTATGAAGATATGTCTGGAGCAGCAGCAGGACACAGAGATACGAACAAACGTGAAGCACTGAGAGTAGATCTGTTTGATCCGGGATAACAGAATGCACGATGGCAGAAAAGCTGAAACAGGCAAAAAAGCGCTGATTTCTCTAAAGAGGACTGGAATCAGTGCATAGAGGATATGAAGCCTTTTATAACTTGGAGGGTCACTCACTATGAAGTGGAGATGCAGAGGGAGAAGAGGCTGTCGGAGTGATCCATTCAGTTCATCCACAAGACTCAAAGGAGCAAAAAATATCTGACTATTGAGGGTCAGCCAGGGGGTAATCACAAAACTGAATTGTACAATTAAATAAGCACTAAATGATTTTTCACCAAAAAAAAAAACACTCAGTGTCCTATTATCACCCTGTGAAGCTTCATATTAGTGCAGTCTTACCTGCCCCAGTGAGAAAGCTAAAGTATACAACTGGGATTTTCCTCCCATTATAAAACTTAAGACTCAGCATATAATGAGATAGAGAATCAGAAACGAGAGTGACTGCCCCACAATTCATATGACTCCTCCAACTTGGAAAGTTACAGGGCTCATAGGTAGAACAACCAAACTCGATAGCAGGAGACTTCATTTCCATACACACACACACACACACACACACACATATATATATATATATATATATATATATATATATATATATATAATTGCATGTTCCAATGTATATCCCTGCAAAATATGGAATGTATACATGGGAAACTTCATTAGTATATTGACATCCAGTTTGAGTGACCAAATTCCAGTGAGTGTTTTACAGAGCATATTTTGCCACAGTGACCTTAACCTTTGACTTTTAACCACCAAAAGTTAATTAACCAGCTCATCCTTACATCCAAGAGAACATTTGCTACAAATGTAAACAAATTCCCTGACAGTCAAGATGTATAAAAAGGAACAATTACAAAGAAATGTTTGACTTTTCTTGTTGATAGTTAACCCTTTATCAGGCAAGTCACTATTTTTTGGTCATTTCCACATACATGACAAGAAAGTGACAGCAACAGTTACGGTGAAGACAGTGAAGCAACAATCCCACATCCGATGTTGTCAACAGGGTCTGTAAGTTCCACCTCTGCATGAACAGTGAATGTACCTGCTTTGTTCAGTACCAGGAAGTTATGGTACGAATGTAAGGAATGATGTTCAAATAGATTTAAATGGATGTGGACAGGGGTCTGGATCAGCTCTTCTATTGGTTTAAAAGTGATGTTCGAAAATGCAGATTCCTTTCACCTTACATCTGTTTTTATATTTACTTTATGTTTTTATTTTTTTGCCACTCACTAAGGAACCACACTGGTAACTTCATTGATTTTGACTTCCACCAAATTGTGAAATATTTCACAAAGTACTAAAGTCTTGTTATGTTCTCCCAAAATTTAGAATTTAAGAGTATTTCTGAGTGTCCTATAAAGGATTAATTTAGTTCCTCATCAATGAAAATGATGATACGTGCATACTTATGTAAGGCAGCATAATTTTTTTCCCCTATACTTTTTCTCTGTAAAGGATCCAAACTATTCTGAAATTAAAAAAAATTCTGTGAAAAGGTAACAATAACATCCGTAGACCATAACACTACCCTCCTGTGTCAATAACAGCAAATTTCTTCCTGATACCTAAACCCTCATAAACCCAGGAAAAACCCCAGTGAGTCTGTGACTATGTGAGCTGCTCTGCTTCAGCACAGTGGAGCTTTGACGAGACTTTAGGATTTCCGCAGGCTCCAATAAGTTCAGTTTTAAACTTTAGAAAATCTTTTTTATACCATATGGAATAGAGTTTAATAGCTAAAGTTTAATCATTACACAGGAAGACCGGTGGGAAAAAAACAACCTGGCTTTTTCTTTTCTTTTTTTAACTGGCAGTGTTTTCCAAGCTGCAAATCTGAGAAATCACGTCATCTTTGTGAGAGAACGAGCCTCAACCTAAATAATATAACCTATGTGACAGCTGGAGGTATAGTTCAAGGTATTGACAAGGTGGTTTTTAGTGGCTATTTTACCAAATCACTTATCTACACCACAACACATAGTCACTTACATTTACTGCATACTGATATATTGTACTTTAATCGCATCATGATATGAATAGGTGATAAAACAAGAGCTGACAACTGCGCTAAACAGGGCATTATTTACACATTCCATGTATTTAGAGTAAATCAATCAAATGAAAACCTAGAAACTGAACACAACTGTGTTCAATTGATATGCATTTAATTATTTAAGTGTTTAAGTGTAATGTCAAAAATAGGTTTTTTATTATATTTATTTATTGGGTTGGCATAGCCTGGTCAGTGTTTGGGGTCTGTGTAAACAGGGATGTAAGGCAAAAATACAGCAGAAACATAGAATTATTTGTGTATTTATTCCAGGAATTATGGAATAAGGACTTTCTGAAAGCTTAAAAAAGAACATGTTATAAAACTGTTCACTTTAGAAGTACATTTTAGGATGATTGAAATGATGCAGTTTATATTAGTGAAATGTATGAGAAAAAGAAAAAAAAAATATTAGTCTGTGGGATGATTCAATTAACTAAAATATTCTCTGAGTTGTAAGTCCCAAAATCAAACAAAGAGGGAATCAAATTAGGTAGTCTAAAAAAAGAAGTCTAAGTCAGAAATAGAATCATATGATTGATAAAAGGGCATCTTTGAAAATGAGATTTCAAACTTTTTTCCAGTTTGGGCCCAAATCCCTTCACCAAGTTTAAGAGAAAAATATATAAGTGAAAGGATTTCCAGGATACCAGTTCTGAGTTTTTCCTGCCAAATGAATGACATTAACCTATAAGAACATGATCTTTCTGGTCCAATTCACATCTCATGTTCTATTTTATGCAGACGATACTCAGTTTTACCTCTACTATGAACCAACTGACCTCAGTGAGATGATTTTATTAACAGACTATCTCGAGGACATTCATAAATGGATGGTGCTAAATTTCCTGCAGCTTAACCCAAAAAATACAGAGATATTTTTAATGGGTTCCAGCTCCTCACACTTAAACTGCATAAATTCTTGGTGTACCACCCCAATTACTGTCATTTTTTTTTCATTTCACTGAACAACAGCCTCATGTTAAGCAGCCATATTTAATATACCATGGAGTCATGCTTGTTAGGACTCAGAAAATTTCCAAAAATTTAATTATTTCTATCCATCAAATATTTAAACAGGCATCTATGCTTTTCCTCATGGCTCAATTACTTTTTTTTTTTTAATCTCCGCAATAAAAATCTCCCTTTATATGAAATGCAAACAAATTACAACTGTATTTGTACAGTCATGTTAGTTATAGATGTATAGATGTTAGTTATAGAGATTATTTTAAAATGCACTGTATTATAAATAAACCACTTCAGACCTTAGTTCCTAAAAGCTGCTCTATGATTAGCTCCTTCTTTCTTTTAAAACATCCTTCCAATGGAGACCAGGATGACGAGGTTTATTTCCTCATTTAAGTGTCCTCTTAAAATGCATTTTTATAGTCTAGTGTTCTTCTAATCCTTGTATCTTACCTTCTATTTTATGGCTAATTTTATTGTTTTATTACTGTGTTTTATAATCACTGCTCATTTTATGTGCCGTTTTATTGACAGATACTGCTTCTTTTATCATTTTTAAACCCTGTTTTGTACAATGTACAATATAAATAAAGCTATTACTTTAATTAATCCCGGGGCTTTGTTTTGTTTTCTGATTTTTTCTGAAAATATTGTTACCATCTTTTAAACCATATACACACATTGCAGATTTACAGCATGACACAAGTCGGTATGTCCATATTTTCTATATACCACTAAGAACTAAACAAATACTAATAAACTAAAATGATTTAGGCTCATCCAGACACTACAAGAGCTTTGTCCAGTTAAAGATGTGGGCATCCTGAGCAGCACCACAGGCGAGACAAGACGGTGGTTTTCTGTTCCAGACTCAAATCAGATCAGAGCACTCCAATTATTAAGAAGCTCTGAGGTGCAAAGGTGTCAGCCTTGCTGGATTAGTCTTATAGCTCAAGCAATTTACGCTTGCAATCGGTGATGAAGAGGCTATTTACTTCTACCGTGCTGTTTTCAAGGGCTTATTTTGGGCCGCTTTGCAAATAACAGAAAAATTTACCAATTAGTTTAACCTGCACAGACTGCCAAAACAAACACAAAGTAGCCTGATGCTGCAGAGTTCTTAGCTAAATGGGACTGTGGGAGTAGCTCTGGCACATGAGCGCCTCTTGTTTCTTACCTGTAAAATCCACTAAGATTTTGTTATTTTCAAAGAAAAGTAATTGCCACAGATAATTGGAAGATTAAAGTTGTAAATAAGAAGAAAAAAGTCTTCAAAGTCATAAAAATGCACGACACAAACTTTTATTGTTATTCTTTTATATAATATAATTTAGTAGATTGCCTGTGTGGTGTCCTGGAAACTAGTATTTTAATCAAAATAATTCAACTTGTATTCATTTGCATGTCAGAATTTAATCTTGGTGTAAAGTGAAGATTGTACCGCCGAGGTTAAATCCCCCAGACGGATACTCCTGCCAGTATTTAGGGTTAGTTTACCACCCACTTCACCACACTCCGAGAAGACCGGACCCTGGCACGAATGGGGGCTGTTACTGGCCTCACACCATCCACAAGCTGAGTCTCGATCAGAAGGACTCACGCCCCCAAGCGACACCAGGCAAGTGGTCTTCCATACGCCACATTTCAACCCATGTCTGAATCCTGCAGGACTTGTGCGCAGGAGCAGGAGCAGGTGTGGGCAGGATCGGGACTGAAAATCATAATTCTTTGTATGAGCGGATGGAAGAGGGACTGCACAATGCAGGAACGGGACTGGAAATTGTGTCCCTCGCAGACCTCCAATTTATACGGATACTGTCCAATCCAAAAAGATGCCAGTAAAAACTTACCTCTAGTTTTTACGACAGGCAGTTCATAATCATTCATATTATAATTATAAATTATCTGGAAAAAAAAATCTACAGTAATGTACCAACCCTTGGGGAAAAACTCAATATTGGATGTTGTTGCAAATTAATGAAAGAAAGAAAGAAAGAAAGAAAGAAAGAAAGAAAGAAAGAAAGAAAGAAAGAAAGAAAGAAAGAAAGAAAGAAAGAAAGAAAGAAAGAAAGAAAGAAAGAAAGAAAGAAAGAAAGAAAGAAAGAAAGAAAGATTATGATCCATTCACTTTTACAGATTCTTTGTAGTGGAATATTTACAAATCCATTGTATACATGTACATAAACCATCATATCTGAAGCAGATACTTTCTAAAACAGTGTATAGTAGTGTCATCATTACACTCATACATCATTATACGATTGATGTTTGAGTTCGGTTTAGAAAAAGGTCGCAATTTGGGTTAAACAAACCCTTTCACAACATTAACCATTCTTAGGGGAAAGCCGTGAAAGTATATCAGTGATGAAGAGCCTGTTTACTTCTACTGTGTTGTTTTCAAGGGCTTATTTTAAGCTGCTTTGCAAACAAGATAAAATGTCACCAATTAGTTTGACCCACCTGGAGCGCCAAAACAAAAGTAGCCTCACACTGCGACAGTTCTGACCTGAATGTGATTGTGGGAGAAGCTGTGGCACATGAGCAGCTATTGTTTTTACCTGTACAGCCACCACTGACAGCACCTCTACTGAGATCCTGTTGAATTCGTCAAAGCAGCCCCACGCCCCCGTCTGAGCCAGGCCTTTGTAGATGTTCCCACAGGACTGGTGGACATAGAGAGAGAGAAGACAGATAGTCAGAACAACACCCCAGGACAGGAAGTCAGTCAGCGAGGCTCACAGGTGGGAGACTGACAGATAAACCAGGTGGTGAGAGAGACACAGACATATTGCCAATTAGTCAGAAGATATATGGAAAACACTCACTTCACTGCAGTTAGCACAGCAGCAGGCTGAGAGTAGGCGAATAATAACAGGATGATACACAAACAAGGCCTCACGCTAATAAAACAAGGCGTTGATGGCAAAAGAGAATGGCTAAAATGTCTACCACCCACATTTTAGTTTCCTCCAAACACACAAACATCAACTTCGGAGCAGGTGAACAGCCCTCCAGAGAGCAGCTGGACTGGGATGAAGGAGGCAGCTGACTTTTCTTTCCAATTACAGGGCAGAGGAAACCTTCTCTGACGCAAACCATGGCTGACTGGAGGATTGACTCAACTTGTGTGTGTGTGCATAACTGAATATGAGTAACAGCGTGGGGCTCTGAAGCCTGTTTCTAGTGCCTGCGTTCCTCCCGGAGTACATTAGCACTCCTCTCTGACACGTTGCTGCAGTATGCATAGCCAGGGGTGCGCTATGCCTGTATACTGTAATGATGCCCCTGTCTGGGGAAGCAGAAGCAAACCGGATCACAAGATTATGTTTATGCCTCCCTTGACCGCTCTATATGCAGAGAGTGTGTGAGTGAGGGCATATACAAAAGTCAGTGTGTGCATAATGAAGAAAGGTGCAATCAGAGTTGAACTAATTAGCTGCGTTTTTTGTCAAGGTGGGAACTGTAAAGGAAGGAAGAATGTGAGCTGACAAACTTAATGACAAATGCGTACCCTATAGCTGAGAAACATGTTTGTGCCAATACAAGCTGTTGTTCACCTTGTAGTCCATTTGCTCTGAGCAGTTGAATACATAGACCATGATGCCAAGGGCTCTTCCCAGGTCCTTAGTAGTCTCCGTCTTCCCTGTTCCTGCAGGCCCAGCTGGAGCTCCACTCATGGTCAGGTGGAGAGACTGAGTCAGGGTAATGTAGCATCTAAATACACAGAAGTAAGAATATATATATATTTACTGAGGCCTGAGGTGTAGTAACACAAAACCACTGCTGAACGATCCCACGGGTCAATATTTTAACGAGATAAAACAGGAAAAGGTTAAAGGTTGATTTTAGTGTATTATTATGTCCCGCACAAGCAGCAGCATTTAACCCTATAACGTATCCTATTTCATACATGAGATTTGAAGCCCTCTGCATGATCAGTGAGAATTTTTTTTCCTCGAAAAATCTGACATATACAAGAAGATATATTCAATACATGGATAATCCACCAGACAGGAAGCCTTTCCTATGACACTAAATGAGTGTCATTAATGAGTTAGAAGGCAGAACATTACCAATTTTGAAAAGGAATTAATTTTTTAGACATGTTTTTATTATATAATGTTTTTTTTTCTTCCATAATACGTGAGCATTGAGACCCAATAGATCAAATACAAAATTGGATCTTATAAATGGAAATTAATGAAAAAAAAAGTTGTTCAGGAGAACCATTAAATGCTCCAGTTTCAAAGAACTGGAATTTTCTGTCAATAAGTTAATGGCTGACTTCCACTGAATGCCCCCAAACTTTCTGGTGTTGATGACATTTACCTTATTTGATTAAAAAAGGATACATTATTCTCCATTTTACTTTATGAAAAAACAAAGGCTGTTTCACCTGTTTTCTAACCTGACTGACACCAGATGGTATCTCGTGATACCATCTGGGACCCTTCCACAACTGATCTGTTTTCAAAGGAGGGGCCTTATCTAGAATCCCTGCATGTGGTGAGATGAAAAATCTGTCCATCATCTTGACTGATTTGGGGCTACCGAACACCAGGTGGCAACATCCGTTGCTCATGTCATTGTCATTTCTTCCTCCCAGTTCCATTACTGTCAGCTCAAGTTTACCAGCCTCTACCAACATAACCAGGGGGGTACCACAATAACCATGGACTTCTGCACTTGTCCTTTTTCTTTATCCACTAGTGGAGCCATCTGATAGATCAAACTCTTGCCAAACCCGGTCGGAAAAAAGTGAAAACGCTTCCAAAGCCGTCCTCTGTTCATCTTTTAAGGAATGAACATGTGGTAGAGTCGACAAAACACTGGAAATAACCGAGTCCATATAAACCCTCGGATACCTGCCATTGTTGTGTCAGGTTACCTGTTTCCCGCATGCTTTATGGGAACTTCTGGACAAAATAAGTTAATGTATTTATAAGGGTCATCATTTGCATAGATTTCCATATTTCACACAGATGTATATTTTACTAGTGGGGACCCACATTTATATTTAACCCTTGTGGGTACCTGAATTTTGGTTTCAGAGGTCCCCATGGTGTGACTGTGTAAACATTATCCCCATCAACATAGCAATACAAACATACACACACACACACACACAACCATGTATTAGCATTAGCATGAATACAGTGTACATTTGGAGCCACTGAAGGCTTTGGGGAACCAACTAGAACTTCATCAGCACCACGGTCAGTGACTTTGATGGAGATGTAACCAATTTAAACCTGTTGTTTTAATGGTGGGGGAAACTTAAATGTACAAAGGTTACAAGAGGTAAACATAGAAAGGATGCTGTAGTGAAATTTCATAATTTGTTTATGGTTTTGTTTTCATGCATGGCAGGCGTAGTGAGCTGTTGTAATTGTCTCCACCCTTTTGCATAAATATAATTACTTCTGGCTCCAAAAACCCACAAGAGTGGTATCAACCATACAAACAAGTCCATAAAGTAATCGATGACATTACTGTGGCTGAGTACACCTCTTTTAAAAACTACAGGGTCATGAACACACAGTATGTCCTGCACAAAACGGCCTTAGAGGACAGCACTAAATAATCTGAAGCTAGAGGACCCACATAACTTCCAGTTAATACTAAACAAATAAATCATCCTGACATTTTTTTTCCCAAAGCTTTAGAAACACAAGTAACTTATAAAACGAAACACCCAATCCCTTCTGTTGTCAACAGTGTACCAAAACATTTCCGGATTTTGAATAGGCAATTTATTTAACGCAGACATTACTAACAACGTAATAAGAACAATACAAAAGACAATGGAAAAAGTTCATCTGTGCAACTAAAGCCCAGTCACATACACGCTCATTAGATTGACTATACAATTTACATTCCAATAATATATGTCTTTTAATTCTGTTTCTTCAAGCCTAGGAAGTAACTTTCCACTAACTGTGCTCACACTGCATGATAATACAATACATTGCAGCTCATATTTATCAAAAAATAGCGTAAAGCTCTCTAATCCATGGAGGAAAAGCATCAAACTTACGAAAGGCTAATAAAACAAATAGTATTCAGAACTTCTATTTTAAAATCACTGAATCCCCATATCACAGAAGCATCATTTAGTATGGGTGAGACACATGCATCATCAACACCCAAGATCTTTAAATATTTTTAACTCGTTGACAGGAGACTCTAATAATCCCCCAGCTGAACCTGCCAAGACTTTAATTTCTACTTCATAGGTCATAAATTCATCAATAGTAAATGCCAAAGATTTATATTCATGTGCATATTAGATAGATATTAGATTAGACAACTAGAGCAACGTGTTAGCTCAAGGGGCAGCATGACCTATCGCTGGCTGTTTTTTAATTTAGAGCTAGTATTCAGTGTGACTGGAAGAATTCCAATTCTCATATAAAAGTGTTTTGGGTTAAATAGCTGTTAAAATGGTTTGATAATTAAAGCAGAGAGGGGAAAAAATTACCAAAAAAGGCTCGAGTTGAACCTGAAGTGTGTGCTTTTTTTTAAATTTTGGAACATCAGATTATTGTTAGTAGTAGCAGTATTGTTATTATTATTATATTATTATCTTTATTTAACCAGGACAAAAAAAACCCTCATTCAGGTTAAAAATCTCTTTTTCAAGAGTGTCCTGGCCAAGACAGCATCAGCAACAGAAGTTACACAAAAGGGAAATCACAGCCATACATCCACACAAAAATACATAAAAACAATAAAAGTCAGTACTAAAAAAAACACACACTCATACATATACCACCATTCATTTAAAAGTTAATACTTGTACAACAGGTATGACAATGTTCCTTAATTAAAAGCATGTCAAAGCCAAACCCAATTCAATCAATCAGAAAAAAAAGAAAAACATCTACATCCACATTTGTCCTTTTCCCATTCATTTAAAATGACTTTGAATGTATAAAAATAGACCCGTTCCTTCAGTTTAATCTCCTTCTGTAGGTTGTTCCGGGCAGTGGGAGCAGAACATTTAAAAGCTTTCCTTCCCAGTTCTGTTCTGACTTTAGGAACCCGTAAAGATAACAGACCCTTGGGACTAGAAACTATAATTATTCGAGTCATTTCAGCACATGGAGACCACCAAATGGGATGGACGCAAACCTAGGATACATTTGTAGATAAAAGAGTCTGTGTGTGAAAAGATCAATCCAGCCAACTTAAGTATATATTACAGAGATTAACACATATAATACAAAGAGTGGTACATAGTTTAGAAATGTGAATAATGATATACATATTGGGAGATAAGACATGTGTACAATTTGCCGAAATAAACAAAAAAATCAGGGAAAAGTGGATTAGTTGAGGTTAAAAAAACCTTAATAAATGCAGATACAATGAGAAGAATGTAGAGTCAAAGTTACAGTTGAGGCTCCACAAAAAAATTCTGTCTGTAAAGGTTGAAAATACTTGACCCATTTGGTCCAGAGTTTAAAAAAAAGACAGGCTTCCTCAAGACAAAAAGAAAGCGTAATCTTTTCCATTAAACATGTCATTCACTACATCTCTCCCCTCCTGTATGACAGAGACTTCAGGAAGCAACTACTGTCTCGTGAGTACTTCTTTGCGAGTTACAGGTGATGCTTTTATTTCCAAAATTCTTAATAGCAACATTTATTTTGACAGTTCAAAAGTGGTAAAATTGTGCTTGAGTGAAATTATGTTGAAAAAAATTAGCATGTGTAACATTTTTCTCAAATATTAAAGGTTCACTGGGGGAATTTTTTTTTAATCTTACCGAGTGTATTTTTTGTCAATTCTAATCAAAATATCTCATCACATTTAACATACGACACAAGCACCTAATTAGGAACTTGTCTTATTTTGTCAACAATAGATCTTGACTATCTTATTAAGAGAAAAATCTGACATTAGAACAAGTGAGAATTGTCTGAGTAAGATTTCTTGAAATGAAATGTTCAAGATTTATTGTAGTTCTTTATAGATCACTGAAAACTTACTTTTAAGTGTCATTACATATTTTGACTGGAATCCCACCCCGAGGCAAAATATGCAGAATGTAACCCCCCTCACTCTTATTTTAAATATGATTAGATATTTTGACAAGAAATGAAGAAAAATACACTTCATAAGATTTGGATTTTTGCAGTGTTTGTTTTATTCTGTAGTTTAGAGATCAATTTCATAAAAAGGTACTTTGCTGAAAAAAAAAAAAATCATTCTCATACTACAAGCTCTAAATGTTCCCTCAGCCACACGCTTACACATTGCTATTAGCTGAAGCACAACCTCATAAACAAACAACTACATCAAAAAGAAAAATCAATACCTTTTTATTTCTCATTAGCCACCGTTCTGTGGTCAAAATTAATTTCTGATAAGGAACCCTATTTGTTTTCACAAGGTAATCTTAGTAAAACATTTGACTCTAACTGTGAGAGGCTTCAGCAAAGATGATCACGAATGCCGTTACCATCGAGCTGACTCTTTTAATCATCCAATGTGACTCATAATAAATTCACAACTGAAAAAAAAAAAGATTTCATTTCTGCAGCAGCAGTGCAAACACAGCTCTACACAGCCGTGTAACCAGCACTGACAATGTCTTAGTGTCAGCTCAGCCGTCATCCTACATAACCTCATTATATGATAATATAATGTGCTGCTGTGTTTTGATTATCACACAGCCTGATTAGCGACACCAGTGATTGCTTTTCCCGCAGAACCTGTCAGCACTGACAAACAGCCTGTCCATCCAGCAGCAATAAAAACCAGTACCATCATTGACGTGAACTGATGGACACAATCAAGAGTTTATTGATCTGGGCAATAAACACAATGGTTTGCCTTGAATATCAATATAACAATGGTGTTAATGAGTTGCTGGTTTATATATGATGTATAGAGATTGGGGGGGGGGGTGTATCGGAAAACAGAACGAGAGGCAGACGCTCTGAGAAGACAAATGATCCCATCTGTATACAGTGCATCATCCGGATACCGGTGCCAAGCAGGCTTTACGGCTCTGCCCTGAAATATGGCCAAAAATCTCACAATGAGTCGTGGATAAGCATGAAATGACTAAAGCCAGATAGAAGACGTGAGTGCGACATTAAACTGTGTGGCTGTTGCAAGGTGACTTGTTTTATTATATTTCCGTCAGTCTGTCTGATTCATTCTCACTCCACCTCTGTCTCTCTCTCTCTCTCTCTCTCTCTCTCTCTGCTGGTCCCTTACTGTGTGCTAAGCTGGGTAAAATATTCCTGACATTTTGCATAATGGTGCAGCTTTAGAGTTCCTGCAGTAAGTATTGAGCGAATGCTAACATTATGCCGATAACATTCCTGCTGTTATAGATTAGCCTATGTGATTCCTTTTTGCCTAATTATACGGTTGCAGAAGGTGAGCACGCTGTACTCATTCCAGGTTGGTGGTAAACAAGCACATATAGAACATGCCTGTATTTACAACATATGTAACCGCCTTTTGTCTGTGTATCAATCTATCCGCAATTAAACCCTTCAGAGCCACTTTTGTGAGATGGTAAAGGCTGCAGTATATAGACAAGGGTTCATTCATGCTCTGTGTTAAAGATGCAGGTGGATACAGATGGAAGGTTGGGTTCATCCTCTGCGGTAAAATCTGCACTGCAAAAATCTAAATCTTACCAAGTGCATTTTTCTCATTTCAAGTCAAAATCTCATGAGCTTAAAGACATAATCACTTAAAGAGTAACTTTTCAGTCAGTAAGAACTTATGTTTAGACAATAAATGGTATTTGAAGAAATCTCACCAAGATAATTTACATGTGTCCCATTGCCAGTTTTCTTTTTCCTAGTTCAAGATTTTTTTAATAAATGTTTTTGTTAATTCAAGCAAAAAAAAAAAATCTGCCAATGGAACAAGCAAAAATGATCTTGGTAAGATTTCTTGAAATATGATTTTCTAGATCTATTGTCTAAACATGTGTTCTTATATCTCACTGAAAGGTTACGCTTTATGTGATTATGTCTTATTTTAAGTGTGATGAGATATTTGGAGAAAAATACACTAACACTTGGTAAGATTTTTGTATTCTGGGAGCTTGTGGATCCGTATCCAGACGGCGAATGTGGTGCAGTGGAACTGTGGAGGCAGCGTTGATATTTGAAGAGAATCATTTCTGTAAACAGTAGCACTTTTGACTGTGACTGAAAATACTATCAACATATTTATAACAAAAACCCTCCTCAACATCAACCAATCCTCAAAATCAATAGTAAAACCTCCTCTGTTCTTTCTGACTTTCTTATTCATATTTTAAAGGGGGGGGGTGGGGGGGTTATTTTATTATTTTACCTAAATTCTGCTGACACCAGGACCTCAGGACAGTGTTTGGGCAGTGACACACGATAACTTTACAAACAGATGTACCCATTTATGTACATAAAGACTAAATTAGCCTTTAATCATCTATACCAGGGGTCTCCAAACCTGATCCTAGAGAGCCGCTGTCCTAACAGTCTGACAATGACCGTGAGGTTTGCTGGAAGAGGGACACATTTAAAACAGGCAGGATAGCAGCTCTCTACCTCTTACCTGTACAATGCAATCAGTGTATTTACCTGACATTATTTTAAGTTTTAGATTAGTTTGCTCCTGTGTAATTAAGGTTCCAGATCTCTTGGCTGGACCAGCATAGATCTATTTACTACCACCAAAGTCGATTCTTATCTGCTGAAGCTTATCTGCAACGTATTGCACCAACTACAGTTGGGAGATCTGTATTTATAGTAAAAAAAAAAAGAACACTGCAGTGTGACTTCAGAATACTATAGCTTCTATAAGGAAGTGAAGGGTTGAAACTTGATAAAATAATGCTACCTGATGAAAACGTAGACCACACTACTAATTAATATTGACATGTTTAACGCAGTATAGTATCAGCTCTTTGATGGATTTCAACACGTGTAGTGATAACATCTTTGTTAAGGATAGATACACTCAAATTAGCACTATCTGCCCTAATTTACAGCTAGCAGTAAAATGATAGACCTATGGACTATATGGACGTAGAGGTTGGAGGAACATTGAACATTGGAGGGCGGAAGTTTATCAAAATAGTCGTAGGACATCATAGCAGAGCTATCTGTCAAGTGTTGCTACGCTGTTGTTTCCACTTTTAAAATGGCAGTGCGTTACTAGGCAATGTGGTGACGTCACAGGAAGCTATGTATGTGTTATTTTAGTCAACAGGCTAAGATTTTAATTTTTGCAGTGCAAGATAAGATTTGGCCAAGGGTGCCCAACCCTGGTCCTTCAAAGCTACTATCCTTCATGTTTTAGATGTGTCCTTCTTCCAACACACCTGATTCAAATGATAAGCCTGATAATGACCATGAGGTGTCCTGGGAAAGGAAAACATCTAAAACATGCAGGACAGTAGATCTGGATGACCACGGTATATGGCACGATTGATAAAGTCCTGCTCTAATGATGGGGTGAGGGGAAAAAATCTAATAGACAGAGGGACTATAAGACCGGGGGTTTTCTTAACCTCAGGAAAAAAAAAAACACTTAATACAAAGAAAAAAAAGAAACCATTTTAAAGACCAAAATACAGGGCATCGGACAGATGGATATGTGTACCTTTACAGCAGGGGTGGGCAACCGTAGTCTTCCAGAGCTACTATTCTGCATGTTTTAGAGGTTTTCCTCTCCCTGCATACTTGATGGTCCTTATCAGGCTTTTGCAAAGCTTCCTGATAGGCTTATTTGAATCAAGAGGGAGGGTTGGAAGAGGGATACATCTAAAATATGCAGTAAATAGTGTTGAGCACTCCTGATCTAGGGCGGTGGTTCTCAACCTTGGTCCTCAAAGACCGCTATCCTGCATGTTTTAGATGTTTCCCTCTCCCAACACACCTGATTATATATACACACACATTATATATATATATATATATATATATATATATATATATATATATATATATATATATATATATATATATATATATATATATATATATATATATATATATATATATATATATATATATGTATGTATGTGTGTGTGTGTATGTGTGTTGAGTAAGTTGAACTTTTTAAACTGTGAAACTCTAGTGGCTTATAGATGCAGTCTAAAGTGGGCATTCAAAGAATTACAGTTTCTGGCTTCAGTTTTTTCCCCTAAATACAATGTATGTTTTACAAGTTCCATATTATACCCTACCCGTCACATAAGTACCCTTCTCTCAAACACAGAATAAGCAATTTTTCTGCAACCCACTTATTGAATATTGCTTTGTCATGACATTTGCAAGTCCAAACTCTAACTTCTTTGCTGTTATGAAGCACCATTTTGTGTTCAGAAGCAACCAAGTTCATTTATTTAATCACACACAATGGATGATCCAGTTTTTTATAGTTAGTGTGTTACTTGCAGATTGAAATTTTAAGTGTCTTAAACAGCATTTAAGGTCCATTTACAACACCGCACCGCTTCATTTTGTGCTCAGATGTGTCTTGAAACAAATTGCTAGCTTATTTACTTTCCTCTGAACAGTACAAACAGGGTGAAGATGTGAAACACTGTAAGATTGTATCTTAAATCTGTCTTTCTTAAAACTCAGTGCAGCATTTTTTTAAATTGATGTTTTCAATCATACATTTTTGCAACTGTAGGTTACTATCATGTCAGTACAGCATTAATAATAAGATAAGATGCTATTTTATTAGTTTGTGAAACTAACCCTTTAAATTCATCAGTGCCGTTCTTAAAGTGCCCAGGCCTTTCCTTTTTAGCAGCAGTCGGAAAAAAGTCAAGTTGTCATGGGGCAAAAGAAAGATGGCTGGTTTTGTTGAGGACACTACAGAGAACACTGTGTGACAATATCATGGCATAAACAAGATTTTAGCTGTTTTCTCAAGTCATGGATTAAAGGATTTGACATCCAACCCCCTGGTCCACCGTCCATTGTTGAAATGAAAGCCAATGGGAAACTGTCGAACTTGAATTGAGGCGCAGTGAGGGCATGCACCATATGGTGAAGTCTTGCTACACGGCCGTTGATCCGGCCATCAAAGCCCATTGTTTCTGCTTTGTTCTGGCTTCAAAGAGAATACTGGTCAGTCTGGAAAACCACATAGTCAAATGCTGCAGTGTGCCAACCGCCTTTGGAAGACAGGTAGTCACTGCTGTGCAGTAAAACTTTATCAGGGATCCTATGGTAACACGTGCATGTGAACAAATAAGCTTCTGGCCCATTGCCTAAACTCTCAAGTTATGCATAATGACTCATATTTAAATTCTTATAGGTGTCAGATGGTTATTATTAGATGAGAAGCTTGAATTTTCTAGTCAGTTTTTCAATTAGGAGGAAAAAAAGACCAATACTCCTCTACACAAATGGACTTGTAATGGATTTTTGAATAGGCTTTAACTCAACCTGGAAAGACTTGCTTAGTATTCATTCATTTATTCATTCATTCATCTATTTTGAGGGAAACAAGTGCTTGATAGCTTACCAGCAAAAGCTACCAATCACCAAAGAAGTCTGTCCTCTAAACAACATTTCAGTTAATGTCAAATGTCAAAATATTTTCTTCCAGAAATGAAAGCTATAATCACAAAAATAGTCTAGAACAGGGGTCTTCAACTCCGGTCCTCGAGAGCTACTGTCCTCCATGTTTTAGATGTTTCCCTCTTCCAGCACACCTGACAGTCATTCTCGGTCTTCTGCAGAGCGTGATGAGAGGCTGATCATTTGAATCAGTTGTGCTGGAAGAGGGAAACATCTAAAACATGCAGGACAGTAGCTTTCGAGGACCGGAGTTGGAGACCCCTGGTCTAGAACAAGTACATAATATACTGCTAAAGTTATCAGGTAGCTAGTTATGTAGATAGCTTTGTACCCCAGTCACTGTGACAGCAAAGGTAATCTGATTTAAGATGGAAGATATCATGAGTGTCAAGACGTCAGAGTCTTAAGGTCTATTCTGTGTTAAATGAGTCTTTCAGCCTCAGTTTCCTCTATAAGCAACTGTTCTGTGAAAACTGTTGGTTTGATGATCTCTAGGGTGACCTTTAACATCTTATTGATGGACTAGCAAATTACATTCCCACCTGATAAAATCTAAAATTGACTAAAATATTGTTTTGTGAGACAATTGACAGTTTGAGGTGTTGTGACAGGCCCCGTCCTTTGTGGCTCTAATGTCATGTGGCTGAGCCGTGGACCAAATACACGTGACCTTTCATGTGTTTAATGTCATTTTTGACCAAACAAACAAACAAATATATCACTAATCTCTCACATTATGACTAACTGTTGTGTCATAATGGAACACAACAATGGGAGAATATTTGAGTGCATCAGAGAACTGGTATTATTAGGTCATAGTGATAAACATAACCAAATAAATTTGAGCTCTAAAAACGAACATGACAAATGCCAAATCATAAACTACTGGCTTCAAAAAGACAGACACCAAGTATAGTTTTACCATCCACTATTTATACACAGTCTATAGTTCCTAACCAGGATGTAAAATTAATACCTTTTAAGTGCCAATGCTAGCTAAAAAAAATTGTTTGGCTTGTAAAACAAAAACACACACACCTGCCAGTGGCTGATGGAAAATGTTGAATTGCATGCAAGTTTTCGTTTTCATACATTTATCATTCATGCTGGATCACTCGAAGCAGGTTATTGACACAGACGCAGGCATGTCTGACTCTGAGACTGGTGATGTGGTAATTGCCTGACCCAGAGTCCTGCACCGGGTCAGGTACCAGCAGGTGCCCAACCTAGTGAGGTGACATTGATAATCTCATTTAATCGTGGTTGCTTTATTGTGAAGTGAGCTTCACCTCCGTTGATAACAGGCTAAAGATGTCATTGAGCAGCACAGATTACAGATTTACTGACGGCGTGCGCTTCAGCTAAAAATAAAGTCCTTAACAGTGAGTTACTGAGTAGACAATGTGTTAAATCATGGGTCGGGTCGAGTTGCGGGTCTAATGTATGTGGGTATGGGTGGGTGAGGACTGGACTTGAAAAAACATGTGGGTAGTGGGTTGGATGGTGGTACTCAGCTGTGCAGATACAGGCAGGTGCAGGTTTGGAAAAATGGATCTGTGCAGGAGGACTGCGACCTGAGCCACAGTATAAGTGAGACCTATGCAAATGTAGTTGTATTCATACAGAATTCTGGAAGAATATCTATGGTGTGTGGAGTTCCTTTAGAAACAATCTCAGTGGATGTTTTTTATTTTATTCTTTCCCTTTTTCCTGCAGGTTAAACAGAACATTCCTGTTAAAGCTGTAAGATACACATTTAGCTCACTCAGTCAATGTAAAAGGTTGTTCTATTGAGTATTTTTATAACACGATGAAGCAGCTGTCACCTTGAAATGAAGTGTAACAATAAAACAGCCGTGATATCATTTTATCTGTACAGGACTGTATTCTTTGATGTTCAAGTTGGGTTTTTCATAATAACAATGTAATTATTTTAGGTCAAATAAGACAAGATTTTCTTCTTTGGCTGGTTAAAAAAATAATAATTCCCAGTACATTTTTGAAGATCACTAACCAATGACAAATGAGGTAAAAAGTTAATTTTCCGCCCTGTACCTCACTATACCATCCATTGTACAAATGTCAGCCAGAGGCAGCTAACATTAGCTTAACGAGGATAGTTATTTAGCTGTTTAGCTGTCATTTCAGCAAAACTGACAACTGCAATTAAAACTGAAAAGCCTGCTTTTTGTTGCCCGTGTATGAAATAATGAACCTGTTGTTTGAAAAGTTACAGAGCATCATTGTAAGTAGACTGAATACGTGCATGCTGTGCAAGACTGAAACATTTGATTGAAAACAGAAAGGAGGGTGGACTCCTTAGTTATCATTCGCAATCGATTTACATATCAGCCAGGTGACAAGCAATCATACCTGTCTGTTAGAGGAGTGATGACTAATCGCGGTGTGTTGCCCAGGTATTCATAGGAGTAGAGAAACTGAGCATCACAGATGTTTGCGAAACAATGCTTGTCCTTGTCATCCCACCGATGTCTCAGCTGAGAGAGCCACACGAAAGCCTGAGAATTCTCCACCTTAAAAAAAAAACAAGCTGAAAACCAAGTGCCAGTGCTTCAGATAAAGCCTGAAATAATCTTTGCTTTCCACCCTCTAATTATGGTAATGGCATACATAGCTTGAATATCTTGAGTGCATTACTCACTGGTAATAGCCTCTCAAAAAATGCCGCAGCAATCACCATGTCTGCATAACAATTTATACAGAACAGGTTCTTGTAGCAGATTGATCCCCCCCCCCACCTTCTGTGCGATCATCTTGGCCACTACGTCTCTGGCGTGGACATCGATAGTGCAGATGGTCATGACCTTTTGCCGATCGCCAGGTGAAAGCTGGCCAATCAGCATGGAGATAAGAGTGTTGAGCTGGGCCACCTGCTTTTTATAATACTCCTTCATGGCGTTGTCCTGTCCCTCTTCCAGGCGACGGAAAGCCATGCCCACATCTGAAGTCCACCAGATCTGAGTGCAGGTCAGTGCAACCTGAACACAGTCAGAGAAATCACAGCCAGATTGATCAAATGCACATCTGTAATAGTTTCTTTGTTATTGTTTTTTTTTTTTTTTTTATCCAGAGTGTTAAAAAAAACAAAAGTAATAATTAATTATGTCCCTACTAATTTGATTTTCAAAGAAAACTGGTTCTGGACTGCGTGTTATCTGCAGTAAAAAAAAAAAAAATGTCCTTAATATAATTATTGCAAGGCTTGCTTCTTTTTTTCTTCTTCTTTCTTCTGCCAGGTGCAATTTCAGCTCAGGTTTAGATGGGAAAGGATGACATTTGTGTTAAATTTTAACACACTTGCACACAGAGCAGTAAGCTTTACAAGCCGAGAGTGTTAACAGGGTTTGTACAATGTTCACCATGTAAACTTTACAACTTTTAAGACCTTTGAAATATAATTTAATACCCATTTCTGTAGTAAATACTCCAGGGGACAGAAAACAAAGATGCAGACAGTCTCCAAGTACAGTCACAGTAATTTCATAACAAAGACAATCACCTTTTTTCACAGTAACAGAAAACAGGAAATCGCACACACACAATGACAGAGTAAAACTCAATCGCCAGTTGACTACTCTCATTTTTTCTTTGGACCATCAGTGGAATAAAATGGGAAAATGCAGCATTTAACATATATGCTTATGTGTTCTTACATTGTATTTCAATATGATGAACTGGAATTTTATTTTTCCACATGAAAACCTGCTTCCACTTTTCTACATTTTAAATGCAAACCATTATTACCTTATAAAATTTAGGTTACTTTAAAAAAAAAAAAAAAAACTGGATCCCATCACAACGAAAGTATTCTTTAATACACATTTTTACACATTTCCAAGAAAAATTTCCCTTGTGATAGTTTTTTTTATTTTTTCCAATATTAGTTTATACTCTTTTGGTGAGGTAGAAACACACAAAAATAAATGGTTTAAGTAGCAAACACATAACTCAAATGACTAGTGCTTTTGCAAGTCCAATCATTTTAGCTAATTAAAGGGTCAATGTTTGTCTGCTTTCATAAAATGTCTTGAAAACCTGAACTCACAACGTTGCAGAATGTAGGTTTTGAACTAATACTCTAAGGTACAGAGTGTAGTGAGAAGGTGGCGCTATGCATAGCTCGTTATACAAGAGATGGAAGTTAAGTGCAATGGATGACCAAAGGCACTCTACTACTACTTTTGAAAATGTGGCTCCAAATTTCAGTGACATTTTATAAAAACACAGCAATAAATGCCAACAAAACCTGCACAGAAGTATAGGCTTTTTATCAAATCTGACATATTAATTAGCCAAGAGTATCAAAAAGGCATAGAAAAAAACCCTACATGAATATTAACAACAGGCTCTCACTTTTCCACATAATGCACTCAAACAGATTGCAAATTTGCATGTTTGGCATTAGTAAGTATTTTTACTGGGTGGAATATGCATGAAAGGCGCAGATATGATTTTGGGTTCCATTCCATCAGGTGTTGGGTGAGATGACTAATGGACAAAATCAATAAAGTGTCAGATCTATGAATGTGCCTCTTTTACCTGAGCTGGGTAGTCGAACAGCCACTGCTCTCTGGGTTTGTCCTCGTAGGCTGTGACGGCCTCTGTCATCTCATGTCGAACTGTGGAGCGCATGGTATCCATAACCCGGTTCAACCACACCTCCACCTTACATTAAAAAAAAAAAACAAAAACACACGTACAATAAAAAAAAACAGCCGTGAATACAACTGGAGAAAAAAAAAACATTTAGATGTCTCTCACATGAGCACCAACGGGCTCGCTTATCAATGGCCCCTAATGAGGTCATTAATAAGCATTAGAGTGGAAGTGGAGTCAGGCAAATACTATGGGATATAATGGAAAATTAATGGATTTATAGGCTTTGATATGCAAAATCCCAGGGGCAACGACAGACTCATTTTCATTTGTCTCTTTTATTGTGGCTGGTGATATCTATATATATGATATATGTTTTTCTTCAATATCTGTGCTTTAAAAGAAAAGGGAAGGTAAAAGATAAAGACATAAACTTGGTAACGTTTAAGCTGCCTCAACTACAGGTAGATTTGACTTTGATTTGAAGGAATGACTCATATCCAAAATGGAGAATAGGGGTTCAAAATCGGGGATTCTGGATCGGGTATGTCAACTTCTTTTATCACACGTATCTTGGGGAAAATGATGAAAAACTCACCAGTTTTGTGTTGTATATCCATAGACAGCTAATGCATAAAGTGAAACAATATCAGCAAAGATTTTTGAGTATTATGAAAGCACATGCCCTTTAAAACATAAAAAAATAACAGAATCTTAGATAATACAAAATGCAATATTGATACCTACATACATAGGAAGAGGAGCCATTACTGTTGATTTGATCCATTCGAGGCTTATTACTTAAGGGACCATTAACTTTGATCCACACATAGTACATGACAATGATGCACCTTAATACTAGATACACCCATTATAAAACACAACAAAAGCAGCGGAATTCAGTTTGTAGACATCCAACAAACAGAGGTAATGGCAGCATCCATGAGCTCCCTCTGTGGATATAAACACTCACTCTTAATTTATCTTCCAAAATATTACCTTTAGGTTTTGGTAGAAAATTAGCTCCATAGAGAGGACCCAGCATAGTGCATACGGAAATACTGCAAGTAAAAGTAGCAGCATGGCAAATGGATAAACAGTCATAAAGTTTGCATTTATAAAAACAATTATCTGTGTTGTTCTGGCGTTGAAGATGAACGTTGATGCTTTATGATAAGGTTTTCAGTGTATCGTAGTGTACACTTCAAATTCTCTGCAGTAAATTGAGATTTTTTTTGTTTTTCATTTCATTTCCCATTTTAATCACAAATGCTTAATCTGCATGCGTAGAAGATTATTGTTGTATTGTACCTGTCCGGTGCAGTCACAGCTCTGATTAAAGGGGACATACTCCTCCTCTTTGCTGTACATGCCCAGACCGGTCTTAGAAGGATTCCCTTCTCCATCTGCTTCAAATCGCATCTTCGCCATGTTGTCAAACAGCTTGGACAGATGCTTCTGGACCTGAGCAAACACACAGCATGACAGACACACTCAGCTCACGCTCAGATTGCAGGCAGCTCACACCGTGGTGGGTATTTTCTTTGGTTACTGTTTTTCAGACTTGTTAATAGAAGGTGAGACCTATGTTCTGCAGCAACTACTTCTTAAAGATAGATTTAGTGGCAAGTTTTGGGTAACAGTGATTTATTTCTCTGAGGTGGAAATGTATGAGACAGTTTCTTGCTGATAGAGGAGGGAGTAGAATCTATGCGCGACATTGCCTCTGTGTGGACACTGAGGGTACTGCAGCATTAGTAAAACCAAATGGTGCATTGTGCAAAACTGTCAAACTAAGAGATTTACAAGGCACATAAAAGTATAACTACTGCTTTTTCTGGCATCAAATTCACAGCTACAGAATGAATTAAGTCACCTGGTGTGGGTTGGTCCCATTGGACAGGATGTCTAACAGATCAGCTGAAGAGATAAAATAAAACCTGGGGAAGGCGAGACGCTTGGTGTCCAAGTACTCTGCCAGAGCTTTTTCACACAGAGACAACCTGGAAAAGAAACATGTATCGACAGCGTACAGCGTGTTCAGGTGCACATGTCGACACGAGGAAGGAAAAGCATCTTTTATGCACTCTCACCTGCTCTGGATGTCCTCCAGTTTACCAAACAGGCCCGGTTTATTGGTAGCCTCGACTACGTTTGGTGTTTCATGCAAGGCGTTTGCCAGCTCTTTGAAATCGGCATCAATCCCCTCAAAACGCCTGGAGTCCTGCAGAGAATTTTCATGAGGGAACACGGCCAGAGGATTTAGTTAGCCACAAGAGAGAGTGAAGAATCAGAGGTTTAATAGCAAACATCTGGGTTTAAGCACAGCTGAACATCATGGGAGCAATTAAAAAGCTGTGTAATCTCAGCTCCTAAACTAGGAGTGCAAGCCAGTTAATGAATTCTTAATTAACATCTATGACAGTCATGCTACTTGGGTTCATATGGCAAAGACAAGAGTGTAAGTTAAGGTCTGCATAGATATTAGCTTATATGTCATATCTGCTTGTACATTAGTATGGCAATAATTTAGTGTCAAAACTTAGAAAAATAAAACAAACAAAAAAAACATGTTCTGCAAAAGCTCTCCTATTCATTCCAGTCATTTTACATTACACGACACTGAAAAAGCTGAATTATCATGTGGATCCAACTAAAACTGGACTTCAAATACATTTCACATATATGTGCATACAGAAACTTTAGCTCGACTAAAATCAAAGTTTTAATAATTGGGATAACACACCAAGATAATGTTATAGAAAGTCATTCTACCCCTGCATGTAAACAGACAATTCAGATTGAAATGGGATGGTACATATGCTCGAGTTCTGCACCAAATACTGGTTCAGAAGTCGAACATCATGCATCTCATATACATAAAAAGTACAGCAGAAAAAAGTATGCTATGTACAAATTTGTGACATTATCCATTGCCGTGCCAGTTTACCTCTGGATTTCTTACTTGTTAGCTTGCTTTTGAATATTGTTATGGTCTGTGACGTTGTCCTAACAAGCTGAAAGAATGTGTATCACTACCTATCATAGTGAAGGCAACATGATTTCACAAAAAAAAAACAATTACACTCCTGTGCATGTAGACAGACAAAGACAACAGACAAAAATAATGTTCTGACAATGCAAAATGTACTGTTTGTTAATTAATAGTATTCAGACAGTTGTGTTTTTTAAATAACACATGATGTGAATGTGTCTGTATCTTACACACACACACACACATATATCAAACTGCACTAGCAATAACACTGTTTTGGTCCACACAGGCTACGTCAAAAGATATTCTGAGTTCTATGTTAACTCTGCCCTGTGTTGAAGTCCTGAAGGAGGTCAGACGGAGAAACAAAAAGAGAAAAGTGTACTCTGCTGGCAGTTGGACTGCAAACAAAAACATGTGTTTTGCCATGATGTAAATCTGATGTTTTTAAAAATATGCTGAAATGGATTCCTCCATCAACCTAAGCTTACAAACAACAGCCAAAATATCACATGATTTGTGTGTCAACCTGATTCCTTCTGCACATTTGCCAACATATGGCGTCCTATCAGAAAATGATGCTATGTTTGGTTTTACTACCAATGAAAAAATTATTAAGTTATGCTATATACACACACACATTAAATACATTATATGATGTGCATTTTGTATTCGCAAAATAAAATGCATTTGTGTATGTCAATGACAAGTTTGGCATGAAATTACATCCATGCTTCCTATGACGTGCGGTGCATGTACATATTTGCGAATTTGTGTGGAACCTCAGGCAGCTGAGAGCGGATGTCCTCTGAGCCAATGAAGATGCTTTCAAGGTGGGTCCACGTCCGCTGCACCTCGAACCAGATGGAGATGACCGAGTCAGCCACAGACAGCTTGCTCTGCCACGACGACACTTCATCCAGGAAGTAAGCGATGTATTTGGACGTCATGAGATTCTGCAGCTGGACCTGGTTGTCCTCCAGTGTCTCAATAAGCTCTTCATCAGTGCGCAGCAGAGGCACCTGGGTCCTGTGGTGGGGCTCATACTGGAACTGCATACCTGGACAAGATCAATACGCTCCATCAATAGGTCATAAACAGTGTGGGATAAAAAAAAAAAAAAAGTCACGCTGTTGCATTTTGTTTACAACAGCATGTCTTCTGTTCTACCTGTCCAGGTGGAATTGAGCTCTGACAGGACTTTCTCCATTCCCATCTCCTTCACAGCTTTGTCCACGATCCCTCTCACCTCTTCTTCAAAGCAGTGCAGGTTCAGCTGCAGCAGGTCGGCTAGTGTGGTCTCCTGATCAGAACAAAACACGACATTACTTTAAATATGAATTAAATAATACACACTTCCACCAGAGTCTCTCAAAATTACAATCAAGGACTCGTCTCAATTTGGTCATATTTCCATAAAACATTTTAAAGAAATATCAAGTGCAATTCACACATGTTATAAATAGAGGCGACATTAACTAATGAGCTTTATGGAATACCATGAAAGACACCAGGGACAACTGGTCAGACAATATGCGACTACTAGTCATTTTTGATATTTAAATATAAACTTGGATCGTATCGCGAAAATTTTAATAACTGAACACTACCTCAATTTCTTTTTTTTTTTTTTTTTTTACAATTTTGCTCTTTTGTCAAATTTGTGTAATGTGATGTTTCAAAAATTAAGTTATGATGCAAAATAAACCCACTGTAAAAATAAAACATTCACTGTTTTTATTTTTTTGTCAATGTAAAGGAGATGATATAAATATATATATATATATATATATATATATATATATATATATATATATATATATATATGTGTGTGTGTGTGTGTGTGTGTGTGTGTGTGTGTGTGTATATAATATCCTATCACATTCAGACTCTTGTTCAAAGTTAATTAAATCCCCTTTACTTCACATTCAGAAAAGTTTATAGTTTGGTTTAAATATTAATGAGTCAATTTACTAAACCTAAGATTTATTATTTATAATTACTTGGAGCTATTTCATCAGTTATGAGATATGAATATAAGTAATAAAATATGGTTTCCAGTGAAAGTGATCTCTTGGTATTATGGTGTCATCAGGGGCTGCATGTTGGTTGGTTTCTGTTCTGCATTTTTAAGGAAAAATAACATTTAAAACACTTAAAAACAAAACTAATATACATTTTCAAGTCATTATTGACCCTAACCCTCCATGGCATAGTCATCTGCACCACAGAATGACCCTGAACGTCTCTGGTGATACATTTTGAACAGCGTTAGAGTCAAACATTCGCAAATGGGCAGTTGATCTGGCAGTGACATGCAAGACACGCTACGACTACAACCAGTGTTCCATATGGTAACACTGGAATAATTTTAAATCCAAGACTTCAATAGCCTAAAGCAGGGGCCTCCAACCCTGGTCGTCAAGATCTACTATCCTACATGTTTTAGATGTATCCTTCTTCCAACATGCCTGGTTCATATGATAAGCCCATCATCAAGCTCTGCAGAAGCCTGATAAGGACCATCAGGTGTGTTAGAAGAGGGAAACATCTAATACATGCAGGATAGTAGAGTTTGAGGACCAGGGTTAATGACCCCTGGTGCAAAGTGTAGGGCTATTACTGATTTTTGTATCAAATGTATGGTATGGTGGAAAGGATTTTGCTATGGCAGTGCACCACGGCAAAACCTAACTAGCAGAAACACTCAAATATATTGAATGAGACAAAATGAGGGCTCATCTGAGATCATGCTCACAAACATGGTTTCTGCCTGAGACATGTTTTCTTTCAAATAACTCTCCCATTATCACGTTCTATATCACAACTTTAGTGACTGTTTATACATTTATATACAGTGCTTTTAAATCAAGCTGTACTTTCTTTGTTTTACCAAAGTAGAAGCCATTAGTCCCTAATCCTAACCTAATCTGTATAATAATGCTCTCATCCTAACCAGCTAATACCATTACCATTTGGAAATTAACAGTAATAATATTTACTTATCTTACTGAAGGAAAATGTAATGTGCCTGAATTATACTCACAATATATTTGCTGTTCCAGTTTAGTTAGACATGAACAGAATTTCTCAGGTTTTACAGGCTTTCTACCCACAATTCATAGAGAAACTACATGTTATGATGCTGGTTTCAGTTAAGCGAGGACAGCATCATGAATACAAAGCATCAGCCACCAGCCATTATAAGCAGACTGCAGGGACAGCTCCAGGCGCTGTGACATGGAACTACAAGCTTCAAGAAAATATGCATCAATAAATTTGACTCTTATCTTTTTTACCATTAAGATCCCTTTCAAAAAGAATGTCCTAGTATATTTCCAGACAACATAGTGTACTTTTAGTTTGTGCTTAGAAAAAGCAAAAAGATGGAAATTCCAAAAGCTGTCAAGAATATTGGGAGAGGAGGGGGGGAGGGGGCGATTCCACCCTTGGCTGAAGTGAACAAATTGATGTACTGATAGAAACAGGAAATCAGAAGAAACATGTGACCCAAATACTAGCAGTAAGAGATGAAATCATGTGTTGACTAAAGGGGAACTTCTAAAAGCAAGAAACTGACTGTCCCAAATTTGTCCATCACCGGGGTTCTGCGGCGTGATTTCTATCTAACTCAAGGGTGTCAAACTCATTTTAGTTCAGGCCCACATTCAGGCAAGTTTGGACCATTAAAATATTAACATAAAAATAGATATAAATAATGTCACCTCCAAACTTGCTGTGAATATGGAACCTATTATTATTAATATCTAAGACAGTGGTTCTTAACCTGGGTTCCATCGAACCTTAGGGGTTTGATGAGTCAGTCTCAGGGGTTCAGCACAGGTCAAGACACACACCTGGCTCATATGATTCATGATGCTGCACCCCACTTGACCATTACTGGCTACAGGTGGTCACATTAAATTTTTTCGCCTATCTGTGCTGCAGGCACTGTCATGATGGTACATTGTATGATTTCTTTAGTATTTTAAGCCATACTAACTTTGTTGAGCAAAAGAAGAAAGTGGTTAGACCATTATGTACAATATGGATTCACATGTATTAAATCATATTTTATTTTTCATGATCCTAATGAGGATAAAACAGGTTCAGAAAATAAATGATAAATACAATAACTAATAAGTAAGATATGTAATTCATGCAGTTCATGCATTGTATTGCTTTTGTTCTTTGAACACAGTAATGTTAATGCACAATTCATTTTGTGCAACAGTAAAACATATACCTATGTCTTGAATTAGAAGAAAAAAATCCTGTTTTATTTTTCAATAAAGAAGGGTTTGTTGAATGCGCATATGAAGCTGGTGGGGTTTAGTACCTCCAACAAGGTTAAGAACCACTGATCTAAGTGTAAGTTTTTTTCATCCCATGGGCCCTGGGCCTTGGAGTGGACCCTTCAACAAGAGAGGATTAGGGCTATAGGTAATAGAGTCTCCAGTATAATAGTAATATTGTAAGGGCTCAACAGCAGAAGCAGGGGGTGGGATTGGTTGGTGGGCGAGTGTCATGTCATAGAAATTGAAAACTGAGAACATATGTACTGCAGGTTGAGCATCAGTTATACTCTTACTGCTCATGCCAACCTCCAACAGAACAATCACAGACAATCAAAATGGTCTTTTTGTTAGTATTTAAAGGTCTGCGTGCTGTAAAAAAAAATTAAAAACAAGAGTTCAACATTCCCTTCTAATAGTTGAAGTTGTTGCTAAAAAAACAAATGAAATGAAGAGTTGGGCTGAACTGAAGCAGTCATCCTGGAGTCAACGTCAAAACATTGAAGGCAAAGGAAAGCAACAAAGTAATATGACTCACTGCTCCGATGATAAATATGATTAGACAGGCTTTCAACATCACACACGAGTTCCCTGTTGTTAGGTGGCCTGTTGTGGAAAATCTACAGGAGGAAGTGACTTTCAAGTATGAATCACCATGGTTTTTTCGGTGTATCTTAATATATTATCTACCTATTTTTTTTTCAACATTTAATACGAGCAGTCACATGTCAAGACCAGTGTCTACAGTTGTGGAAAAAATGATTAGAGCATTGAAAGTCATAAAAAAAAAGGTTATGCAAACAAGTACTAATTCCTGCGTGTGTCATGAGGCTGAAGTAGACAGTAAACAAAACATGTCATATCTAAAAG
Source organism: Siphamia tubifer (assembly GCA_020466265.1). NCBI lineage: Eukaryota > Metazoa > Chordata > Actinopteri > Kurtiformes > Apogonidae > Siphamia > Siphamia tubifer. The sequence goes on along the minus strand of CM035801.1, from coordinate 34,756,488 downwards.
CACTATTTTTGTCATTACAATGTCATAGCTAATGATGTAAGAACTGAAGTTTCGGTTGTTATTAAGAAAACATTGGACGTGTAGATATCAGCTCTTAAACTAAACTTTTATGAGATATTTTTGTTGTTATGATTAGACTTGTCCAAACAAATGGACCTTTAGTTGTAACAGGCATTAAAATGAACAAGAAATTAAAGGAAACAAGGGCTGGCTAATAATTGTTTCCCATCCCAGCCCTAAACATAGCTAAAATACAACATAAATCCTTCTGTGGACATTTACAGGTATATATGTGCAGATTCAGAGTTTACTTACTACATTGTGAAGCATTGTTAAAATAAACAAATTCCACATATCTAGAAACTGCAGGTTCTTGACTCTAGATGGGTAACTTTGTGTTGGAATTACAAGTCTTGCTCTATAAAGAACTACTTATCTAAAAGCTGATATCAAAGCAAGCCAATTTATCCCCTGTAATACATTTTTGTACAAACTAAACAGCTGGTAAGTGCAAGCAACTCTCATCTGATCTTCCTACTGCAGTACAAACAAGCCCAGTGAGGATGCAGACAGAGCCGGGGAAGAAAATAAGAAAATAATTGGAGAAAACTGCCTTGTGTGTGTGTGTGTGTGTGTGTGTGTGTGTGTGTCCCATTCCCTTTTCCCCTAAATTATTAGGTCGTATTATTAGAGCCAGCACTTGTTCCAGATATAAAAAATGAAAAATTGTTCAGCTCATGAATTCAGATCCACAATATGAAAGTCATCAAAGGAACTATTCTTTCTAATTTCTTTGAATAAATTGGAAACCTGGCCCATGGTGAATCGCACTCCAGTAGCAGCCATCAGCTGATGCCAGTGTCTGGGTCGAATGGCAGGATTTTGCAGCTCTGCGACGGCCCGCAGGGAGATGAGGAGGTTCTTTACTCTGCTGTCCAAACCTGTGAAAGCGTTCCATGCTCGCACCTACGAAAAGATAAAACAGCGATGAATCAGTGCAAGCGGGGATGACGGAGCTCACAGCTGTAACGTGTGTTTTTATTTTGTTTTATTTATTGGAATCCTGGAGAGTTTAAGCTTTCAGTAACACACAGCAGCAGTGCTACCTTTGCTAAAGGGCATGTAAGTCCCAGTTGCAGTTGTGAGTAACATGTTCAACAGAAGGAAAGTATTGCTTGTGTTTTCCTACTGTTTTGCCATGGACCACGACACTTAACTCCCACTTGTTGGATATTACCCGGCAGAAGCCTCAGGGGCTGAAAAATAAAGCCTATAAGTGCCAAAACCTGCTTCCCCTAGACTCCCATGTTGAAATTACACTGGTCTACAAATAAAATGCTAATGGAATAAAACTAATGAAATGTACCAGCACCATACCAGCTTGCATATAGAGTTTATAGCTAGTGCAAATTCTCAGTTGGGCTCTTCTACCACACTGCAGTACAATATAAAATATACATCATTTAAAACCATCACACCATACACTTCAGTAATCCAGTGTTGCATTTATATGATATATAGTAAGACATTCACTCACTCACTCACACAATATAAACAATATTTGAGAAAAATATTTGAACAGTTGTGTTTTGTCTTCTTGTGGTGGACTTCGTTAAACTGGCTTACATCATTTGGCTGCGTTACGCTACACTCACACAACCATCTGAGTAGCAAAGGAATCAAATCTGCTTCAAAACGAAGGAGCCAATCAGTAACGCAGGGTGGGACAACCTGGTGGTGTTGTGGCCGGTGGCAGTGTAGTCTTTTCAGATACACAACAATGGCAGCGTGTGTTAGGTATATTATAGTATTAAGCATTTCAGATCAGATGATGACTTTGGATGTCAGTGGTTTTTGGGCCCTTAGGGATTAAAACATTAACCAGAAATCCTTCCATACGACGACATTAATTAAATTGTATCATACAACTTTACTAATATTTTCAAATTTATTTAATTTAAAACCTGGGAAATGACACTTTATACCTCCCTGACTTTTCGAGGTTTTTCAGTCCATCCATTTGGTTCATTTCAGCTCACAATCCCCCAAGCCACACCGTTTTCCTCTCTACCCTCACCTCTTTATCCAGCCCTCGTATGTCCTTAGAGAAGCGTTTGCACTCTAGCTCCATGTCCTCCACGTGGATCTCTCTCCACGGAGTCGTCTCCCACGCTGCCATGCTGGAGTCCACCACGTTGATCATGTCCCACAGCTCTTTAAGCAGACTCACCTCACGTCTACAGTGTGAGGAAGAGGAAAAAAGTAGCGAAAAGGGGGAAAATGGCTGTGTTTCAACTCCTTACTGTGAATGTAAAAAAAAAAAAGTGGCTCTGCTAGAACAGCTCATTAGTTTTAAATTTGTCACTGGGGTTCACCGTGTTCCCTCATTCGCATCCATTTTTGGGCTTTACCTGCATTGTCTGAGCTGTTTGTAGTCAGAGATGGTGACCTCAAACAAACTGGCAGACTCCACCAGGGAGGCCATCACCACCTCCCGCTCCTGGACTTGCTGATGGAAAGAGTCCAGCATGTGGTAGGGATTCTCACTGTCGAACCTGGATAAATGCATGAGCAGTAACACACACACACACAAACACAAAGACAGAATGACTCAGGCTGTGTTTAGGTAATGGACTCCTGCACTTTTGCCAAGCCTGACTTGGCTGCTGCATTGCAAGACCAAAATCTCTAGCATTACATCTCCACACTGCAACAATTAACAATGACTTCCGTGACATTAATGGGAAAATAATCACCAGGTTATTAAGAGACCAATTACACACATAACTAATCTGACAATTAGACATTATGACAGAGCATCTCTACCTATGAATTAATTATCATTATGTTAAGATTCAATTAGCCTTGTCGGATGTGAGAGCCTCGAGATAAGACTTCTGTATTATTAAGTGAGAAAGCGAGAAAGGTGACATTCTTATCTTTTCAAAGTACTCACTAATTTTCGAAATTGTGGAAAAATGTGGTGCCTTGACTCACTAAACCCCCAAAAATGCTATAGAATTTGGTTAAAAAAATGGACGAAGGACGAAGATTTTCATTGGTCAAACATTGAAGGTGAAACATTTTGTATCAGTCCATTAACAATCTGGTGCCAAAGGTTAAGGTCAATAATTAAACAATCTAAAGGTCACTACATTTTAAAATGTCACTCATTTTAAGTAGTAATTGTAATTTTAAGTGAGAATTTCATCTTGCACCAGCAAGTAAAGTAAAATAATTAACATTAAACAATGTTCTGCAAAACAAAATACAATATTACCATTTCCATTCATTTTGTTCTGTGAGGCTTATTATTATGTAAGTATGAAGCGCTTCTGAAACATTTTAATAGTTACTTAATGATACTATTCAATTATTTCTACAATTTATTATTATTTCATGTGCACTGTGCTCTCATATATTTTCAATATTTCTAAATTTCACAAATTAAGCCGTTTTCATTTTACTTTGGATATTCCCAAAATACAGTGAATTAACTATGTGTATGAAATGATCTACAAATTAAATATCAAAATATTTTTAAAAATTACCGCGGAGTTAAATACCAATGAGTACCAAATTTACATTTATTCCATCTGATGCAGTTCGGATTGTGTCATCATGTTAAATATAGACAACAAACAAGTGGTGCCAAGCAGAGCAAGCCCTGCTCCTTACACATATTTCCCCCATTATAAATAAATGGGAAAATTTTTTGAAAATTCATAAAAAAGTTTAACTTTGACCTGCTGTTCCATTCTGGGTCTATAAAGTCAATTTGTTATGAATTCAAATTCAAACAATAGTTTTGTTTTCAAATCCAGTGAATGAAACTTAGACCTACTTTTCCTAATATTTAATGGGATCTCTTCTTCATCACTGGCAATATATAAACCAAATTTGGTAAGAATTCAACCATTAACTTTGCTGCTACAAATATTTGAAATGTCGCCTATTATAAGTAAATGGTGGGGAAAAAATGTAGAAAATTTTTTTTCATTTTGACCTACTTTTCCTGAAATGTAAAGAGATCTATTCTGGGTCACTGGCAATCTATAAAGCAAATTTGGTATGAATTTAACTCATAGTAACCACAAACAATGCCCTTTGCCTCTGCTTCGGGGGATCGGGGAAGAATATACCCCTTTCACATGAATCCCAATAACACAGCCTTCTGTTTAAGTTTCCCATAAACTATAATATATTAAAAATCAAAGCTACAAGAAAGCAAATATCGATTGTACCTGAAAGGACCATTTTGGTGGAAATGCTCCTTGAAGCTGTGCTGTTCGACGTCAAACGAAGCACACTTCCTGTGAAGGCTTGCCACCTCGATGGCCTGCAGTGGCGCGACCTGCTGTTTGACCAAAACTGCTTGCTTTTTCACATTCTTCCACTTTTCTGGTAACTCCTGGAGGAAGAAAGATAGATAAACAGATAGATATAGATATAGGATGACAAGCACAGTGTGCAAGAAATGACAGATGATGAAAGGCCAGCAGGAGGAGTACAGAACAACACAGGTGTGTGATGGAAGGAAAAGTAAGAGAAATGGCTTGGTTTCATGTTTTATTTCATTTATTTATCTTGAACATACAAACAATATCAGCAAAAACTAAATAAATGAATAAATAAAACAAGTAAATAAAAACACAGTGAACCCACAATTGTCACAAAAATGTGGGTTCACTGTTCCATTCAAAATTGAAAAAGGATGGCTAGAGTCACAAATAAATACTGCATACCTCACTTTTATTTTCAGTTAAAGCAGAAAAAAACATATTGTTTAAGCATAGTCACACTGCATGGCATCCAAAAAGACTCCCCCTGGCCCTGTTGGCCAGAGTATTATAAAGGCTAAGCCCCTTCCCCGGCCCAACCATTATTCAATTAACAAAACAAAATACATTTTTGACCTTTCCAAGTCATACCATAGGTTCCACATTAAACCCATTCCCACAGTGACATACATAAATCATCAACAATGATAAAGCATTTATTTTCCAAGTCATCTTCACCTCAATTACTCCACACAGTTGAAAACCCCCCTTCACCCAGAGCACATATGGTATGGCTGGTATTTTTCCTTACCATAAAAGGGCAGCTGCTTCACCTGCTCTGGTTCATCCCCCAAGCTCAGAGGAGGAGGGGCCAAGCTGGCAGCAGCGTAGATAGATAATGAACTATTAATATGTGTATTGGTATGACTGTTTAAAGTTTTCTGTAGGGGATGTGTTGATAAATATACCACTGAGATGCACATGCTTTTTTGACTTGTATGGATTGCAATCTTTCTGAATTTTAATTACCCCCCGCAAGTTATACCCACCTAAGGCTCTCATGATGCTCTCTGGCAGCGCTCTGATTTTAGGTCGATATACAAACTGAGCTGTTTTAAACTTAAACTACATCCATAAATCTTAATTCTTTGAGTGTTAAAAAAAAAAAGTAGTTTCAGCAGATGAAAAAAAGGAATCATCACCTGTAACTGTTTGTAGACCACATCGGGCAGCTCCTGCTCATAGACTTTCAGCAGAGCGATGGTTTGTTGAAGGGGTTCGAACATGGCATCTGTGGTGTTCTGTCTTTCCTTCACAGCCAGTAGGTGACCCATGACCCCTACCAGGCCATCGTAGTCACCCTCTTCTACTTGAGGTCCCAGTCCAGCCTCAGTCACACTGATAAACCGATCCAGGTCTGACAGACTGCAGATAGACGACCAGGATTATTTCAATCTAGGAGTAGCTACAGTGAATGCTTTATTCCAGAATAATCATGTTTTATCAGCCTGAAATAAACCTGCAGTCACGGAGTCCATTAAAAGTCATCAAAAACAATGGTTGTGCAGTCAAGTGCTGACTCCTGTGTGTATCTTTTTTTTCCCTCCTTTATTTAAGGGACAATGTACAGAGACAGAGATGTACTGTACCAGATTATAGATAAATAACTAGTTTCCATCTGTAGTCCCTGGCAACACAATAAATACATTTAAAATGCACAGTCGCTAAGGATTGTACAATAACTTTACAATAGATTCATACCCAATATTTCACACTCAATGCTTTTCACTTTACATCAGATCTTTCTCCATTCCAAACTGACTAAAACAGGCAGAAACTAAAATATGGAATGTCTAAAAGCACTGTTTTTGTCAGTACAGTGATATATAGGTATTGATGTACTGTAAAACCTGAATTTATTTTCATTATTATCAAGAAAATCATGGAAAATGGATGGACATCAGCTCTGAAATTAAACTCTTATGAGCTGTTTTAGTTGTTATCGTTATATTTCTGCAAACAAATGTATCTTTAGTTGTACCAGGCATTAAATTGAACAATAAATTGAAGAAAACAAGGATAGCCCAGTCATTTTTTTCCCCTGCGAAATATGGGAGGACAAAATGAGGAACGCCATCCAAAAGTGAAAATTTCAGAGGCTAATTTTATCTCCTCCCATATTTCTGAAAGTGGTTTGATAGCAGTTGGTCATTATAGGTGTCAGTCACTCAGTATTATATCACCAAAAAGCTTGTTAAAATCAAAATGAAAAATGTCAGCTTGAATATGAATCAACCGGATGAAACCTACTTAAAAACGAAAAGAAATACATTGAATCCCTGTGAAAACCTGGAGATTCATTCTTTTACCAGAACAATGTGATCTTTTGGCCTGTCATCTTATATGTACCATAGTAAATGAGTGGAAATAAATCATATGGAACGTGTTTACCAATTATTTTGTTTACAAGAGAAATAGAAAACCATTGTCACAATAAATGTGACACTTTTTAGCAGAAATAGTTGGAATCTCATTTTAATCCTTTCCTGACACAATCAGGATATGGTTCTCAAGCGACATCCTGGTCCCTGTAATCATGATGTGACTCTTCTTTGAGTGAGTCTTCAACAACAGTCTGTTTTTTTTTTGTTTTTGCTTTAATATTGTGTCTAGGTTTACATACATATCAGCGTATTTTAACTACCGGTAACTGGTTTTCAGATAAATTAATATTTCTCTAACACTAACAAAAATACAACATTAATTGCTACAAATACACACATCTAGTGATACTTTCACTGTCTAAACTGTGTATTTCAAAGTTACATTTTTCATGTAATTGTTTAGCTTTTACATCAAGTTAACCCTGTTACTTCTAACTGAACATGTAGCTTTGGTGTTTATAAAGGAACCAATGCTAAAATAACTATACTATATAAATAACTATATCTGTATATGTATGTATAATAACTATTCTATAAAAATAAGAAACATGTTTTTTAATCATATAGTTCAAGTACTGTACATAACGGTTATAAATTCAGGAAAGTTCCATAGTAGTATATGTAAAGCCTTCTGTGTAACTACAACCACAACTACATCAACATTCATTCACTCCATACAATGCAATCACTCCATTAGCTATATGTATATGCCCATGTAATTTCACGGTGATATCTCAAGTATTCATTGAGTTATAGCATGATATTTCTCTACGGACACACACACACACACACACACACAGATTACAATAATCTCCCCCAACCAATGTTGGGCGAGATTAAATATCTAATCAAAATAACATACTACACCTGTTGGTTACATGGTCCATGAGGTGTTGTTTAAACATGAAACTCCATTTTTTGATGACATTAAGCAGGGCGCTCTTTAGCTTACGGCCGTCTAGCCTCATCCACCCACTGAACACACGCACTGGCTCCAGACGCCACACTTCCTCGTAGATCTTTTCATACCTATAATATGGAGAAATGCAAATGAAGAGATGCCACAAGGACATCATCTGTAATGCTGCTGCTGCTACTGATGATGATGATGATGATGATGATGATGATGATGAGAGTTGTACAGCAGACTTAATACAAGCACATACCAATGCTAATGATCTGTACCCTTTAAACCAACATGTACCTGTCCACCTCCTCCTTGAAGTTGTCCAGTGTGGGTGGGTTCTCTGGGATGCCACTGTCTGCATAATCCTCCATTTCCTGACTGGTGGGGACGTGGCTATACAGAAGGAACTGACGCATGAACTCCTTCCTGTCATCTACGTACAGGTAGCTGTAGTGCTCGAGTGAGTCGCGGTATTGGCAGCACTCGACCATGGCACTGTGCACACGATCCATGAGGAGATTTTGCATGTCAGCCAGATCAGCCATGTCCTCCATATCACCCTAGAAATAAGTAATCACAGTGTTTGGATGAGGTTCTCTGTGGCTCTAATAGGACTGACCTGTGTTTAGGACTGATTGTGATGTTGTACCTGGTAGTGGGGGAAGGGGCTGTGCTGGGCAAGACGAGGCACTAATGAGGAAATGTTGAAGACGTCACTGATGAGGCTTTCCACTAGTTGAAAGAAACCGTCTGATGTCTCGTAGTCCAAGGATGGAGTGAACACCACATCAGGAATCTTCAGATCCAGCTCAACTTTAAAAAGTGGAGCGACAACAGTTTTCTGGTCTGGAAAAGAAAGAACCAGAGACTGTCTTAAAAATACTGGTAAATTAACACGTGAAGACCCAAACCTCTACCAGCAACCAAAAGTATATACTGATATAAAATGTTTAATATCTGTTGATCCACTAATCATATCAAAACATGTCAGTAGCTGGTGTAAAATGTAGTTTTTCATGGTCATCAGATATGACCCATCTGGACATTCAGAGGCTCTGCAGTGAATATGGAAACAATGTCATCTTCTACAACACTGATGCACCAGGAAAACTGATGGAGTTTGAGTAGTGACAGAAAATAGAAATATTTATTTTTTTATCTTCAGATATTGATATGTTTGCTGAAAAGGTAATTTTTTTCTTCAGTTTTCTCTGTTTTTAATTCACTAACCTTCAACTTTAATCTAAGATGTTATGAATATTCATACAGTCAGTGAATTAAATATAGGGAAATACCTGATTTGGACCTTAAAACACACACACATACACAATATCATAATCAATGATGATGATAAATTGCTTAAGAGTAAAATCTAGAAAAAAAATCAATTGGGAACTGCCACAAAAGTAGCACTGGGTCTTTATGGATTAAAGCCACTGATGTGTATGAAACATTTGGTGTGACTGTCAACTTCCCATAAGTATGAACACATTTATGTAGCACAAATCAGAGAGTTAATCTTCACACTGGCTAAGTTAAGACAACAGGGATTGAGATTTTCATGAAAAAACAATGTGTAACTCAATCCTTTGGTGTTTTTTTTTTTAGTTCCACTTGTTAAACCTAACTACAGTAGAATGTCTCAGGTAAAATAATGTTTTATTCATTACTAAAAAGCACCAAAAATGTGACTTTCTGCAATCAACACAGTCATTCAGCACTGTCAACATCTTCACTCGATTATGTGTAATTGTAAGCCTTAACACTTAGTTATATCAAATGTGTGTGGCTGTTAAAGCTAATATTTGTGATAACAACAGAGGACTGAGGTTGATTCCAAAATTTTAGAGAGCTTAGAAATCGTATGATTTACTTCGAAACAGCCAGGTCCCAGTACAACCCTGATTCCAGTGGTTGCAATTTATAATTTGTTGTTTAAAAGGAGTTATTATGAAAAGGTAAAATGACAATATAATGATTACTGTATGATACAGTCACGAAAAAATGCTATACAGTCAAGTACTAACTCATGCATATATATCATGTGACTAAAACAGACAGACAAGAAAACATGGAATGTCTAAAAGCACCAGTTTTGTCAAGTACTGCCACAGATATTAATGTCATAACTGAAGTGATGTTGGTGATTATCAAGAAAACCTTTGAAAATGGACAGATATCAGCTCTGAAGTTAAAATACTATTAACTATTTTTGTTTTTATCATTATATTTGTCCATACGTGTTTAGATGTAGCAGGCATTAAAATGAACAATTTTTTTTTTTTAAAAAGCAAGGGTGGTCTAATAATTTTTGCACGACTGTATGTTAAGATGCTTTGCTCTCTTCAAAAATGTTGCTTATTTCCATTGTTTTTACTGGAAAAAGTCACAATTATGAAGCTTTTTCAGGATCAGGCTCATGATAAACGTCCTTGTCCCATATTGGAAAAGTGTTTTGGACAACAGTGTTACACGTTGCTGCATTTATATTCAGACACATACTGTGTATACAGTAATAAAAGACATTCCAGAGTCAGCATCATCACTATTATGTAATACACCTAATTTATACAGCTCTAGAAAAAAATGTGATGACCACTGAACAATTTCCTCTGGAATCAGCATGTCTGCATGTATGACAACTATTCCATTCCTGTGTCTGTTGAATTCCTAATAAACACCTGATCCACGTATTATTTAAGAAGGAGAAGTATAAAAAAAAACATTACTGTAGCCATCATTATCTTTGTATAATAGGCAAAAACTGTGCTATTACCACCACAAAATGTACTGGAATTAAAAAAAAAAAAAAATGATTGAAAACTACTGGACTTTTACTTTGACAATATTCTCAAACTATGAGGACTGTTTTTTTTATTTCTATCAGAAAAATATTCCTGGCCTCAGCTAGATCAATAAAGGTTTGGATGACAGACCACCAGAAGGAGACCCTGTCATGTTGACCCTGTCACTTTGAAAACTTGTAGAAGATGGATGGTCACACAAGCCATCAAACATTGCTGAGCTTCTTAAATTTCTTTGCCAGGAGCTGCATAAAGTCACCCAAAAGCGATGGAAGAGAGCCAAGACACATGAAAGCTTCCACCAAATATTGATGTCTGAACTGGTTTTCTTTGCATTATTTAGCATCGGCACCCTTTTGTTATTTTGACCAAATATGTGTAATTCGTATTTCTTTCATTTGGAATTTGGGAGAAATGTTGTCGGTAGTTTAGAGAATAAAACCAAAAAATGTGCATTTTACTCCAACACATATGTATAAATGGGAAAATCAGAGAAAGTTATTATTTTTGCAGTGGTGTCTTATTTTTTTTTTTTTTTCCCAGAGCTTTATTTTGCACCTTCCCCTCCAAGGTAAAAAAATAAATAAAAAATAAATAGGATAAACACAATTAATTAATACAACATATTAATTTAAAAAGATGGGAGTTATTCCATTCCTTAAAGAGTAAAACCATTAAGAGTAAGAACATGAGTAATGCAAAAGCCAGTCCTTAGGCAAGGTTGAATAAAATTACAGAAGACTCCGGGCTCATTAATCGCAGCAGACTTCTTAACCACTTTTAGTCCAAATGGAATGGAAAAATATATTTGCTTTCAATTTTATCAATATAAGTGTTTTGATGACGTTTCTTTGACGTGACTTGAAAACTCTAAATACACTTGGAAAAGTCAACTGAAAGACATGTGCCTTTCATGACAAAACAAAACATATTTTGTCTCACAGTTAATGAATAATATCAACATTTGCATATTCAGACATTCTATACTTCTGCTCAAACAGTGAATGAAACCCTTTAATAGAGTAGGACACATATTGTATCCAAGCGTTAAACTTGAAATGAACTGTATTTACATATCCAGACAGTTTGGGTTTTTTCAATAAGTGGAGGTGGAGGAGATGTCATCCTGACAGTTTTAATGAAGCTGGTGAACTTTTTTTTTTGTGGAGAAAGCATAGGAGACACAAATTGATATTTAAAGTGGATTATTTTAATGCAGCCGGAGGGATTATTTAAATGATTATACAGTAGAACTGCAAAAACAAACAGGTATATTCAGGTCTGAACATATGCATGCGATTATGATAGAGGAACTATTCTGATGGTTCACTCTTTTAGTACGATAATGTCTTTATATGTGATGTGTTACGTAACTTGTGTCTTTCTTTTCATTTGTTTTCCTGTTATATCTGCCTTATATGCTGCCTCTTGACTGCCATCATTATAAATTACAACAGGTTCCTAATTTACCTACTTGATAAAATAGAAGTTAAATAAATAAATAAATAAAAGCAGCAAAACCATGGTTTTAATTTAATTTACATTTTAAAAGAATGACACCTGAATTTAAAACGGAAAAGCATTGGCAGTAAAATATATTTAAAATACTATAAGTATGTGCAGAATTACTAGTTCCAGGATAATACACATTATTTCATTACAATAATTAATTATTAAAGATTGTTCATCTTTAATTTAACAAAACAATATCAATGCAGATGTGTTATACATGGCTGTTAATACCTTCATATCAGACAATAATGCTTCTATTGGCCCATTGGCTGTAATGACAGGATTAGATTTAACTATAAGAACAGGAACTAATGACACTTAGTCTATATTAAGACATCAGGTGAAATCAGATTTTTTTGCACATCTGGCTCGTATCAGTTTTGACTCTGAACTGATTGCGACCCTGAAATGCACAAAAGAGGTTCCAACGTAATACGTGACAACGCAGGCATGTGCTGTAGTTATGAAAGTGACACTCCTGGGATGCAGACTTGTCACAATGAAGTAAAGGTCAGATAAATGCGACTTGGCCATTCCAACTGAAGTTACATTGCAAAATATCAGATATGTATCGGACTTAGAACCACATATGAAAGTGGCATGGGTCAAGATAAAAAAAAACAACAACCAGATTTATACTTTTCAAACTGTTTTTGACAGATCAAATACAGGTTTGGGCCACATCTGCCTGCAGTATTAACATAGCCTTTGTGTTTATATTGCAGTACTGTAATGCAAAATATGCCCATTTATTACAACCTCCAGTAAATTATACATTTAACCCCTCCTACATGACCTTTTATTGCTATAGCTCTGCAGCTCCATCCCTTATCATTTAGTGAATGAGCCGGCTCTTATCACAGCTGCCCAAAAGCACAACCCTTCTTAAACACCAAAAGACTAAGAAGAAGAGGAAGAAGAAGAGAAGAAGGAGAGGATGTTGAGGAAGTATAGTGATTAGACACACTAACAGTCTGGCAAGTATCCACTACATCTTGAACCGCATCCCAGTCCATCTAAACTGGTTGACAAAACTCATGCCAGCAAGCAAGTCCACAACGATTTCATGTCCGCAGCCAATAAAGGCAGACACCCAATTGACATCAAAATCCCCAGGGATGTGCTGCTCAGAAGCTGTCCAAGCCATTTCTGGCTGGCAGAGGGTATTTCTGGGTAGTGATGCAAAATATTTTCATATTACATTAATGGATTCAAGACAACTGTAGTAACATTGCTACACTGCTACACATAGCAAATGTGAGGGCTTCTTTTCTCTCCTTTTTTTTAGGATGGTGGACTGTTAAGAATGAGCAGGGAACCTATTAAAACAAGTGGTGCCAGGAACAACAAACCGCACCCTTTACACATGTTTTACCTCATTTTCCCTATCTCTAATCATTGGCAAAACCCTTTTTTCGAATTTTTTTTTTTTTTTTAATTTAATGGAATTTATTCTGGACCATCTCACACCCTTCGTAAAATTTTCATGGAAATTGGTCTAGTAGTTTTTGTGTAAAGTTGCTGTGAGCCAGACAAACAAACACAAAAAAACTAACCAAAAACAATAACCGTGCCTCCCTTTTGGGGCTGGGTAATAAAGGGGTCGTAATTAGGGATGTGAATCAAGAACTGGTTTCCAGTAGTTTGATTCTTTAGTCGACTAGATTATCTATTCTGCAACAATCATATCAATGTTATGACCTTCACTCTACCCTCATCATCTTCACCTGGCTCACATCCTGTGGCTGCAATACATTTATAATTAGTGATTATTTAAGAAGTGAAACTTGCAGTCACCAGTGTAGGGCCATTCACTATTGTCCCCTCATCCTCTCCATAACCATTCATTCTTTACCACAGACTCTGGCTGATCATCCCCAGGTTTTGTTGTGTTTCTTCTTTGTTCTTTTTGTTCATATTGTTATTAGTTTCATTATTAAAGCCGTTCTGTCTTCAGCACCGTGCATCTGAGTCCTCAATCACCACACCCCCCTTGATAATCAAATGCATCACATTATTTCTGTATTTTGGTTTGGAAGCACTGATCGACGCTGTTAATGTTCGCACCATTTCACTGTTGTTTATGAATAATCTCCATGTCCTATAATTCAATGTAGATGAGAACGAGGCTGCAAACGTTACTACTGTGGTAAATGAATATTTTGGGAGCTCACAGGTTTTGTGGACCTTTTTAGAATAGAATAGAATAGCACTTTATTGTCATTGTGAATACAATGAAATGTCATTTAGCAGCATCTCATCAGCACCGTACCATGAAGACAATCTTAAAGGCAGTAAAAGAAAAGACCATAAAAAAAAAAACATATATCAGCAGAGTTTTAAAAAATCCATGATGTGTGTATATATATATATATATATATATATATATATATATATATATATATATATATATATATATATATATATATATATATATATATACACCATGGATAATAAAATAAAATGTCCAGTTCAATACTTAAAAAGTGCTAATGTATTAAAGTGCCAATGTGCATTATCATACGTTAAAATACATTAAAGGAAGGTTTTATACTTTTAACTGCCTGCAGGTAAAAGCTGTGCACTAGTCTACTTGTCTGTTTTAATTCTTTTATGTATTTTTTTTTCTTTTTTTGGGAGGGGGGTGGTCCTGCACAACTTTCAGCAATTGGATGTGCATGTCATCCCCTTTTTTCATCCTCTATCAACTCACATGTACATCCAGAAAAATAGAAAGGCCAATGTACAGAATGTGTACAAATTTATACCCATGAATTATGCAACTGAGCTCAAAATCCCTACACTTCCATGTGCTAAACACTTATTTTGCACAATTCAAATTAGCCTTGTTCACTGAAGCATGAAAATTGACCCAGAACACTGGTGTCAGTCAAGGGAGAATTACATGTTCAATAAACACTTAGAATGAGATATTCAAATTGCCTTAGTTTTATGTTAGTTTTTTCTGAGTCTCCTTTTTTCAGATACACTCTGTATATGTCAGCTGTGCAATGAACTGGTGACATGTCCAGGTCAGGGTGCAATACCAATGGTATCTGGGATTGGCTCCAGTATCCCTGTGCCCCTCCAGAGGATTAAGCAGTTCAAAAAATAAAAGAATAAATACTTACATTCAGAATACTTTATTAATCGTAGGGGGAAATTGTTGACATTAATTGTGCTTTGGCTATCCTGTACTGAATTCCTACCTGTGTTATCCAGGAAGAACTTGAGTGAGCATTCCACGCTGTTAAAGAACCCATCGATGATCATGTCGTCAACGTACTCTACATAGGCCTTCCACTCCTCAGAGGACGCCTCCGCTCTGAACAGCTCCATATTTTTCTGAGGCAAGGACAAAAAACGTGACACTCATACCGAGTCAACATCTCTATCGCATTTAAAAGTACAGTTCGAGTTTCAAAGCTAATCGCTGACTTCATAATGACTTCACAGAGTGATGAAATATCAGTGAAAGTCTATGTTTCACTCAACACTGAAGAAACTTCTACCTTCAGCAGGAAATGGATCTTTTCCCCAGAGGAACGAATCATTCTGTAAAACTTGTCCAGCTTCTCAGCTCGGTCCTCCAGACTTAGCAGTGTGTCTTTTTTGCCCTCTTTCCTATCAAACATAGGGCTGGCCCAGGACCTCATGCAGGTCTGGATCTCCTTCACATTGTCTTTGGTCTGCTGAAGTCGACTTTCCAGGTCACAGATGGAGTCCCTCACCTCTTGAATGTATTGCCAAATATCTGCAAAGAGAAGGACCACACAGAAAAAAAAGGGAAAATATAATGCGGAATGTTTGTATTTTGCAGGTATTACACAAAAGTACTGGACTAGATTGGAATGTTATGTTTACTTAAATGTGGGTTGCTGCTTCATATCTACTTTTCAATGCGTTACCCATGTTTGTGAGGGTCAGAAAATGCAGGAGAAAATAGGCAACCATTCACAAAAGCATCTAAAGCATAAAAATCCTCTCAAACTAGCTTTATGCACACACGTCACAGCATCAAGCAGATCAGTGTACAGCTACTGTACGGTCTGCAGAGGGACTGTGAGTCTTTCCCAAAAGACTGCCGAGTGCACTGGCTTGTACCATAAACACTCTTCTCATTTCAGCTCCGTTCTTCTGGGAATGCTTGAGTCAGAGGAACTAACAACATGCCTGCCAGCAGCATGTCAATCAAAGCTTATCAATGATTGAACACCACTCCTATTCTTATTTTATATGTTTTTCAAAATGCAAAGCTCTCTCCGTTCATGTTTCATCTCACAGCTGCCTGCTCTGCCCTAGAAATGACAAAGATGGGAAGACACATCAGGCAGGAAGGATGTGAGGGGAATTTTTACTGAAAACTGACATATACTTGAATTATATATCATAATATCATACTGTATACACCCAAGGGCAGATACTTCACAGGTTTTAATTTTGCTATTTTGAACATGCATCTGACTTAAAACTTTAAAGATAGTGTTGTGTAATTTTTCAACCACTACGAGTAGAGAAAATCTTTAGATTAAAATACTCATTTACTGATCAGAGAAACTGAAATTTCTGGGACTGCAAGCCGAGAAAACAAACACAGAACGAGCTGTTATCAAATGTTCTAAACATAAAGTAAGGAACAAGTCTTTTATAGCTGACTATTGACCTTTCACTTAGATTCAGATTCTTCTATGTCACACATGAAAACATTTCTGGCGTCGTTCTATTTCTACAAACAAAAAACAATCTGGAGACGTCTTTATCCAAACTACGTCCTTGCGCACCAAAACACTGTTCCCTATTTCTCCTTCAGTCAAACTGGTTTACATTAACACTTTATACTAAGACGATATACTGTTGTTTTAGTTAATAACACATGGTATGTTTAGTTACCCCAGGTAAATTTCCATCACAATAGTAATAACCATAGAAAACTGCTGTGACATAAGCTGTGTATTTTTTATTGTACTGGCATCACAAAAGTTGAACACCTCAATAAGCAGCAAATTATAAAATATTACTCTTTCCTCGAAGCCCTTAGGGTTGTTTACTGTATAGAGAGGAGACACCAATTAACTGTGTGACCCCTAATGTTTATAAGGATTATAAAAACGACAATTAATATCACTCATATGTTGTTTGGAAAAGAAAACAATGTTGAAATAATTGGTATATAGTATATGTATATAAATGCATGTTCAGTGTTTACTTATTACAATTTTAACTGCAAGAATATTGCAGCAGGTTCAAAGCAATATATGATTGCTTCACATATTGTTGTTTTGTGGACCCACACACACCTTATACTAATCATGTTTTTATATTCTATGAACTCCTGACTGCAGAATCAGTCTCATTTAGTCTCAAGGAAAAGAGAACATGATTTGCATTTTTCACTCAATTCTTTCTCCCAAAAGTCACTGAAGTAAAAACTGGATTCATTTTCCACTAGCTACATATCGTCTGAACATTCTGACGTTAAACTGACATTTCTCAAAAACACGTATATCAAAATTGTACCGTCTTTGATGCATGTCTCTGTCTCTACATCCAGCTCATAGATGAACTCAAATTTGATTTAAAGCAGGTAAAAAGAGGAGAGGAATAATAAAAGAAGGATAATTATGATAAAGTAGTGCTGCTTACCTGATAAAACAAATTAAAATATTGCATTAATATTTAATTATGACCTTTTTAATTGATAGTCATTCACCGACACCATGTTCTTAACCCGTCTGACCACATCCATGTAAGAAGACAAGAAGTGAAACATTTCATATCACTATTGCAGAAGAAGACGCACTATGTTTTTATGCATAGTCTATTTGGATATTATATTTGGATATACTATATTGTGAGTTTTATAATTAAGTAATGGAAGGGGGAAAATTTCTAAAACCTGATATTATATATTAGACAGTTACTTTGAATAATGAACCTACCATCACACACTGATAATAAAAACAAAAACATCAGAATTTTTTTTTTTGGTTTTGGGAAAAGTAAAGATCCAGAGGAACTTCTGTATTGTCACCCACAACATTTACATAAAATGAAAAGTTCATCTCTGCTGGTGAGAGAGCTGTCAATCATGCCTGCCAATCAAAGCTCTATAGCCTGAAAATCTTATTAACAGAGAAACTATTTACCAAAGGAACACCAGTACACTCATAAGAGGCTCCAAATAAATAGGATGAACATTTATTGACTCATTATTTCAAAGGAGAAACTGACTTTATATGAATGGAAGCAGATTAGAGCCAATATACAACATGTAGAAGTTATCAGTGGCAGTGTATATGTGGATATATCAATGCTCACAAATGCAGTTGTGGTCATAAATGTACATAATGTACATGTACATAAGTTTATTTCACTCATGGTTAAGGGTTTTGGTGAAGCCATTTATCATCAAACAAATATGTTTGTTCTTTTTAAATCACACTGACAAAAAAAATTATCCAAATGACCCTGATCATAAGTTTATATACCTTAGTTCTTCATCCTCTGTATTGGCCTCATTAACATCAATGACAGGTGGAAGTCTTTTGTGGTAGTTGTGGATCAGATACTTCTCAGATGTTAAAGCTGCCCATTCTGAACACCTCCAGTTCATTTAAGATTTGGGGTTTTCTTGCATGAACTGCATGGTTGAGACCTCTCTAAATTGACTCATTGACACATAGGTCAGGAAACTTGAGATGGATACTCCTTTACCTTCACTTTTTTTTGCTATAGCCAATGACAGGTCAACTTGGCCTTATATTTTGGGTCATTGTCATGTTGGAACATTCAAGCCATGCACATTCTGTTGGGGTATGTAAACTTATGAACACAACTGCACTGTGGTGTAAACATGGGTGAACCAATCCTTTAATAATCAAATGAATGGACATTTTAATGTGTCATTTCTTAAGCGCTCTCTCTGTGCCACTTTATGTCCTGACCTTCACTGTTCCAGCTCAAGTTCTCTTCTGCTTTTCTGAGCTGATCATCAATGTCTGCAAGCTGGCCCTGGATCAGAGGATGCTCCACATTGAGCACAGAGTGCATCACCTGCAGCCAGACAGTATGAAGAGAAGGGGAAAAAAAAAAAGAAATAAAGCCAGATGAGATTTCATTTTTAGCTCCTGTTCGGTTCATACAGAAATATAATTTTAATATAACTGCCACTAAAAGGCCACACAGAAGCCCAGAGCATCAAGACGGGGTGTCGTTCTCATTAAAGCCACCATTTGTGGATTGTTCCATGTGACATGACTTAATTGGATGTGAACTTTCAGCTACCTGAAGCAAAGAAGCACCATTTTTAACTGAGGTAACTGTGATACACTTGGTTCTGTTTTGTGAGAGCTTTTCTCTGTGTGGCTGAGTTAATTACATCAGTGATTGCTCTTATATTGTTTTATGCTATACTGTTCAAATTGCCATTTTGCCCTCACGTGGCACATTGCCCACAGAAACACACAACACAATTATGTGTGGGATAATAACCATACCAAGGGAAAACATCATTTATCCACTAATTCCCCTGAGGCTAATTATACACACATAAGACACACAATGCAAGGTCTTATTTCAAGAACTTGATAATCAAAGTCAAATATATCAAATAGTTGCTCAGATTTTTAAAGCGGCATCAGACAGAATAAAAAAAAAACTCTATAGCCAGAGAGCAACTCTACTGAGAGTGTGAAGACAGAATCCAAATACTCAAACTTTCAGGATACATCTTCTGAACACTAAGATTCCCCAAAGTACAAATCGTTAAGCATCTATTGCACTTATTGTTAACTAATTAACTCTCCCGAACCAAAACACACACACACAAAGAACACATGGAAATTATAGCTTCATGGTAGCATATAAAAATTGACAAATTAGCATGTTCTTAAACTTAAGTATTGCACAAATAGTCTGTAAAACCAGTGTTGAAAGTTCCAAACAACCAGTTGAATTCAGAGAATCACTGTACTTGCAGTAACTCTTTCTTTAAACCAAATCATAATAAAGGATGTGCATAAATGAATAACTAATGGACAAGTTGATTTGTCAAAATGGTAAGCATACTCCACATCTTTTCCGTGAGTCACTTAATAACAATGTCAATGTTACAAGGTGAAATGAAAGCACTGAGACCTTTTTTTATGGAGAGCACATGATGACTGATTGACTTACATTGGCTTGATAATGTAACTTAGTAATTACAATGACCCCCCCCCCCCCACACACACACACACACACACACAGTAATTGTCAGAATTCAGATACATTAAATTATTACAAGTTCATGAGGGAATATGAACAAGTATGGATGGTGATAAATTAAAAAAAACAACAACAACAAAAAACATGTTCACATTAATATGTTGATTTTTCCATATTAACCCTTCCCAATGCGAAAGTTTCAAAAAAACAAGGGCCAAGGCGGGCCAGCCCAGTGAACAAAAGTATGTGGGTCAGACAAACCCTTCAGAAGACTGTAGGAGCTGACCACATAACGCTACCCCTACCATATCAAACACAATTCACAATTAAGTCCTGTCAAAAAGAAAAGTTGAAAACATGACATCCGGACTCACTTGGTCGAACAAAAAGCAAAGTCTAACAAAAAGAGTTAAGGCACAGCTCCAAGTCTGATGCGTGCACCCTGGTGTATACATTCTGGACCATGGTATCAGGTCTAAAGCAGGAGGAGACAGAGACAGAGAGAGAGAGAGAGAGAGAGAGAGAGAGAGAGAGAGAGAGAGAGAGAGAGAGAGAGAGAGAGAGAGAGAGAGAGAGAGAGAGAGAGAGAGAAAGAGACACAGAGAGACAGAGAGACAGAAAAAGAGAGAGAGAGAGAGAGAGAGAGGATAGTGCCAGTGTCCAATTTAGAACCTCTAATATGAGTTCACTTGACTTAAGTTTGAAGTCAGTTGGGGTCGTTCTTTCAGAGGTGTTTGTTAATTTAATGTGTTGGAAAAGGCAAGAACTGAGCAAAAAACATGTCTTGAAATCTAAATGGAAGGCATTTAATTGCATGTGAGATGTAAGTCCAAGAGAGTTTTATGTAAGTGTAGACCTGATATAGTATGCCTGTGCCAAATTGCTCCATCTAGGTCAAACCTCATGTGGTGGTTTAACTTTTCTAATCTTCTGCCACCTCTAAAGCTTGCACAGAATTTCAGCTAATTCCACCATTTACACTTATACTAGAAACTTTGCTTTTTACCTGATGGTTGTCTGTCATATTACTCCCATGTTTACATATGCAAAAGTATAGCACACTGATAAAATAAATGTGATAAAAATTACTATGAGAGGAGGAATTATCATTAAATACCTCACCTGTTTTTAGCCTAACATAACCTGACCTTGTTGTATCTGCCTACGGTGAGCTCCAAGTTGCCCACGTACTGCCACAGTTGCCCCCTGCTGGTGTAGAGCTGCATTGCAGTGTCAGGAATTGCCTCAGTTTGTCTGGCCTCCAAGTACTTCACTTCCCTCAGGACTGACACCAGCTAGAACAGATGGGAAATGGAAGACACAGGCGCTGAGAAGACAAGATATAGGTCATAACGTAACATACTGTCTCCAAACCTGTGTACATAATACGAGTGCAGAATCAGTGGAGTAAAGCATCTTCATAATGGTGGATTTCTGTTCCATATGCACCAAGTGGGCACAGGACTGTGACTACTGAACCAAGCCCTCAATTTACACAACACTTGGCTGACTGCTGTTACTATTGAGATTTAGGGAAAAAAAAGTTGGGGGGGGGGGGGCTTAGGGGGGCATTGACTGATCTGACCTTCAACAACCGCAGTTCTGCTTTGATCTGTTTCTCCTTACTAATGATTCTGAACTATTCTTTTACATAAAAAAATAAGATTTAATCAGCTTTTATTTTTGGAAATAAAAAAAAGAGGTTAAAGTCAAAAGATGTTTTTTATTTTTTTTATTCAGAAATACAACTTACAACTTACATTCTATTCATTATGCTTTAAAAAACAGAACTTATTTGGAAAACGCCTAAACCAATCCAGTTTAAAGAATGGGTAAATATGATGATAAAGACTGCTTCATATGAATGTGTGTTTTATATAAGTTAATTAACAGGGATGGTACCATAGCACCAATTACTATTACTGCTAGTCATCAGGATGATTTACTTCCTGGTGGTATTTATATTCATGTATTTGTTTATTTTACATATTTATTTTTTTCTTCCTTTGTAGTATTATCAATAATTTATATATATATATATATATATATATATATATATATATATATATATATATATATACCATCGCAGAAAACAAATATTATACTATCAAAAGTAATCAAGAACAATGGTTAGGCAGTCATGTACTAAGTCAGGTGTGTGTCATGTGACTAAAACATAGTGAAAAAACATACCAAATGCCTAAAAGCACTGTTATTGTCAGTACAATGTCATAGCTAATGATGTAAGAACTGAAGTGATTTTGGTTTTTATCAAGAAAGAAATCCTATTTTTGTTATTATTATATTTGTCCAAACAAATGTACCTTTAGTTGTACCAGACATTAAAATAAACAAATAACTGAACAAAACAAGGGTGGGCTAATACATTTTTCCAAATCTAATCTAATCCTGATTGGTGCTTTGCAATTCAAGTTTCAAGTCACCTTCATGTTTAGGTTTCATTTCTTCACCCCCAAATTCTCCTAAAGCATGTTGAACATTTATGCGTCTATAGGTTGGCCAGCGTTCACCCCAACCCTGTGCAAGTGGGACCACATTTATATGCAGGGCATAGAAATACTTCCTCTGGAGTGTGGTTTTACACTGTTCTGGACGCTCGTATCATGTACATAAGCCTGGTTTTTATGCTCGTGGGCTCTGAGACTTATTAAACTCCATATGTAAATTTTTATGCAGCTCCTGATGAGTGTATTGACACCTGGATAGTTAATAGAAGGTTGAGATCTGCCAGATATAACATCACACTAATAACACAGGCTTAGATGGAAGGTAACAAAGTAGAAATCTACGTGACTTCTTCTACAATTCAACACATATATCTCTATTTTCTACTCCTTTTTAAATAGGGTTAGGGTCAGATTAAAGGAAATTAAAGGCATTCAACATATACATTAAGCACAATAACACAAAAATATTATGCCCTGGGTGCAAAAGAGAACATCATCAAGATAAAAGATATGGGGACAATGTCATAAAGGGAAAAAAAATGACAGAAAATTATGGTAATAAGTGCAAATTGCCTTCTTATTCAACTCTTTATGATTAGGAATCTGTTCTAGATGCCAGGTAAAGCAATTAATAAAAAAAAAATAATAATAAGGCATTTGCTACTGCCACAGTCACCAGTTTGTTAATTGCCACAGAGCCAATCAAATCTTAGCATTTGTATTAGAGCCAGTCATGAATATTGTTACATGAACTAATTCACCTCTTACTGTGGTAATATGGAGTATTCTTCAGTGCATACTTTTCTGCATTTTGCAATTACAGTACTGTGTCAATTGATGGAAGAAACACCAAATTAGTGATAGTATAAATTAGGAATATTGTTCTAAATACTCTACATGTTTTGTGGTGTTCTTTGCTGTGTACAGTCAGTGAGGCTGGAGAAGGTGGATGAAAATACATGTTAGATGTGTCGTGTGACTTCTCAGTTCTGCGTCCACTGAGTGCTATGCTACAAATTCTACTCTCTGAACGTTGCCCCAGTGGCTGATTTACATAAACGTTGGATTAATTTACCAACACCCTTGATGCCATAGAAAATCTTTAGAAAAAAAACTTGAATTAAACCCCAGTCGTCGAAAATGCAGTATGATACACTACTAAACGAGCTAAATATCCATTACTGCTACGTCTGACCTATTTGCTTTTGGATTTCCTTCGTACTTTTTGGGATGTATCAAGGTACCAGTCTAGACGTGATATAATGAGTGTGTTGATTGGGCAAACTAATATTTCGTGCCACAGTACTGTGTCAATAACCACTTTGTACTATAATAATAAATATAAGGCTGCAAACTGAATCAATGTAAAGGCAATCAAAATGTTGTTTCAAGTTCTGTTGCTGCCATTGAAATGTCATTCAAGCAAAGTTAATGTTAATTAAATTCAGTGTATTATTTTGGATTTCTTTATTAATGTTAGCATAATTTGAAACATTCAGTTGATGCAACTTTGCATCAAAACAGCCAGTAGAAATGTCAACAGCTTTTGACTTTTAAATTTTGTGTATATTTTCACTTTTACTGGAGTAAAAAAGTTGAATCGGTACTTCTTTTTTTTTTTTTTTATTATTATAAACAAGCACCTGGATCTTCTACTTGAGTAAATAAAGTGTACTTTTGCTACCTCTGCCCACAGATGCAGCTTGTCAAACAGAGACACATCTCATCTACAGCTCTCCCGGAATAATGTTTTTTTTTTCCACTCTGTTATGAAAAAACCTGGAGGTTGAAGTTGACTGCAATCAGTTGAGTGGAGGGGTCTCTGCTGATCAATGGCAGGCCGAGGTTGTACTGAGAGCTCTCGCCTACTGTCTCTTTCCACGACTCGTATAGGTTTGTGGAGTATCTGCAACAGCAAAGCACAAGAGGACAATGTGCCGTGACAATCAAACAAAAGTTATTATCACTGAAAAACAATTTAGATCTATACCGCCTGGGTATAACGCTGTTTCGTTTTTCCATTAAATAGGACCGGGCTTTGATTTCACAAGGCCACAGGCGTGAAAAAGGCTGGTATTATTAAAATTAACATAAGCAACAAAACAGGCTGCTAAAAGGCATATGATTGAGCCATTTTCCCAATCCTCTGAGGGTGTAAACAGAATAAGAGGCGTCGTTTGTACCTCTATATCTGGCAGACAATAGCGGGAGGGGGTGAGGTGGCGGGAAAGGAGAGTTAGAAGCAGGCGTGGGGGGAGTGGGGGGAGGTATATATGAGGATAAACGCTGATTCATCTGCAAGAGTCTGGGAACAGACAATATGTCAGGGCTCTGTACAGCTATATCAATCTGTAAATAGCCACGATTATGATGAGAACTTCAGTGCGCACTGTGTGCTCCTTATTGGATTTCTGCTGCGAGCTTCATTTCCTGATAGTGGCACCGCAGACGCAGAGGCAATCAAATGCCTTGGTCATGGCCATAAATCACGCAGCATTTTGTCTGCGGGGGTAATGAGTAAGGATCCCCATCCTGCTCCTGACTGGAATATGTATAATAACGGCGGCGTTCATCTGTGGCAGCGGCGGTGATTATTACAGCATAACAAGGGCTCTAATTTCTGATGGGAGTAAATTGAGGGCAAAGAACTGATGTTGTTCATCACCGCATTACTCCGGGTGGGGACACACCCATGTTAAGCATGCAAAGTCTTTCTGAGTGTGGGCACCTCATTCACAAACACCCTCATTTTAACATATGACCCATACACATGTTTGTACCGTGACATCCTTAACCCTTCATCAGGCAAGTGACCATTTATATCATTATGTCCAAGTGAACATTTGTTAGAAGTGTAAAGAAATGTCCTTGTTGTTCTTATCATTATCAATACAACCACCCCCCCCTCACTCCCCCTTCTCTCTTACTCACTTTAATTCACACTCCCCTCTTCCCCTTTTCCCTACTGCTCCTAATTAATCTACATTGTTTAGTTTGTTTATTTTGTTCATTGTAATATAATGTCATTGTATTTGTTTGTTATTACTCTGTTGTTGTTAGTTTGTTCATTTGTTTGAATATGTGCTGTTGGTTTTCTGTCCCTAATGTCTTGTTAACTATCAGCAATAAAAAAAAAAAAGAAATTAAAAAAAAGCAATACATGTCCTCCAATAACACCCTCAAGTTGGACTTTTGCATTGCATTGCATTTCTATGAGGGTTAAGGACTTAACACTGAACCTGCCCTTCCTGTCTGGATCCTAGTTCTGGTAATTACTGTGACCACACTAATCCTCACTGTAAAAACAATCGATCATGAGCAATCAATTATCATTAGCAATATAGATGACAGTTTATGTTGGATCAACCATTAGGTCTACACTCACACTGACAGTTTTTCATAATGTGAATATATTTATACAAACAAATCGACATTATTGGTTCAAATTCTAAGTTTGATATTTTATCTTGAAAATGAAGAAGTTGTCAAAAAATGATTAAGCGCTGTTGCAAAGTATTCATAAACTCTCCAGTATCACAAACATCACTGTGGCAAACAACTACACACACACTTTAAACCCATAAAGACCCACACATCCACCAGCAACCAAAGCCATCCAATGATATTAAATGTTTATTACCTGTTGGTCAACTGATTCGATCAATACATGTAAATAATTGGTGTAAAATACAGTTTAGTATTTTTTTCATGGTCACCATATCTGACCCATTTCAACATTCACATGCTCCATAGTTACCATGGAAACACTATCATCTTCTTGAACATTGATTCACCAGTAAAATCCATGGAGTTTGATAAATGACAGTGGGTGGAGACTTTTGTCTTTATGTTCAGTTATTGATATATTTGCAGAAAAAGTCACTATTTCTTGAGGTTTTGATCAAGAGGTTTTTGACCTCAACTTTACTCTGATCTTTAAAGAACATCTACACGGTCAATTAATTAAATATTCGAAAATACATGATTTACATTGGAAAATTTTAAAATAAGGAGGAAAGCATTACAATCGATGGTAATAAATTATTTAAGAAAGGTTAAATATGGAGAAAAGTTTATTTAGGATCTGTCACAAAATTAGCACTGGGTCTTTATGGGTTAAATAGTCAGGGGCTGCAGTGACAACACACACACACACAACTATCAAGAAGCGTTGACCGTCAGAAGGTGAAGCTCATTTAGTATCACAAAAAAAACCACACAGACAAAACAGACGGATAGGTACTTCCTGTTAGAAGGTAGGTAGTTGTAGTTCTAGTCAAATAAACGTAGTCACTACAGTTATGTTACTTTATTTACTCAGCCCAGGTCACATTTCATATTCTATACTTAGTACATACAGCAAAATAAAACACCTGTATCAATCAACCTCTCATTTATCACAGTGTTTCTCGCAGTTATTTCATCATCTTGACAGACCTTTTCTTTCTGTAGACATTTTGGCTTACGTTACCAATAACATGTTAGCAATGGCTTAATTCTATTTAGCCACCCCAGGAGGTGTATATATAGTGAAACTCCAAGCCCTGAAACTGACACGTCTAAATGAGATGCAGTATTTTACACAAACGCATTTACACCTGTGATTTCTACTTTTCCCAGACAGAGGAAAAGGCAGATAAAGGCTCACTGATATGTAACATTTGCACCCCGTGTGATTATCCTTTGTGTCTGTATATTCACATAGACTCTGTATCGTATGATGTACGTTCTGATATAGTGAGAAAGATATGTTCTATCGCAGAGAAGGTAATTTCACAGCCTCTGTCTGCCAGATGTGTGGAATAAAAGAGGCCAGACTGATATAGGATATGTAATTCTATATGAAAAAAATATCCTTGTGGGAACATATCCAAATGTCTGCTGCAATTCATGGATGTAACTATCTTAGTCTGGTTATGCGTGACTCGCTGTTAATTAACCATTTGAACCCATGAAGACCCAAACATCTACCAGTGACCAAAACCATTCACTGTTGTAAAGTGTTACATACATGTAAATAATTGGTGTAAAATAACATTTGTCATATTTCCATGGCCATCAGCTATATACATGAGATTTTTGGAGTTGATGTGGATACCGATGTTAGAGGCTAAAAAATACAGATATCGGCTGATATTCGATATTGGCCAATATATGAAATAAGTACATTGATCTACAAAGGATGTAATAATCTTATATTAGGTCATTGTGGACATGTGGATTAACAGTTGCATAAATCGTGGTTTATCTCACAATGATAATTGGCACACCTTTAAAATGATGTATAATAGCCTGATGACACACTACTCAGATATTGGTCTAGTATGTGACCTGTGGAACCACAAGTTGTAGATGTGGTAGTTTTTATGTAGAGGAGAGCAGACTTATGAAAACAATGTGACTCTATATTTTATAAGTAGTGACATAAATATAGTTTGGGAATTCTTAAAAATGTAAGTGAGAACTGCCTTTAAAGAGTCCAACTACAAACCAAGCTATGGAATCACAATAATATAAACCATCTGTAAATGCCCATGAGAAAACTTTTGCAGAAATCAACTTTTAAACAATTTGCTTTGTGGTTTTGAACATTCAGTATCCATATCACTGCTTCAGATTTTTTTGTTATGTCCAGGTGTTTTTTTAACCTCCTTTAAACTTCTAATAGCGCTGTAATGTATAGACGTTAAGTGTTAGCGCAGGATCTCAGCTTTTCTGGTGGCGTTCAAATGTGCAAAATACAGCACCAGACCGATTGCTGTTAAAACGTTCATAAAGATGAGTGCACAGGACTTTATCATAAAGAAGTTGCTGGTGTGTCACCTTCTGTGTTTGAAGTGAACTATGAACATAGGCAAAAATGTGAAGAACATACATAGAGTACCTTAAAATCGAGATCTGGGGAAACTCATATGAAAGTATAATATTGAAGCATTATATAAAATAAAAAAAATAAAAAAACAGTCAGAATTGTTAATTTAGTTGGATATTGTGAACATACAAATGCTTTGTTTCTTCAAGCAAACATTTTGAAGCTTAGTGACATTGTAAAATTCAAAACAAATCAGCTAATGTTTACAGTTAAAAAGGAAATGTCCTTCTCGTTTGAATATTTGCTGGTAGCAAATATTCAAACAACAAGAAGGACAGTATGATTTGAGAAAAAAATAATAATTTTAAAACCCTGTATTCCCGCAGAACTTTAAAAAGTATGTGTGTCTCCAGGAGTGGTGTAAATTGTGTCAATGATGAAATCAAAGCTGCTAAAAATCTGGTTCAATTCAAAAAGCTCCATAAAAGTTTCCTTCTGCATAAATATGCAGAGGAAGAAACAAATTAAACTTTGGGAAAACCATTACATTTCCCTTACTAACAAAATAAATAATAAAATAAAATAAACAAACTATATATAAAAAATGTGGGAAGCTCTTAATTTACTTTCTTTTATTATAAAGTCTATTCCATGAATAAAAATGTGCAAGTGCTGCAAAATTAGACCACCTGCAATAATGCAGGGGGTTCAGTTTTAAAACATATGGTCCAGATGGACATTGAAATGAGTGATGTAAATGAAATACATAAAATTGTTATAATTGTAATGTAAAATTGTTAAATTAGGGGTAGGATTTTTATAAGTTTGTTCAACTTCAACTTAGTCCTTTTGAGTGGTGACTCTGAAATCTTTATTTTTTTTGTTCTGTATTTTATTCATTTTTAAGATGAACTGCTCGAATGAAAGTAACTGAACTGAACTTCGCTGTTGGTGTAATGAGAGAGGAAAAAATAGGGTTAGATGGTTAACATGTCATTAACCCTTTATAGGACAATCACTGATATTCTCTGAAATTAAACATTTCTATGTTATTGGAAATTATTATATCCCTCCTCTTGTCCTAAAAGATCTGAGCAGTACTTGATGAGAAGTAAACACATGTAATAAAATAAATGTTATAAGGTCATAAACTGATAAAACTCACTCATATTAACTATTTAGAGTTTCATAATGTCTATAAAATATGTCTGAATCATGGTTTAATGTTATAAAAAAAAACAACATGCTTCTGGGCCACACTGATGCACAGGACTGGTCCCATATTTAATGTTTGTAGAAATGACCAAAAAGATGCACTTGCCTGATAAAGTGTTAAAAGAAAGCTGGCAAAACCTGAAGCTAAAAGAACAGAGATGAAGAGTAAATACCAAAATTGGGGCCAGACATGTGGAACCAATGCTGTTGTTATATACAAATGAGCAACATATCAGAAAATATTGGAACACAATAAATAAATTCACCTTTGTGACCTGATTCGAATATGCATCCAACAAGAAGCAGTTGATAAAATGACACAATTGTTCCAAGAAGTAAACCCTGAAACACTGTCATTTTCATTTTATCTCTGGACTCTTGATTTTTCTCTGCAAGGACATTTCTTCAAAAGTACCAAAAGTGAAGATTTGTTCCTCTTTGATTTTCGTTCAGTTTAAGTTGATTCGGTATAAGCCCCCCCCCCCCCAATGGGATCCTTTATCTTCCAGGTTTTGATGTTGAATTTAGTCTAAAAGGCCATTCCTCACTTGGCATCAGTGAGCAGCGACAGAACGTATGGGATTACGGAAGTCTGTGAAATAATCTGCAGAGGAGTGCCACAATAATGAGGACATAAATCATGCCTGGAGCTTTATGTCTACATGCGATTCCACAGGGGACGCTTCATAAATGTTAGACACTCAGCTAACAACATCACAAATGTTCGGTTTAAAGTCGGCGCTGGTGTGAAATTACAGAGAAAAGACTTTGGAGACGCAGCTGACATGCAATCCAAGTTATTAGCTTTCATGAAATTTACAGTTCAATACGGTCTCGTCTCACCTTGCCACTTTTGCTTCCATTGAAGTCTTTGTTGTTCTTCTTTTATTTGATAACACAGATCTGATGATGACATATAGTGTAATACATTAACATAGAATGCACACACCTGTCCAACAGTTGCATCATCTCCTCATACTTCTGGATGACCGTGGTTCCTGCTGCACACTCCAAGCACCTGCAGAGAAGATGAAATTTTACAACCCATGCAAAGGTTATAGCCAATATCTTTCCAGTAGCCAATATCCCAAATCATCATTTTTTACGAGGCCCTTAAAACAACTCACAGAGCGATTAATTCAGACTGAGACCGCAGGAAATGCATGACTACGCAAAACTTCAATTTTAATCTGTTGTGTGTGAGACTCACGGGTAGGAGATATGTCTAAATTTGGAGAAGGCGCTCTGGATGCGCTGCTGTAGCTCCTGGGCCCATTTCACCCCGCCAGCTACTGGCGGCATATTCTTATTCACTGGAGTCAAACCTAGAGAGGAGAAGTATCATTACTGACAGTCAAACAGATATTTCACACATCAGTGAAAGACTGAGTCACAAAACTTTTACGTGAATAAACCTTTGCTACACAATATTGTTGCAGATTCATATTCAGATTGTAATGTAAAAAACTGCATCAGTCCCAAAAAAGAAAAAACAAAACAAAACACAGATAAACACTTGGGAGACAGAATACGTACATGAAAATACACAAATAAATAATGCACGCAATAAAATATGTGAGAAAAACTGTACGATTCCAATGTTCAAAAACTGTTGCACTGAATATACAGTTGGAATCAGAAGTTTACATATGCCTTTAAGAATATGAATGGGAATATGAATATGTTCCAACAGGATAATAACCCAAAACACAACCCGTCATTGGCTACAACAGAAACACGTGGTGTCAGGAACCTGTCACAAATATTTTACCTAATTTAATCTCTTATCATTGCAAAAATAAATTGTTGGTGACTGTGACCTTGACCTTTGACCTACATTCACCGAAAATGTATGGCACCACCCCGCACCTTTCCTGAAAATTTCATGGAAAGTGTTTCAGTAGCTTTTGCGTAAATTTGCTGACAAACGGACAAAGAAACAAAACTAAACTAACCAAAAAACTACCCCTCTCTCTTAAGGTAAGGGTGTGTCCATCTCAGTCCCCTGACCTTAATATCATTGAGCCACTTTGGAGAGGTGTCAAACATGCAGTTCAAATATGAAAGCACCTGAACAAAAAGAATAGACAGCTTTACCATCTGAGAAAATAAAGTGTTTCATCCACAACCCCCACAAAAGACTTCCATTTGTCATTGATGATAAAGGGGTTAATACAGAGGATGAAGAATTAGGGTATGTAAACTTGTGATCAGGGTCATTTGGATAGTTTCTGTTGTCAGTATGATTTAAAAAGAACAAACACATTTGTTTGAGATGGCTTCACCAAACCACTAGCCCTGAGTAACAGAAAATATTCTGCATTATCATTCATATTCTCTGAAAAATGCCCAAAGTATCACAAATTCTGCTAGGGCATGTCAAATTATCAGCACAACTGTAACCCAAGTCAGTAAATATTGCACAGCATAGTTGGGATCCCAACATATATTATAATGGGAACAATATTTTGGGAACATGACACTGTGATATCTCGAAGAATTATATGTTTTTCATCATTTCTCTCGCTAATACTTCATTACTTCTGTTATAGTAGTTGTTTTTTGTATAATGCCTGTCGACGAGATTGCACAAAAACTACAGCACCGATTTTCCTGGTTGATGAACAGTGTATGGGCTGGAGGTGAATGCATTTCATTCTGGAGCAGATCCAAAGGGGACATTTTATGATGGGCATGTGATTGAATTACAGGATAGTAGGCCCTTGGCGGAGGCATGTCCTCTCTAGGTGTCTTTGGGTTTTAATAAAGTGACTATGACCAGACAAGTTAGGGCATCAGAAGGTTGCTATCAATAGTTTACAGAAGTTATTTAAAACCACTAAATGTTACTTGCCAAGAACTCCTTGGCATTTGCTTTTTTTTTCTACACTGCATAAACCATGGACTGTAACATCAGATTGGACAAAGCCTCCATGATGTCACTTGTGTCTGTCTGTTCTTTCCTTGTGTCACTGTGCCACGTTTTTACCTTGAACTTTTATTTTCTTGTGTTTACTAAAGGTTTCACAGGCAACAACTTGAAACACTCATCATCTACAAACAATATGTCAAATTGCTTTCACTCTCACCCAGCTCCTCTGCAGCTTGAAGGTGTTTGTCGTACAGGAGTTTACTGTCATCTAACTCCTTATCAAACATGGAGACAAGAAAGGGGTATCTGTCCAGAGCATCCGCAGCCACTAAGGGGCGCTCCAACAAGCTGCCAAACATATCGACAACCTGCAGACATGAAAAGAGTTAAAGGCTTTTCAGTCAACGTTGTATATGTATGAGAATGTTTGAAAAAGAGAAGGTTCTCAGACCTTGAAGGCGTGCTCCAGTCCGGAGGCGTCATCAAAGGCCTGACAGAAGATGGCTCCTAGTTGCCGGTCTGTGTCATCCACCTTCAGTTTGAACTCCCTAACATCGTCTTCAAACTCCTGCAGGGCACAAAGCTGAGCGATACCAGCAGCCCAAACACTACACAGCAGTACAAGCCAGCGCACAGCCAGCACAGCATATTCCCTTTCACATCCCACTGACTCAAAGCCATCCAGTGGGAGGGACTGACTGGGTCTTACAAGGAAAGTAAATTGCTTTTCTTGCTATAACTCAGGGACATCTTTGTTAAGCAACTAGATGTTACTGAAATAAGTCTTTTCTGTTAGAAAAACAATTTGCTGCACAAATGCTGGGGTGAGCGGGCACTAGTGGTGTTTGGGAACACAATAGAATGTACTGAGATGTATTCCGGTAGCTAAATTACATTAAGGGTGTGTAATTTAAAATGTTACATGAATCCCTTGTCAAAATGAATCGCTTCTAAAGGCACGGTTCAACAATGAACAGATACTGTCGGGCAGATGCAGCATTTTAACTGGATAGTTGTGTTGTTGGTGTTTCCCGTCACAGTGCTAAAGACTCACGTTCAATATCAGTTCATTCAAGTCTTTTTATATAGTGTCTTGTGCTACATGCAATCAATACACTGGTATCTGACCCTACCACAAAAGTACTTTAGGAATTATAATTTTCTGATAAAAAAATCAGCTGACTTATCAAGCACTCTCTGACCACTGTAAAGGACTTATTAGTTAGCTAGTTATGGGTCGCCTCTGGCAAATTGAGCTTATTGGGAGGGGGCATCCTCTTGTTCCTGCATGTTTTAGATGTGTCCCTCTTCTAACACACCTGATTCAAATGATAAGCCAGTCATCAAGCTCTGCAGAAGCCTGATAAGGACCATCCGCTGTGTTGGAAAAAGGAAACATCTAAAACGTGCAGGATAGTGACTCTCCAGGACCAGAGTTGACCACCTCTGCTCTAGGAGGTAAATCACAGTATGTGTGTTTTTGTACCCTTTCATCAAGGCGTAATGTGTAGGGTGGTAATTAGCATTCTACCAAAATTAGCATATAACTGCATGTAGAATGGCTTTGTAATATAGTGCCAAACATTCATTCTTCTACACTTTAACCTTCAAATCATTGCAGGGGTGCTGGAGCCTGTCCCAGCTCAGTGCAGGGCTGACATATAGAGACTCACACCTATGGGCAATTTAGCTTAATCAGCTAACCTATTAACACATACCTGAATATAGAGTGACCTATAATATAGTTCCAAACATTAATGTATTATTTCTATTGATGTATCAAAACAATGTATTCTTTTCTTGAGGTATAACAAGATAGTCTGTTGTTGGATCTACGTAGCTGAATGTCATGATACTTTTTTTCAATAAATACATAAATGTTGTTGCCAAGAAAGTCAACAGAATGACCAGCTAAGTTTTTGTGTAGTATTTCCCAGTATTTAACAAAATCTCAGACACCATGTAATCCTGTAACTTCATACCCTGTTGCTGAGATCCAAGCAGTCATATGACTTCTCTGAAAATACTTTGTAGATTTCCATAAAGTCTTGGTAGACCATCTGGACCTGCTGGCTCAGAACTCGGCCTTTGACGCCTCCAATCTCTAGTTTTTCCAGCTTGAAGACATCCACAAGTGTCAACAGGATATCCTACAAGGGAACAGAATTAAAAGATTCTACCAAAACTGCATGGCACATTTCTCAAATATTTAGCATGTTTGGAAATGGTTTACCTTAATGCTGTTGAGTCTGTTGATAAAGAGGTCAAGTCTTGAAAAGACCAAGAGTGGAGAAAGGTCCATAGGCCTCACCGAGCTGCCATTTCTTTGGTACTGGCTAAGATTGGCCCTGCGATCCTCGTAGGTGTTTTTGAGGAGCTGTAAGATGTCCAGGCTGGTTTGGATCTTCAAGAGACTCTCTGCAGCCTCTCCTTTCAAAATCTCCTCTGGAACCAGATACCCACGAGCCTATGAGTTGGAAAATAGTTACAGTTAATTTCAGCTCATGATAAAGTACAAAAGTCTGCTTTGGTGAAAATCTAAAAACATTTTGGAACAGCATAATAGCTGGAGGATAATTCACTGGAATGTAACTTGTCAGAGGGGAAAAGCCCATATGGTACCAAAGGTATTCCAAATGATCACAATCTGTCCAACACCATCTTGTCCAACTAATTAAACATTTGTCAGTTACACAGAAAACCCCTAATCTAGCAACAAGGAGCTTCTCATCTACAAACTATTCTACTTTCAACATGTGTCACACTCTACTATACCTTTGCCTACCTATTGTTATCACATGTTATGGTCACAGAGAGTGAGTGGGTTGCAGCTCAAAGATAGAATTTCATGCAGTAATACTGAAAGATTGAAACCAATAATAACATTTGCCAACTTTCATTTACTTGGCGCCATTAAAAATGCACAGGTCAGAAAAGCATGTATATGTGTAGATATAATAAATTAATTGGTTTGAAATTACTGTCGTATTAAAGAGGGAAACATTGGTCATTAGACAATGAATTGTGAAAAAATTGTTATCAAATTGACATGATTATTCAGTCACTGAATACAGGTACTCAGAAATTGAAAGTGTAATCAGTCAATATGGGGTGCGTCCACTTCTGGCTTCCAAACAAGCAGTGACGTGATGACGCATTGGAACTAAGTTTCCTGACCCTGTCCTGAGGGATCTGATCACTCAGATGACTGACTGGACTACAATGACAGCACAAATGGTGATCGACTTCACCACAGCTCACACCTGTGCGTAACATGTGCTTGATCTCTCTGGTGTATAAGTCGTGGAATTTTGGGCTGACAAAAACATTTGGGTGTTTTCTTTGCTGCATTTATATTGGCTATTGACCACAAGTTACCAGACAAGACTCAGTACAAGAGATTTGAGTCAATGTCTGACATTAAGGGATTAGTCCAAATGGCAATGTCACATGCGTAATGGTCATTAATGCACATTGTTACTGCATTACATTGTAACTGTGCGCCTTAGCAAACTACTTTCATCAGTTGTTCAGCAGTGTTTGTGGCTGCTACGTACAGGCGCACAGCTGTTAGCAGTGACAACACACATTGATCGCTATTGAAAGAAAGTAGCTCCAAGCAATTACGAGGTGTGAGTCTTTGTTCCATGACGGTTTTGTTATGCAAATAAATCACTCATTCGAACACATACTGTTTTGAGAATATTTTTTTTTTAATTTGTTGACCCAAGGAAACCTGCTTTGACCAATACCAGACCAGAACTTGGCTTACAGGATACTGTCGGGGGTAAGTCACTGTGGGTGCACCAGAGTAAAGATGCTGAGCCCATACAGATTCATGTGAAAAATAATGAACTATCCCTTTAACTCAACGACACTGTTGATCCTGTCCCAGCTTTGCCTTGATCCCAGATCTCTTCTTGTCAAAGACTATTCCTCTCTCCACTTTGTTGTAGGAAGCTTATAATTTCTCTAAAGACCTACACGCATGCTCTGTTTTCCTTTCTTAATTGCTTTCTTCTCGACAATATGATAGCAATATATTTCTTGCACTGTAACATTGTACAAATAATGGTCCAGAGGACATAGTAACAACAATACTGTTATAAGGGCATATTTTATACAAAATCTGAGAAAAAGATGGGGATTAGTTAATCTAACTTTCTCAGCAAACTGTAATTACATAGCTGCAAACCTGTACGTTAAGTCAGTAGTGATCTCTTAGAAAAATACCTAAAAAAAAATAATTTTCTTTAGTTTTTGAGTCATTATTTGAACCTTTGGCAGTTCACCACTGGCCCTCTGTAACATATGATATTATTCATTGGACTTGAACTGCTTACATTTCAATAAAAATGGCAAAAATAGGGCTGCACCTTTACGCTTCCCGGCAGTATATATGATTCAGGGAACACATATTTCTTTTCTCTATGTGTAATATTGCTTCAGGGATATATCACAGATATTACAAAGTGACAGAGAATAGTTTTCACAGTAGAAGCAACAGCCGATCTCAGGGGATCTAGGCAAAATAAATTGAAGCTGCCATGTGTAGTCACACAGTGCCTGATGGATATGTAAAGGCAACAGGGTTCCAGTGCAAAGTGTAAGAGCAACAGGAGGAGGGAGGTGAATAACAGGGCTAGATTTTGCTCCAGGCCCCCCCTAGAGGATTAATCCAGTCCAGGTCTGCTTTCACAATCAAGGCCAGTGAAGGACTACAAATGTTTGACATGAACATGAGGATTAGAAAGGAACCTGAAGACAAAGCACATGCCTTTACACACCCTGGACAACACAAATAAGTAACAGGCAAGTGTGAAATATTCAGCCACAAATATACAGTGCCCTCTGCCCCCCCGTGGTCAATGCCCATTATCTTCTGTTCCTCTGAGTCTATGTTCAGTGTCTACTGTTCCTCAACAAGTGCAAAAAAGACAATCCATAGTATACGACTAGTGTATATAACAGTATTATGAAACATTAGTAGAAAATTATTTTTTGTATTTCAAAAGCATAAACAAATGCAATTTGTTTAGGTTGTAGTTTTTTTTTTTAAATTGCAGTTTCAACATGTCATGCCCTGGATGTGTTTCATTACTTTGCTGAAATGTCCAGTTTAGAGCAGAGCACATGCAGAAGGCAGCATGTGAGTTTCAAAAATGACACAATACTTGGTAGAGGTGAATGACTTAAGGGTGATTCTTAATGCAGTATAACACAAATGTATGAGCTGTCCAAAAACATTTTTCCACCACTGTATGTTCAGTGCCTTTATTAGAACCCTCTCATATGTGTCTTGGTAGTTCTTTTAGAAATAACTTCTTTACAAATAATCTCTTCATTCTTTCTTAATAGAGTGGAGCTGAGCCAACACGAGTGGAAATGCAGCAATTGTGACTTTCTTTTATGTTATTAGAGTGATTTTTGTTTTCTCTTTCTGTTTTTAAATTTGGTTTATCTGCTTTACACTGAAAAAGAAAAATGCCTTGGAATTAAATTTTAAATCAATTAACCATTAGATTTGATTTTATTTCCGAGAAGCAAATCCAACTACCAAAAGATACACTGACCATGAGGATAAGTATCTCACCTTGTGCGTTAACAATTATCAACGAAAACATATTTTAAAAATTTAGCAAAAGAGGCAGGTATTTCATTACGTAAATGTAACTGGTTTGATTTTTCAAAAGTTCAAAAAACTCAAAAAGATGATGGCTCAGTCAAAAAGATATATATATTTGTTTAAAGGAGTGTGCACCCTCGAACACACTACTGAGCTGGGTAATGCACAGTTTAAAAAAAAACAACAACACTGCAGCATGGCTCTGTATCTGTTGTTTCACCTGTTGCCTCCTTCCATAGCAACGTCCACAGACACACTGTGAGAGGTGCCGTGGCATCTATGGCTGTGCTGCCACAGTAACTCAATATATCATGTTCCACTGCTTACATTGCCTTATCAGTTATGTTCAAAGATTCACCTTTTTTTCACTCTTTTAATTTTCTAGGTTTTTTTTAGAATTGCACATTTATAGGACTCCTGCATTTAGTGACTTGTACAGTCTTTCAAGCGTTTTTAGTTTTATTCAATCCACCACATTTTTCACACCCACACGTCATTCTTTTTTTGTGTACTGTTTTTTTTTTTAATATCTAAGAATAGTGGAAAACCTCATGGCTAACTAGACAAAGAAAAGCATTCCACCCACAGACTAGTGATAACTCGCAGAATAAAATGTATTGCCACCCACTGGCTCTGAACTGACAGGACACTACTGTAATGGCTACTTAGCAGCAAAACACAGGCTCTCACGATCTGCCACTTCAACCAGAGAAAAAGTTCCTGTTGACCTGTTGTATGAGGAGGTTAGACGTCTCCTGCAGAAGAACAATGAGGCGTGCTGGGGTGTTGTAGTATCTCGAGTTGGCCCATACGAGACACACTGTATGCATCAAAGGGTTGATCTGACCTCTGACTTCAGGAAAGTCTACGTTCTCCATGTCCTCAAATAGATGCTGCAGAGGCTTCAGGTACGTACAAATGTCCTCTGACTCTTCTAAGG
This sequence comes from Siphamia tubifer, assembly GCA_020466265.1. Classification (NCBI taxonomy): domain Eukaryota; kingdom Metazoa; phylum Chordata; class Actinopteri; order Kurtiformes; family Apogonidae; genus Siphamia; species Siphamia tubifer. Next base: position 34,717,403 of record CM035801.1, on the reverse strand, counting down.
CTGCAGAGGGAGGATTGGATCAAAGTCAATCCAAAACATGACAAGTGGAGAAAGTAAGTTATGTCAGATGTCTGGGTCATTACTTTACCTGCAAGGACGTCCTGTAGCATGTTCATGAAAGCAGGATAATAGCTGCTTTCGACAGTCTCCAATAGCATCGCCATCTTCTTCACTTTCAAAGATGTTAACTGGGAGTAGATGTACTCCAGATCTGAGCATCTACAAATTTGACATCCGTGTAGAAGAAAGTCAGATGTTAATTTTCAAACACATTATTCAAGTTGTTAGAAAACACTGTCACTGGTGAGAGTGGTGTCACAGAAAAAAATATTAGACCATAAAAAGCCATTAAAAACAATGATTATGTAATCAAGTACTAAGTCTTGTGTGTATCATGTGACTAAAACAGATGGGGAAAAAAACATGGAATGCCTACAGTAAAAGCACTGTTTTTGTCAGTACAAGGCCATAGAAACTGGTGTAAGAACTGAAGTTATTTTGGTTATTCTCAACAAAACATGGGAAATGGATGGATATTCATTCATTCATTCATAGATATCAGCTCTGAAATTAAACTCTTATGAGCTTGTTTGATTCTTGTCTTATATCTGTCCAAGCAAATTTATTTATAATTGTACCAGACTTTAAAATGAACAAGAAATTCCAAAATAGTGATTTCCTTGATACTGCTGTATGTCACCTAATGTGTGTTTTTCTGCCCCTTTTGGCCTAATCTCAAACTTTTTTTGTTTTGTTTCATTTCTCTCTTCTTTGTAGTGTTTTATTTTTATGTACTTTGTTTTTCTCTTTCTCTTTTAATTGGTGATGTTAATTGACTATCATAAAAAAGATGGCAATGATGTTGAAAAAAAAAACCTAACAGGAAAGTGAAGAAAACAAGGGTGGTCTAATATTTTTTTCCCATGACTGTATAACAAAGTTAGATTCAGGGTTCTTTCTTTTTTGTTTACAATCTGTGACTCCATAGCACACAGTCATGATTGGCGTAAGCTCAACTCTAACATTATAATAAAGTTATGGTCAAAAGGGTTGGCTATAGTACAAATTGACAGCATAATTTTACATAAATAAATAAACATCTATGTCACTTACACACTTACAACTGTTCTTGAATGTGACTCAAAAATAAATGGGGGAGAAAAAAGTGCCAAAACAAAATACCTGTCACTGCCAAACCTTCTGGCAACAACTGTAAAATTATTCCAACAACTAAAGGCATCAGTGATTTTGAAATTCAGTCACAACATTACTGGGTTATGCAGGTCAATAATGCGTGTTTAAATTGCCTAAATTAAAAAACATAATTTCCTATTTGACATTTGACTGCGGCTGCACCTTTCCTGCATGGCTATTGATCTGGATCACATAAACACGAGCTTTAATCACAATAAAAAAAAAATTAAAAAAAACATTTAATTATTATCTCACTAAACATGTCTGTTTTTAGGTGGGCCTTTTTTTTCAGTAAAATACGAATGCTGGTGCATCATTTCCTGTTCTCCTGTCTGGAGGGTACACTGTAAACCTGAACGTTCAGAATAATTAAATATATTAAGTTGTGAATAGTACTACTAACTCAAATGTATTAAGTAGCTGTAACATGTTCTTTTTTAAGTATTTCCAACTATTTTTTATTAAGGGGAACTATTGTGGATATAGGTGAACATAACTTAAAAACATAGATGAGGTACAACTTAGGGGAATTAAGTCATCAAATGCTGAGAATGACATTGTACTGTTATTTCTATTGTTTCAAATAAGGATGATTTAAAAAAAATGAATGTAACTGATGTAGTAGATGCTGAAATACAATTTCAAAGCACTGCAAATAGACACCAATATCTATTACACCAAAAAAATTGCATCACAAAACACAGTAGTTTTATTCAGAGGCGGCTGTGGCTCAGTTGGTAGAGCAGGACGTCCAAATACGGTCAGTAGTTCGCCTCCCAGCTCTGGCTGTCCACATGTCTTAGTGTCCTTGGGCAAAGACACTGAACCCTGACTTAGTCTCCCAGTAGGACTGACAGAACGTTAGAAAGCTACTGGTGTGTGTGAATGGATGAATTCTGTCTTCATGAGCACCATGAAGATGGAAAAATGCTTATATACAAGTGCAGTCCATTTACCATTTATTCAGGCAAATGGTCTGAATGTTTACTTATTCCAGTGGTTTGAAAAGTCTTATTTTTAAGTCTTAAGAACTGAAAAGAATTGATTTGCCTTAATTGGAAACTATGAGTCAAATTAACTGCACATACTTGAATTCAGCTAAATGAGCACTATTAATTCATTAATTCACCTGTTATCAGACGGCTTAAGTTGCATGCCATCTAAATTTTAAGTTCTGGAAATTTGTAATTTTTTTTAGCTCATCAACTTAAAATAATTGAGGCAATTGATTGCTTAAAATTTTTTGAGTTCTGCTAACTTATTCAGGTTTACAGTGTACCATACAAAAGGCAGAAAAGGAAAGTGGTTTATTTTGGGAAGGGAGGTTGCTCAAATCTGAAGGGAAACAAATGTTACAAGTAATATATATATATATATATATATATATATATATATATATATATATATATATATATATATATATATATATAATCGTGCTTGAGAACATAAGAACAACAAAAGAACAAAGAAATACACACGACTCCAAATTACATTTCTCACTTCATCGCACAGGCTTTGTGAAACTCAAATAATTAGTAGCACCAACACAAACTTCTATAATATCTGAACTTTGCGATCCGGTGGGGACGTGTTATTTTCACACAGTGGAACAAGTGCTTTTCAGGAGCTGCCAGCGCTATAATAACAGAGCTGCTGACCTGTTCTTCCAGAAGAGTAGCTCAGTGTGTGGTGTGGGGTTTTTGCCTTCCAGCAGAGACTCAGAGGAGTCTTTGTTGAGGACCGCACGGATCTGATGGCTCCACTCAATCACGGCTGACTCCAAGGAGTGGATGATGCTCTTATCCAGCAATTCCCCCCTGCAAAGTTTGACGAGTAAACTGTGCTGTGAATGCCTGAGTGGGACAACTGACACATGCGGCTCTTTTCATGCTCTTTTCTGTTTCTTTACCTTTTGTCTGTCCCTAGGGCAGCCTGTTCAACTCTCTCTGATCCAGCAGGGAGAGGCAGCAGGGTCTTGCCTTGGACTTGACCAGATACTACAAACACACTGGTCTTGAGGGAGTGGATGTGGCGCTGCACATCCTGCAACAGAACCTGTGGCCATGCGGAGTGGTTCCTACCATTGGACAGCAGTGGAACAATGACCTGAAGGAGAGTAATAAAGCTTTCTTCACATCATGTAGAAAAAAAATATACATTGCTCAGAAGAAAAGAATACAGATCCAACAGAACAAAATGCATTAGCAGCAAAATGTCATTGAAGGTCCTGTGGTGAAATTTTCCTGTAAACAAGCAAAGGTTATATCAAAAGCCACTGGGTCTATGCCAACATCCAAGGGCATCACTTTGTGTTGAAAATTACTGGCAACATAAAAGCTTAGATAAAAACAAAGTTCAGAGGGGTAGGGAGGAAAAGACTGCGTAACAGCACATCAGACAGTATGAAAATAAACAGAAAATACAGAACATCAGCCTCACAATAACATGAATCCACGTCTGTGCAAAATAACACCAGCATCATATCTACTGTAGCAATAACCAGTGGAAAATATGACAAACTCCAAACACTCATATGAAGATCCAGTGATACTAGGGATGGGCGTTATGGCCAAAAATCTATGTAAAAAGGGAAAAGAAAAAGAAAAGGAAAAAGGGAAAAAAGCACCTACCATGGCAGTACATACATGTTCTCTATTTGTATAGAGCTGATATAAGGATGTATTCACAAAGGGGAATTGTTAACCAAACAAAGCAGGTAAATGTCCCAGGACAGACCCCAAACATTCAAGGGACCTCAAAACTCCCAGTCACTGTGTGGTAATTAGTCTGTGTTAATCTGTCTGTGTGCTAAAAGTGCATGCACCACTGGCGCACAATACACTGAAAAATGATAAGAGCTTAAATCAAACTCCTACAATATTATTCTGACATAATCTGGAAGCTCTAGATAATTTACTGACTATAATTCCACAAAATGTGAATTTAACTTGGTGCTTTTATTCTTCAATCCACTTTGTGTTTAATCCATGTGAATAAAACCTACATTAGCAACAGCTGATATGAAGTTACTATAGTGTTTTATTAGCCCAGTAGTAGAAAGTAACTAAGTATTTTTACTTAAAAGACTCAGTTCTGTCCCTCCATCTCCTCATATATGTGTTGTACCTTTGATTATTTCTATCTTCCACTGATTATCCTACTTTTTCCCAACATTACCAACATGTTGTAGCTCTTTCCTTAATGCCATGTTGTCTACGAAGGATATGAAAAATGTTTCTGTTTTATACTTTTTATGTGACAAAGATACTAAAACTGTCTTATGAGACCCGGTAGAAGATAATGTCAAAGGCATTACTCATCCCACAGCGCATGACAGAATAGAAATATGGAGGGAAATGTTCATTTTTGCTGTCCTTTATAGTGAACTTTGAACATTTCTTCCCTTGAAAAACACAGTAACAAAATAGTAATAATAGTATTATTTTTAAAATTCATAATAAAAAAAGAAAAACAGTAACATTAATATTAGGAACCAAATGACACCGACCAAAGTCATGAATAAGTAATAAAGGCTTCACTTTTAATTTTAATATGAAAATGGTGCATGCTGTGTTTAAAGTTTACTGAGTAGAACTGACATCTGTGAGTGTGAGTCATGGCCAAAAGTTTGGAGGAAAAATGTTTCACAGCATCACTTTTTATAATTTGTTTCCCCTGTGTTTTTCCATGTATTGGAAAATAAATCACATCTATGCAGTCAATTTGTGTCACTGCCACAACTGTGTAATTACAAAAATCTGTTACAATGAGGTACAGGTGTACACAGTCTTAAAGAGTGGAGTCATTAACATTAAGTCCAGAATAGATGAAAAGACTGGCCTTTTTTTTTTTTTTTTTTTTTTTACATTTTTGACTAACGTTACTTGTCATAATTTATTTATTGTTCTAATTCATCTGACTTCATCATAGTATCCTAAAGTCAGCTTTTCTTAATTGCTAGACCTCAAAGGGACCCCTGGTAGGCACCAGAAATATGATTTATTTTCCAAATATGTGAATGTATGTGCATTAAAAACTAAAATATATAATAAATAAATAAATAAATACCTCTGAAATGTGGTTCAAATTAAAGCACACCTTATGGTACTGCTTAATATGAAGGCCACTAATTAAACCCTGGGCAATTTGATTCTAGTCAGAATCATGTAAATGTTACAGTAAACAATAGAGTAACCAGTAGGAGAATATGAAACCAAATTATGATCTCAAAATGATAGTTACACAAAATTCCTAATCATCGCTTCATGGTTCAACCATTATTTTTGTTGTTTTTTGACTCTTTCAGTGAGTTTTAGCTGTAGAGAAATAATGCTTATACCAGTGGTGCTCACTCCTGGTCCCTGAGGGTCGCTATCCTGCATGTTTTAGATGTGTCCCTCATCTAACACACCTGATTCAAATGATCAGCCTGGAAGAAGACTGATAATGACAGTTAGGTGTGTTAAAAGAGGGAAACATCTAAAATACGCAGGACAGCGGCCCTCGAGGACCAGGATTGAGTACCCCTGGCCTATGAAGTCATCTCAATTACAATCTAAGTTTCCAATCCTACATTTTCAGTATAGCTCACAAGCTGTTGGTGACAGATACAGCCTCAGATCTGAACTGGAAGAGGACAATATGAGCACCTGTAAATATCCATAGAGAAAGCCTCAGTCACAGACACAGTAGCATGTAAACACAGAGACAGCTCCTACAGTATACTGACTCTATTCTGTTTCTTTCCCCCCTGTCTCTCTCTTATCACTTGTCGCTGCGAATACAAGCGCTGACTGTGTTGTTATTTGGCTTTTCTAGGGTGGTGGATTAAATGGTGTATTTCAAGATTAAGCCATTTCACCTTGCTGCCTGTAACATGAGTACTGTAGTTAAAAAAGACAGCTTCAACAGATTTAAGTGTGGTTCTGTTACACTGGTCCTACGAGGTTTTGACGGTCCGGTTCAGGCAGGGATGAGGCTGAAAGTGGATGACTGTCTTTTTCAGGTATGTTCACACAAGGCAAGGAAAATGGTCCAAATCTGATTTTGTTTCTCTCATGTGATCAATTTCAGATTTTTTTTTCACCTTAAATCTGATCATGTCAAATCAGACCACTTACATATGTGGTCCTAAATATGATGCACACCAAAATATTGGGGAAAATTGGATGTTCATGCTCATCAAATAAATCCTTGAATTTGTATAACCCTAAATTGACTTACCCATAGTAGCCACATGATCGTTGAACCACTCATGAAGGTCACATACCACCCACTGTCACTTTTTTTTTCCAAAGGTCGATAGCTAAGCTAACTGACTTTACAATGGACAAAATAGTTATGTAGGAGACACTTTCACGTATGTTAGCATTACATTAGTTTACCTATAGTAGCCACGTGATGTATGACCCACTTATAAGGTTCACGTGCAACCGTCACTTTTTTTCCCCAACGGTCGATAGAGATTCAGTTATATTTAAACTAACTGGTTTTACAATAAACAAAATAGTTATGAAGGAGACACTTTGGCGTATGTTAGCATTACATTAGTTTACCCATAGTAGCCACGTGACCTACGACCCACTGATAAGGTTCACGTGCAACCGTCACTTTTTTTCCCCCCAACGGTCGATAGAAATTCAGTTATACGTTAGGCTAACTGACTTTACAGTGGACTTAATAGCGGCGTCTAAAGTGAATAAATAAGTGTTCAGAAGTGGGTTTTATCTTCTAAAACGGCGATGACCGTGTATAAATGTAAGCCATTATCATTATCCAGAATATAATTATCTCCAATAATCTCCAAATACCTGGAACTCCTTAGCGTGCGTGCTGTTATTTTACTTTGGACCACTTTGTGCTTCATTACGGAGCTACTTCAAGGCCCCGGATTAGTGCGGTGGTACTTGACAATCACTGATCTCCAAGTAGAACGCTAACAATAATTAACAGAGTATGCTTTTACTACTTACCTCCTCAACTAGAGCAGAAAAGTGATCCAGTGGAGCGGAAGACAAGTCCCCGTAGACCAGGTTATCTTTCATGGTCCCCGGTTTCAGCGCGGTATCGTTCACTTTCAGGAAATACACCGATTTGTTTTTGGATGTGGCCGTGAATGCATCAGCCGCTTCCAAGTGCCCGGCAGGAGACAGGGATACCACCAGGGACGCGGGTTCGGCTTTGTCTAGAAAATTCTGGAGGAGCTGCTTATTGTCCTCAATGGAGATTAATCTGTCCCATCTGTCCTGTTTGAGTTTGAGACTTTTCAAAGTGTAATCCCGGAGAAACTGTAGTCTCCGGTCTTCAGTAGATGAATCTTCCACGTCCCCCATGTCCGATAGGCGAGTTTCTGTCCCGGGTCAGTTTGAGAAGTGATTTGGTCTCTATAGCAACGCAGTGTTTGCCATAGTGATGCGGTTGCCAAGGGGAAGTGATCAAACTGGAGCTGGCCCACAACAATGACACGTGCAACTGCTGAGATGACTGACACCCATTGTTGTTTAAGGGTTTGTTTTAGAATGATAATATAACAATAATAACCTTTTCTCTTTTTATTACAAAAAAGAGCCATAAGAATGATGTAAAGTATTAATTTCAGGGAACATACAAATTATTTTTGTTTAACCATTTATTTGTATTTGTACCTCTATGTTGATCATGGAATTCTCACAGCTTTCATAATGTTTATGTATTTATTAGGCAGAAAGACTCCATATAATAAATACTGTCTAGGCTTTCTGCCTCTCCCTGAACCTTTACTGTGTTTGTTGTTTGTTTGTTTTTTTTAATTATGAGTTTGATCAACGTTATTGTATGTGTAAATCAAATCAAAATCCTCTTCTTCATCCTCCTTTTCTTTCCCTTTCCTCCACTCTATCTCCTTCCCTCCTCCTCATTTGTTTTCTTCCTCTTCCTCATTCCTACATTCAGTCCATCTTTATCTTTCATTTTATTGTCTTCTCCTCCTGCTCCATTCCCCCACCTCTTCTTCCTCCTCCTTCTCCTCATCCTCCCTTACCTCTTCCCTCTTTCTGCCCTTCTTTTTCTTCTTCCTCCCCCTTTGACTTCACCTCCTGCCCCTCTTCTTCCTCATATGTCTACTTCTCTACCTTTCTCCTGCTCATTTGTTTCTTCTTGTTACCCCCCACATCTTCTTTTTCCTCCCCTCATCTTGTTGTTCTCTTCCTCCCACATCTCCTCTTTTATCCTTCTCCTCCATGTTCTTGTCCTCCTCTTCTTTCTTCTTTTTTGTTCCTCATCCTTGTTGTTTTTAATACAGAGTTTTGTCCAATAAGAAGATGTGACTGTGACATCTGGTCAGCAGGTGGCATCGCTGCAGGGAAAACAACATGTCACATCCTTTTAGAAGACACCGTTACCAAGACAACTGTGTGGGACAGACCTTTTCACATCAGCCCAGGCTTCAGATTTAATATCTAACCTGGGTGTAGATGTTTTTATAATTGCTTGGATCTAGTTCTGCTTCGAGATGCTTTGGTACCTTTTAAACCTTAAAGATTCAAACATCCACCTTTAACCAAAACCATCAACTGATCTAAAATGTATAACACATGATAATCCATTAATTCTATCAATACACATAAATAATTGGTGTAAAATACAGTTATTTGGCTTTTTCTGGTCATTAGATATGGCCCATTTGGATGTTCAGAGGCTCTGGAGTTACCATGGAAACAATGTCCTCTCCTACAATATTGATTTACCGAGAAAACTTATGGAGGCGTTGTTTGTTTGTTTGTTCAGTTGTTTGTTTGTTTTTTGCTTTTGTTAGTTTACTTATGGAGTTTGACAAATGACAGCTGTCGTAGACACTTGTTTTATGTTTTGGCGAATTATATATTTTACTTAAAAAGTCACATTTTCTCAACTTTTCTCTCTTTCTGATCTAATAAACCTGAAGTTTAATCTGAGATTTGATGAAAATATCATATTGGAAAATACCAGATTTTCACAAGAATGGTGACAAATTACTTAAGAAATGTAAAAAAATATTGGAGAAAAAGTCAGAAAGTTGGTCATTTGGTCATTTATGATAACAAATTATAGTGATGCTTTTTTAAATTGTTTTATGTATGGTGTTAGAACTGACTTTCATTGTGTTTCATGTATATTTTTAGTGTGGATGTGTCGCTGTGATTCTATTTTGTGTGCTGCTTTGAATCTCATTGCACTCCTTTCCTGGTTAAATAAAGGTTAGAAAAATATATGTTCTGATTTTAGTCAGACACAAATCCAAATCCCGTATAAAAGTAACTTTTCTTTTTCCAAGTTTTCTGTCTTTTTGATCTAATAAACCTCAAGTTTAATCTGAGATTTTATGAAAATCTATATCATGAGGAAATGTCATGTTGGAAAATACCTGATTTTCACAAGAAAAATACAACATACAAAGGAGTGGTTCATAGTAAATTATGACAAATCACTCAAGAAATGTTAAATATATTGGAGAAAGAAGTCAGAAAAGTCACACCGGGTCATTATTGGTTGAAATCATAGTGATGATTTTAGTTTATTGTTTTATGTATGGTTTTAGAACTGACTTTCAGTGGGTTTTATGTATACTTTTAGTGTGGATATATAGCTGTGATTCTATTTTGTGTGCTTACTTTGGATCTCATTGCAGTCCTTTCCTGGTTAAATAAAGGTTAGAAGAATATATTTCTTATTTTACTCAAAAACAAAACTACATCCTGTGTAAACCTGCTTCGCCAAACAGGCCTCAGGTCCAAAGTGAGGCATTCAAAGACTCCGAACACTGAAGTCAGCAGCGGAGGTCCAGACTCTGTGAGCCTCGGTTACAGATTAGCTTTAGGGCAGACTTGACATCATATACCCTCTCAGCTGGCAGCTAAAAAAAAAAGTAACGAAAAATACAAGTCAATGTGCATTCTGAGGTAGCTTGGATGTGTTATGTTTCATCTGTGTCCCTTCTTCCATGTAAGAAGTGATCAAACCTCACGCGTCAAGTAAGCATTTTTGGCAGAGTTTGACAGAAAGTGTTTGGGTTCTTCTGTTCTGAATTGGGATGTGAAGCCAGATTATCAGCAACATAACATCAAATGAGTTCTTTGACGTCTTTTGTCTGAATGAGGTGCATATCACAGTCGGGCAGGATAAAATCCCCAGTGGAAGGTGTGGGTTTGTGTATGAATATGTATATTTGTGTATGTGAGCGGCCCGGAAGCTGTGAGTCACTCAGATCGTCCACCAGAAGTAACTGAGGAGGTTCAGTAGCTCTGAATAACTTTGAAGATTAAGATGACAGAGTAGGGAGAGCCATCAGAGCCAAACTTCCGTTCCTAAATCAAAAGAGCTGGTGGCGCTGATACGACCGAGCTGCTGGACACTAAATATACAAACCAAGAATGGTGCAGTTGATGAATAACAATCAGGGTTAACAATAGTTTAAAATGAAAACTAGTGGGTGAAAGAGTCAAACTAAATAAAGAATAATGCAGCACAAGATATAATGAAGCCCAACTTTTGGGAAAAATCTAAATCTTACTCAAGTGTATTTTTCCCCCCTTATTCTAGTCAAAATATGTCATCACACAACACAAATATTTAAAGAGTAACTTTTCAATGAGACATAAGAACTTATTTTTAGACAACAGATCTTGAAAATATTATTTCAAGGTCATTTTCACTTGTTTTCCGAAGGCATATTTTTTAATGTATTCATTTTTTTCTTGAATTACATTTTTTTTTTTATTGAATTAAGCAAAAACAATCTGATAATGAAACAAATTAACATAATCTCGGTAAGACTGTAAGATTTACATTTTTGCAGTGATCAGCTTAATTTTCATTTGGTAATTGACAAAATATGGGACATTTTAACAAAAAAAAAAGGTGAAAAAAGGATTACATTTAAACAAGTGGTGCTAGATAAAACAAAAAAAAAGTCACTGAAAAAGTCACTTTTTTTCCATTTTCTGTATTCTATCCCTGATATTATAATAATTAACTTTACTCTGAGCTTTTACCTACAAAAATATCTACAAAATCAGCCAATTAAATACAGGAAAATACATAATTTCACTGAACATTTTGAAAACACAGAGGATGATATTATAATAAATTCTGAAAAATCACTTCAGTTAATTATGATTGAACTGTCCCATATTATCTATCACAACTTACTTACCAGTAAATAACAAGTCAACAATCAACTAGTGAGTTCATTTTAAGCACTTTAGAAAGGTGTTATATTGACTTATGTGGATGTAACACACGTCTGCAGAACTGATGTAGTGGAAAAGCTTAACTGGAAAAACAAAGATGCGTGTCTGTCTGTTTTTGTAGCTTCATTATGAGTGATGCCGCTGGTTATTTTTTCAGTTTTCAACAATGCAAATGTGAGATTTTCTGCCTCACTGTCTGTTCAGTCTTAAAGGCTTTATCACACTGGCTTCATGTGGAAATACTGTAGAAAACATATTGAGATTTTGAGTCATCAGCTCATTATTTGGCTCATTATATATAGTTCATGTCTGATTTTCACAGTTTTGATGTACTTGTACGTGAGTCGAGTGAAAATCCTTATTTGAGGTTTTTTTTTTTTTCCATCTATGGGAAACTTTTAATTGCTTGTATGTGCCTTGAAAAGTTAGAAGCCTATAGATCTCAAATACTATATGAATTTGTTTCATACATATTGTTGTGATGAGTAAATGAAATATTTGTTTTCTACACCAACTACCAGTAGAGTCATCATGCACATTATTATGTTATATTTTAAATGGGTCAAAATTAACATGCCGTCATGATTAACCTGATTAAAAAAATAGATATATTTATTGAACATTAGGATATACAGGCTCTCAATGAGGATAATGAATACAACTTTAAATTAAATACAAAATAAAATATATAAAAATAAACAAACTTAAGGATTTTGTAAAAAAAAAAAAAAACAACAACAACAACAACAACAACTGTAAAACACAATATTAAACAATGTATAAATAAGGTTTACAATAGTCACTTTAAATCAAACAACACAGAGCAGGGGAACAAAGGGGAGTTTTTTGGTTAAAATAATAAATGTCGTCCAATGTCCTCACTTATTTTTCTTGCAATTCTGTTCATTCCAATTTTTTGAGACGTGAAAAAAAATCTTGAAGTAATTAATAAAACCAGGGAAAGAGGGCTTACAGTTTCTGTATTTTGCACAGTGAATATGATATTTCCCCAGAATTATAATTATATGAATAATGTTTGATAAGGAGGATTCCAAATCATCCATGTAAAAACGATATGATATAATTCAAAGGATGGTACACCATTAATTTAGACTGAAATCCAATTATGTATACTAGGCCAAAAACACAGATACAGGACATCCAAAAAATAAATGATCCAGTGTTTTATCAACAGTATTACAGAAAAAGCATTGATCCACCTCAAATTTGAATATTTTATTAATAAACTCTGCCACAGGATAAAAAATGGGGGAAGAAAAGTCACAATTGAGCTAAACGGTCATGAGATTTGAAAAAAAAAGTTATAAATATGAGATAAAAATGCCTAATTTTAAGAGAAAAAGTCAAAATTATGAGATAAAAAGTCATGTAACTATTGTATATAAAGTCAAAGCGACTTATTTTTCATACTGTCACATTTATTTAGTTTATAAAAGTAATGAGTCTATTCTGAGAATGTAATGAGTACAACGTACAGATATTTGTACAAAAATGTAGGGAGTAAAAGTAAAAAGTTGCCAGAAAAATAAATACTCAAAGTACAGATACCTAAAAAATATCCTTCAGTACAGTAATGAAGTACTTTTACTTAGTTACTTTATACCTCTACACATACTGAATAGGGATAGCACGGCTAGGCTAACTTGTACGTACCTGAGGATATATTCTGTTCATTTGAATGTTATTTTGTTTTGACCATATTGCATGTTCTAAATAAATAGATAAATAAATCAGGTAGCAACCAAACAGTGTAAAACACTTCCATGATAAACAATAAAAAACATTAACACATACTGAACCATAACGGCATCAAGAAAAACAGTAACATTCCTCTTTCACTGCATTCTCCAGGATACTTTTAAAATCCCTGACAGAAATAAATGTTTGTAGCTTAACAGGTTTTTTTTTGAAGATCATTCCATGACCATGGTGCATGATGGGAAAATGCTGTTTTTCCAAAGTCTGTCAGAACTCGGAACGGTCAAAAGAAACCATTTGGAGGAACGTAGATGGAAACTACTGGAGCTGACAGAAGATTACTGAGGTATTTTGGGAGTTTATCCAGCAGAGCTTTATAGATGAACATAAACCAGTGTTTTTGTCTACAGATGGTTAATGATGTCCAGCCAAATAAATCACAGAGAGTGCAGTGGTGAGTGACAGAGTTTGCATTAGAAATGAAATGTTAAGAAGCATGATATACTGCAGTGGTCCTCAAACTGTTTCTGTTGGGTCTGCCATCAACAACTACACAACATTTTGACAGTGGTGCAAATATAACTCATATTGAAATAAACATCTGTATTATAACAATACTTTTTTGCTTTTCCTTGAATAATTTATTGTGCAAATTAAAAATAAGTTAGATTTTGGTTTGAATTGAATGCCTTTATTGTCACTGCATATACAATGCAACACAATTGAATGTTACACACTTAGTAATAAAATAAATATAATACATTGAATGATAACAATGTTAAAAAGATAGAACCAAAAATAGTAAAATACAACATGCAGTGGCTTGATTAAAATTAATTATCCAGGTATTTTATTTGTGTGGATGGCAGCTATAGTAACAATCAGAAGAGGAAAAAGTACTCACATTCTGTACTTAAGTAAAAGTACAGCTACTTGTGTGAAAAAATATTCTGGTAAAAGTAGAAGTACTGATTCAACTCCTTTACTTACTAAAAAAAAAAAAAAAAAAAAAAAAAAAAAAAAAAAAAAAGTACAACTTGTCAATTGTAATAAAGTAAAAAGTATTTTTTTGCTATGGATGAAATAACACTTAATTTAACCAGGAACAAACAGAAAAATGTCAAACAACTAAAAAATAAAGCCTTTAAAAGTGAGTGACTGTGTATTTTGTATGTGCATTTAATTATGTATTTTTTGGGGGGGTCATAGTACTCAGGTTAGTGGGTATGGATAGAACATTTAGGAAAAATTAAAAAGTCATAAATAGGATTTTTAAAAAAGCATAATTATGAGATTAAAAACCTGAATATTGTGATTAACAGTACAAATTATGAGAAAAAAATTCAGAATTAGTAAAAAAAAAAAGGCAAAATTACAAGATAAAAGTCAAAATTATGAGAAAAAATAATTATGAGATGAAAAGTCAAAATGATGATATAGTCAGTCACAATTTCTGATTTACAACTTATTTTTCGTACCGTCACATTTGTCTATTTTGAAACAGTAATGAGTCTATTTTGAGAATGTAAAGAGTATAAAGCACAGATATTTATACAAAAATGTAGGGAGAAAAAGTAAAAAGTTGCCAGAAAAATATATACTCAAGTAAAGTACAGATACCTAAAACATATACTTAAGTACAGTAAAGGAAGTACTTCTACTTAGTTACTTCCACCTCTGGTAACAATACAAAAAAGTCAACCCGACTGCTCCCTGAGACAATATTTTTGAAATAAAAATAGGAAATGCCCAATTACATTACAACTATGGCAATTAAGTGAATTAGTTTAGAACAAACACATTTTTGGTAACAAAGATGAACATTTGAACAGTGGCTGCAATATGCCTGTTTAAATTATACATCTCAGATAATTACTCAGTGCTAATTTTGTGAATTACTACCTTTTTAAAAATGATTTTTTTTTTTTTGTTTGTTTTTTTAGTTTAGTGACATTTGTTTGTTGTACATCCAGGAGCACCAACACTAAAACAGTAGTTCCACCTGCTACATGTTCTAACCTAAAAACAAGAAAAACAACAACAACAAAAAAAACCCAGGAGTGAAAGTAGCTGAGAGTAGCTTCAACAATATTTATTTTTAAAAAATAAAATCCAAATTTATCCTATTTTAATTTCATTTTACGTGTGATGAAGTATTTCTAGTCTGCAGTATTTCTACTTCTGTTGTACTTACTATAAGTGACCAGCAGAGGTCAGTAAAGATCTGGTTATTTCATTTTCCAATTAGTGTTTTCAACAGAAAAAAAAATAAATAAAAAAAAAATCACCCATTTTTCTGTAGAACTGCACTGGAAAGGACATGATCTCTCTTTATTTATTTGTTTCCCTCCATGAACCATCTGACACATATAAAATATGAATAAAACAGATGCGGTCATCATGTCCTCAGGTTCTCTGGCACCATCTCATAACATCTGTGTCCGTGTATCTCCGATTCAAACCGCATGAATATGAATATGGATCCAAAATCACGTATAACATTAATATTTTATTGAATTGAGCACACATATCCCTTCAGGTATTGAGGTGATGCTGTTCTTCATGGGTTCGCTCTCAAACAACAGTTCAGTCTGTAAAGTTTACCCTGTTTTAGCTGCACACAAAGCCTTGTAAACAGGTACAGTATAAAAAGGTATTTATTAACTTGTAAACATTCTTCCAAAATTTCCCCTTTCCTTTCCTTTTTCCTGTCCTTGTTTTATTACTTTCAGATGTGTAATTGCACTATATGAGAGAAAATAGTTGGAGTCAATTCAGCAGAGTCAATAAAGTTGGTATTTGTCCTAAATTTGTCCGTTGACACAACCTGAGAAATCAGCAGCAACACGGACAAAAATCTGAGTCACTTATGTTTTACCGTACAGCGGATTACTCATGCAATATCAACAATCGGAGACTTGCGAGACATTCCTTTATGTCTAACACAACTTTCTAAATGATTTGTTTTTGATACACGTCCAGGATGTCTGGTTTAGGCTCCAAATGCACCTGATGAGCAAACATTTCTACAAATTTTCTTAAAGGAGACGTTCAGTATTGCTGATAAAGAACCATATTTTTTTTTCCCCTTTTCTGAGCAGAAGTGAATGTAGAGGAAATGACTCTGAACATAGTGTGTATAGTTCAGCTCTTCTAGTCACACTCACAGTATATATTCACACTGTAAATACAGCATATTTGTTCATTAAGGTTCTAAAGCAGGGGTGTCAAAGTGTGGTCCTCAAGGGCCGGTGTCCTGCATGTTTTAGATGTTTCCCTCTTCCATTACACCTGGAGGCCATTGCATCATTATCAGTCTGATGAGGAGCTGATTATTAACTCTTTAAGTGTCAGTGCTGATGTGTCCTGAATGGATGATTTAGTTTAAATATTCAGAAAAATTCAACCATTTTCCTTTTATTTTTGTACATGGACAAGGTGCCAAAAAGTAAGAGTTTTTTTTTTTCAATTTATTTTATTTAAACATTTTTTTAAAGGCAAAATTAAAATTGCTCAGACCAAATTTCAATAGTAGTTTTCTTTCCACATTATTTGTCATTTTGTAAATATTTATTAGTTTTTGTTGCTCATTTTGTTTATTTTTCTACATTTTTTTTTTTTTTTTATTGTAGTAGTTTTCTTTGATTTTCTGCCATTTGTGTCTTTCTTTGCTAATGTTACCAATTATTTTCTTAGTTCTCAGGAGTTAAAGGGTTAAACTGAATCACATGGAAGAGGGAAATATCTAAAACATGCAGAACACCGGCCCTCGAGGACTGGAGTTTGACACCTGTGTTCTAAAGCCATGTCCTGGTCATTCATTCTATAGAAGGACATTTATTTTTTTTACAATCTACTGACAGTACATTTGGAGATTTTTGCATCACCATGTTAAGACAGTTACAGCATATAAACCCTGGTCAGAATATATGGAGCTAAACAGAATATCTGACCTGAACCAAAGCAAAATATGTTTCTACACCCTGAGCTTTAAACTGGACCATGTTTGGCTGTAAACTAGTGCTCACATTAAACAGAAATATGAAAACATCCTGTTTCAACCTCCAGACTTTAGATATGATAAGTTTTAATGGATAAACAAGGCAGACGTGATGGAGCCACAGGTGTTGATCCATCTGATGTCCGGAGGTGAGACGATGCAAATGCAAAAAAAAAAACAAAAACATGGGATTCTATCTTGTCTGAATCCTGAGATATTACCACTCATGTGTTTTAGCGGTTGACCTTTAGTGTGACCTTGACCTTTGACCTTCATTTCTCAAAATCTAATGGGTTCTTGCTTGACCCATTATCTATCATTCCTGAAAGTTTCAGCAAAATCAGTTCAGGACTTTTTTCGTAATCCTGCTGACACACAAACAAACAAACAGACTTGAATTTAATACGTCCTTGGAGGAGGTAATAAAATAAAAATAAATGTTTTTGTCACCTTCGGACATCAGATGGGTCAACACCTATGGCTCCATCATGTCATGTGTTAATGTAAAATCAAGTCTTGGCAGAGGTCTGCTGACTTTGTCTGACTTGTTTTACACTATGCACTTTCTGTAAAAAAAAAAAAAAAGTACATTAATTATATTATTTTACTTACTTTACTTTGCACTATACAGTTATCTGTATTTACACTTAATATGCCATTGCACCTTACTTACTCTGTTTTCACCTCATTTTGTTTGTTTGTTTTTACTTAGTATATAAATACTGCTGTTGTCACAAAGCAATTTACTAATTGTGGGATCAATAAAGTGCTTCTATTCTATTCTATTCTATTCTATGTTTTATAGTCCTGCCATAAAAAGATGTGATGTAATTTTCCAGGAAATAGAGTCAAATGGGTACTTACGATAACATATTTTTGTCAATTTTAAACAGACACAAGTTGACAAAACATAGACCCGGTTGTTTTTAGACATTTTTACTGTAGATCTAGTCATGAGGGATTGTAAGTCTATATTGTAATTTGATAATTTCATAAAACTATTTGTTTATTACCAATTCTTCTGCTGGTTCTTCCACAAGTTTCTACATCTTGTGACTTTCTGAAAGCGATCCAACATTTTCCCAAACTTTAGTAACAACACCCATAATGTGGACCAGTGGAATTGGAATTATTCTTTAATCTGTCATTTCCATCCCCACACATTTATCAAAACAGCTTTTGGACTTTCCCTAAAATAGACCGTGGTGTATTTCCAGTGCAAAACCTTCTAAAGTCACACACACACACACACACACACACACACACACAAAGGTGCTGTACCATGAACTTGTGGTTTGCTAGATGATGTGTAAACCACACTAAGAGCACTGTTGATTACCACAGGAGGGGGCTGCAGTATAACACACTGACAGACGGCTTTTTATCACACACATGCCTGGTCAAAACCACAAACGCACACACACACACATATACACACACACACACGCTTCTGGGAGATGAACAAGACTCTCATGCCTGACAGTGATCTCATACATGTGACGGTAAAAAAAAAGCCAAGTAAAACCAGTGCAGATAGTTAGTGAAGTGGGACTATTTGATTTCAAAGGAAGTAATTTCAATGGTCGGCCGCCGTGTGCTCGAAAACACCGAAACCACGCGGTGACCGCAAGGGGAGAAAATGTGATTCACTTTGCATCCGGTTTTCCTCCACACACACACATTTCACATTTGCATCAGTTGTGTAGCAGGATCGTTTTTATTAGCTCTTGTTCCAAGTGATTCCTGGCAAAACCTGGCTAACTGAAGAAATGTGACGCAAAGTCTAGCGCTGAGGATATGCCACAATTCATAAAGGCAAGCATCTGTTTCAGTGAAAAGCCTGCTTCCTGGTGCTTCGCCAGTTCCCGTCCGAACTCCTTTCATAGCTCCGGGTCTGACGTTCTTAAAGATCCTTCCCTGACACTGGCAGGCCTGAGAGAGCAGCACCTGACACCTGATGCTGTTTGTGCATGAATGTGTTTGAGGAATCTGCCGAATACCTCAGCCTCTCGGGAATGCCAGTAATCCCGCTCACTCTACCTGATTGCTTCTGAATGATGCCTTTCCATCTCGGTTTTCGATGTAGCTTGATTCATTTGTTCACTTCATGACATGAGCAGTAGCATTAATCATACTTGACTCAGTCTGAGTAAGGGCAAGCGTTTAGTAAAAACAGAGGAGTAACTATTGATATCTCTGGCTGTTTTTCTCCAACTTTCTGGCAACTTCTTTGTTGTTGTGAGGTAATGTTGCCTCTCTAGATCAGCCTCTTCCAACTTTGCTGTGACAACATATCATTATGCAGCGCTCGACCTACAAGTGGTCCTTCTACGACTGTCTCGGTTTACACATTTGGAAGCCACTACAATGGTAGAAATGTGAGCGAACCAACCCTCGCCTGAGACATGACATGTCGATCTATTTGTGGGTCTGACACTCCAGAGGGATGTGACACATTGGAGTGAGGCGGGGGTAAAGCGCAGGCCAGCGGGTGTATGAGAAAGCTGATAACAAGCCCAGAGGAAGCTGTTTATCTGGGCTTTTTGTGCGCGGCTTTAATCGCCATGCAGCCCTCGCGGTCGCTGAATTATGTGGCCTTACAAATAGTTTGAGACGGCCGCGGTCGCTTTGTTCCTCCTGGAGGGAAAAGGAGGTGAGAGGTTTTGTGGCTGGTGGTGGGCAGAGTGGTGTTCTGCCAGTCAGGTCTGGCCTCTAGAGCCATGTGGAGGTTTGTCTCCAGGAACGCTGATGGCTTTTAAAGAGGTGCAGGCCATGACTGGATGGGTAATTTTCATACTTTTGCGATTTGGTGAGGGGCCAAAGTCAACATGCTGGAGGTTCGCTCTCTCTGAAACAGGATATTGGGTTAGTAATGGCTGTCAGGGGACCAGCAGAATGACATAAATGTAAGGCTTTTTTCACACATATTATTGAGAGCTAATAGAAGTCTTAGCATGTTATGAACTGCATGGTCGGGCACATCTTGCATTGATATTGCAGCCACTTTTGACCTCACACAACATAAAACTGTCTTGTTCTCAACATGGAGTAGAATACCAGTGTTCCAGACTACCGTTCTACAGCCCGACACACTCTTCAATAATCCTATAAGTGTATTATTTATGAAGTGATTATTCGTCTTTGTCTGTTTTAAATTGCGTTAAATTGTACTCGGGAATAGCAGGAATGTAATCGCCTTAATTTCGGCTCTAACTGAGGGTCCGCTGGGTTTTAGCCCTGCTGTGACACCTTACGGTACCTGAGCTGGACTTAACCCCATGGCAGGGCTCAGAGAACGCTTCGTAATAGCCATGTAATCAAGGCCAATTAGAAGCAAATGAGAGGTAGGGTTTCACCGATGAGGTCAGCACCGGCATCGTTCCTGGATGATCACCAGTTTATGGTTTTATAAATCATTTGTGAGCACACCCTGGAGTAACAGATTCATTTTTCCTCCTTGAGTTAAACTGAATAACAGAGGCATATCGTTCTCTTTTTATTTTTTTATTATAACATTTGCTCTATGTGTATGAAGTGTCACAAGGTCATCCAGTGGCCAGTTATGGTAACAGACACAGAGGAATCCTTTAATTCAGTTTTATTTGTCCAGCCCCAAATAAACAACAAGGTTAACTCATAGGGTTTTACAGACCTGGTTAGAAAAAATAAACAATCGCAGAAATAGATAATGTCCCTGGCATGTTCCAGGCTTTATCTAAGTGAAAGTTAAAATGTACAACTTCTCAATTGTAAACTTTTTTTCTATTATTTTGGGGGGAAACAATGAGGGAATGAGGAAGAATCATAAATATTTCAAAACTTTAAAAAATTAAAGCCCCTCAAAAGTGAGTTATTGTGTAGACAGTACATTTTATTGGGTCATGTTACTCAATTTTGTGGGTATGAGAAGGAACATTTGGAGAAAAAAAAGTCCCAATTGAGATCAAAAGTCATCATTATGAGATAAAAAAAGAAGTCATAAATATGAGATTTTTAAAAAATGCATAATTATGAAATAAAGTCAAAATTATGCGACAAAAAAAGGTCAATCATGAACTAAAAGTCATAAATATGATACAGAAAGCCACAATTTCTGTCCTCTACCGATTTTTCCTCCCTAAAGCGACTTATTTTATGCATCTGTTGAGTTTGATAAAGTAACAAATCTATTCTGAGAATGTAATGAGTATAAAGTACAGATATTTATGCAAAAATGTAGGGAGTAAAAGTAAAAAAATATCCAAATAATAAAGAGTCAAGTAAAGTACAAGTACCTAAAAAAACATCTCTGCATACCACACATTATTTGTTTGTTATTATTGCACCATCTCATCTCATTTTTTTTTTTTTCTTTTTTGTCTGCATTTGTTCTCATTGTTTAACACCACAGCTCATTTTCTGAAGCTGCTTTATCCTCACTAGGGTCATGGGGGGTCACTGGAGGCCTATCCCAGCTACAAACAGATGAAGGCCGGGTACATCCTGTATGAGTCGCCAGTTCATCGTTGGGCTGAACGTATATAGACAAACATGGGCAATTTAGATTAACCAATTAACCTACTGTATCAGTGCATGTGTTTGGATGGAGGAAGTTGGAGAAAACCCACAGAGACACAATGACAACATGAAAACTCCACACAAAAAGGTCCCACCCACTGGTGTTGGAATTGAACCCAGGACCTTCTTGGTGTGAGGAACGAGTGTTAACCACTGCACATAATGGCTCATATTAAACATTATCAGTATCAGCTTATAAAATGAAACCCACTGTCCTTGTATCTAGTCAAATGTTTGTTTATAGTAGGTCTAAGTGTATGAGCTAAGAAAAACCTAAGCCAAATTCCTTGTATAATACATTCACATACTTATTCTGACATTTCACCAGTGGCAGTGGTTGATAGTTATCTGCAGTGCTTCATTAATTACTTCATTAATTTGTGTTCTAGATAATGTAATGATGGGCTGAAAGACATTAACTATATCACTGACCCATCTTTTTACAAATATAATGAAGATTTCCTTGTTTCCATGGTGTAAGAGGAGGTTAAATTACAAAACAAAACAGAAAATAATCAGTATCTGCATCAACTCTCAGGCTGAACTGGCTAAAACAAGACAAACATGGGAGACAATAAATACATACACACACACACACACACACACACACACACACACACACACACACACGCACGCATACATATACATACATACACACACACATACAGTACATATTAATACACACATACATATACATACATACATACAGTACATATTAATACATACACACACACACACACACACCAGCCTCAGCAGCTTGTGAAACAAGTCAAAATTGAACTAGATAAGCACCTAATTAAGTCAATTCTAATTAATTTCCGTTAAAACAGCAAAAGAGTAAAATATGCTCTTGTCAGGTGACCAGGAAAAAAAAGTCCAAGTTAATTCACCTGTATATATATCATTATACAACTTTCTGAGTAATACACTTTTACTAGCTACAGGTTAACCAGCTAGTTATAATCATCTTTCAAAAACAAAACACACACAAACAAGAGTTGGAAACCTAGATAAGATAACTTCAGTTGATATGAATAGCTGGTTAAAAATGTAAAAAATTATATATATATATATATATATATATATATATATATATATATATAGTTTCTCTTGGAAAAACAGAAAAACGTATATTTATCAAAAACAAATATCCAAATGTGTTCTAACACCAAAAGTGTAAATACCACATTATTCCATTTGCCTGTTTTTCACTTAACCAGCCTCAGTCGCTCGTGTTGTTCTGAGACACAGAGGAACGTCTGTCAAAACAACGGTACTGGAAACCAGTGAACAACATGTTCTCCAGTCCTCTTTGAGGTGTGGATGACTCATAAATCAGATGGGCTATGTATAGACTGTCATTTTGAAGGTTTGGAAACAGTTTGGGTTTCTTGTTATGTCATACAACAACCACAAATCAGCCCCAAGGCCACCAAGGCATACTGTAGTAAGTTATTGTAGCAGGTTAAAAGAAAGAACCCGCTGTTGATGAAAAGACATGAGGTGACATTAAAAGATACTGTCTCTGGCATGGCTGGTGAGTGTCCTTTACCTCACAGATTCCTGTGATACGGCTAAAGTAAATTTAGGCCTTGTTGTATATGCCTTACAGAAGTATACTGTTTATTTAACATCTCCACTGTGCTGAGTTATGACTAGTAATGATTACTCAAATGCCCAGTGTTTGGGCTATTGTACCAGGAGTGCCTCCAAACAGGCCCACTGGTGTTTATTTGAATTTTCCATTTTATATTGCCACGTGTCATTAGGCTGTTTAGAGTTTACTCGGAGTGATGGATCATTTCCTTCACCCCTCTCTCTACTTGCTTAAAACCTGCTGGATGGCGCATGCTTGTCCCAAAGGTGGAGAATATGTGTGTGTCGTCTCAGAGATAATGGCATCCAAAGTGCATGACAGATGTCTTATTTCAACACAGACAGACAGACAACACCCATACAAGCAGCACTGGATCTGCTCCTGATGCTGCCAAAAGGCTCAACGTATGGAAGTAGGTTTGAAGAGGGTGACGGAGTTAATTACGCTTCATATCATAAGTCTCATTTCCAGGAAGCGTCACATTTTGGATCAAAAGAGCACGTAGCGTACAGGAAATCTATGCTAGATCGTTTTAGAACACATTCAATATAGTATGGAGATTAAATGATCTCTGGTGGTGAGTGGTAACTCCGAATTTTCAGATTTGGCATTAATTGCAAATATTGTAGAGCAGGGGTGTCCAACTCCAGTCCTTGAGGGTCAGTGTCCTCCATATTTTAGATATATCCCTCTTCCATCACACTTAGATGCCATTATGCTATTATCAGGCTTCATTAATTGATCCAGGTGTGCTGAAGAGGGAAATATATCTAAAATATGCAGGATACCGGCCCTTGAGAATCAGGTTTGGAAACCCCTCGCCGTCTGCCCAGACTAGGGGTTTAAAGTTCAAGGTGCTTTATTTGTTATTCCAGTATTTTAAAAACACAACAGAACTCACTAAAAAAAAAAAGAGTAAAACCTTTAAAAAAAATCTAAATAAATCCAGCATGAGCACCTACTAAAAGGAGCTACCATGGCAAAAGAGGAGTCATAAGATCAGCGTTCTGCCTCTTATTGTCTCTTCACTTACACTTGTGCCAGGAAAAGAGGGGTGGGAGAAGACACCACAGCCCAGGGTCACAGTCTGAGCACCTGATAAGACCCACTGACAGTGAAGGAACCACAGGAAAGCTGGTGTGGACCTTCAAATACTTCTCTTTCAGTCGTCTCTAGGTTTTAAAAGCACCTCCAACACACAACCTTGTTTTGTTTCTCACTTTATCACCTTCTCTGTCAGACATGTATGACATCAGGTCTGTGTAGGACCAGAAGCATCACCTGTGACGCTTCACACTCTGAACGCAGCCTGTTCTCACTGTTGTACAGATCCATCCAGGCCAGAGTTATCCCAGTGCATTATGGGTACTGAACACAAATAGGTAAGAATGTAATGTTAACACAGTGGCATACATGATTTTTGTTCAATCAGGGCTGACTGCAATTGATTTATTTTTTATTTATTAATCTCTCTGATTAAAGAAAGGATGTTTTTTTGTTGTATGTTTGTTTGTCTTTTTGTTTGTTTTCTTTTTCTCTTTTTCCTTTTTTCTTCTTCTTTTGTCGCTTTCTTTTTTAATTTTATTTGTGAAAAGCATCTGCATATATATAAATATATATATATATATATATATATATATATATTTACAACATCTTTACTTCTGTATTGTATATTCTTTAGGAATTTTGTATTGTTAATCTAGATGATGCAAGAAAGTTATCATTTAAACTGTATATGTACGTGATATGTATGTCCCACTGTTATGTCTGTGTTCAAAACGTGAATATGTACACATTATATATATATATATATATATATATATATATATATATATATATATATATATATATATATATATATATATAGTGCAAATGACATGAAAGGTAAATATTGTGGGCCAAATCAGGCCAAATCAGGTGATAAATAATCAAATAATTTGAGATATTCATATTTCTGATGTGGGCAAACACATGTGGGGTCATGATGGAAACTGCAGACAAACCCACTTGGGGCCCTTACTTTATATGCAGCCCAAATGTAACCGTTGGGGGGCCCACATGGCCATGCTGGCTGGGCAGTATTTGAAATAAACACGGTTCCTTAATGTCTGTTGACAGTCAGGGTCATTTTATGATTACATGGAACATACTTTTTACATACAGCACCTTTAATCACAATTTCAAGTGTTACGTTAAATAAATCTTTCTGCTGCCGTATGTGAGATGTAAGTCAAGTCTGTTTAAGGGTATATTGAGATGGTTTATATATACTGGCCTATAAACAAATACACAGTCTCCTTATAAAAGAGTAATCCTGACCGTCTGGCTCAAACATTGGGGGGTTTGCAGTGTTTCTTTTCAGCTGTGATACTACTGAGTCAGACAAGAAAGGACTCATAAATTAGTTTCTCCTGTAATCTCTACACTCTGGCTGGCTGTCCCAAGATGTCCTCCTAGATTTAAAAGCTACAGTGTAATGTTTATGTTGGCTGGAAAAGAATATGCATCAAACTCATTTGATGTATTAAAGACGCTTCTGGATATTGTTTACATACGCAGGTGAAAGCTTGGTGGAGAAAACCTTATTTTCTCCCTGTTTGATGTCAGTGCTTTGAGGTAAAAATCAATCTTAAATCAAGATAAAAGTTCATTGGTCGTGGGATTCTGTGAAATGACTGAGCATCGATTCATGCTTTTACTTATTTGCTCCATTTAATTTTAAATAGGACTGTCAATGTGTGTGTGTTGGTAACATGTCCTCGCGTATACAGTAATAGGAGGTTAAAGTGAACGTAGAAACGTACCATATCTTTTGAATTCCTCACAAAAACAACAAAATGGTTAATTTATTGGTAATTTGATCACTTTTTGGAGACGTAGTCATATTATCAGGGACATTCAAATGAGTAATCTTTTGGCTGCCAGTGTTGTTGACAGATAACCCAGTGAAAATCCTTGCGCTGCTTTGTGTTTGAGCAGTTCAAGCCCTAAAACTCAGTTTCATGGGAAACGCGAGTATGCTTATTTTGAAAGCCATGCTTGATCTAAGTAGCACACTATGCTTCCCCTTTTTTCCATCTGCGACCCGAGTCTTGAAGTGTGATGAAATCCATTTTGAACGCTCATTATACAAGTTATGTCATGAAATATTCATGTCATTTATGGAACATGCAAACACCAACGTTCTAAAAATACAATTTTTTACTCTTGTTTTTCTGACACCCCATCTCCCCCCATTTTTTTTTTTTTTTCAAGAAGCTGTGAATCTTGAAACCTAAGAGTCTGACAAGCACATTACACAGGTCGCAGAAAGAAATACTCTTTACATAAACATGGCGTCACTGTGGATGTTAACATAAAAAAAAAAAAAGTCTTTCATGCTATTTAAAGTGTGAAACCCAGTAAACACAGGAGAGATTTAGCCTGGAAAAAAAAACACGAAAAAAATATGTTGACTGTCAAGTGATGTTGACAATGCACTGATTACCACACTCATAAATCTAATTTCACGCCTTGGTATATGACACTGTCTATAACCTGGAAACATGCTTTTCATGATTGGTTAAACCTCCTGTGCATTCTAACCAATAAAGATGAAAGTACTTCTTATAATGAACATATTATTCATTTACACACGCTACTATGAAACCGTATCATATTTAAGGTCAGGTGTATTCACTGAAGGGCTTGAACAAAGAAAAGTCATTGCAACATTTGGAAACCGACTGGTCGTTCCGAAAGAAAATGGAACAAATTAAGTCGAATGCAACAGATAATTTTGTCTTTAAAGTTTATTATATTGTTTGGAAAAGTCTTGGGTTGCTTCTGGTGCCGGTGCCGTTAGAACTGTTCTTGATATACAGGCGTTGGTTTCGGTCGCTGCTAAAGGTATTAAAGTACAGCAAAACAGATTGTGCCATCTGTGTTTAGTTAGTGGGTTTGAGTTTCTTTTCTTTGCGGTTCAGTCTGTGCAAGAGGTAACAAAAGAGGTTCAATCCCACAACAGTTTAAGGATGGTTCTCATTTCTTACAGCTTGTTAGTAACGCGTTGCTCATATGTTCTATTAGTATTTTATAGGTATTGTTGAGATCAAAGGTGGAAAGTAACTTAGTAAAAGTACTTCATTACTGTACATAAGTAGATTTTTTTAGGTATCTGTATTTATTTTTTTGGCAACTTTTTAGTTTTACTCCCTACATTTTTACATAAATATCTGTGTTTTATACTCTTTACAATTTTCAAAATGTATGTAAAGTATGAAAAATAAGTTGTGATTCAGAAATTGTGACTGTTTATATCATCATTTTGACTTTTTATCACATAATTATTCCTTTTTTTCCTCATAATTTAGAATTTTTATCTTGTAATTTTGCCTTTTCATAATTTCATAATTTGTACTTTTTATCACAAGATTTAAGTTTTATATATCTCATAATTATGTTTATTTTTTAAAATCCTATTTATGACTTTTACATTCTTAGAATACACTTATTACTTCATTCATTATCTGAACCCGCTTTATCCACACTTGGGTCACTGGGGGCCTAATCCAGCTACAATGGGCGAAGGCGGGGTACACGCTGTATGAGACGCCAGTTCATCTCAGGGCTGAACATATATAGACAAACAATCACTCTCACATTCACACCTATGGACAATTTTAGATTAACCAATTAACCTATCAGTGCATGGTGGGAGGAAACCGGAGTGCCCGGCAAAAACCCACGCGGACACGGGGAGGACATGCAAACTCCACACAGAAAGGTCTGATGTGGGATTTGAACCAGGGTCCTTCTTGCTGTGAGGCACGAGTGCTAACCACTGCACCACCGTGCCGACTTATTACTTTTTCAAACTAAACAGATGTGACAGTATGAAAAATAAGTCACTTCAGAGTGAAAATGAGTGGAGAGAAACTGTGACATTATATATTATAGTTATATGAGTATTATCTCACCATTTTGACTTTTTATCTCGTAATTTTGACTTTTAATTTCACAATTTTAACAATCTCATATTTATAACTTTTTTGTTAAATCTCATTCCAGTCCATACCCACAAAACTGAATAACTGTGACCTGATCAAACACAATTTAAACACAGTAACTCACTTTTAAAGGGTTTAATTTTGATACTTTTGAAACTTTTCAGAATTGTCCTGGTTAAATAAGTTATTATTTGTATTTTTTTTACTTTTGTACTTTATAACAATTTTTTATAACTTATAACTTTATAACTTTTTTTACTTTTACTTAAGTAGAAGTAGTTGAATCAGTACTTATACTTTTACCAGAGTACTTTTTCACATAAGTAGCTGTACTTCTACTTAAGTAAAGAATGTGAGTACTTTGAACACCTCTGGTAGAGATCAGGGAAAGCAAAAGTGTCATGATAAAAGTTAATGGCTTATATTTATTTGTGTACACGCAGCAGCCAGAGCAAATATACTGGATAATATTTCCACAACAACACCATTGATTTATTGATCTTACTAAACTGTGTGTGTGTGTGTGTATATATATATATATATATATATATATATATATATATATATATATATATATATATATATATATATATATATATATATATATATATATATATATATATATATATATATATATATATATATATATAAATCTTAAAAAATTCTGCACAATTACTTTGAAAAGTAAATAGTTTGTAATCAGGTATTATACTTTATTCTGCTAAAATAACTCACGAAAATCTGAAAAAAACTTACTGTTTTACCTTAATTTGCCTCCATTTTAACTAAACCTTGTTATTTTTTTTGTTTGATAATGAACAGTAGAATACATCTCTTGAATTTCAAAGATTGGGACTGTTTGAATGAGACTACAACAGTTGCCAGAGATATGAAACATCATTGCACTAAACTCAGACATTTTATTCCCTCGATGAACATTGTTGTCTCATTGTGTTTCACTTTGGCAAGGCACTATCTGCTCTCTGCACTATCCAGGTCACATCAACACGAAAAGGTTTAAAATAAATGAAATCACAAATTGGAAGCTCAATGCCTGTACATACTCCAAAAGAAAAGACTAATTTGTTTGTTTTCTCAAAGTGGCAAGAATAATAGCAAAGTTAGTTCTGGCCACGGCATTTCATACTTCACAAAGAACCCAACTGCAGATCCCCTGGGAACTATGCATTAGCCACGCCCACTTCATAATATCCGACCAATCACACAACAGTTGCCAGACGCCGCACGAGAAGTCCTGCACAGATGATGTGTTGAGGACAAGCTGTGAGAACTCCTAAAACTAAGAATTTTTTATTTTTTATTTTTTTTTAAATTTGGGTCAGTTTGTCTGTCTGTCTGTCTGTCTGTCTGTCTGTCTGTCTGTCCGTCTGTCAGCCAGCAGGGTTACACAAAAAGTTCTGAACGGATTTGGATGAAACTTTCAGGAATGATAGATAATGGATCAAGGCAGAACCCATTAGATTGTCAGCAATGAAGGTCAAAGGTCAACAGCTAAAACACATCAGTGGTAACAGGATTCAGACAAGATAGAACCTGGTGTTTTCTTTTTTTTTTCATTCACATCAGATGGGTCAACACCTATGGCTCGATTATGTCACATTTTGACGTCACATGACACCATATCAACCCTGCTGTCTCCGACTGCCTTGCTTTTTGTTTCTATTTTTGTGGCATATGTGCAGACCTTTACTAGCAGAGTTGTTATTGGTTAGCTTGCGGAGTAGCCCAACATTAAGATTCACACTAAAAACTGTGTTAACCCTGTAAAGCCTGAACCATTTAATCACTGACAGAAATTTCCAGTTCTTTGAAACCAGAGACTTTATTGGTCCTTCTGAACAAGGAAAAAAAAAAGATTTTTCAAATATTAATTTCTATAATAATATATTAGATAGATTAGTTCTTTTCAAAGCACTTTATAATATTGATCTATTATTCATTCACTTTCACATGCTCGCTCTGGTGGTGGTAAACTGTGTATGTAGCCACAGTTACCCTGAGGCAGACCACCACCCTACAACCACCACCAAACATTCACACACATTCATACAGCCGTGTGAGTGACAGGGTGAAGTGTCTTGCTCAAGGACACAACGGACTGACTAGGACAGAGCTGGAATTGAACCACCAACCCTTCGTTTAATAGACGCCCCTCTTTACCAACTGAGCCATGGCCGCTCATCTATGTATGACTTTCAATTTTGTATCATATTTGATACATTGGGTCTCAATGCTCATATATTAACAAACAAAAAAATGTCTAAAAAAATTGGTCATTCCTTTTAAAAATTGTCAAATTTTGACTCCTTCCTCATTGATGACAGTTTTGTAGCATCACTGGAAAGGCCACTGATGAATGAATTCACCCCCTGGTGGATTATCCATGTATTGCATGTATAAAATTACACAGGGCAGGTTTTTGAAGAAAAAAAAATATTACACTCATCATGTGGGGACTTCAAAACTTATGTATCAAAATTGATGCATTCAGTATCATAGTACTGAATGCATATAATAGTACTGAATGCATTTGTACTGAATGCATTTGTAGTATAACAACAAATAGTTGTTTTTAACTGCAACTCAAAGTCAAAAGCTGATGTGAAATGTCACTGGTCTATGGCAGAAGGAACCAGGATTATACAAACTTTTTAAAGACTTTTTAAAGACCTTAACTTCTTTTTTTTTACTAATTAAGGTAAAACAACAAGCAAAACAAATCTCTGAGGTAAATGTTGCTAAAATAGTCCACAAACCAGAGGACACTGGATCTCTGTGACAGGCCTAACACTCCAATACTATGAAAATATTAAATAAATCCTAATCACACTTTATTTCTGTTTTACACTATGCACTTTCTGCAAATAATAAATACTGTAATAACATTCTTTACTACTTTACACTATACACGTACTATACATTAATAGGCCATTGCACCTTATCTATTTTCTTTTAAATGACATGGTTTGTTTGTTTTACTTGTATGTGAATGCTCTATTCTATTCTATATAAACTGATATTTTCTATATACATGTGTGTGTTTCATTCTCTGTTAAACACCTGTTTTTGACTTGGACCGTATGCATGGACTGTATGTATGTTTTCTTTCATTCAAATACGACCTGAGGCTCAACGAAGGACTATGTCATCGGCTCTTCTTTGTTTCGTCTCTTACATCAACGTACAGCTCATAACGTGCCTCCACGCAGCGTGTTACGTTCACTGTAACAGGAACATTTGTCAAAATGCAAATAAAGATATACGAGAGAAACAAGAGTCTTTTGAGGAAACCCAGACCACCTGGCTTTGCTGGCCCTCTTTACCTCCCTGTGTGAAACAGGCCGCTCTGAGCACGAGCATGTTTTCAGTTTACAGCAAAAAGCTTTAATGTATCTGGATGGGAACAATTGTACTTGTTTTGCCGTTACACCGTGTGCTGGGCTCAGTTCAAACACATGGATAGCTGCTCTTAAGACTAGATGACAGCGGTCTCTCTCTGCCCGGTCTAAAGCGCAACCCACTCACTCAGAGCTCCACGGCTGAGGTAATGCCTGGGGCCCACGCCAGAAATCCATGCTGGAGAACAGGGATAAGAAATCAGATCTAAATTTAGAGGATTGTTAAGTAGACTCTGTAACAATTCCATCAATCAAACACGCTGACTTTTCCCTCTCATGTTTTACAAAAGAGGATTTTCTTCATTTTATTGCTATGTATCATGGATTACGTCACAGCTGTGGCTCATCGGGAAAGACTCATGTGGTGTCACGCTTTAAACATAGACGTCATGTCGGGCTTTTACCCCCCGATACTTTTCTTTGACTACTCTGTGTTTGCCCGTTTGTGTTTTACGTGAGAGCGAACACTGGTTGAAAGTAAAATCTTTGTCAGGGTACTTGTGAATAATTTGTTAAGCTTGCATATGTATATAAGGAACAATTGACTGGGTAAGCGTTGCTTCATCCTATTCCATTTGGAACAGAAGTTCTTTTGTAAACGGGTTTCTTTCTTACACATTAAAATTATTTGTGGACAGTCAAAACACTGATAACTATGCTTGTTTTGTGAAATAGATCTGTTTAATGTCTATTTTAGTTTGTTTTTGACATTATTTTCTGTCATATTGTTTATTTTGCTTTATTTTAAATGTTCGAAATAAAGTTTAAAAATAAATAAATAACTGATTAAAAGCAAAAAAAAAACTTTAAATAAAAGCAGCCTAATAGATGTAGACACTGAAAGAACTAAGTGTAGGTAAAAAGGGTTGAAGACAAACTACTGCAAACTAATAATAAAATGACACAGAAACACTGGGATAGGACTGGATAAGTATTGCTTCATCCTATTCTATTTGGAACAGAAGTTCTTTCGTAAATGGGTTTCCTTCTTACTCATTAGGATTATTGGCGGTACTATTAATCACCAGAAAGGATCAGAAAGGACCAGAAAGGTCCGGAAAAGGCAAAAAAAAAAAACAACCTGAAAAAGAGCTGAAATGGAATTGAAAAGGACCAGAACAAATCACCGGACTGGAACCAATCATCAGAAAGGACCGGAAAAGACTGGAAAGGTCCTATTGTACTGGAAAGGACAGCTTATCCTAGGTGGAGATTAATTTATTTATTTTCGCCCATTTCCAGTCGTTACCGGTCATTATTAGCACCCGTTACAAAGGCATTATTACCATGAAATGACCTCAAAATGACCATAGAATTACCACCTTATTAACGATCTGTAATGTTAAATGTTACTGGGTTATTTATGGTCAGTCACAACAGTGATATCTATACGTTTTTTGTGGAATATTTCAGTTTAATGTCTATTATGGTTTGTTTTTGACACTATTGCCAAATTATTTTCTATTGTATTGTTTATTTTATTGTATTTTATTTTATTTTAAATGTTTGAAAAAAAAAAAAAAAAAAAGAGGAAAAAAAAGAACCAGACGGTGAGTCAGTGGGTGAGTTTACGAACCCCTGGTCGATAAGTAAAGGATTCTTAC
Source organism: Siphamia tubifer (assembly GCA_020466265.1). Classification (NCBI taxonomy): domain Eukaryota; kingdom Metazoa; phylum Chordata; class Actinopteri; order Kurtiformes; family Apogonidae; genus Siphamia; species Siphamia tubifer. Next base: position 34,684,120 of record CM035801.1, on the reverse strand, counting down.
CTTCGGAAGAGGGTTGAGAAGCAGGTTCATTGCTCATCCTAAAACTGTTTTGATACTTTGGACTTGATCTGAGGTGAATGATACAAGCTTTTGGTAAAGACCACGCTGACTGTAAAATATTAGCCTTTTTTCTTACAGGGTATAACATGAGCCTGCCTCGGGGCATCGCTGAAAGCTCTTAATGCCTTCCACTCTGCACCAGTGCCACTTTTCCCAGAGGCCGGACTGTCTGTCAAACTGGTATCCCTGGAAAAAAAAAGAGAGAAAAAGTTAGACAGACCTATTAATACAAATTTGAGGGGATTATAAACATTAGCTTCTTACCCCCCTGACCCCCTTTTTTTTTTCTTCCTCATCTCAGTTTCATACATGAAAACTAGACAGCACACATTTTAAGACTCTGGCCCTTAAAGGTCCCACAAAGAATGGTATATAAGCTAAAGTGTGAGCACTTTTAAATCCAGGTTAAAAGTCTTTTTCCTTTCACGTGCGTATGTGTAAACTCTTAAGTCTTGTCTTTTTAATTATTTTTTAAAATCTTAATGTCTATGTTGATGTATATTTAATGCTGGGTTTTATCAATATAACTGATAGGCTATATCTCACTCTGGGGATGCATTTTAAAACCACATTTTTATTTTGATTATTTAGATGTTTTTGTGAGTTTTAACGTCCTTTAATCTTCTGTGGGGGTTTTAAGTCTCTGTGAAACACTTTGAGTTAACATGTGCATTAATAGTGCTCTACAAATAAACTTGTCTTTCTTTTCCTTAAACTAAATAAAAGTGTCATTTATGTATAAATACAGAGACCATTTTAAGTCAGAAATAATACACAAAGCATAATGATACTGCAAACAATATATTTGTGATTAATATTTCATTTTTCTAATGCATTAGTGCATGCTGTCTTGTACACACTCAACCCTTGGGGGATCAATAACGTATATCTTATCTTGAATGGTGAAGTTTAGATAAAAAAATAAAAAATTATTCGTCCTAAATTTGAAAGGTTCAATATGTACCACTTGTATATTTACCCGAAGTTTGTGTTGGAGTCAGTTTGATCTTAAAAGTTAGTATTTAATTTCACACAGAATTACATTGAACTAAAATATATATCATCTTAACTTTCTGATCATATCTTAGAACTTATAATGATTTATCCATTGTTTTTGTCATATTGTGGTGAATGATTTTCTTTTTTCTTTTTTTTTTTTTGGGGGGGGGGGGTCATTTTAGTTTAACAGTTATCTAATTCAGTTTCTAAATTTATACTAGTCTTGGTTTTCTACACTTATGTCATCAGCCTGGATTATGATTTCTGGCAGCAACAATGTGAGTGTTAGCTATTGTTAGCACCATTAGCTAATACCAATAGCATCACATGGAAAGTAAAAACAGACTCAACTTATCTCCCTGAATGCTTTTAAATCCAAATTCAAAATAAACTGAATGACTTGACACTTGTTTTTCGCAGTTCTTTTAAATTATTGTATGTTTTAAACTAGTGCTGTCAACACTGAATATATGACACTTAAAACTTCAATTATTTTCACCAACACTGGTCACTATATTGTTAGATTTTACTCTTTCCATTGTTAGAACACCTCTGAAAGAATTAAAATACTTTGACACTGACAAATTTACTGTGTACCTGTCGGCCAGGACTCCCTTGTAAAAGAGGTTCATAATCTTTCTTTTTTTTTCCTGATCAAATAAAATACGTTAAATGAATTAAAAAAAAAAAAAAAAAAAAAAACAAGGAAAAAAAAAATAGTCACCCAAATTTTACACATTGACCTTATACGTTCCGTTTTACAGATAAAACTTGACTTTAGCGCGGGATCTTCACCGTTTAGTTTATAAATTGCCCACATCTGAGAACTTGTCTACCATTGGGGTCAAGAAGTGCGCAATATGGTGAATATTTGCGATGTGAAACTTTATGTGGTGTCCTACTGTTTTCCAAGTGGCTCAAATAAACTGATGGATGCAGCTTTAAATCATCGTACAAACCAACAGGATGACAGAGGTAAATCATCCATCACTGCTGAGTCAACTTTCTCCGAGTCTGATCCTGAGATATTAGGTACGGCTTGAAAAATCGGCCGAGATCAAGGCGATATAAGTTGAGGGAATGGTTAATCCCACCTGAATGATTACCAAACTATTGAGCCACTGGATCTCATCAATTCCCGATCCAGTCTACGCGTGCTTGTTTTGTTCGGAATGGGTTTTATCCAATGACCTCACTACTCTATCAAATAACTGGGAGATAAGCAAGCGGAGGCAACAACCCAGTCTGCAAACAAAAAAAAAAAAACCCTGATTAAAAATAGACTTAAAGAGGGCTTTGGACGGCTGGGAGGAGAGAACAAACCGATTTACACACACACACACACATAAACACACACAGTCACACACACACACACACATTTTGGAGTTGTGGAGCAGCAGCCGGGCTGGTGAGGACACCCCCTTGCCGGATCAGGATTACCTCGCTGCTGTATCAATCCTCCAACTGACGAGCCAGTGTGAGTTATGCAATATATCTTGTGTCCTCTTCACTGTCTGGGGCTAATTTATTACAATACCGTGTTGCATGTGACTTCTTTTTTTTTTTTTTTTTTTTATTCAGAAGTTTTATAAAGTAGAGCAATCTGGAAAAACACAGCTCAAACATAAATAACAGTGAAATAATATTGTGCTGTGTCATTCATAAAGGATTGTAAACCTGACCTGTCCTCTGCTTGACTTGTCCAATTGCAGGTTCTTGTAACAGTTTCTGTGCTTCACTCCTACTTAGTGATCAAAGTGTGGTAGGAAAGGATGAAGATATTTCACTAAAGTATGCATTGTGATACCGGCTTCAAAGGCAACGCAGTATTAAGATTCATAACTGTGGGCTTTGGATAGGTAACTTAAGAAGATGATAATAGCCTGAGCAGACGTTTGGGGTGATAATGCAAAGGTGAACTTGTTTTTTTAACTCAGAGGAGAGAGGTGGCGATTAGTTCTTGCACAGAGGAAAGTTAGGAATTAGGAGAAATTATGAAAAAATGCTGTAAGGAGAAAGTGAGGAGGGGGGGGGGGGTGAGAAATGAGGGAGAAAAGGGTTTTTATGAACTCATTGCTCAAACAAATCAAGGTATTTAAGCAGCACTGAGTGAAAGAGAACAGTCCTGTTAGGAAGTCATGATGCAGCTGCGTTGATTACATCTGCTCCCCTGATAAAGTCCATGTTATTTTATTAGTATTTTCCAGATAACCTTAAACCAAGAGTGAAATGAGCCTTACCGCTCTGTGTCTCCATTTAGGATTTAAGGAGGATCCATCTTTTCTATTAGTTTCTACTGATCTGACAATGACAATGGTGTAGTTTACCTTATTTACCTTACCTTTCTTAAGTGTAAACTATTACTAATGATTAATCACATTTATGAAGCACATTTTGTTCGGTGGAATTTCAAAGTGCTATTTAATCCTATATTTAACCCATAAAGACCCATTGTTATTTTTGTGCTAAATCTCACATTCATTTTTCTCAATATTTATCCTTTATTGCAGTATTATTTTGTTTATTTTGTAGTTTTTCCAGTGAAAATTAGGGATTTTCCTGTATTTAATGTTGATTTTCACAGAAACTCAGATCAAAGTTGAGGGTTATTATTTCAGAAACTGAGAAATTCCAGAAAATTTATTATAAAATTAACAAAAATGAGCATCTCCGTCCACTGTCCTTACTGGTGAATCAGTGTTGTAGAAGATGACAGTGAATATCCAAATGGGTCACATCTGATGATCATGAAAAGACGATGAACTGTATTTTACACCAATTATTTACACATTTTGATAGAATTAATGGTTCAGTAGTTGTTAAATACTTTAGATCAATAGATGCGTTTTGTTGCCAGTTAATATTTGGGTTTTTATGGATTAAATCTACAGGTATTTTGACTTTATATCAACTCATATCAGACAAACCAAATATTTTAATTGTTTGTAAACTACAACCACACCAGTAGATGCCAATAAACCCTGCACATATGTTGCTTAAATGTTTAATTAAAAATAAAGAAATAAAGAAATAAATAGTGAAATGAAGAAAAATAAAAAATGTAGTGAATGTCAGCGTTGGTCATCTTTAAACACACAGAAAAAATTACACTCAGTTAAAGAAATAGTGACTTTCTGTTTCACATTGGCAGAATAATTTGTCTAAATCAAGAGATGGTGAAGGTTAAAGGTCAAAGCAATACGTCAAAAGAAAAAAACTTCATCAAAAAGCTTTGGAAATGTTATAAGTAGTTGTTTAATTTTACAAGTACTGCTGGAATTTTTGACCTGTTTTTAGTTTTTACATTCACTATGCAACTTGAAAGTAAGTAAAGTTGTGCCAGAAGCTTCCGCTTTGTTAAAGGTCAAAGGTCAACTTCACCATGACACTATAACGTTTGATAAAAGCCCATTTCTCATGCAGGGCCGTACCGTGTAAAGACCATCTGTAAGTGGACACTGGTCGTTTCTGACTGTGAAATGTGAAGTATGTTTATTTCATCTACTGTATATTTGATTGATTGATTGATTGTAAAAGGCTAGTCTTTTTTTAACACTAAAGCAAAAAGGAAAATTTGTTTTAGGTTAGTTTCTATTATTTCGAGTTTATTATGGTAGTATTTTACTCGTCTCATCCAATTTAGATTGAACTGACCTAAACTGGTTTTAACTGTTAATTTCTTCAGTGCAATATTTGCATTTCGCAAATCCATCCCATGGGCCACATTGAACCCTTAGGTGGGCCGGTTTTGGCCCCCGGGTCTTATGTTTGACACCTGTAGAGTATGTGATCTTTTCCAATGGTACACATCGAGACATTTCTTTGAACCTTTTTGCCCATTTTTCTTCCGTGACAGCGTGATCACTCCCTTTGCTTGTAATATTCAGAGGTTTATAAGAATTTTCTCATAGCGAATTATGGGAATTCTTTCAGGGTGTAATCCTAATAATATTAAAAAAATAAAAAAATAAATTGAAAAAAACGTGGGTTCCAGCTTTAATTTCATTGATATCTCCTGTAAAAAATGTCTAACTTCTTCCCAAAATTCTTTAATATTAACTTCGTATTTTAATCTTCTAAAAACAGATATGTTGATTTTTTAACATGGAATTATGCATTTTAAAATATTTCCTCATGGTCTGTAAATATTATGCTTGGGTCTGAATTCTTCATTAATTCAACTTCACAGGTCCATATTCAACTTCATTTACAAGTAACTACAATAAGTAGAAGTACTTTGTTATTACACTAGATTTTTTTTAGGTATCTGTACTTTACTTCAGTATTTGTTTCTGTAAACTTTTTACTTTTACTTCCTATATTTGGTCATAAATATCTGTACTTTATACTCCTTAAGTTTTCAGAATAGACTTTTTCAAATTAAACAAACGGAGCAGATGAAAAATCAGTAGAGAGAAACTGACTTTTTGTATCATAATTAGGACTTTTTATCTCAGACTTTTTTTTTTACTTTAGCTCATAATTTTGATTCTTGATTTCATAATTATGCTTTTAGTACCTCATATTTATGACATTTATGTAATAATTATGACCTTTTTTATCTGAAACATGCATGCAAGCCATGCATGTTTATGGCTCTTTTAATCTCATAATGATGTTTTTTTTTTTTTTTTTTTTTTTTTTTTAATCTCAATTATGACTTTTTTCCTCCTCCATTTTTCCATAAATGTCCTGCCCATACCTAGTACTGTGACCACAGTAACTCACTTTATTTTTAGATACTTTTTGAAACTTTTCAGATTTTTCCTGGTTAATTAAGCATTTTTTGCTTTTTAATTTGGTACTTTATTACAGTTGAGAAATTGTACTTTATTATTTTCACTTCAGTAAAGGAGTTGAATCAGTACTTCTACTTTAACCAGGGAATGTTTTTTTTTCACACAGGTAGCTGTACTTCTACTTAAGTACAGAATGTGAAAAACTAATCTCCTAATTCAAATGTATGAAATTATTCATGTTTCCAAGTAGATTGCAATACTCATTACAATAAAAAAATACCAATTCATGTCCATTTTTCCACAGTTCCACCCTGTAACTTTAACATGAATGTAGGTTTATGGACTAAAAAACTGAACTCCGATCTGCTTTGGTCTGCTTTTCTCCGCCCATCGTCAATTTAAAACATGTTCATTATTAGAAAAGAGTGCAGCCAGCAACGAAGCCATGCAGACTTGTTGGCGTAGGTGAGCGTCGGGGGCCAAGTCTGAGGCCCCAGCCAGCTCAAGAACCAGAGGAGGGTTGTTTATAGAAGCAGAGACGTTCAGGAGGAACGTATCTTCTGGGCTGATCCCAGGAGCCGGACCTAATTAGAAACAACTGCTTGAAATTCACTTCAATGGCTGCGCAGATCTTTCTTTTTATGTTGCTTGGCTGGTCCCGCACGTTCATCAGCTGCACCTCGAGGCTCATCTCCATCTCTTAAGACTCCTTTGGCTGAGCGGTGTTTGTGGATTTCATGGATGGTAAAAAGAAATTTGAGTCGCGCCACCTCAACTCTCCCCGCCGTTATCTTTTCCCGCACTCTCTCTCTTTCACTCACACACAAGTCTTGTCTTGAAACAACAGGCCACAATCACACTTGTCAGGTCAAATCTGTTTCCACTTGGCCCCTGGACTTTCATGTGTTTAGACCTCGCCCTGCTTTTTGCTTTTGAGAAACATTACATCATGAACGTGGTTTACTGTAGGTGCCTCGTAGCGTCTGAATCTCTCACCCCCGCTTGTGTTTGGAGTCGAGTCAGTTATCATTAGCGATGAGATCACGGGGGGACGGCGCTTACGAGCAAGACGGAGAAGAAGAAGAATAAGTGCCACTGCTGAAAACCGCTGAGTTCGATCCAGTGATGACCCGGTTCTGCAACATCCATATGGTGATTACATGTCTGGCAATATCGCCTTCTGGCACACGCAAACCCAGACATGAACCCCTCCAAGCTTTTCAAGTCAATCTAATCCTGTCATCAGACCATCTCGTACGGGAGTTCCTCATTCAATTGGCATTCGAATGTTCCCTCTCAGAGGTGCACTGGCAGAGGCAGTTGCTCATATTTGAACCAGGTGGAGTTTCATGTCAATATTTCTCATAATATAGACTAAATAATCACGGGACCGACTTATCGTTGCTTTAACGATGCAACTTCTAGCTATGACGACGGTGCGGCTGGTAAAAATAAGTTTTAGATTTCAAGACTGCAATCTCACCTGACACCCTTATTAATAGTGAGACGTCTGTAGAAATATATTGAGAGATAGAATGAGAGAATTTGAGAAAGGGGCTGTTGTAAAACTGATGTGGAGATGTACTGAGCGCATGATGGATGGATTGCACAAGACACATATACAGTACATTACAGAGCGGGGCCTGCGCTGAGCCTCAAGCCAGACACTTTGCTGGTTATTTGACTCATGAAAGAAAACAAATCAAGCCCGGGCTGAAAATAAACTCTTCACTATTGACTACCGAACTGCATTGTTGTACATCCCTGGAATTTGCACCGGCATCCAACCCCATTTTCCCTTGCTTTCATTTCCTCTTTCTTATGTGTTGCTAGGTTTAGGCTACTAAAACACTAATTTGCTGTTAAAGCTGCAAATTACTCTGCATAATATGGAAGGTTGGCAGCTCCCTGACAACCTTTTAGCCTGTGTTAGCTTATTTTTTAACCCGGGGGGGGGGGGGGGGGGGTTCTAACTCGCTGGTCCACTATGATCTTCAACATAACAGCAGACAATGCCAGAAACTACGTAATTGTTAATTTTACTCTTAAACAATAATTTGCCAAATAGTCTGATCCAAGGTCTACATTATACACCAAAGCAAAGGTGAAACAATTCTCAGAGGAATTTGAATAATATAAGTACTAAAAATGTTCGAGGCAGATTCATTGCCTCAAAGATTTGTCTAATTCACGTCAAAGTTCATCTATTCAGCCATTATATCACTCTGGCACCTCTGGTATCATTGTTTCACACAGACTGTTTTAACGGACACATCAAAGACGCTCAGCGGTGCAGTATGTTCAACTATCAGAGGAAATGACAGGAAGAAGCAGCATGCATAAAAAAAGAAAAAAAATATCATAAGAGTTGGGATCATTTTACACTGTATAAGCCAAGACGACACAATGCAGTGTGTGAATGGGAAAATAGCATTAGCCTACCACTGCAGTTCATCAATGCTCCAACACAAGGAGTGAAAGCATCAGCACTTCCTCAAGCAGACTGGGAGATTTTACGTATAGCTAACTGGTGAATAAGAGCAGCTGTTATTTGTTCTCCAATCTCCTTCAGGTAGTACAATTATTAGGCGACATCCCTTTTCATCCATCCAAGCACACATGCTCAAAATACCTGAGCATTCTCTTATCCAGATTCATTGATTAAGCTAGTTAAAAAAAAAACATGAAAATTCAATTAATCCGATTACTCAATTAATGGATTAAAGAATTGATAGAATACTCAATGACAAAGATATTTGATGGTTGCATCCCTACATCAGTCGCTGTACATCAGACATGTCCAAACTCTTCCACAAAGGGCCATTGTGGCTGCAACCAAGAGTTCACAGTTTTATTAGAGATTATTATTATTATTATTATTATTAGTGACCCCTGTTATATTATAAAATGCTCCAAAGCATTTGACCAGGACCAAGGAATGAAAGTCCTTCTCATTGTGATTTCAAAACAGTCAATATTTATGACCATGGTATCTCAAGAATGCTTTAAGAGATTTTATTTTACTACTACTGGCACAAACGTTCACTTAAACTTGAGAATAAAGCTAGAGCTAAAGTACTTTATTTTGTCATTATACACTGTACAACAAAATGTGTCCTCTGCATTTAACCCATCCCAGTTAATTTTTTGTTGGCAACACATCAAAGGTCAAGATTGTGACCTCAGAAAACACATGTTGTCATATAAATAAATATCAGATTATGATATGAAGATAATGGAAGCATCACATCAAACATCCTTCTGAACACCCAAATGGGTCATATCTGATGATTATGAAAAGATGACAAACTGTAATTTAAACCAGTTATTTACGTGCATTAATAGGATTAGTTGATAAAACATGTATTAAACATTTTATATAAGTGAATGGTCAACAGTGGATATTGAGGTCTGTGTGGGTTAAACTGGCATTAATGGATAACATCTTTAAAGTCTTTTTTTTCTGTTTACTTCCTGTATTAATTTTAGGATTAGTGAATGCTGAAAAAAAAAAAAAAAATCAAGTTTCCCGTGCTGTATTTTTCTTCTATATACGTAAACTGCTGGTGCTAAGAACAGCTCTGTTGTTGTGCTTCTCGTATACAATCACACATCACTGTCAGCATGTGTTGCTGATATCTGCTGGGTGTACTCTGTGTTTTGGACAGAAAAAGGCTTGAGGAAGTTGTTTTAGCTGTGAGACTTTTAAAGGCAAGTCAACCTAAACAGGGGGTCCTTTAAGTACATTTACCATCAGCTGCAGACCACAGAGGGAGCGACGGGGTGAACGTTGTGGGGTGATGGACGTTGAAGAGGCTGCACCGCTCACTTTAAGTAGAATGAGTAATATATTCATCTAGCAGTGATTCATAGCTCCTTGCATCCAACTGGACGGCACAAAAAGAATCACGGTGAAAAATGATATAATTCTTGACCTTTATCGTAATCACATAACACATTGTGGGCTTTAGCTGTAAGCTTAAACCTTGTGTTCCAGGCCAAGGTGAACTTTCTGAAACAAATGGTATCAATTTGCTTCCAGTCATTAGAGCGCACTGTTGACTGGGATGACATACTGTAAATCCAAGCTAGCCCGGGACTCCGGTCTTAAATCAAATGACCAGCTTTCCCACTAAAGAATGTATTTGGTTTCAGCCACTGCAGGAGAAGACTCGTTGCAGACGGAGGGTTTAATGGTTTAGACAACTGTGGGCAGGGATGATTGAGAATGGTTCCGGCTGCTCCTTTCTTTCCTTGTTTTTTTTTTTTTTGCTCCCCATATTTCCCCTCCTCTTTTAAAAGGGAAAGAATGAAAAACAAAACAACACATTCCCTCCTTTCCTCCCACTCTTCTTCGCTAGCATGCACACCCCTGGAGAGAGAGCGCACCAGACGGGTCCAACAGAAACACCAAACAGAAATAGAGCTGCTATTTCAGTCTGAAACTGGCTGTTATTTTTAGAAAAAGTGACATGTTCTACGTTGAATTACAACATCATAAGGTCACGCCATACCCACTTTTTTCCCTCCTCTAGCCGATGACTCACCACAAAGTATGTGGTGACGTTACCCATACTATGCACCCCGTGTTCTGATCAAAAATGTGATATTCTGCTCATTGACCTGATTCAATCATAGGGGAGGCTCTTACACCCCCCCCCCCCCCCTACACACACATGTCTGCTTCTTGTTTAAGCTGATGGGTTGATATCACAGGTACAACAGACATGCTAGCTAGGGTGACTTCATGTTTGTCCATGGACGGGTTCCATGAGTTTCTCCTGCCTGTGACAGCACATCATAATTTTGTTTGCGGGATTTGAATGAAATGTAGTGAAAACGTGTAACCGGATAATGTTGGTATGCCAGGCTGAAACATACAAAAACACATGCTTCCAATTTCTTACTCACTTTAGTGTTGCATCCAACCAGTGATGTAGTTTGAAATGAAAAGGAGGCTAATCTCCGAGTACCAGAAAAAGCATCATTAATAAACAATCGTACAGTCATGACTGTATCGGTGTAATAAAGCACTTTATAGAGGAAAATGGTTCAAATGTTAGTTTACGAAATACTTTCAGAGAAAAACATAAAACTGGACGAATAACAAAAAGTGGATAAAAAAAAGGGGGATTATAAAGGATCAAACTGTTACAGAAATTTAAGTCAAATGAAATCAAACAAAGGAAAAACTGCACAAGATGTTTAAATGGGTGGTTATAAAAGATGGTCCTGGATTACAGTTAACCTAACAACCTTTAGCAAGTAACCTTTAGCAAAGGATTAGCCTTATATGGCAGAAGGACAACATCCATCTATCCATCCATCCATGTTTGTTTTGTTTTTGTTTTTTTGTATATATGTATATGTTTAGTACTTCAATTATTTATTATTAGTATTATTATTGTTATTGTTATTATTTGTATTAGTATCATCATTTTTGTACGATGCACTATATTGCTATAAGATGAATTCAGGTTATTGGGGAAGTGAAGAAGGGGTAGGATTAAATAAGCTTATGCTTCATCCTACTCCTTTTTGGACATGTCATTGTGTAGTATTATTATTATTGTTGTATTGATTATTGTTGCACTCTGCACATGTTCGAAATAAATAATTCAAATCAAATCAAATCCATCCATCCATCCAAACACTGAAGCATTATCAAGCAATTTGAAATCAATTCTGTCCTGGGTCTTCACTCATGTCCAAAACAAATTACCAGGAGTGAGTGTCCAGGAAGAAGATAATCCGTGTATCATTTGTTCTTCAAAAATAAAACCAAAAGACAATGAAACATCATTGAGAAGACAAAAGGTTTTATTCTTGTAACCCCAGGGTAACTGCTGGGACTACTCTTGCTTACTTTTTCAAAAACAGGGCCTTGAACTATTTTTTTTTTTTTCAGATTCAAAAACTTTCAAGGATTTCAAGGACCCGTGGGAACCCTGTCAACCAAAAAGATGATCTCAAACAGCCTCTGAGAACCAACTGTCATGGGGCGGGGTCATACCTTGATGAATTCTTATTGAAAAATGAGGAAATACACAATCCTGAAGCCACTACACCAAACACTCTCCTCCCATTGGTCATATTAACATAACCTAAGCGGCCATCTCTTGAAAAAACATGGAATATTTCAACTCCTACCGGGATATTTTTGGCACATACTCATACAAACATGTGATGATACATATGCTAAAGAAATGAAATACCCCCATCCTCGATCAAGGCAGAGGTGCACAGGTTATGAGGTTTACCAAATGGTTTCATGAACCTGGAAATGCTGTGAATCATGTTTTGGCCTTTGCAGACACCAGACCTGAATCCAGCAGAACACCTCGAGATTTTGCAGAGACATGTCAACACATGGCTCCCAACCAACCTCATCAAAAACAAATGAGGAAACGTCTACTAAAACAATTCACCAGACTTGTATTTAAATGCAGAGGTGGTCAAAGTACTCACATTCTGTACTTAAATAGAAGGACAGCTGCTTGTATGAAGAAATACTCTGGTAAAATTAGAAGTATTGATTCAACTCATGTACTGAAGTAAAAAAAAAAAAAAAAAAAAAAAAAAAGTACAACTCCTGAATTGTAATAAAGTAAATATTTTTTGTATGGATGAAATAATACTTATTTAAGCAGGAAAAAAACTGAAAGATTTCCAAAATATCCAAAAATAAACCTTTTAAAAGTGAGTTAATGTGTAGATGATGTGTTTTATAATATCATGGTACTCAGTTTTGTGGGTATGGACAAAATATTTAGAAAACAATTCAAAAGTCATGAATAGGAGATTATTTTTTAAAGCATAATTATGAGCACAAAAATCTAAATTGTGAGATAAAAACTCAAAATTATGATAAAGTAAGTCACAATTTCTGATTTACGACTTATTTTTCATACAGTCACATTTATCTAGTTTGAAAAAGTAATGAGACTATTCTGAGAATGTAAAGAATATAAAGTACAGATATTTATACATACATATGTAGCTTAAGTAAAGGTAAAAAGTAAAAAAAATCTACTTAAGTAGAGTAAAGGAAGTACTTCTACTTAGTTACTTCTACCTCTGTTCAAATGGATGAAAACGTTCAGTAATGTCGGTTAAAAGTGGCTCAAATTTGTCATGTTGAAGTGTCCTTGGGCAAGACACTGAACCCTGACGTAGGCTCCCAGTAGGTAATGCAGAACCTTAGGAACCTACTGGTGTCTGAGGGTAAATGTGAGGCTAATATAAAACCTTTTGAGCACCATGAAGATGGAAAACAACTATATAAATGCACTCCATTTACCACTTACTAAACCACCTTCGATGCTTTTGATCAAAAATGTCATCTGTAGATAATATACAAATACAATACTCAGTTGGACCTACAGAATATTAAGTATTAATTCTCTGCCCTTGTAATTCTGCTACCAAAGAATTCCAATTATCTGTATTTGTTATGATACTAACATTTAAACAATTTGACTGGAGTTAAGGCAGCGTCTTGTCTTTCATTCCAGTGGTATTATGTGTTTTCCAATGAAACCACTGGTCACTTGAACCAAAATGACTGTTTATAGTAAATGTCTTCTTGAATAACTCCGTAAAATAGTCAGTTGTAGATGTAACTGATACTGACGCACTGTGACTAAAGGCTATTTTTTTTCCCCCTGTCAACATAAAACTTTTGTCAGTTAGACTTAGTAAAACATTATAAACATATGATTCACTGTTCAGAAGGACAATATTTGTGGCTGGACACTCTTATAAACATATTAACATGTTGTCTCTCCTTTTAGGGAAGTAGACACCAAACCCTCAGCTGAGCTTTGTACTCAAATTCACCAGTTTTACAAAGTAGTATGTTGTTAATTTGTGGAGATTATTGTAATTACCTTGTGTGTGTGTCCACAAAGACATATCATGCTATAACTTAATGAATACTTCAGATATCACCATGATATTATATGGGCATATACATATAACTAATGCACATCAAATGCAACGATCCATTTGACTAAAGGTCAAAGGTCAACGTCACAATTAACTAAAAGGTCAATATCACATTATTGGTTATAACTCAAGAATGGAGGGTGACAGAACTTTCAGAGTTATTTGTCAGTATATTGTAGATGTAATGACATTTTATTTTAATCTATTTTATTCATTCTTTTGGCAGACACTTTTATCCAAAGCACCTTTTAGGAGAAAGTGAGCAACCAGGCTCTAACAACAAACTACAAGATTAAAAACACAACAAAAAAACTGCAGTGCAATTAAACACAAAAAACACAGTAGATTAAAAAAAACAATAATAAAACCAGACATGCAACTCACACTAAAAGTGAACCTTTGCCTTTAGCCCATCACTACAGAGCATGTGGGATTACACCCACCCACTACGGGCTAGAAACAGCAGGGTGCTTTGGGGTTTAAGTGCCTTGCTCAAGGACACAACCACCAAAAACAGACCTCATACATAGCAGTTATTCCCATTATAGAGGGAATTGGAGAGGTTTGCACCTGAACCATCAAATACAGGTGTACAATGACAAATCTGCTACATAAATTATTATCTGTAGTTTAAAATCTGGCAGCAAAAAGACTTGATGCTGATTTGTAGTCTTTTTTGCCTTGTAGTCTGGAAAAAGAACTAAGGTCATGTCAAATAGGGGGAAAATACCTGCTTCTAAATATGCAGACATGGAATTAAAATACTTACAAGTCATTTTTCCTACACATCCTTCTGTGGATTGCAGCAATCTAACAACTTTTCCACTGTTTTTATGTTCACTTCAGGTTTTTGCCATAGCTGAAGAAGCTTAACGGAAGATGAAAATACCTAGAAATATTTAGCTCACATGGGTGCTCTGATACTTCCTCAACGTCTTTCCAGATAATCCCATAGAGCATAAGAAGCATGGTTGAAACTGGACCGATGAGGAGATAGAAAAACAGCGAAAGATGGTTATTAATCTCACCTAAGATTGGTTGCCAGAGATTATTGCAATCACTCTGTGTGTGTGTGTGTGTGTGTGTGTTAATGCGCATCAGATGATCCATAGAAATTATCCATTTGAGTCAAGGTCACAATTAACTAAAAGGTCAAAATCACATCATCGATTATAACTCAAGAACGGTGGGCCACAGAACTTTCAGATTGGTACCAAACGATGCAGAATAAAGATTTATACAATTCTTATACTTGGTGTTATCACCTACGACCAATAGTTTTTGAGATCTCTGGAGGTCAAAGGTGACATGTTGGAAAATTTACTTCTGTTATGTGTGTCAAGCATAGACATATCACTATAATTTAATACTGGATATATTATCATAATATTACACGCACTGACGCATATATACATATACCAAAATTATCAATATTGCAAAAGGTCAAAGGTCAAGGTCACATTTTGTAGAAAGGTCCAAATCACATTTTTGGGTCTAATTCAATCACGCGTTGTCATAGAAACTTGAGATTGGCACAAAATAGGGGCGAGATTAGGTATTCTCTGAATACTTCTTATAATAGATCAGTTCAGATTGTGACGGAAAAAAAAACAAATGTTGTGCCTGACACTAGCCTGAGTTAGAGAGAAACAATATGGATTGGATTTCTTATTTAATTATTTATTTTTGTCTGTTTGTTTGTAACTTTATGCAAAAGCTACTGGAATAATTTTAATGAAATTTTCAGTAAAGGTGTGAGGTGGTCCAGAATATATTTAGTTTAATGTAAGTTAAACATGTGTTTTTGCAATGACAAGTGTGAGAGAAAAATCAGGTAAAATGTTCGAGGGGGTGGGGTTTGTTGCTCCTGGCACCACCTATTTCAGTAGTTATCAATACATATTGAAAGTTTCTCTGGGTTGGTATAAAATACAATAATAGTCATTAGCAATCCATCAAAGTCTAATATGAAATATATATTAAAAATGAACAATATCGCCATCACAATATCTGTCCAGGTATTATTACCCTCCATTTTCTAGGCTACAGCAGAATTAACAACATTATAAAACCAGTACGAGTGTCAAAGCAGGAATAGTATTAAGTATATAATTGATATGTGAGGGGATTAGAACTTGAGTTTGTCTCTGGGTGTGTTATTATCTGCAGTCCAACAGGCATTCATTCATTTCCCTGCAAGTGCCAGCAAGCAGGAAGGAAGATGTGCCTCATGCAAAGTGACTATGGTGGTGATGCATGTCAGCTTTGCATGTGTTACAGTTGTTGGATATGGGAGCAGGCAGCAGCGGGTGTGAAGACGCTGCCTTCTCTTCCTCCGGGTAATTACTGCACAGGAAATTGGACGTAAAATGTTTGAATAATCACGTATCTGAAGTGAGTGGTGGATGGGGCCTACAGTAGTGAAGCAAATTAAAACAAGTGAATCCAATTACTGTTTATGGAAAGCAGCTGCCTGAGCTGCATATGTTGGTGAGTGAAACTATGAGACTAATGTTGAGGTTTTGGAGCTTTGGATGTCTGTAACATGATGGCTATTTCAGTCTTTCATTCGCACACAAACATACACGGACAGGCTGAAGGACTGATGCCACGTGTTGTGTTTAGTAGCAAAATTATTACGTCTGAAGAAAAGGAGCGCACGATCAATTGTCTCTCTTTTTTTATGTCTGTTCACTTCCATATGCATGAGGGGTTTTCTGATGTCATAACAACACGATAACTCGCCTCGACGGATTTACAGAAAAACAAGGTTAGTGTTTGCTTTCAGTCATGTACAAACCCCCTTATCCGTGTGTTTATTTACGTACACTGAATCAATTCATCTGTGATACAGCCAACAGCCATGTACTGGATAAGCTTTCATTTCAAAACATTTGGATTTAATTATCATGGGGATATGATATCCAAACAATCTGGTTTCTTCCATTAATAACATGATTGCGGCATGGCAGTGCAAGCTAAGGCTGTGGCGTTTTCATATATTTTTGTGGATTTGGAAATTGTTTACTTACTATTATGGGCATGGGGCAAAACCCAATTTTCAAGTAATGACACAGTTTGTGTTTGAAAAGATCTGCGAGGAAGTGTCCCGGGTCCACGGCTGGGTGCACTATCCCAACTGAATAAACAAACATTACCCGTGTGACTTTTTCAGAACAAAAGTTTAACCCCAGTTGCCTCGGCCATGTGCGAAGTGAGGAAAAGGAAACGGCCTGAAGCTTTTGTGTGACTGATAGCTGAAGTGCTTGTGCGTTGAGGAAGCAAAAGGCCACAGAAGCGTGTTGCTTCTCAGATAAAGCACTACAGAGCGTTATGTTCTAAATTAAGCTTCAGCTATGTTGTACAGTTTGAGGTACAGCAACACTTGGAGTGTTTTCTCTCCTCGCATAGATTAAAGTGTTGGATAACAGGACTGTGGTGTTGAGAGTCGTGTACACTTTGGCACCTGATTTTGATTTATTTTTGGAATTTAATGAAAAGCTGTATTCATTTCAGCCTCATTTTAGCCATATTTGTAATATAAACAGCAGATATAGTGACTAGTGTACTGTTTTGAGTTCTAGTAATTTCTAATAATGCCTTGTTTGACAGATGCCTCCTGAGCTCTTTTAGGTTTTTCAGTGGTAATAGATACAGTCTGAGAACAATAGGAACACCCACAAATGTCACATTGGTTGTTATTATTATTATTAACAATAATAATAATAACAACAACAACAACAACAACAACAACAACAATGGATTAGATATCTATAGTGCATTTCAAGGCACCCAAAGCACTTTACATCATTGATGTAAAGTGATGTAAAGTACATTGATCCATTATTCATTCACTCTCACATTCTCCCTCTGGTGGTGGTAAACTACATTTGTAGCCACAGTTGCTCTGGGGCAAACTGACAAGTCATGCCTACAGTCCCACAGATCACCACATAAGTTCATTCATACACCAGTGTGAGTGACACTAGAGCCAAAGGGGGCTAAGTGTCTTGCCCCAGGACACAACAGTCTGATTAGAACAAAGCGGGATTCAAACTGTTAACCCTTCAGTTAATGGATGACCCGCTCTACAGTACCAACGGAGCCATGGCTGCCCGATCTGGTTAGAGCCAAAGGTGAAAACAAACCGGTTTTTGTCATTATTCATAATGACAAAGAGTTGCTCTGTGCCCAATTGTGCCACAAAAAAAAAATAAAATCACAATTGACATAGGATTTTTCATAAATGGTTATAGAGGAAATTTTTTCCAGTGTATTAGTGACAGTAGATTGTATACAATATACACTTTAATTTCTTAGTTAAAATATCTCACACTTAAAATAAGACAATCACCTG
Organism: Siphamia tubifer; assembly: GCA_020466265.1. Lineage (NCBI taxonomy): Eukaryota > Metazoa > Chordata > Actinopteri > Kurtiformes > Apogonidae > Siphamia > Siphamia tubifer. The sequence goes on along the minus strand of CM035801.1, from coordinate 34,666,018 downwards.
AAGAGTTACTTTTCAGTGAGATATACAAACTTATTTGTAGACAATACATTTTGAAAATACTACAATCTTAGCAGGAACATTCACTTGTTCCAGTGACAGATTTTTTTGCTTAATTCGAGATTTTTTCTTCTTATGATAATGAATCCTGCTGTGAATAAAATATTGACAATGAAGAATAATGTTCCTGTTGAACTTACTAGGATATTATGTGCGCTATGGCTTTTGTGGTTTATACTGTTTGTTTAAAGTTGATTTATTTTACAAGTTTTTTTTTTTAAACTTATTCAAATGTTACTTTTATCGTTCTACCATTTTCGTTAACCATGAAAACAAGAGTAGCATTTGTCACCAGTATATTTAAACAGATGGTTTATATATTGTTGCTGTGTGTCACAACAGTTGTGGTCTTTTCTGCAGGACTCCAAATGGCTTTCTTTGAGGGGGGTTGTCTTTTTGATCTGTCATTCACAAACTCATCTGAGCTGAATTGGCAGTATCATCGTTTCTCATGTTTCTCTTTTCAAATACATAGAAGATGTGGGAGATGCTTGATAGGTCACCCATTAGACATTTTTACACTGAAGATATATTGGAGGAAAGGCAAAAAGTGGTGTTACGTTCTGCTTTCCTCTAACGCTGTAACCTACCGTAGATAAAATCATTCAACAGTTGCAGTTTTGAGTTTCACTGAGTTTACATCATTAAAAAGGCGGGCGACAAATCATTCAAAAAGACTGGGGTGACTGTTAATTGTTGGTGTCGTGCTTGTATTTCAGAGAAGCAGCTTCTCTAACTTCAATTATCTGTACTATCTGTACATATTAGATGACCTGACGTTAACAGGCTATTCCATTTTACCACCATTCCTCTAATTTGACTGTTTTTGCATGTTGGACAGCAACGTTATCTTTTCATTTATTTTCCCATAGTATTTTGTCTGCAGTTTAGTGCCACCACTCTGTGCCAAACAGCCCTATAGTGTCCTGTTATCAGGCTCTTGATAAAAACTCTCTTTGGTTTTCCTCACAACACACTCATATCCACTTAACACTCATACGTGTTGATGTTTCCTCTCTTTTTCCTTCAAGTTGAGTGCATTGTGATGTGTGTTATACTGGATATGAGCATAACCTGCCTGCTACTTTAGGGTAATCAGGGGCATGTAAACAACGTGGTAGTGATATATTGGAAGTATAAGGGTTTGGTTATGTCTGAATACTTAGGACTGTGAAAATGATCAATGGGACATACAAAAATACATATAAGAAACCATCAAAAGTCATAGAAAACAATGATTACGCAATCAAGTACTAACTCCTGTATGCATCATCTGACTAAAATAGACTGAAAAAAAACATGGAATTTTTTACATTTGTCAGTAGAATGCCGTAGATAATGACTGTATGCGTCTGTTCATATACAATTGTATAGAATCTGCTGACTTTGGTGACATGTCAAAGTGATGGTGGCACCAGATGAGGAAAAAAAAATAGATTTTATAGTATTCTCCATCGACAAAACACTGCAAATACAAGAGAGATGCACAACCAATAACAGAAACACATTAAAGAAATACAACAAGGGAAGCTGCAAGAGAAAAATGCTGCAATAACAGAAATTAAGCAGAAGCAAAAACATAAAAACCCCCAAAATAAATGTGAAAGAACAATGCTGCAAACTCCCAAAACAACTGCAAGAGAGAAACACTGCAAATTCACTTCACTAGAAACCGAAGTTCACCAAAATAAAATGGAAGAAGAAGAAGATGGATGAAGATGAAGTGATTATATGCTTCCCTTCATTTTTTTAAACACTTGACCATAATCTGCTGCAATATAATAGAAGGGAAGCAGAGGTGTGCCACTAAAATTAACTCCATACCTCTGCTGCTCTACACCTTTTCACACTAATCTCTTATATTAATGAACTTCAACTTCATCTTCATCCATCTTCTTCTTTTTCTTCAGGTTTATCAACATTGAGTAAATGTTGGTAGTTTTGTTTATATAACCATTGAAAAAGTGACTACTGTGATTATAATGTATTGTAATGTTGCTGTAGCTGCTTTGGGATTTGTTTTTGTGCTCACTGAGAGATTTCTAGATTGCATTAAAATTCTAGTATGTTCAGTGGATAATCTTCCACATATTGTTGTGTTCTGACTTTCTATAGCTGTTGACAGAACATGTCAATGGATGATAATGTACTGACAAGCCTCGTGGCACAAATATTTTTTAAATTAAAGCCATTCTAATATTGTAAAGTATCTGAGAGTTAAGGTGTATTAGAACCGTATGTCTGTCCGACATGTTAACTTCAGCTTAGTGAAACCACACAGCCTGTAAAGCTGTTCCATAATAAAGTGGATTGTAATGGTGGTGTCTGTAGTTAGAGTATTTGAAATGAAACATGAAAATGGCAATAATTACAGAATGAACAATGTTGCTATTTAATTTTCATACAGTAATTAGCTAAAGGTTATTAGGGTTGTGAATGGTCATGGAAATTATGGGAACCCTGTGTGCAGAACATTGATGTATAGGCCAAATTTCAAGAAGCGGTCAATGAAGCAAAAAATATCAACCACATGGTGGAGCTCCATGTAGCCAGGGTGGGGGTGGGGGTCAGGACATCGCACAGGATACATTATCTGGGAATCGTGAATGTGTGTGTAAAACAGCATGCCAGCACACTTCTAAAGGTTTCACTAGTAATGCAAATTGAGTTGAAGTAGAGATGACTGAGCCTTGGATTTCACCTGTTTCTGTCTGTTCATGCGGCTGAATGCCACACAGACTGACTGCGTGTTGCTGGTGTACTTATGAATTAGCGCTTGGACACATCTTAACCACATGTGTCCAATTAGAGTTCCAGTAAACTGAATTGGCAAACACGTCCTCTGCGGTGTAATTTGGGTTGCTGAATTGCAGCCTATGGGTTTTGCCTATGATGTCTAATTACATTGTAAGACACGAGTAATTGCAATAATAAGTAATATGTTTAGATTATGCAGAAGTTGGTCCAGATGTAGAACATCTGTTTTGATCCTGCACTTTTGTTACTTTACATGGTATTGTGAGGGCTGCTGTCAAGTTTGTTCATATCTTTTGTGCAAATGCGAGGCTGTAAGAGTATAAGCGCGTGCTAATAGCCACATCTCATTTCTACCTTCCATATGTATTGTAAATTCAAAGTGAAATAAAGTGCAGTGTCACATGTAAAGTAGGGAATGCTTTTGGCATGTGGGCAGGATGGAGTCGCACAGTAGCCGTATTGTAGGATGGAAGAATCGTGAGGCTGTTAGAAAGAGATCTGTTACTGACTCAGCACGCTATCGGTCAGTTTGTACTTTACATGTGATGTGTGGACCAACACATGAAGAAGCGTACATGTATAGGTCAGAGGATGCCACCTGTCCAGTCAAGTAAAAAACATGAGGGTGTAAAAGAATGTTTCCCATGATCAACAGCAGGCCTACTAAAGCAAGGAAACTAGACGACCATTATCAGACAGGCGTTTAGGGATATAGCTCTACAAAAGTGAAACGCAGAAGCAATGATATCCAACTACAGATAATCCCAACAGACCTGCCTCTGATCTGCGCTGAACCCCTGCCAGAATACAGGTACCGTATGCCTTCAGGTATAAAGAATTTTAACAAAGCGTGCAAAATTCAATGTTTGAGAAGAAACCGAATGCTAACGTATAGACGCTGATGTCAGAAATAGAATAGAATAGCAGTCTGGTGCCTAATATGGACAATGAAGGGGGTTCGATTTTTGATGTAGCAAACAAAAAAAAAAATTGGAATGAAGCATCAAAAAGCCTCCGAGATAAAAACTGCAGACAAATCTGGCAGGTTAAAGACACCTTTGCAATCTTTAATGAGTTTATTCTGCTGCTTTGCGCAAAATGGTTTTAAGATGTCAGTATGAATTCTTGCGTCTGAATCTGTCTAATACCTTGGTGGGTTTGTGACATGGCTTAAAGGGATTGAGTTCATGAGATGTAATCCATGTTCAGACCCTGGTGCTTTCCAAAGTCTTTCAACCTTCCACGGCATGCCCGGCGTTCCCTGACCTTCGCATTCATACCTGCACAAAAAGCGTTCACTCCTGCGCTCTCGCATAGACTTCAAAGGCGCAGAGGTGAAATAATGGTCTTTAAATATATGCAGGAGATGGAAGGATGGTGTTTAGTTAAGGAAACGGATTGGGTGAGTGTGCAGACGTTACGTGAGAAGATCAATGGAGTCATTCACATTTACTCTGGAATCAGTGGGTTTAACCATTTGTCTCCAGACTCCATATATTTGTCTTTAATTTTTTTTATTTTTTTAATCAAATCCTAAATACTCATCTTTACAAGTATGATGTTGGGGCGAGCTGTGACAGATTTTTTTTTTTTTAAATTATATTCATATGGCCAGTTGCCTTCAGGAAATTATCTCAACTATTTGAAGTTTAGGAGTAAAGTATGAAGTGACGACTAGTTTTGACACGGTTAGAAATTCAAGTTCTGACTGACTTTGCTCACGTCAAAAATGTTATTAAACGTGACTTATGTCTGACATGTTTCAGCAGTATTTTGTAGCAGACTATGATGTTTTGCATTGCTGGTAGGTCTGCCTTTCTGTCGTGGGATTTACACGGTAGGATTTAAACATATAAGGGATTTACTATGGTATGGTATTAACTAGGCATGTACACTATGCACTCCCAAGTTCCAGCTTATGTCATGTAATTAATAGAACGGTCTTTCTTATTTATAGACCTCTGCACTTTTATCAGGGTTGTATTTTTTTTTTTTTACTAGTGAAAACTGGCTGATGTTTTATATAACGATCTTATATAAAGCAGCAGAATGGGCTGACATTATGGCTTTTGGATGCTGAAGGACTTAGGTGGTTTTATCATACGTTGCAATGAGATATGAACAAAGTATGAGAACTGTGGCCTAAAAATAAATCCAATTAAAAAATAGATTCACCAATGTCAAGGAGTTATTTAAATAATAATAATAATAGTCAGGAAAAAAAGCTCTTGCATTTAACTTTTCTCTAGAAATACAAAGTCAAGTAATTATTGCCTGGTTAATATGATTTGGGTTCTATTTTTTTATTATCATTATTATTTATTAATTGTTTTTAAGCTACAACATGATCACATTTTTTTTAATAATATCAATTCTCCACCTCCACACTCTTACAAATGGGGTCACTTGTGGTTCCAAAAAGCTGGTATTTTGACACCAAAAGCACAGTGATGGTGGTTCATATTAAATGGTATAATACAATACAATACGTATTGGTTAGCTTAGTTTTAGTATGTCATAGATTACGTTTTATGTTAAAATATAATTAAATGTTTGGATTAGCCCGTCAGTAAGAAGATGTTTTACTCAAGTATGATTTTTAAACAGAGACAATTCCTACAATATCAAATTTAAACAGATATGCCAGATTGTACAGAAATATTTGAGCCATTTAATGAATGCACAAGGAAACTACTGCACAAAGTAAAAGCAAAAAAAAGGAGAAAAAAAACCCCTCATTTTTGTTTTGTTGGCTGTCTATGAAAGCTCTATCGTAGAAACAGGAACATTTAAAACAGTAATGTTAGCTTATTCATACTAAATATCTATTGTTCGTGTCAAATTCTAATTACATTTTTCACTTTAATTAAACATAAACTACATACCTGACCACACTAGATACTTTTATATTTAACTCACATGAGTATGTAGGAGTTTATGCCTTGGCAGGTATCAAAATAACATTAGAATCGGTGCTAATATTAGCATGCTATGATGATTAGCATCCACCAACTAACTGATTGTTAACTAGCACCACCTATCAAACTATGAATATTATATGGTTTAATATAGTTAGTGCTTTTCATCAGTGATTGTATTTTAAATATTGAAGAGTCATAATAAGTTATACAATAAAAAAGATAAATCTTATTGTGCTAATTTTATAAGCTAGCATACGTATAGCCCATCATCATCACAGTAGAAGTGCATTATGTTAGTATTCTAACACTATTGTCTTTAATAAAATCTATATTATCTCTTGCTGTGACAGATGGTGAGGCTGCGTTAATAGTAGCTAAAAGCATATTTGGCAGAATGATTACATGCCATCGACCAATTTTTTTTCTTCTTATCATATCACTAGATCAATATGACGGTATTAACTTTCTTTGTGAATGCACTTTTCTGTCAATTTTCCGTGGGGGAATGCGCTCTACCAACATATTTACAACATATACAAAAAAGTTGCAGTGTTTATTAAAGTTTTAATTGGATTGTTTGAGTAGCTAACCTGACAGCAGTGACACTGACCTCACTGATCCGTGTTTCTATGAAAATCTGTGATACCACGATGAGCTATTATTTTATGTAACTTTTGTTATTTTGTTTCTGCCTTGGCAGAACATTGCTTACTGGGCCTGATTAGACGTTGGGTGTTGTAATGCAACCTTTCCCAAAGAATGTAATGATCTCACACATCAAACAGATGTTCTCAATCAATATTTGTTGATGTGAAAGCCCATTAGTTTGCTAATTACATTTGCATAAACATTTCACCATTTCATATCTACGAGGCTAAATTGGTTTTCATAGAGTTTACATACAGTGGCCTTCAAGTGCTTACACATGTTTGATGCAGATACTATTTGGCCCGAGTAACAATGTATATACACTTGTATGTACAGTCAATCACATACTTGATGTGTACATATTCATGGCCACACACACACGCACAGACACACACATATGCATATACAAAAACAAAATAAAAGTAGCATCCCACCCTAAACAGCTTGCATTCCCCTTCAGTGACTTACACAGAGTAAACAAACATGTATCTGCGTCTCTGGCAAAGCAAAAGTGTGGTGGTGCTGTTTGTTTGGTGGACACCCCAGCCTGATGTAAACAGCCTATTGAACCTTGTTTAATAAGAGGTAGGATTTAGACATGTTAAGATGCTTTTTCTGTGTAGCCACAGTTTAGAACATCTACATTTCTGTGGTTTGGCTGGTTGTCACGAGGAAATTTGGATAATTGACTAATGGTTGAGTCTGGCAATAGTGGCCACTGAGATGAAGATATGATGATGATGATGATGATGATGAAGAAGTATTTAACACACCTGCAGGGTTCCTATATGCAAGTATAGAAAATACGGATATTTATTTTATACATTTCCAGGTCTGGAAAAGTATAAAAAAATGGTATCAAAGGTATGGAATAATATTCATGTTCCCAAGATCCTTACCACTGTACGGTACTTTTTCTAAAAGATAATATTAGTAAAGAACAAAAAAGGTATCATGCACACTGTCTATTCAGCAACTATATTTAAAAAAAAGTAAAATTAAATCTTTAAGTTGAATGGATAGTTTACGAGATCCTTTTTTTTCTTTCCCACTCATAACTCCTGCTCACACATTTGTCCCCTGAAGGTTTTTTTAGCGGTGCATAGCTTCCTTATCTTAACCATTTAACTTCTTAGACTTTAGCAGTTCCTCAGTCAAAAAATGAACAACAACGCCCAAAGTGATGAATTAAAAAAAAAGAACAATAAACCAACAAATGAGTAACATGAACAAATCAAGACACAAATGGAACACAATAGAAGAAAAATAATATAAAAAAGAAAATTGAGACAAATAAAATAAGCAACAAAATGAACAAAAACGAATTAATATTTACAAAATATTAAATATGGAACATTTGACAAAGAAATTACTAAAATGAACTAAAAAAAAAGAAAGAAATGTTTTATTTTAGGCTTTTTCTTTTTTCTAAATCAGTTGCTTTTTGACACCTGTTTATCTCCGTACCTCAGGTACAATTAGAAGAATATTTTTTATTGTCCTTGAAATTGGAAGTGTAATCCACTTTAGACGCCATAAAATGTATGTGTGTGTGTATATATATATACACACATATATACATTTATATATATATATAAAAGCAGGAAAAACATTTTTTTAAAGATAAAAGGGGTATATCTATCTAAAACAGCACAATGTGGAGGGTGTAAAACAATAATAATGATCATATTAATACTATCCATCCATTAATCCCATCTGGCAGTGTCCATGAACAAAACCAATTAAAAACACATTTTTTTTTTTTAAAGTTGCATTTTTCTGAATATTTAAACTAAACCATTCATTAAGCACGTGTCAGTACTGATATACCAGGAGTTAAAGGGTTAAAATGTCAAATTTGTAATAAACCGATTGTTTTTTTTAAGGTGCTAGTGCAGCTAAACTGTTTTTGTAAGAGAACATACAGTAGGCTACACATTCCCAGACAAGTTGAATTCCCAGCTTTCTGTTCTTTTCCTCCTCCAACTCATTTTAAGTCCTGCCCAGGTGTTGTCAAGTTTTTACCGCTGCTTCGACGGACAGGTGATGTCCAAACACTGTTCGTGAGCGAGATATTCAACATGCCTTGTGTGATTGTTGGCAGAACTCATAATTGGTAGATGTAAATTCTCTGATGACTGGCTCATAAATCCCAAATATAAAGACTGGTTGGAATTTTTCTACCAAGACATCTGGAAATTAGAGTCTGGAAAAAAGTATGGAATTTTGAAAATTCAAAAGTGTGGGAACCCTGCACCTGCATGAGGCCATGTTGGAGGTCTTCAGATTCAAGTGATTCCTGTCAAGTCATACTGTCTGAGCAGCAACAGACTAGTCAAACATTATTCTGTTTTAATAACTATTAAAGTGACAACAACGACAGTAACTCTAACACTTTGGTCTGAGGATTTAAACTATAAAAATATCATTACAGTGATGTAAAATAAAGGTATGTAATTGAGCCTGGAGCCCTGGACCAATTTACCACTGCTGCTTTTTCTTCATCAGTAGATTAATTATTATTTTAATTGTGTAGATAATAGAGTTTGGGGTAATCATGTGATGTTTAGTTAACATTTAAATGTAAGATTAACGTTTGTTTTTGTCATTATGTGATTGTACATTAAGTGCTTTCATCCTGCTATTTTTATTTGCATCTTTATTTTGCACCTAAAAACATTTTGGTGAAATGACAATGATTTAATAAAATGAATAAAAAGCTAATTGAGAATAAGAAAAGTGGATACAGATTCATTAATGTAACTTGTGTATGTGGATTTAATACAAGGAATACAATGTGTCACATTAGATGAGGAAATAGCAATGAAACCTTTCAATATTGTGTGTATTTGTAAATCCACTGTCATCTTTGTGATGTGCATGTATAAATGATAAACTAAAGTACAATATTGTTAATACTGCACTTATATTTCTTAAGAATTTTCAGGTTGTTAATATTTGTTCATTTTATGCTCAAGTACAGTTTGTAGATGTGAACAGTTTCATTATTGAATTTGACTATTTTTGTTCAAAAACAGAGAAAACTTAGGATTTGACATTAGTTATGCGCTTTTATTATCCTAATATTTCTATTATTTTATTGGTCTGGTCCACTTTATACCTTATCAGGCTGAATATGGCACCCTCTGTCACTATCAGCTCCTAAAATATGGAATGTTGAACCATAATTAAAAATATATAAAAAAATATATATATATATTTTTTTTTAATGGCTTTATATATCAATTTCTGTAGCACTTATTTATCTATTTTGTTCTTTTTTTATACATTTCTCCTTCTTTCATTTGTATCCATGTATTTATTTTGGGGTAAAAATTAAAGAAGGAAAAAATATAAATAAGGACATAATAGATAAACGAATGATACAGAAATTAAATTATCATGCCATTTTTATATTTCTTTATATGTTTTTAATTATGGAAGGTTTGGCCCTCCATACAGATAAAGGCATATGATCATATTTTTATGCGGTAGATACCCAGTGTGTATAAATATAGCATATAAATAAGGAAAAATGTACTTACCAACCAGTAAATGCAAACTTTCCGCGCCCAACTGACTCAAAGACACACTTCATGTACAGTTAGCACCAGACAACAGCTTCACATTCTGAGCATTCTACAAGTTAAAATAAAAAAAAAAAAAAAAAAAAAAAAAAAACACACATAAGGAAGTGAAAAAAGTAAAATGCAATAAAAAAAGAATAACTAATGTAACCACAACAGTTCTATTACTTACAGGCTTCTCATAAACCTTTATTTTAACCTAATCCTCTTCAATCCAGCGCCAAAAAACCAGGTTGTCTAACATTCCACCCAACTGTAAGATATTTTTATAGCTGTTATCTGACATGTCACAGCAGGAAAAGCACAGGTGCAATTAATTTGACCATTTATTTATGACGGCTGCATTCCACTCAGGTGTTTCGGTTCCAAAGCCTGATTTTATGCATACTAGTTCAATGGTATTACATACTGGGATTCTGAAATGGAACGGGGCCATTAATAATCAAATTAGTTACACCTGTGCTTTTCCTGCTCGGACAAGTCAAAAGGCCTGTTGCTGTTTTTCAGTCTCACTCAAAAGATACTAACATGTACTGTATTTGTAAGATTTGTATTAAAATAATGTCAAAGAATTTACAAGTCTGGTTATATTAGAACACCTAATACACCCAGAATTTATGTATTTATCTATCTATTTTTTTTTTATTTCTTTTCCTTTCTTTCGTCTTTGTATTAGAATATTTTCATTGTGTAATAAAGAAAGTTGGAACTGGATGGTTCAGGAAGACATTTAACAGCATAACTCATATTCTGTGTAAATATAGCCTACATGCTTAAGCTTTTTTACATACTAGAGCATTGGTTTTCAAAGTGTGAGATATTGAGACCCCCTTAAAAGAATGTAAAAGCAGCTGTGCCCCCCACCATCTTTATCTTATTTTTTTATTAGTATTATTTTTTAGACGTAGCCTATTATTTCTTAAAGGGCACATATCATACTATCATTACATATCATATAATTTTGAAAGCTCATCATATCTAAAGTTGATTCACACACACATCATTAACAACACCGCAAATTTAATGATATTTCATTGACATCGCAATTCAAATTGTCCGCCTCCAGGTTTTTGCCTCACTATTTGAAAATCAATGTGCTAGAGCCTGTGTTAGCTACATTAGCATTTCAGTTATATATTAATTTACAAACAACTCCAAAGCACACACTCATGGATATGTATTGATTATTTTTTTGCTATTATTTTCTCTGTTTCTTGCTTCCTTTGAAGGTAGTATTCTGTATTTGTAGTTTAACTAAGATTGTTTAGTTACGTTACAGCAATGCTAATGCCACTTAGCGATCATTTTAGCTAGCTTAGGTTGATGTGTTTTTTGTCATTTAAAGAAGGGTAGCTGTGGATTAATATCAATTTATCATGATTAAATATATTTTTTTAATCTATTTTAGTCGTGTTTCTTTTTTCATGAGCAAAGAGACTCAAAAAAGAAGGGAATATCTGCACTTAACATGTTTATCCAAGCTGGGTGATGCATAGTGTTAGCAGAAGCTCTGACTAATGCTTGCTTAAATGTGGTATTTTAAGCGGTGATGCTTTGGTGAAAATAAAACTCCATCAAAGAACTTTATATGAGTTGACTGTTGTTTCTCATGTTTTTTGTTGTACTCAAATTTACTACAAAATACACAAAGGTACTCCAGGAAGCATGTGAAAAATGTGGAGAAAAAAAATAGGCCTACAAAACATGTTAAAATCAACTAAAATTCCCAAAACAGTCAGAAAAGTAACAAAAACAGCAATGAAAAATCCCAAACATATTCAAAAACTCTTCTAAAATTTGAAAAAAAAACCATTAAAAAATTTGATAAAATATCCAAAACATTATGCAAAAATATGAATATATATGCAATTAACATGTTTATTAAACAGTTTCAACAAAACTACTTGAAACAAAACAACTGTTCCATTTAATTGTGTGAAACATTTTAATCGAATTAACTATGATGATGGATTTATCCGCATTAATGTGTTAATTTTGACCGCCCTAATTTTAAATATTTATGGGTAATTTTCAAGTGTCATACTATGAAGAATTAACCACTAATCAAACCACTAATTCAACCTATTCGTCAACACTATAATAATAAAATATTACTCTGTACAGACAGCTGCTTTCAGGTTAATGTAAACCATAGTATGTACTTGTGAACGTCACAGATAATAAAGTATCGTGTTGTTTAGATATTCAGTCACTGATCTAGATGCAAGTCCATTTGAAAATTATTTGAGGTACTAGAATCACAATCCGTGATCACGACCTTAGTTTGCTCACCTGTTATAAAATGCAGGTGAGTTTAGTTTTCTCAGTTTTCCAGAAGTTTAGGATGTATGTGATGGCTTTTACACCATTGACACCATCTAGATAAGGTAAACACACGTCCACATTTTCATGTACTGACAGCGGCAGTGTTTACATTAATTACTTAGCCAGAGTCCTGCCAGAGTTTTATAATGAATCAAATCGTTTTCATACTAGCATAACAACTCACGAGCATCTGTGTAAATCAGACTCATTGCACGTCTGAGTTCAGAAGCTGGAACTGAAGCTGACAAACTAAGGGGCGATACTTTGTCATTATTTCTTCAGCAGCAGTCATATAATGTGAACACTTTAGTTCAGACAGATGCTAAATTATTGCTATAAACAGACTGAAATAAACTCAATAACCTTGCGACCTATGCTAGTGATATTAATGACATGAACCCATTGGTTAGTGCAATGCTCTTTGTAAAATTCCGTAGTGACACGGATATACAGGCTATTTAAAATGAATATTGGCTGAGTATTAATGTTTATATAATGCTGCTATTTATTTTTTTTAATGGGACAATCTCTATGATCCCTTTAAGTAGATCACATGCCAAATCAAAATCAATCATGACCAAAGATTGTGAGATTGCTCAGCCTTAGTCCTGAATTAACCTATCACAGCGCGTTTTCACTTTGTATAAATCCAATGAAGTCATCATAATGCTGTTTACTGCTCTACAGTATGAAACTACATTATCTATTTTATACATAAACTGAAGTGCCATAAAGACAAAGTCATGGGGCCCAGAATGGCTGAGGGGCCCATAGAGCAGTGGAGGGGGTCCAGTAGATACAGGCAGAGGCGACAAATGTACTCAGTACTGACAAATGTACTCAGTACTGACAAATGTACTCAGTACTGTAGGGGCGGTGGGGAGTATAAGTAAAAAAAAGTTGCCATAAAAGTAAATACTCAAGTGTAGTATGTAATACCTAAAAAAAATCTACTTAAGTACAGTAACAGAGTACTTACACTTTGTTACTTCCCACTTCTGGATATCAAGTAGAAATTGTCAACATTTTGTGTAAGATTTACAGTAGCCTATAATAGAAGCATAAAAGCCAGGAGTCAGATGTTGAAAGTTCCACTTTGAATTCACACCAGTGTTTGTTACATTAGTTAGTCAGTTAGTTAGTTAGTTACAACATTTTCCAGACCATAAGTCACTTGAAATCCTTACATTTTCTCAAAAATAATAGTACATCTTATAAGTCAGACCACTTTATATATGGATTAATTGTGGTTGTGCTTAGTGATTTGGAAGTGATTTTATGTCGTACACAGTGCTCATGGTGTGGAGTAAAACATACTGTACTTCACCATAATATTACAATGTGTGTATAAGGACTGAACTGAAAAAGTGTGTGTATTGTGTTGTATTCTACGTGTTATAACTGAACAATTTTGACAGTGATTGTGAATATGCTAACGTTGGATTTAGTGGAATAAGAGTGTGTTTTGTTCTGTGCTACAACTCAACAAGGTGCTGAGTTATTGTGAATATGCTCATTAATTCTTGAACAAAGGTGAAAGTTATTGTGAATGCGTTTAATAGTTTCATTGAGTGACTTATCTGACTGTTTTGCTTAATAATAATAAGTTCAGTGCAACTTATATATTAAAAAAATTGAAAAATAAACAATTTATTGACAGCGCACCCAATAGTGCAGAAAATATGCTAATTAAATAGCTAGCTAGCTAGTTAGCTTGTTAGTTGGGGACCACAGCCCAATTACAACCCTCCCGTTTCAACAGATCAACAAGATGCTAAAATTTATGAAGGTACCTCAACATTAACCTTTCACATGGCCCATAATTGCAAGGGGCACAACCAGCATATAAAGATGATATGATTACAATCTTAATTCATCCACAAAGTTCCTGAAGCACACTCAAACATGACTTTCTGGCAATGATGAAATAGTGTATGCTTGCCCTACTTTATTTATTATTATTTATGAAACTATTATTTTATTAAAATCATGAAAAACAAGGCTTTAAATTTACTGGCCACATGGCAGAAATATTTTAAGAAGACGGAGGAAAAAAGCATTATTATTATTATATGATGGTAATTCTATTATTTCTGTTTAAAACCTGCCTGTGATCGTAGCTCAGTTTTGATTCATGAAAGTTATTTTTAATTCAGTCAGTCCAGTAATGTTATAAAAACAAGAAAGAGCTCCATCCTTCCATAAAGCAAACATATTACTCACTTGTCTTGCTGCTTTATATTTAGACATGATTTGTGCTCGGTCAGTTCTTCAGTTCACCTCTGTGATGATGGGACACGTGGCTGAAGAGATTTGTGACACAAGAAGTGTTTCTATAATCATTCCAGGACTCTATACACTAATGTCTGTGTGAGTTTCCTAGAAACCTGGTCTCGCTTGTGTATACAGCTCAGTTTAATATGTAAAAGCCCCATAATTTATAAGCTCCTATCTTACACATACCTTTAGAAAAATTGCTGGGAATGGGCTGTGCAAAATGTCTTGCTTGTAGCTGTTTTGTATAAAACTAAAAATGAAAAAAAAGTGAAAGGTAGCAAAAGTCTGTTTAAAGCATTGAAAGTGTTTTTGATCAATTTGCCTTGTTTATGTTAGACATCTGAGTCTGAAGTCTGAATAATGTGTTGCTGTGATACCTTCTAACATGTGCGTAAAACTGTGTATGAATGCTATGGACGTGTCTATACCAATATTTGGATGGTTCTAAAATGTCCATACCAATATTTTAATGTGAAATTACATGACATTTGGGAAAGATGCACTTAAAACACTTTAATTCCACAGTGTGCCTTATACATGGATTAATTCTGGTTGTGCTTAGTGACTGTATTTGACTTTTATCTAATGATTTTGACTTTTTATCTAATAATGTTAACTTCACCTTATTTATGAAGAATCGAAAAAATACACCCTTCATTAACAGTGCGCCTTATAGTGACTAAATATTGTCATCAACTAACCTTTGTCACGTGACATAAACAAGATCAAACTAGACGTAAATGTGGGTCTTTTGACGATAACTACAATTAAATATATAATGCAGTTATGGATGACCAATAAAAACAGACAAAGTGTGGCTTAAGAAAATTTTAAAAAATCCTAAAATGTCTTAGTTTTTGTTATTTTAATTATCTTAGTCGTGTTATTATTATTATTATTATTATTATTATTATTATTATTATTATTATTATTATTTTTGTTGTTGTTGCTGTATCTCGCGAAGAAGTCGTCAAATGATGTCCCCACCAATGTCAACATCATGATTACTCCCATGCCTTCTAGGATATCTTTTTATATATTCTGTTTACTTACACTGTGTTCCAAATCACGCACTCCCCGTAGTGCACTTCCTCTCATACACTATGAACACTACACACTACATGGATAGTGCACTAATTTTTAGCAGTCTAGTTCCGAATGAAACTCTTCGTCCGCACTTACCGGAAATGACGATCGCGCTGTCAAAATATCTCGATCGCCCGCCAAAATACCGACCAGCTTTGAAAAAAAAAGGACACCGGCATTTTGCTCCTTTTGTTTTTTATAAGCCCTGTCCTACGCTCTCACCGTCTCCACCTCTGCCAGTGTATCAGCCGCCATGTTTTCAAATCTTTCAAGAGTGGTGGTGGCCCCTCCTCTTCTGTTACGTAAAAAAAATGGCGTCCAGTGAGTGCGAGAAGTGTCCATTGTTACACATCTTAGAATTTTGACAGTTAGAAGTGCACCATCCGGGTACTTACGGCGCACTTTGTTTGCTACTCTTGCGATTGAAACAGCACTATACCCTCAACTGAAGCGTCTGAAGTGCACAAGTGCGTGATTTGGAACACATTTTGCAACAGAGAAATGGCGGCTGGACAAACATAAAGGAAAGGAACCCTGCGTGTGTAACGTAACACGCGAATTACCTCATGGGTAATGAAGTCCAAATTCAAGTCCATTTCCTGTACATTTCCCAACTCAAATGACATACAGTTTATTTTTAATCTTCTAACATATCTGACACATGAACTATTAATCTAAATAATAACTTGTGAATTATCTAACTTATTAATCTTGCTTTTAACTATTATCTTAAACCATCTATTCAAAATAAATTCTGTAACTTAGAAATACATTCTCAACATTATACAATAGATGCCAGGTATTGTCAGTCATTCTGTCCTTCTGCTGTTAGAATCCACAACAGAAACTGCTCCCAATAAACTATGCAATAAATCTTCCAATTTATTTATTTTATTTGTATTTTTTTTTTTTTTACAAATGTCTATATTGTGTATATATTTATATTTATTCAAAAAACAATAACTGTATATTGTATATGGATTTTTTTTTTTTTTTTTTTTTTAGAAGTGATAACTCTTGTGTGTTGTGCTATAATCTTGCTGTTGTAAACCTGGAATTTCTCCCAGTGGGACTAATAAAGGAATATGTTATTTTATCTTAAACTGAACTATTCCCTCAGTGACACACAGTGATCGATTCCTTTATTTGCCATATCAAATACGCAGTCCATTGTCCTCCCCCTGTCTGTCCTGTCACCCTTGGCAGAGGCCATGGAAGTTGCACTATCCCTCCATGTGCCCACCAATCGGATTAATGGCTGTTTTGGCAACATATGAGCTCATGGGTAATTGGCTGAGGTGATGTTTCCTGTTGAATGCTACCTGGTTCCTTTGTGGTCACTTCCATGGTTGGTCGCCTCAGCTGCCACTAAGACTGGTAATTGAGCAGCACTTTTGTGACACTGCTCGTGAACCGTGGTGAGGAAATTAGATGTTTCCTTAAAGTGTCATTGGAGAGAATGACGCTGAGGAATTGTTTTTCTTCAGCTGTAAGCAGAATTTTTATTTATTATTATTTTTTATATCAGCTGTTATCTTCCTTTCACTTAAATTAGAATATCAACAGACCAAAAGCAACCATCCTTACAACTCTTCTATCTTATTTTCCTTTCAACTTCTCTTGTTATTTTAGTCCAAGCCCCAACCTCTAAGCCAGAACAGAAATACATGTAGTTCCTTCGATGGCAGCTTGAGGTTTTTTCCAAAATTGCGTCAATCCCTACAGATGCCCAAAAAACTCATTCACTCAACAAAGGGTGAATCAACATCAATTGTTGAAACTATGTAAAGGTCAAAAGCAGATAAACTTAACAGCATGTTAGTATTAAGGGGTTATATTTCATCATGTATTTGTTCATTTGGGCACTAATAGTAAAAATGTTTGAATTTGAACCCTTCAGGTGCTGCAAAACTATCTTGATATTAATTTTGTCAAAAATCTAATTGATTTAGTTTCAATTCTTTCTTCATTTGTTATTTTTTATAACTATTTACATCATAACATTTGCACATGTAAGGTCAAGACTTCTGATGAGCATTTCTCTGACGACGACATAAGTGTTTGTCAGTAAAAACTGAAAATATGTCCAAACTCTGAAATTATTATCTAAAGTTTTTAGTTGTTGGTTGTATTAATGAACACATGTGGCTGAACAGGACAGAGTGAATGGTCAATAACATGAAGGGGGTGGGTTATGAAATGGCTCATCTGCATTTAAAGGGCCACAGATAAAAACAACCTTTTTGGTGTCATTCATCAGAAAGAGAGTTGAAGAATTCACACCCAAGCAGAGCATTTTCAGTTCATGTAGACCACAACATGAGAGGTAAAAAAGAAATAATAAAACAAAATAAGTATTAGGCCTAATATCTTTCCACTGGTCTGTGCTTTCAATGCAATTTCAGTGTGGTTCTTGACTCTTTTTTATAGCCTGTTACTTGTTCACATACAGGACATACAGGAGAGACAAGAGCTGAGGCTGTGATGAGTCCTGCCTCTGCCCAGATTGCACAACCACTTACAAACTGGATTGAGCAGGTGCAATTGCTGCATTTGGTGCATACTTGTTGCCATTTATCTATATGTTTCCAATATCATGTTTGAAGACACTTTTATTATATGTATTTGTTTCCATAGTGTTCAGTAATGAATTTAACATATGTGTGTAATATTTAAGCCTTATTGATCTAACTTAAATCCACAGAAAAAGTCTTTCCTTGAGGCAGACAGTACCTGTGCAGTACCTCTGGCTCACATAAGGGGGCGATAATCAGTCACTGAGCCTGAACTTCAACATTGGGTTTACTCTTGTAAAAGTTAAAAGAACAACAACCAAACAAATGCATTGATGTTTCTCTCTGAAAATATAGGGTTTGATTTCTAAACTGAGGAATTTTTCAAAACTAGACTTTTAGTCAAAGTAAGAAGTACTAATTACTGGGAGACCGGCGCCGAGGCTACACTGTGTTCCAAATCAAGCACTTGTGCACTTCAGACGCTTCAGTTGAGGGTATAGTGCTGTTCCAATCGCAAGAGTAGCAAACGAAGTATGTCGTAAGTACCCGGATGGTGCACTTCTAACTGTCAAAATTCGAAGTGTGGAGCAATGGACACTTCTCGCACTCACTGGACGCCATTTTTGTTAGTCAATGTAAAGTAATGCTGCTAAACATAACTGTACTACAGACTAAAGGGGGTGCTAACGGGCCACAGATAATAAAATGCAAAGACCAAAACCGTTCATTACATACGTACCGGTGCAGTTTCAGCCAACAGCAGGGCATATCGTCGGCGACGACGCTGAGAGCGTAGTCTCCATGCCTTCTGGAGGAAAGGGCTTATTAAAAAAAACAAAAGGAGCAAAATGCCGATGTCCATTTTTTTTTTCAAAGCTGGTCGGTATTTTGGCGGGCAATCGAGATATTTTGACAGCGCGATAGTCATTTCCGGTAAGTGCGGACGAAGAGTGTTTCATTCGTAACTAGACTGTTCGTAAAAAAAGTCGTACACTATCCATGTAGTGTTCATAGTGTATGAAAGGAAGTGCACTACGGGGAGTGCGTGATTTGGAACACAGTGTACGAGACTAGCTTCAAATGATAAGAGAGAACATAAGTGGGTCACTTCAAACAGACTGGTTTATACCGGAAAATATTAGCTTTGTGGCTAATGCTACAAAACACATTTACTGCCTTTCCTGTCCTGTCCTGTATTCTCTACGTACAAGTAAAGGTAAGCTAACCAATATTTTCACTTTAACTTGTGCGCGTCTCAGAATTATAATAAAGGCATGAGATATTGATACGGCAGCCGTACTCCAAAACCGGGCGATAGAGGTACAACAGTGAACTGCGCATGCCCTGGCAGTGCACCTAGCATACGGCTACTGTACCAATATCCAGGTCGTGTAATGAAATACTGAGAGTCCAAAGAGCCTGAACTGAAATTAAAATAAACACTAAATAAAGTCTACAATTAATGACACAAGGCTAACTAAATTCAAACGTACTGCATTTACATTCAACTATTTCCCCCCCTTAAAAAAAAATCACAGTTCAAATGTTTCCATTATTCAGCTCTTCCATAGCTGAGGCCGGGAGTCTGTTTGAATGCTCCTCTCGTCCTCTTCGTCAGATAGGCCTACATTTTTTAAAATATATATATATAAAATTGGGGTGAGTTATTTGATGTGAAAATCAGAATGTTTATATTATTTGTATTTAAAAAAGACTATAGTAGCACTGTATATCTGCATTTTCAGTGCGCGTGCATGTGCGGGGTGGTCATAGTTTGAGGTTTTGAAAATCTGGTCTGACACAACTGATTTTAGAAGACTAGAAACCCCCCAAAACAATTGTCTTCAGTTCACTGTTAGCACGAGCCATAGTGGTTAATCATAGCCGCCAGTGACTTCATAATGTACCATTGGTTGGTTTGGAGTTTTACTTCAACCAATGCCAGACATCATGGTAGTTACTGTCATCTACAGTTTGTTACAACCTGGCATCTCATTATGTATTTTTAAAAATCTGTAATAAAATCAGACCAATCACTAATATAGCTGTCTTTGCTGAAACCTAATGAAAACCAATGTGTGAACTGTGAAGATGATACAAGCAGTACAACTGTTGAGTCACCTCAGTGAGTGGAAGAGGAATGATTCCATGGATGTTTTCATGAACAACATATCAGCATATGATATGCAGAACCCAATAAATCCCCTAGGCAGAAGTACCAGAATAAGCTCTTCCACTGAAATGGGAGACTTGTGATGTTTGGGTACACTGTGTGCCTGTAATAACAATCTAAGTGAGTGGGGAGAGGTCTTGGGTTCTCCTGGTTTGAATCCTCTTGGTGTAACCCTGCCTTAAGCAGCCTGCGTACATAGATCAAAATAACAGGGCTGAAAAAGACCAAAGTAAAACTGTCAGGGATGGGCACTGGTCTGGATGAATGGACATGGATGAGGCTGTGAATTCTTCCACTGGGTTATGGCCTTGTTGTTTATATCTTGAAACAGATGTTACAATGAATCCATCATTTAAGGGGAAAAAAAGATGCGTGTGATTCCAAAAACAGCCCAACAATCAGTTTGTGTCTGTGTATGGAGCTTTGATAATAAATCATTTTTGATAATAAGCAGGAGGATTTCCTTCTTGCCTGGAAAGTAAAGATGCCCTCAGTACTTATACATGTAGAGTATAACAACAGTGTATGATGAAAATTGGAGTTTATTGCTGTTGTTGTTGGCTGTTTCTATTGACAAAATACTTGATTGTGTCATTAAAGTAGCATGACTTCACATCAGCACCATTTCCTCAGAAAGGGTTTGCATCGTCTTATCACATGGGAAAGAATTATGTTTATAAAATCTATCAAGCTCTGCAGACTAGCATTGTTTCTTCAGTGATTCAGCAACTTAACCTCTTCACATCCATCCATCCATGGAACCATGTTAAATAAACCTCCTGTAAACATTTGCATAAGGTATAGATTTGGTTTATGAAGAGGTATTTGTGTTTGGGCGCTTCTCTGAAAGTGGTCCCTAAAAACAGGACATGGGGGCTAAAAATTCAAACCAGATGCAGACAAATGTTATAAAGCAAGTTTGGAAGCACTTTGGGTCTATTTTAAAAAACTAGAAAAGCACTCTGAGAGCACAAGCCTCCACCAAGGTAGACCACCCCTCACCCCGATCACCCCCAAAATGAAATCAGTTTCTCCCGTTCACATTTCCAACATATCCTGAAAATTTCATCAAAATCCGTCCATAAGTTTTCGAGTTATCTTGAACACAGACAAACCGATAAACGCCGGCAAAAACAAAACCTATCTTGGCGGAGGTAATAAATAGTCACATAAAAGACAAAGTATTTCTCAGATAAAACACATGTTTATTTTATTTTACATTATATTTAATACAAAATCTGTATGTAACATGGTAAAAATGACACAAAAATGACATGCTACTATTTTTTTTTTTAGAATGTATCTTTATTCTCTTACAGGTACATTGTGGGAGGTTAGAGGCAGAGTGTTTCACAAAAAAAATAATGACTATTGCAAAATTATTCATGATTCATATGCATTTCATACACAAAAAAAAACTGGAATGAGACTTCTGATTCATGAAAAATCTGCATGTTTGGATTAGAAAAACCACTAGGATCTTTATTGTATTTATTTATAGCACTCTATAAGATAAGTTCAAGCCATGTGGTCCAGATCAGTAGCTTTTCATGTCCCAATTTTGGTCATATTTTTGGCCCCAGTATGTGATTATAAAGTTATTAATTTGACAATGGCTGAGAGTAAGAGTAAAGTGTTTTTCATTTATCTGAGGTCATCATTAGGTGCATCCTGGTGAGCAATACATTTGTCTTTTATTATTGGATTAAACAATTGGAACAATGCCACATTTGTCTTCTGCTTCAAGGGAACTTCTTCGAGTTTATGTGTTTACAATGTGGCTAAAACACAACCTGGGCTACATCACTTCCAACATAGTAACCCTAACCCTCAAATGCCTTACTAGTGACCTTGTGAATATACTAAAGCAGTTAATTCTTATCAGTTTTACAGGTTATTTTGTCATTTAAATAGGATTATTTGCTATTAAATCAGACGGTTGACAAAAAAAAAAGTCTAATCTTAATACATCTCAGGCTCTGGGTTTATTAAAAGATTTCAATCTGCTGACCTCCTGCTCAGTCTTCCAAGGTACATAAAAGAATATGAATACTCTTTAGCGTGTTTTTGTATTTGGTTGTTCAAGATCGTAAAATCAGATGCGATGCCCTCAAGCAATTAAGTTCACGCCTCTGAAAATAAGCTTGACTCAAGCTAACAGGCTCATCTTTTGTTTTCCTCCCATTTAATTGTCTTGATACTGTTCTATACAGGCTTCAAATATCAGATCCGCATGGTTCGGTAATAAGCTGAGGCTTTTGGCTCTAAGGTAAAGAAATCAAGACTTCTTCAATTAACTGGAACACGGCCATTTCCCTGTTGTACCCTCTCCCAGATCCCACTGGGATTGGCAGAGCTATTGGCATGCATTAGTTGTGTGTGAACATTCTTGTCGTGCTATTCTGGTGTATTTATTGGCTGCTTGATTACATACGTGTTTACTTGGCGAGCTTTACTGCCCCGCCGGAGAGAAGGGGGAAAAGGCGTCCAAGCATCATGATCCGCAGGGATAGCTGGAGCTTTCAGAGGTTGTGCTTCATCGCTTTGATGCGCTGTCAGTCAAAAACAGAAACAAAACAGATGGAGGCCATTTTAAAACCTCCAACTCACTGCTTATGATGTTAATGATGAAAGATGAGGCCAATAATGAAGTTGTTGATGCTAACGGTCATACTACAGCCCACAATGGGGTGCATACGAAAAGCGATGAAAGAGTACATTTGAAATTCATCATTTCATCTCCCTCTCACAGGTGGAGGACATCAGGCCAGGACTTGGATCAGGAATGTTCAGCAGCAGCAGCCAGTGAAAAGGTAGGCCTTCCCCCAGCACTAGTGATAGATGTTGTAATGCGAAGAATCTATTTATACTCATTACCTCCTCCTACAGGCTGTGAGATCTGTCTTATGAGTTTACTTCAGCCTCACTGGGTTGAATAAACTTGGGTGTGACATGTATAGAGACTGTTTAACGGTAACACCTACTGAATCTAAGGCCACGATGCCTTTCACAAAACAAATATTAAACATTACCACTACACATGGACCACCTCTGCTCTTATCTATCTATCTATCTATCTATCTATCTATCTATCTATCTATCTATCTATCTATCTATCTATCTATCTATCTATCTATCTATCTATCTATCTATCTATCTATCTATCTATCTATCTATCTATCTATCTATCTATCTATCTATCTTCATTGTTTTTTTAACTTTGCATCACTTTCTTGAATATTTTGTAAACATTTTTACTCATTTTGTTCCATATATGTGTCGTTTTTATTCATTGTGTTGATTATGTTTTTGTTTTTGTTCATTGTGGTACTTAATTTTACTCATTATATCCTGGAAAACGTTGAGTGTCAGGGATGTAACGACACCACAACCGTGTCCGCCGTCACAGAGTAAGGTCTTTCCTCTTAACGTGATAACTTTTGAATGGCTGGACAGATTTGTCCCGAATTCTCTAGGATAGGTACATGAATTGATTACATTTTGGAGGTTAAAATTTTCAAGATGGCCGAATTTTGTCTGGCCCATAACTTTTGACCGGGTGGATGGATTGCCACCATATTCAGTGTGCTCATGCTGTAGGTCAGGCACATGAACTCATTCTCTTATATTTTGTATTTAATATATAAGTTTATGAATGGGTGTTTTTTTCAGTTTTTATTTTATCATTTTGTTCATTTTTCATTGATTTTGTCATTTATGTTTCTATAATCAATATATTCAATGTTGGAAATTACACGCTTCTCTTTGCAAAGTACCATAAGTGTGGCCTATCTAGTTCATACACAATATAGTATTAATAATAATGAAATAATGTTTAGATACTTGATGCAGTGACACTAGTTCACAGTGGTTACGGTACTCAGCCAATCATTTACAGTCATACGTAGCCTGAACATTTATTTTTTCTGAATAATATAACACAATATAATATATTATTAGTTTCTTTTTGAAGTTTCACTCACTACTGATATGAGTTAAATCCAGTGGATGACGATCATGGTTGGTTTTATTAGTGTGATATGTAACTAAAGTTTTAATATCCATCAGAAATATTTGATGTATTACTCAAACCGACCTTTCTAGTTAATCCCTACTTGTAAAAGAAACTCCCTTATCATGCCGCTTTGAGTCTAAACATCTGCTAACAATTGATTTACCTATAACAGTAAGGTATAATTGTGGAAATGTAAACTTAATAAATTCATACACTAAAATAATGACATATTTATTCCTCTAGAGCCGTGAGATCGCAAATAACATTTTATGTGTCCTTTTACTGTAGAGCAACTGTTTTTTTTTTTGTTTGTTTGGTTTTTTTTTCTGGTAAAAGTAACTGTGCACCACACTGTAAACCCGAATAAGTTAGTAGGACTTCAAAAATTTAAAGCAATCGATTGTCTCAATTATTTTAAGTTAATAAACTTAAAAAACACAATATTCCAGAACTTAAAATATAGATGGCATGCAACTTAAACCTTCTGATAACAGGTGAATTAAAAGTGCTCATTTAGCTCAACTCAAATATGTGCAGTTAATTTGATTCATAGTTTCCTATTAAAGCAAATCAATTCTTTTTCAGTTCTTAAGACTTAAAAATGAGACTTTTCAAACCACTGGAATAAGTAAACATTCAGACCATTTGTCTGAATAAATGGACTGCACTTATATAGTGCTTTTCATTCTTCATGCTGCTCAAAGCACTTTACATTGGCCTCACATTCACCCATTCACACACACACACACACACACACACACACACACACACCAGTAGGTTTCTAAGGTTCTGTCAGTCCTACTGGGAGACTAAGTCAGGGTTCAGTGTCTTTGCCGAAGGACACTTGGACATGTGGACACACAGCCTGAGCATGAACCTTTGACCCTTCAGTCATTGGACGTCCAGCTCTACCAACTGAACCACAGCCACCCCTGAATAAAATGACTGTTTTGTGATTGTAATTTTTTGGTGATAGATATTGGTGGTTATTTGGAGTGTTCTGAGATTGTATTTCATCATCTACTACATCAGTTTTTTTTTTCAATCATCCTTATTTGAAACAATAGAAATAACAGAACAATATCATTCTCAGCATTTACTGACTTAATTCCACTAAATTGTACCATCAATGTTCACTTATATCCACAATAGTTCCCCTTAATAAAAAAAATATTAGTTGGAAATACTTAAAAAGAAGAACATGTTACAGCAACTTAATATATTTGAGTTAGTAGTACTATTTCTGAAATTTTAAGTATTCATAACTTAATATATTTAATTATTCTGAACATTGAGGTTTACAGTGCAGTTATTGATTCAAGACTGTTTAAGGGTGGAGTATACCCACTTCTTTTTCAGTCGGCATTGGCACTTCTAAATCCCCCTGAAAAATATGGAGGACCACCCCTGCCATATTGAAAAATAAACACAGAAATATAAAAATTGCTTGATAATGTAAATGTATATCTATACCATTTATTTTGTCCTTATTTATTATATGTTTGATCCTGTCATTTTTATCCCTTCATTTATTTCTGTATTGTTTCTTATGTACATTTCTTTTTTTATCACTTATTTTACTGATGATTTTGTTCATGGAACTGATGTCGAAAAGCAACTGACTTAGAAAAAGAAAAACTCCAAACTAAAACTACTGGAAACAAATTACAACACTAGTCATTTATTCCTTTTTTGAAACTTAATTTTTATTTATTTTTTGCATTTTTTTCGTGTTGTTATTTTGTGAATATGTATTAGTTTCTGTTGATGTTGTTGCTTATTTTTCCTACGTTTTGGTTATTTATTTTATTATTTTTCTTCAATTGTGTTCTATTAGTGTCTTACTTTGTTCATGTTACATATTATTTGGTTAGTTTAATATTCATTTTTGTTAATTTTACTGATCACTTTGGCAGTTTTTGTTAAATTTCTTGCTGATTTTATCTTATTTACGACTTCATTTTACTGTGCAATTGCTTACATCTCAGGAGTTAAAGGGTTAACGGAGGGAAAAAAAAGAAAGAAGGAAAGAGAAAGGTAAAAGAAAAGCATTTAAAGTTGAATACAATTATAATCTATGATAATAAAAAAAACTGAAAAATGGTTGTCGACGTAAGTAAGTAAGACGTAAGTAATGATTCAGGCTATTTTTAAGTACATTTAACTTTAAATCTTAGATGTATTTAAAAAGTTCATTAATCATCACTATTTTCTAACGTATCCATTATTAAGTAAACTCATCTTATCCAGTGTTCATCTGTAGAAGGAATTCACCTACTGATGATACTGAATAATATCATGTGGTACAGCTTCAACATCCATATTTCAACATTTCAGATTGTGTCGCTTAGTCTTAAATGTATAAATTGTGCAGTAACAGGTCTGAGGCAGCAGTAATATGGAAAAATGACTCTGAGGTTTAATTGAAACCTCATGGGAATAAATGTTTTCAATGTTTTCTACTGTCAGGCAGATCTAGAATCAGTTCACCTGTCAAATTCAACCTTCTGTGATGTTTAATTTATACTTGAGCTGAGATGGTAATCTTAAAAAAACATATTTATTACCCCTGGGATCACCCCCCCCCCCCACCCAAGCATCAGATCTGTAGATTTTGACATTATGTCCAACGTATAACCCAAAAGAGTAATGGAGACAAATCCATGACACTCATTATTAATTCAGTCTCAGAATGATGATGATTTTATCGTTGGTCTACAGAGATTTAAACATCACTTGCTCTCATGAAAAGTGACTTTGCTCGGTTTTCCACCCCATAAAAGTTCCCTCCCAAAATACCATAGAACATATCAATCTGCAGAAGGAGGTTTTGTTTAGTTTGTTTCTCAGTAGCGATTTCGCAGGCCTACTGTGTCGTTACCTGCTCCGTGGTGTGCCTTTTGTCTGTACGAGACAGACTTCATGGTTGTGACATTTACTACAGGCTGTGTCAGGGGACCTCAGGGGGCCTTTTTACTGTCATACCTCAGCAGCGAAGGGATTATTTCCAAAAAGCCTCAGGTGTCAAGAGACCGGTTCATGCTTCATTTTCCTGGAATGAAGCCTTAAGCATTACAGACAAAAGAGGGGGGACAAAAAAAAAAATGTCTCCGTTTATTTTGGCTACCATACATCTTGGAATGACGACACGACAAATGTGTATAAATGCTACATGACAAATATCTTTAAGACTTACAGTATCTGAGAGTGTTTCCAGTTACACCACGTGATGCAAGAACATGCTGCACATTTTACAAAATTAAATGTCCGGACGAGTTGTTCTGATGACAAGTCAGGTCGGGGTTTTTTTTTTTTTTCGTATCCCCATTTTATCAGTAGAGGTGTTTATATAAAATTGTAAGTGAACATGTTGCAAACAGAAACTGTGGCATTTACTGCTGTGTGGCAAAGAAACTGAAATAAATGATTAATTATAGGATATTTTGGTCACACTTTATAATACCTACACACAATTCACTATGTATTAACCATTTATTACCTATATGTTAATGTTTGTTCATTATGTATTAACCATTTGTTACCTATTTATTAATGTTTGTTCATTATGTATTAACCATTTGTTACCTATTTATTAATGGTTTATTCATACACAATTTATCATGAAACTAGCGTTTGTTCTTTTCTATGAACAAACCATTTGTAGCTGTGTGAACAAATGTTTTATGATAATTTGTGTTTAAGCAAGACATTAATAAACATTAATAAATAGGTAACAAATGGTTAATACATCTTGAACAAATCATTAACACATAGGTAACGCATACATACATAGTGGAATGTGTGTAGGTATTATAAAGTGTTACCAATATTTTTTTCTTGTTGCTATAATAAACTAAATAGAAGACATAAAACCATCTGTTCTGATTATAGATTATAGAGAAAAAGATCTTTTAGATCTTTTTTTCCCTATTACATTAAAATTGTACCTGCGTTAAAATGAAGAAGTCAGTTAATTTAACCCATCATGCAAATGTTTAATGACATTTTTATTCCAACATTGAAACTTTTACCTCTGAAAAACCGTGTGCAGTTTTTTTTTCTCTGTCTGCCTTCTTAGAAGAGAAGAATTATAAGACCGAAGGGGCTCCAGAAGCAAAACACTCCTGCAGGCGGCTTAAATACTAATTTAATTTACGCTCAATGTTTGTAATATAGTGATTTACTACATTCCATACATCGACTATGTCTTATTGCCCACCCCTTCTTGTAGATAATGTTAACGTATATGCTGCCTAATGTATTAAAACTGTATTCACAAGCGGTCCTCCCCTCCCTACACACACACACACACACACACACACACACACACACACTCATAGATGGGCTGTACAGTATGACCACCCAATCATCCCTCTACCTTGGTGATGGCAGGTCAGGGGAGCTTCAGCAGTAGCTCTCACAGGTCAAAGGTCAGCATCTTTCCTCGACCTCAGAACAATTATTGCCTTTTATTTCACTGTTTCCAACTTCCTGTGGGTGAAAGGTTAACACAGGAGTCAAACCCGGGTCAACCCGCAGTTCCCAGAGCAAAGAAACATGGTGACGGATTCTCCCGAAATAAGAAATGTTTTGAAAAACAGGCAGTGCACGTCCTAAGATCACAGCATCTCTGAACCTCACAGAGGATTATCATCTGACGACCCCTCTGCTTTCTCTCATTCTCCTACCCGGGGATGGATTGCTTGACCTTTTCGATGGGGAGGACCCGCGATCTCAGCGACGCCCATGTGAACAGTCGTTTATGTCAGCCAGGTCGGAGGGAATGATAGAGAGATGGGTTAGAGGGATCAAAGATGTGAGTGAGAGCTGGGTGGTGGGTTTTACCGAATGACTGAGGAATCTTTACAAATTTCTGTTCAGGGCCGAAAAATTTTCTAATATAGCTCCATATAAGGTAGCATCTTTAATGTGTAGATTAAACGATGTCTTTAGATTGGACATTTCTTTATTTATACTCGTAAGCAAAGCTCAATCTCTTTTTGAAGCTTTACCAAGACAAGGACAAGGCTTAGTGTAAACCTCGGGATCCACGTGCACGTTCTCATCTCAATTATTTTATTGTGACAGCTTTATGATATCATTCCATTAATGGCCAATTATGTAATACTAAATGAATAGAAGATCCACTTAAGTTAACTGGTAAAGACCCAGTACTACTTTAGTGTCAGTTCCCAGATTATTATTTTTTTGTTATAAGTAATACACATTTATAATATTAATATCCTCTGTATTTTGCATTTTTTCTGTGTATTATCCTATATTTAATTTCCTACTTTTAACTTAAATGTTCATGAAAACTCAGAAGATATTGAAAAGTAATGATTTTAAAACAGAGAAAATTAATATAAAGTGACTTTTGAAGCAAATATATCAATAACTGAATTTAAACAAAGTGTCTCCATCCACTGTCATTGATCCAAATCCATAGAATAAATGTTGTAGAAGATTCACTACAGAGACTCCGAACATCCAAAAGGGTCATATCTGATGACCAAGAAAAGATGTTAAACTGTATTTTACATCAATTATTTACATGTATTGATAGGATTAATTTAAAAGTTGGCATGGGTTGATGGTTTTAGTTGCCAGTGGCTGTTTTGAGTCTTTTTATACATTACATTTGTACTGAAATGTTCCCATTTTGCTGCTTTACTAAGTCGTATATTACGTGTGGATAATATATATTCAGCAGGTTTGTGCAGAAGTGCAGTGGGACACATACATTGTGAGAATTCAATTTTACAAAGGAAATAAAAGCACCAGGGAAATGGAAGCTTATACAAGAGACAAGAATAATACACTTTTAACAAGTTTAAATGAATAAAAATTGTCTATATATTAACTTCATAACATTCACACCAAAATGTTTTGACAGAATTCCCAAGTGTGACATGATATTCCCACTTTCTTGGTTTTGACATTTTTAAAACACCCAAAGGCAACACAAAAAAAGCAGACAATCTGGTGTTTTTCAACCCTAAACTATGCAATTTGTCATCTTTCTAGAGGGATGTCATTTGAATATTTAGATTTTCCTTTTTTTTTTTTCTTTTTTTTTTTTCCTTCTCTCAGACAGGGAGTGGGAAATTCTCAGCGTATTTTTTGGTTTGTAGTTGCCAGTGCAGTCATAGAGACAGAGGGGAAATATGGTAATTAACTGGTAATATTGTAATGTATTGGCTGGTTATCCTTGGGTATAATTGTAGACTGGTTAGCCAAGTTTTTAATAATAAGAAGCTCGACAAAAGTAAATAAAATTCAGTCATCAAATACGGGCCACATAAACAAGTCATGGAAAAACTTGTCGTGTTTGATGTGTAATACTTTGTTAGTTAAAGTTACTGTAGGGCAACCTGGAAAAAAAACTGTTTGAGCAATACACCATTTAAAAGTCCAAACCCCTTTCTTCAGATATGCCTTTAACCTGACATCTCCAGAGTACCAGAATGCAATGCTTCATCTCAAGGGTTCACGAGCATCTATTGCCCCAATAACAATCCACCCCACCCCATGGAACCCTGACATTAGGTCTGCAGGCACCGGTTCATCAGTATATTAGATTCTAAGTTTGACTTTTCTCTCTTTTTAAATTTTATTTCATGCGTATTCTTAAGAAATCTCTGGTTAGTAAGAGCAGATGATTACAGTCGGATTTATGTCAGACTAGCAACCCGCTAAAGTTAGCTTTGAACGCTGTCATTTGTGCATTTCACCATTATCTTTGTCTCTGATTCATACCTAGCTGGTAAACCATCCATCCATTCATCCATTCATTCATTCATTTTCTGAACCCGCTTTAACCTCACTAGGGTCCTGTGGGTTGCATGGAGCCTATCCCAGCCACATCCTGGCCTAGTGATCAACCGATATGGATTTTTTGGGTCCAATGCAGATTTTCTTTTCCATCAGTCTTCGTCGATGACTGATACAAGCCGCAGATATTTCTAAGCCGAAATGTGGAGCCAATACTGATTTTTTTTTTCTGTGTCAAATGAAAACTAATGTCAGATAATCTTCTTTAATTACAGTTAGAAAATATAAAATAGTGACAGTTAAACTAATATGAACAAATGTCTACTTTCTTTTTTCCTCTTTTTTTGTCTCCTTTTTTTTCTTATTTTTTATAAACCCTTTTTTGTTCTCGTCCAACCCTTTTTACTTCATTTTTCCCTTTTTTTCTCCTTCCTTTTTTGTTTTGTTCCCCCTTCCTTTTGTCTTATTTTTTAATTTTTCTTGTTTTCTTTTTCCTTTTTTAATTTTTTTTTCTCCTTTTTTATCTTTGTGCCCCCCTCTTTTTTTCTATATCAACTAACTCAGCAAGCCAATACCGATAAATATTGGCTCAATATGTTGGACTATCATTATCCTGGATAAATCACCAGTTCATTGTAGGTCTGACGTAAAGAGACAAACAAACACTCTCATATTCACACCTATAGACAACTTTAGATTAATAATTAACCTATCAGTGCATGTCTTTGGGTGGTGGGAGGAAGTCTGAGTACCCACACAGACAAGGGAAGAACATGTAAACTCTACACAGAAAGGTCTGGTGTTGGAATCAAACCCAGAACCTTCTTTCTTTGAGACATGAGTGCTAACCACTGCACCACCAGGTCAGCAGCAAACATTAAATTTCCAAATGAATTATGTTAAGGACAAAACAGCTTGTCAACAAACTTTACAGCCTAATGTAGCTCATATAACTAACCAAGCTCTGGCTCTGACTTCATTTCCTGTACCAGACAGTGCCCCTAGCCTCTGAGAATGTGTGACTTGTGCACAAAGAGTAGTGCATATGCAGAGGGGGGAGGGGCAAATGGCAGTTGAGTTTGATAAACATATCACCATTCAGTCATTTCGATGGGTCAGTTAAAATGATTGGATGTTTTTTCAGTCTTGTCCCTTCCACAGGTGATTAAAATGTAGAATTTTTGTGATAGAGCGTTTTAATTAAGTGATTGTAATCAGGGTGTGAAGGAGCTTTCAAGCAATTTACTAAAAAAAAAAAAAAAAAAAAAAAAGCTTTAGGAAAACATCTCTGACCTTATATTTCAGGAATTTTAACTGTCTGGTTTCAGTCACTGCAGGTGGGTGGGTGTGTTTGTCATTTGTGGAAGCGTGCAAATTTCTACAAGAAGGCATTGATTGGGTGATATATAGATGGTATCCATGGAAATGTTTTTTTTTTTTTAATACCTGAAATATTTAAAGAGGTGCTGCATGTGTTGAAAAACACATTGTATGTTTTTCCATTTCAAACAGTAGGATGAACTACAGTATACATGACCATTTCTAGTTATTAAATACATTAGAAGGCTTGAAGGCCTTGTGTCCACCGTCGCACAAATGACAACAAACGTGTGAAAAAGTACGAGTCATTATTGAACTTGAGAAAGGCCTTCACGAGAGGCGTGTGTGGTGTGAATGTGGTGATCCTCCATCAAAACTGTCAAAGGTTATTGACAGTACAGTGTTCCCAGATGGACAAACAGCATTCCTATGCCCCCCACTGGGGCCACGGTGGACAATAAAGTCTTCCCTTGAATACGAGCATCCTTCAGCTAAAGCTATAGTGACCTCTTCAGCCAGAGAAACCACAATCATTTTACAGTATATTGAATTCTAAAGCAAAACATCACACGTCCATGTCTCTGTATGCACACAAATAGTATGATTTATCAAGAAGCAAGAATTAACCTATATGAAGTGTAAATGAGTTCAATAGGTTGATTTGGTGCTATATAAATAATATTTTATTGATAGCTTGGACCAGGGGTATCAATCGTGGCCAAAACTGGCCCACCAAAGGTTCCAAACCAGCCTGCAAAGTGCAAAAAAGTTGTGTTACTGTAGCATAGAAGTAGAAAAACCTATAAATAATGAAAACAAAACCAAAAATCTTATTTTGGTGCAAAAATATCATTAAATTCTGAAAATATTTCCATATATAAACTATCCTTTCATAATAAAATGTACTATAAATAACCTGTACAAATATGAAAAAAACATGAAATGTCAATAGAAATATTACTTAAAGTTAAATAATAAATGATATGTTGAGGCATAATATTGTTAAAATTGCACTTATTCTTACAATTTTTTTTTTTGTCTTATTTACTTCTTTTTTTTTTGTTTGTATAGTTTTTAAAAGGGACTATTTTCATAATTTAATGGGCTTTTGTTCCACTGAAACATAAATAAAACTTTGGAGTTGTTTATTTATAGGCTATTAATGTTTTCATTTTACTGGTCCCGTCCACTTGAGGTCAAATTGGCCCCTGACAGAAAATGAATTTCACACCCCTGGCTTAGATGAACTCGATTGTGTCCATGTCCCTAGAGGCCGGACCACCAAATATCACGTCCCACCCCATCCCACAGCAGATATAAAATCTAAGTTATTTTAAAAATGCTAAAACATTCAGTTCTTTTTGAGAAAACATTCAGATCTTGAGAAGCGAGTCCCTTTTTCCATATATGTTACGAAGGCTCTATCAGAAATTTTAGGGTATAGTAATACATGTCATTAAAAATAGGAGTGATTGGCTTCCTTTGGGGATATAAAATGCGAGGGATTTGTTTGCATTTAACTTCTCATGACTTGTACTGTGCTTGTGTCCAAAATGCAGCTCTGATAAATTCCCTTTCAGTGCAAAACTATGTCTGATTACTCATAGTGTTTTGAAACCATC
Source organism: Siphamia tubifer (assembly GCA_020466265.1). Taxonomy (NCBI): domain Eukaryota; kingdom Metazoa; phylum Chordata; class Actinopteri; order Kurtiformes; family Apogonidae; genus Siphamia; species Siphamia tubifer. The sequence goes on along the minus strand of CM035801.1, from coordinate 34,631,940 downwards.
AGTGCCAGTCAAGATCTTGGCTGAATCACAGGTTAAATTCTGACTTTGTGACCTGTGTAAAAAAAAAAAAAAAAGTCATAAATGAAGACAGTAATGAAGTTCAGGTGGTAGGATAAAGCCTCACTTCGTGTACAGCCTCTGAGCTGTGGGAGAAAACAGAGACAGGAGGCTGAGTGTAGAACAAAGTGTTTCAGTTTGATGCCTGTAAATTCCCCGCTGAAAGAAAAAGTCATGCACAAGTTCAGCTCAGCGAAAGCGAGGAGATAAGAAGCTGTACTGACAGGTGATCCTCAAACACCTCTGGATTCCATTCTGCATGCAGTTTTAAGCATTAATGTTGCTTATATTTCCCACAAAACGCTGATTCCAGGCAATTCATTTTTCTAACAGTTGATAGTCATATGTTTATTAGGACTGTCTGTCAAATTATTACAGTTTGAATCAGATTAATCACAATATTGCTTTGGATTAATTACGATTAATCATGATTAAATATAAATTTTTAATCTATAGTAATTATATTTCCTCAACAAAGAGCAAACAGACTTGAGAAAGAAGGGAATATATCGCCATGTAACACGCATTAGCCTTAATGTTAGCAGAATGTATGTTTCATGTTAATGTGAATATTTTAAGATGGTAGTATTTAGGTCAAAAGAAAACTCCATTAAAATACTTTATGTGATTTTTCTATCTCTGTTTTATTTTTTGCTCAAATTTCTCATAAAATACATAAAAATACCTTGAGAAAGAAAAAAGCATGCTAAAATCCAAAAAAATCACTGAAAATGTTTATTTATTTATTATTATTATTATTATACATATATATTTTTTATAATTCTATCATGTTGTTTTACTGAAAAGTGTTTAATGGAAAAGAAAAAAAAATAATTAAAGTGATTTACAAAAAAGAAATTCAACTTAAACATGACTCGTTTGTCTTCGTCATCATTTTCCTGATTCCATTGTCTTCATAGCCAGAGCTACAGTAGCAAAGAAAATCCAGCATCTGGATCCCTGAAATGTCTAGTGGAGTTCTGTTTTCTTTTGTATATTTATGAGTTATCAGTAAAAACAAGAATCATATGAGGTGGCTTCCCTCCCAGAAAGCATAGTCGTGTCTGATTGGTCAGTTGAACTCATAGAAAAAACAGTGACAACCAGTAACTGCTAGCTAGCATTGTCAAATTTCTTTCGATCTTTTTTGCGTGAAAGTAGCATAACCATTAAAATACCTATAAAACAAGTTAACCCTTTGAAAGACCCAAACATTCAACACTGACCCCAAAGCATGTCACTGTTTAATACCTGGTCATCCACTAATTCTGTCAATACATGAAAATAAATGGTGTAAAATGCTGTTTGTCATCATTTCATTTCACATTTGGATGTTCAGAGGCTCCATAGTTACCATGGAAACACTGTCATCTTCTACAATATTGATTCATCACTGACACTGGGTGGAGACACTGGGTTTATGTCCAGTTAATGATGGGTTTAACTGGTAAAAAATGCACTTTTTATGTACATTTCTCTGATTTGATAATAATGTTTGACTTTACTCTGAGTTTTAATTCAAGATTCAAGATTATACCAGACAGGTATTCAGCGGAACGATATTTTGTTCATGTCTGGCTTTACTTAAAAACAACTTTCTTAAATTAAAATATGTACATGAGTGAGAGAGTTTATGTACATAAGATTATATATCTAGAGTTAAATAAAAACAGTGCAGTAAAAACCCTAACAATGTCCTTTTAAAAGTGCCAAAAAAGTATTGAAAGTTCAAATATGACTGAGTACAGTTAATTTACATCTGGGGTGGGGGTGGGGGTGTGGGGTGACGATGAGTTCAGGAGTTTAATTGCAGTGAGGAAGAAGCTTTTTATGGAACCTGGATGTTCTGCTTCTTATGGATCGAATGAACATGTAGATAAGTGAATTAAATAGAGAAAAATACAATATTTATACTGATAAAATTTGTGTATCTATTTCTGTGTCACATATTTATTTCTGCATAGCTTTGTAGTTTTACATTTTCATTACATTTTTCTTCTTTGTTTATTTTTTATCTGGCATCATATTAATTTATTGTTTTGTTTTTTTTTAATTCATACTTGTTCTCACCTCTTCAATATTCCCCCTTTTGCTTTGCCTATTTACTACTACTCCTTTTTATTTTTTTCATTTATTTCTACTTCAGCAAGCTAAGGAGGGGGTGGGATTCATCAAGAAAGCAACACAGAAGAAAAATGTCAATAAATGTTTTTTAAATGGTTTTATCAGGTCATTTTTCTATTTTTAATTATGGCAGTTTCAGTCTTCCATACACCACAACCACTTCTTTTAACATCTGCTTCACACAGCACTGGAATGGGAGTATAGAAAGACAGTGATATTCAGAGTGGTGTTTGCTTTTATTAAATATAAGGGGCAATATTAGTTTTAGTTATTGGATCTTTGACAGTGTCGGTCAGAAATAACTTAATAAACGGCAAAGTAAAGTCCCCAGAAATACCTAAATTCCACATCGCGCTAAGTCATGAAATCACTTCCTAATTCCAAGTCCAATCCTACTCATTCCTCTGTATTCAATCTGCTTCACTACTGCATCCCTGCATCCAGAGAACACATCCAGTCACTGTTCTAACACTTCATATGTGAAGTGGATAAATCTTTGAAGAGGAAAAATGAAATTTGGCTTGATCTCACTGCATCCAATGAAAAGCATTGTTATTAACTACCACGACTCAGATTATGACTTTTACGAGGTGTTTCACGTCTTCACATTTTATTTTTCATTTGTCAGCGCTGTATCTGTCTCAGGAGAATGTAAATAAAGACATAATTTAAGTAGAGCTCAGTAAGAGGTGAACTGATGCACTGTTCTACGTGGACCTGAAACAGTATTTAAGACACTTAAAACTGCAGGTAAAAACTGACTACTGAGAGGTACACTCAGAGGTCACGTTAACTGAAAATATTCCATCATTGACGATTTTTTTTTTTTTGACAGATTAAAATAATGAGGATAATCTACCAAAGAAAGTTTCACATAGAACCTACTGACTAGCCTAGCCGCGCTAGACCCTGCTAGTGGAAGCAAATCTAATGCGCTACCGTAGTAGTTTAGTTACGCTCAATGTAACTTTTGGCTAGATTTCCCTGAAACTGGCCGACGAATCACAGTGAAGTATAGAGTCAGAGGGTGCTGTAACGATTTGGAGAGAAACAAGTGGAAACAACCAAAGAAGAAGAACAGTAGGTGGTGATTTCCTTTTATCAAAAATGAATGAAGATCTTTAAATCTTTAAATTCTTTCCAGTCGTTAAGCTCCATAATCCCCAATTTTGTTTAGTCATTCGTAACTTTCTCCGTACTCCTCCATGAACTTTCTAACTACGTCATCCTAAAGATTACGCTCATTGGTTGTACTGTAGTACCAACCTATTGCATACAGAGTATTTTAAAGACAACCTTTTAGCCCCGCCTCCTCTGCTTATGAAGCATGACTAGACGTATACATGTAATGACTAGGGATAGCACGGCTAGGCTAGGCTACCTACTGACAGGATCACTGGTCTACAGCACCACTGTTCACTATTACACTGAATATAACACCACACAGTCCTGGACCAGCTCGGGTATCCAACTGGGTAAACCACAAAAACATGCAGGGATGGGTAAAAAAGTAAAATTCAGGGGCACAGGTAGAGTTAAATGAAGTGCGGGAGGGTAGCGAGACAGGAAGTGAAAAAATGGATGAAACTGTGGATCTGTGATTGAGCCACACAGCCGGTTTGTTTTATTTTGAAGGAGCTTTATATCCGGCCATAGATGTAACTGAGTAGCTTGATGGCGTGCAGTTTAGTAAAAAATAAAGTGTGTTAATAAGTAGATACTGGGACAGATCTGTTCATGGTCTAATGTAAGCAGGTTTGTAAAGTGGACTGTACGGTACTGTGTAACACCAGTACTATTGTCACATGACTCCATTAATCCACCTTGTAGTAAATGTCCGGTTGATGGTCAATGTCTGATGGTTGATGTTGAGTCATTGTCAACTCCTGTTTAGTTGTTTAATTGACCTTAGCTGAAATTAGATGCTACTTTGCTAGTGCTAAATGTCAAAACAGTCTCATTAGTTCTCTTCAAAAGTCCAGTAAATGTGATGAACCAATAAAAGCAGTGTAAAAACATGTGGAGGATGACAATTATAATCCAGCAGGAACTACATTTACTGCATCACTGACATGTTTTTAAATTTTAAATACGACCAAATATGACTCATTAAAAATTTCATTTGAAACGACGGATAATCGTTTGTCATGACAGAATTTTTACGAACCTGTCCATCAAAATGACGGTCAATAAAAATGTCTGGCGCAACCTCTGAGTACGCTATTAACTGTATTTTAGTTAGATGAATGTAGCCTCTGGTGTCTTAGTACAGAGGAGGTTAGAATAGAATAGAATCGTTATTGTCATCGCATTAAAAAACAATGAAATTCTGTTGGAGCAATCCACCAGTTGCAGGTTATAAATATAAATATAATAATTAATCTTGATAAAAAAAAATATACAAATATGAGAACTTATGCAAAAAGTCCTTAAAGTGTCCACAGTGTGTGTGTGTGTGTGTGTGTGTGTGTGGGGGGGGGATACATCAGTCCAGAAGGGGGGGTAGAAGCTGTTTTTAATTTTTTTTAAATGAACATGCAGGCTGATACCCATCTGTGAAGTATATGCAAATAATAAGGTAAATATGAAATACACTGTGTCATACCCTGTTCTATTTAATGCATCTTTGATATAATTTACAACTTCTACTATTAAACTTATTTTACATGATCTGCTTTGTTTGTTTGTTTTAACCCTCTTTTAATGACAGCTTGTGTTTAAGTAACAATCTCAAACTTTATATTGACATTTTCATGCATTTTTTGCTTGTACACATATACATAGGAGGGTTCATATAGACAAAAGTGTACAGGAATAGGACGAGATAAGACAAACCAGACATAAACCAGCTAAGTAGTTGCTGTTAAAAACACAACAAAACATGTTGAAAAAAAAACGTGACAACAGGTAAGATAAGATAAAGACACATACTAATTACAGAGGTGAAAAAATGTTTTAGCACATCCCATGCATTAGTGATATACTGCATTAAAAATTATTCTTAAGTCACTGGAATCTGCCAAATATTTTTCTCTTCTTCAAACCCACATGCTCTGTTCTGCACTTGTTCTGTTCTGTCAAGGTAGAATCTGGATGTTTCACTATAAAACATAACTGTCAGTAATTTTGTTTTATTTATTTTTATCATGAATGATAAACAAAAAACAAAAAAATAATTTGCATCCTTCTGATGCAGCCACATCTTCTACAAATATTTCATGATGAAACTGGAAACTGGGAAAATTCAAGGGTGTATGAAATATTTTTTCTATTACTATATATATTCACTATGCATTGGTGTGTGTGTGTACATTATCTTAAAAAATATGCACTGAATTTCTGTTTGAATCTCAATAGCAAACAGCCATTTTTTAACTTTGGAAAGTGGGTTTAATGTATCCCATTGTCTAAATTTAACTCTGGTTCCTGTAACTCGTGTTTAATTTCCCCAAACAAGGAAAACGCCGAAAGAAAAAATGTGAGGAGGTCCTTATATTACAGGTGTAAAATATATCTAAATTGTTGAAGGTGTCATTCCGCTGAAAACCACTTTTCCACGCTCTTTTTAGAATCTCATGGGTCACCCAGAGTTAACAACACATGCTGTGTTTGAAAGTGATGTGTCCCCTCCACTGGCTGTATTTCCCATTCATAGAAAACAGCACAGTGAAACGAGTGACTCAGAAAAAGCCTGTCCACATTACGTTATGTGGACATTGACGTCATCCACGTGGGGTTTATCCCACCCACGGAATTCAGGTGACACTCCCCCCAGCCCGTCCCCCATTACAGCAAATCTGAAGTAGCATTAGCATTAGCATCTACAAGAGAAGAGAGCGCCACAGTAGCTGCTGCTCAAACTTGAAAAAAATGGTTGCGCAAACTCGTTCTCATGCTCTCTGTAGAAATAAAGCGTCTTTTTTTTCCCTGCAAATTTTCAAAAGAAGCGACGACACGAAACTTAGCTGGATGCTACTCACACACAGAACTAAAGAGGAGGTGGGGATGTTCCTTCACACATTCATTCTCTGAGCCATTCAGTGTATTCTCACTTCCAGCGCGTCAAAATCTGATGGTGTCTGACGCACAAGGTGTCCCTCAGCGTCTAATTGAGACACAGTGGGTTCCTAAACCATCCCCTACAATATGTGATGCTCAGAGCTCTAACCAGAACCCTAACCTCGAGCAAAAAAGTATTTTAAACCAGAGTGTCTCATATTGCTGTGAAGGGGTTAGAAACTCACTGTGTCTGACTTAGACGCTCAGGGACTCCTTGTGCGTCAGAAATTGCATTTGGTCAACGGGTTGGATTTTGACACGCTGGGAGTGAGACAGTGTTGCCTCATTACTGCGTCATGGATATGTATCCAGAAGGACTGGAAAACCTCAAGTAATTTTTCTACTGTTTTAAAAACAGCTTGAAACAAAGCAATCCAGATGTTTTTTTTTTTAATAGAACCAACGCACAATGCATTCAATAACAATGGAGAACACAGAGATATTAATGAAATAACAATGGAATGACTCCTTTAATCGCTTCATTACTAGAATGAAATGATGGAGTCAAAGTTTATGGTCTGGTGTTTTTAAGTTTTGCGAGGGCTATTTCCAGGTCGAGTCTTGCATACTCGGTCCCTGTTTCTTCCTGTTCAGTTAAACGGACAGCAGAAAAGCAGAACAGTAGCATTAGTTCAGCCTGTGGTTTTCCCCTCTATTGGTTTTGTTACACTCGACTTTCTGAGCACTGACTGCTGGATATCAAGAGTCAACAACCATCTCTTTCTACCCATAAACCCTTGCATTATGGGGTTGCTCCCTGTGGCTGATTGGGATTACTTTCTCACAACCTTCACCAGACTTATCTATTAAAGAAGACCCAGATTTTCATTTCCAGCCATCTGAGGTGCACTTTTTCTTGTGGCCACCCAAGTGAAAATTGTTCTCAGTTGCCCCAATGTTAGAACATTGTAACACCACAAATAAACTGCTTTTCTGCCCGAAGGACAACTAAAAACATCACACGTGTCGATCGGCAAAAGGCTTCTCACTATTATCATCCTGCCAAAGCTTTCTCAGTTCTATCATCTGCAAATAAACTCTGGAATTACTCCAGCGTGTGTTTTCGATTACTCTAAACCCAGATAGTTAAGAGCAGTACAAGATCTAAAGTCCTGCCTGTGACCTCTCAGATCAGCTTAAACCCCACCTTTAACCTTCGACCCGTACCCTACGATTCCCCGTAACTCCACGGCTGACGACATTAAAGCGGGATTCCCTCTGTGTCCATTCAAGGATTTATTTTCCATCTTTTAAAGCGATAGCCTCTCAAGTACAGATAATGCATCTGAGAGGAGGGCTGTGTCATAAAATGGACTATTTGGCACAAAATCTGTCAATTCCTCTGAGAGTTTTATTCTTTTTCTGCATCTTGGGGATGATCTCGGGTGAAACGCTGCCCACCCACAGAGGCCTCTCATGTGGGGAGAAGCCAAACAGTTGTTGTCTCCGACCTGGATCTCTGAGCTGTCCCCGTGTAAACAGCCTCCCTGCCACAGGAGGAGGCAGCAGACTGCCTCCAGACTGCAAAGCCATTCACTTCTGAAGAATGCAAATTTAGATTGTGAACGCTCCCTTTGCTTTATCACACTGGACAAACAATATTGAGTTATTGGGAGGATTATGATTTTTTTTTTTTTTTCTACAGTGGAAAAAGGGAGACGTGGCCAAGACAGAGTCATCAGAGGTCCCTAAAATAGAGCGTAGTCTGAGAATGAAGCAGAGAAAGGTGAACGGCGATGCTTGGTGTGCTTCAGCTTAAGCCAATTTCTGCTTTAGTGCCCCGAAAAAGCTGATTCATCTGAGTGGAATCCTCACATTTCTCTGGTGGATATAGCCTGTTTGGGTTTTGAGAGATGCTTCAGCTTTGTAAGTTGTGAAGCGTGATTGTTTTCTTTTAATAAATGGTCTTTTGTGTAGTGTTTAATGTAAATGTTTTTGTTGAAGCGTGCTGCGTGCGCGTGTTTACTTTGGCGATAATGGCTAGCATGCCCTTTATTGTTTACAGGTCTTATTGGCTCTTCACTCCCACACTTTGAATGCGATTTGCTTGTTCCTCTTCTCACTCATCGCGTTTGAGTCGAGTCAACAAGGCATCTTCTACAAGAACAGGCGCCACAACCACTGAGCAAGTGGAACAAATGCGCCACTGGAAAAAAGCAACATATAACCAAGTCTATTTTTCTCTTTTCTAGTCAAAGTATCTCATCACACTTAAAATAAGTCATAAATATTTTCAAGAGTAACTTTTCAGTGAGATATAAAGAACTTACTTTTACACAATAGGTCAGGAAGACCTTATTACTCCGACAAGGAACGGCTGAGTTATATTTTTGCGGGAGTTTATCTGTGTCTTTTTGCAAGATACCTCAAAAAGTTATGGACAGATTTGGGTGGAAATTTTAGGAAATGTTCATACTGGCACAAGGAACAAATTGATTTTGGTGGAGGTATGGGGGGGGTGCGTGTTTCTTTTGGTTGGTCAGGGCAGACCGCTGCTTGCAGAAGTGAAAGTGAAACCTATTGCTCATTTAGGTCATTTAGGGAGGCTTTTCTAGTTTTAAGATGTCTCACCAAGATCATTTTTGGATTGTTCCATTGGCATCTTATTTTTTATTTTCATTTTTGCTTGAATTAAGCATAAATAATCTGACAATGGAAGAAGCAAAATTATCTTGATATGATTTCTTGATATACATTTTTCCAGATCTATTTTGTTAAAAATCTCACCAAAAAGTTACTCTTCAGGTGATTATGTCTTATTAGTCCACCAAGGAATGGCAGATATATGTTTTTGTCTGTTAGCACGATAACAAATGCATATGAACTATTGTCACTGATACCAATACTATTCAATAACCAAGGTGGATGCATCATTGTCATGCATCGCATCTCAATTAATTTTCATAACATTAAGTGTTTTTATGGTGTTTCTTTTTTACTATTAAATAGTTATATTCCAGGACAGAATTAGGCCAAAGTTAACAATTAAATAGAAAATCTTTTATTGTCCTTTTTTTCAGTGAAACCTTGAATAAAATGTGCAAGCAAACCATTAAACAAATGAAAACAAACAAGGGTCTTGCAGCGGAACTGGAGGGGGGTATTTCTCTCCTCTCTACTTTTGCAGCTCCATGTTTTCTTTCAGATGTTTTTTTTTGTTTTATGTATATAAATCAGTAGTATTTACATTATACCTGACTAGCTTTTTTACAAATCCCACATTTTGCTATCATCTCATTTTCAGTTTTGAAACACAGACACATGTCACTCCTCTTCCTCTTTGCTATTCTTCGGTCGTATTTTCTCTGTGCGTGTGCTGATGTTCATCATCTATCTATCTATCTATAGTTGATAAAAAGTCAAAATTATCCAATAAAATGTCAAAATTATCCAACAAAAAGACAAAATTATGTGATAAGTCAAAATTATGTGGTTAAAAAGTCAAAATTATTAGATAAAAACTCAAAATTACATGATAAATAGAGAAAATTATGAGATAAAAAAAAAATTATCTAATTAAAAAGTCAAAGTTACAAGATAAAAAGGCCAAATTATGAGATAAAAAGGCCAAATTATCTGATAAACAGTCAAAAATATCATATAAAAGGTCAGTACCCCTGCCAGTCCTGCCCTGCTAGTACCCACAATGCCATGCAGCAGATTTGCACTAATCATCACTTTGTAGAGTTGGACTTTACACTGCATCTGTGCACTTTTAATTCTACTGGTTGAGCTGGTTTCCTCTCCATAGAGTTCTAAATACTCTAGTTTGAAATAGCTTGACTGTGTATTATTATGTTTACAGTGTATATATTGGGTTTAACAATAGTGGGAATTTGTGTTAAAGTAGTGTTTTTGTTCTTTTTTTTTTTAGGGGGTTGGTTGGTATTCTAGTCTAAAACACTTCCAGACGCACATGTCAGGTCTGCGTGAATGCACTGCTGGTTTTATTATTCACCAGTGATAAATGAGCATTTGCATTAACGATGTAAATAGAGATACTCTGGGATGGCTGTTTCATTTATTCTACTCCAATCTCCACAGACGGATTCGCACGGTTCCCATGACAGAGTCGTAACCAGTGTGATGGGCGTCTCCTGCCAACCCCTTTATTTTATTTTAGACCAGAGACTCATGGGAAAGCTATTTTCGAGACCTTTTCCTGTTGGTCCTAGAAAACAGTGCCAGCAGTTTGTTAACAGGTGCAATGTGACCAGAAGGATTTTTTAAAATAGCTCGGCTTCTACTCGACATCTTAATATACGATTGAGTTTGTTTTTATTTTCATTTGTGCGTAACGAGGAGGCAGAAAGGGAGGGGGTGAAGGGGGAGAGGGGGGAGGGGCTGCTTTATTTTCACCAGGGACACTTGAATCAGTGGTAGATTTAATGTATGCTTGGGGACTCATTACACCAGCTGAATGTTGTAGCATTTACTGCATTTCTTCCTGTTTTAGCAGCTGTGAAGTGCATCGTTTTCTCACATGGCGTCTTCTGGAAGCCGTATAATCTGGTTAAACTATGAACTGACGCTTTGATGACAGTTCTAAGCTTTGTTATACTTTATTTCAACGGTTCAGTTCATCAGAAAGGCCAGTTTACTAGTGAGGGTTGCAGAAACTTCAGTTCATTCCTGTTTATCATCATGGATTTGAGAATTATAACCACAATATAATCAAATATAAACACCAGTCAAAGTGAAATTCACAACCTGGCAGTGTAAAAGTTGTTTGTTCTTGACTCTAGACTTGTTACACAGGAGCCAGAGTTGATGATGCACGATATGCTGATGTTCTTCAGGTTTTAGGTGGATTCTGTGGAAGTCACAAGTGTCTTCAGAGTATATGTGTCCTTTTGTTTTAATAGGAGTTTGTGTTAAACCTTTGACAGTCAGCTGTTTACAGTCACCTCTGTTTGCTGGAGTTAAACCAACATTTTTTGGGGGGGTGGATTCAAAATGCACTGTGCAAAGAAACACACATTTCAGAAGGAGAAACACATCTGCACACCTTGGATGATGGTGTTAGAAGTGATCAAATATCTATTTGTGCAATAAGTTTAACAATGAATTTTGTTTTTGAAAAAAATGGGAAAGGTGTATTAGTTTATCTTAGCTAATTCTTAGCTATGTCCTTTTCACTCTTTTTTTTTTTTACCCCATCCCCTGAAAGGAGAAAGGCGTAGTGTTTTTGGTTATTTATTTATTTTTTTTTGTGTTTCCCCTTCAGTAACTTTACGCAAAAACTATTGGACCAATCTCCATAAAATTTTCAGGAGAGGTGTGAGGTGGTCCGGAATAGATCCCATAAACTTTTAGGTCAAAGGTCAGTGTTTTATAATGATCAGAGATGGGGCAAATCAGGAATTTCCTATTCATTCCTGTTAACTCAGTCTCACTCCTGATGTTCACTGACATCAGAACCATGAAGGACAAATTTCAAGGTCACAATAAAAAGTCAGTGGAATTTGGACTTTTAATCTATTGATCTTAGAGACTTCCAATGGAAGGCTGTTAGCACTCTTGCCTCACAGCAACAAGACCTGAGTTCGATTCCTGGACCTTGTGGACCTGTCTTTGTGGAGTTTGGATGTTTTTGTCCCCGTGTCTGGATGGGTTTCCTCCGGGTGCTCGAGTTTCCCCCATCACCCAAAAACGTGTTTGTTACGGTAAAATCTTCCAGTCAGGTGATTTTGACCATTAGCCTGGTTCTATACAGGAGATGGGTCCGCGGGCGCCACCCATGGCTGCCCACTGCTCCTTACAGGTTGGCCCAATGGCACCAAGGATGGGTTAAATGCAGAGGACACATTTTATTGTACAGTGTATAATGACAAAATAAAGTACTTTACCTTTACCACCAGAGTGCTTGTATTTCAGTTGTGCATCCTTTGATCCAGTGTTGACCCACCCAAGAGGTCAGGGGTCACTGGGTCAATACCTAAAAAATCGAAAAAGGACTATAGCAGAAATACCAGTGTAGATAGAAACTTAATTACTATTAATGACATATAGGAAACCTGGCATGGGCTTCAAAATGACATCATGAGCTTTTACCTTGAGTGACCTTGAAAAGTCAAACTCAAAGTCACATGTTTTTAATGGTTGTGACTCCAAAAAGAGTGGTGATAAGTACAGAATTATTATTGTTAACAGATAGGAAACTGCATGAAGGCTCTAAAATTACATCTTGACCTTGAGAGACATTGAAAGGTAAAACTGATGGCCTCACAGTTTGAGAGGGAGATTAAGATCTAATTAAGATCTAAAATATTTGCAAGAGCACCCTCGTTTATTGTGCCTGGTACCACTTCTTTTCATTTTTAATCCTTTTGTATGAACTTTTTTTTAAATTTTTATTCAAAATGATATGAATTGCATACAGGTAAGACGTCACTTTCAGTCTGTGGACATTATAAGCTTTCCACGTGTATGTTCATGTTGGGTAAATACCAGCACGTACACAAACGTACATTGTGATGATAATGCTCAAACAATATATATCTCGTTCGACTCAACTTATACGTAAACCAGAGATCTTTACGTACATTGACACACCATCAAAATTCATTGAGTAACATGCAAAAGGATGAAAATGTGTATGAATAGCACACCAAATGCCTTAAGAACCGGTGTACCATACATGTCCATGAGTTCAGTCTCCGTCCTTTAAAGACCACGGCTGAAGGAATGAGAGAGTCCGCGTTCACATGGTCCAACAAATCGACTAACGCTGGAAAACAAATCACATTTTAATGCATAGAATCAAAACGGCACAAGGAGCTGCAGCCACTTTTCACATGATTAATGACATGTTAAGGCATCATTATTTGGAGTTTGCATGTAAACAGGAATGTTATGTAGTAGAGCATTCATTTTCATTAGCTGTGTAAACGACTTCTTTAGGATATTGCCTTTTTAAGTATAGGGCCAAGTTCTTGGATGCATATAAAAGAGCATGTGTTTCTACAATCCAATGATGCACTTTAATATGACTGTTGGTGTTATTTATTACAGAGAAACTGTCACCCAGACCTTCTAGGAACTTGTAATACTTAAAACTTAGATTTTTATTGGTCATTTGATATACGTTTTGTCAGATTATCTTTAACTGGCTGTATGATGTTGGTTTAATGTCACAATTGTGGCTGAAAAGTGGAAGTTAGAACCTTTAAAACTATACCTGAATTCATTAAAAGGTTAAAGTTTATGTAAATATGGATACACAATTTAGATAAATATATGATCAGTGATTATTTTATGAGACTCAGAAAATGAAAATATATATACACTTTATGTATGTGCATAAGCATATTGTATTTTTCATTAATCACATTCACTATATATACATATAGAGATTCTGTACAAACTGGAGGATTCCTTCAAACCCATTGTTTATAACACTCTTTGTGACCATGACATTTGTGCTCTTTCTTTGAAAATAACAACATCCCGTCTCAGTAAACGAAGAAAAAAAAAAACAAAAAAAAACACACAAACAGTTTTTTTTTATAAAGAAATGAAAATGTTGTACATTTGGTTTATCTGCTTTGACAATGAAAAAGGACCTTGATATTCAATTTGAATTGTTTATTGTTAAACAAAATTAATTAACCACTTGCTTTTCTTTCATTTCTGAAAAGAAAATCCAATTACAAAGATATACACTGACCTTCATGCACTATCATTTTTGTTTTTATGACCTCTATAAAAAACATCCATAAAATAAAAAAAAAATTAAACTAAAACTAAACTGAATGAAAATATGTCAATTTCTCACAATACTAATAAAAAATAACTCTCAGAACATGTGAGAGCGCTCATATAAACACTGAAGGGCTTAAAAAAATCAAATCAAATTCCTTGACGATAATAGCCTAATATAAACTATAAAATATATATATATCATGCTGCATACTTAATATAAAATATAGGCACATTCCATCAATTCCATTATGGACACAGTGTCATGTTTATTCAAGTGCAATCATAATAAAATAACGGCACAGAACACATGCAAAACGTAATGACATTAAGCTCAATGTAAAAGTAAATAGGACCTATTGCAGCTCATTGTTGATAAGAAAAATACTGCAGAAATAGAGGCTGAGTGTTTGTGTGGGTGAGGGACGTCATGTTGGGTCTGCCAGTGAGAAAAGGACTGAGTGAAAGATTGAAAGGACACAGGGACGCAGAGAGAGCCCTGTCTTTGGGAGCAGGACGACCCATGTGACTCGGCCTGCCCCTCTTTGTGTTTCCCACACAGTCTGACATGACCGGAGCTATATCCACACCATCACATTCACATTCACAAGGGCCTCTGTCCACAAACTTCCCCCTACGTCTGATTCATGGCTCAGCGAGGGCCACAGGGTTTGCCCACGGCGCTGCCAGCTGCATACCACCCCTCCCTCCTCAATATCAAACGCACAGAGCCCATCACTTTGAGACGGGCTCAAACTTTCTCATCGGGACGTTTAATTTTTCACCATATCCTCTTATATTTGAAGCCACACTTAATCTTCATTTTGTCTCCTTCACATCTTCCTCTTTATTTCGCTCATGTTCTATATATACGTTACGTACAGACTGTGGGAATGGTCAGACAACGCCGTGTCAGATTAAGAAAAATCACCTATTCTACATGTCGTTTCCATGGGAACAGGTGCACGTGAATGCGTATTTAGCCGAGCGAGCTGCACAAAAAGCAAATGCAAAGCGACTGCTATATAGTTTTCATTTCCTTCTTATTTTTTATTTAATTTTTTTTATTACACATTAATCTAAAAGAATTTCTCTCAAATCTGATGCTGAGGTTTAATTATTTCGGTAATTGCATCCATTTAAGTAAATTACCTAATCTTTTCTTGTATCTGTATCAATCTGACGTGCACCTTTTCATAATACAGGTCAATAGGAAAAAAATCAACAAAGCCTTAAGGAATACAGTTAAAATGGGTTCATGGAAAAAGGCAAAAGCAGACTCTATGAAAGTGAATGACCATGAATCATTGAAAATACACACTTGAGCTTTTGTTTATTGCTGTCAAACATTTTCAACTCAAAGTCTAAAAAAAATTAAACCTCAAATTATGCAGTATAATCACTGATAATGTTTCTGATTCTGTCTAAAAGTCTTTACTTTCTTACAGTATGCTACTATTGTCTTTTTTATTACATCTATTTCTAACCCTCCTCTAGATTTCACAACATACAGTTGTGTTCATTAGTTTGCATACTCTAGCAGAATCTATGATTCTTTGTCCACTTTTCAGAGAATATGAATAATAATACAGAAATGCTTCTTTCACTCAAGGCTAGTGAAGCCATTTATTAAAGAGCTGTCAAATGATTACAATATTTTCATCAGGTTAACCACAAGGTTGCTTTGAATTCATTTTGATCAATCATGATTGAAAAAAATGTTGGTCATCTTTTTTTTTTTTGCTCAAATTTCCCACAAAATATACAAAAAATATATTTAAAAAACATACAAAGCATTCTAAAATCCTATAAAATTCACCCAAAAATCTGAAAGGGATTCCAAATAGTTTCTAAAATACAGAAAAAAAACACCCCAAACTTTTATAAAATATCCAAATCATATGCAGAAATATGAATTGACCGTTTCCACCAAACAACTTGAAACAAAACTGTAAACTGCTGTTCCATTTAATTGCGTTAAGATTTATTATGATGATGATTAATCCACATTAATGTGTTAATTATCAGAGCCCTAATTTATTATGAAACAAAGATATTTGCTCTTTTTAAATCATACTTAGAACAGAAACTATCCAAATGACCTTGATCATAAGTTTACATACCCTACTTCTCTGTATTGACCATTTTATCATCAGTGACAGATGGAAGTCTTTTGCTATAGTTATGGATCAGAAAACTTTCAGATTTCTGGTTTTGTTGCATGAACTGCATGTTTGACACCACCCCAAAGTGGCTGAATGACACTAAGGTCAGGAGACTGAGTGGGACACTCCTTCACCTTCACTTTGTTCTGCTGTAGCCAATGACCGGTCGAGTTAGCCTTTTGTTTTGGGTCATTTTCATGTTGAATCATCCAAATGAACTCCTAAAATAAACTTAAAATGTGGGGTTTTATTTATTTTTTTAATTCTAATACAGAGAACACGCATGGGGAAAAAAAATCTGATTTATCATGTCAATGTTGCAAAGAAAATGTTTTAAGGAAACGAAACGTCAATCAAAAGCTAACATCACTGGCCTTAGCAGTACAATGAAAAGATGTAGGCTAAATTAAAACTGACAAAATAGTTTTATTTAAGAAATCTTTCAACTGTAACTTAATTAATTCACACAATTCAAAGCCCTCATTTTCGAGAGAGAGAGAGAGAGAGAGAGAGAGAGAGAGAGAGAGAGAGAGAGAGAGATGAAGTGAGAGTTTGGGGTACAAATATGTATTCCATTGGGTATGCCACTGTACAAAGTTTGGGAAGCATGTATCTAAGTCACTGTAGCCCTCTGGAAAGTGTTTTAAAGTCGTATTCATGTTACATTTAGTGACATATAGTCATGTGAAACTGTGTAATGTTCTCCTTGGCTCTGCAGGGAGCATTAAATCTAAGAAAAATAAACCTGATTATGTCATCACGTTGAGCTTTTGGCTGAAAATATATAAATGTGGAATATAGACATGAACTAACTAATTCTATGATGTTCCATCATGGGAATCATATCTAGCATTTTTAAAGGTTTACTCATACCAATGACTGAATGTCCAACATTGTAATGACTCTAAAAGTCCTTTAACCTTAATGAAAATCCCACTAGTTGTCCTCACAGCTTCTATTGTTTATTTTTCAATTTGTTAAAAACCAAGAGTCATCTGTTGTTTGTTGTTTTTGCTGCCGGCATGTGCTACTATGACCTTCATGGAAACATGTCAGACTAGATTCTGATGTCAACATTTCTTTTGTGACCTCTGTTTTAAACTAAGTCAGTCCCACGCAGCAAATTCTAAGGCTAAAAACATTGAAAGGACACAATTTGCAGTACAAATGGCCGCTTGAAGTTGACTCCAAAACCAATTCAGTCCCCGTAGACCCCCATGTTAAACCCTTATCAGACAAGTGACTGTTTTTAGGCATTTCTATGAACAACACATATGGTGCCATATTTCTCAGGAACATCCTGTCGTAAAATCTGACAGGACAGATATTAACTGGAGGAAGTAAAAACAGGCAAGAAAATCCAAAATGTTCAAATAATTTTAGCTTCAAGTACAAAATTTGATGTTGGTTATTATTGGATGGAGCTTATTAAACTGCACACATATGTTAATATCATGACGATGCCCATTTAGGAGATAGGAAGTGAATTGTACCATGTCACCGACAAAGTGTTAACAGCACCATTTTTTATTAACTGATCTTTGTGTGTTAGTTTTTGGTTTGTTTCTGGTGTTTTCAATGTAATTTACTCTTATTCTTATATTTTTTCTTACATTTCTTATTATTACTTTTTGTTAATAGCGATGCTCACTTGGCAAAAGTTTTACCCATTCACAACTTGTTTTTCTCAAGTCCACCTACTAGTCCGAGTATGGTCATGTGATCCATAAAACATCCATGATCACACTAAATGCAAACTCAAGCTTTAAAAAACCACAGTTGACAAACCAACAGAAGCCATCATGACTCTCCATCTCCTCTTCAATAGAATCTATGGTCAGTTCCCATGAGCAGCAGTAGTGTGGTGCAGGCTACAAGTTGCTGCCTTGGACATGCCAGGCTGCCATGGCATTCTGGCAGAACCTCCTCCCTCTGGTCCTCGGCTCCCCCAGGACCTCTCGTGAACACAGACCCAGCTTGTTTCCCATATGCTGGTCCACAAACAGAACCAAACAAAATATGTTGCACAGCACTGCCAAAAAGCCCATCACTGCACGTCACTCCTACGACTGCCGCTGCAACAGCTGTTTGTCCATCAGGCAGAGCTGCGGTCACTGTCTCAGAATTTACAGGGGCTTTCCCCGTGGTCTGGACCACTATTTCCGTCCACTGACCTCCCTCATCCCCACTCCAGCAGCCCCCTGGGAGCCCCTCATTCTGGCGTCAACCCAGAAGCTTTTTGTTTAGATTTTTTTTTTTTTTAATCATCACTGGCTGTCATGTAATCTTACTTGAGATAATTGGATGAGCTCTCAACTTCTCGAGCCAAGTAAACAGACAGTGTGAAAGTTCACGTTGGAGCCGTTGGACTTCATATCGGATTTACAAGGCTGATATTTGCTAAAGTGATTTGTGGGTCCCCAGCGTCTTGGACCTTTTGACACTATCACTGTGTTGAGCAGAAAGCATGGGATTTCCCATACATTCGTCTGACTGTGTTAGCAGTAGATCTGATAAGGGAATAGTAATAGTCCCTTATCAACCATAGCGTCTCAATACTTTTTCCTTATTTTCCGATTTGTGTGAACTAGCTCAATGAAGGCAGTAATCTACGATATACACTGTCTCTTGTGTAATTACTGTAGCAGAATCAGACTAGAATGATGTTTCAAGAGTTTCTGTCATGTTTTAGCTCTTTGCCAAAGTTTACAACCACCAGAAACTTGTATGACATATAACAAAATTAAAACCACTCTGGGGAACATTGTTACTATTCAGCAATTTGTAGCACAAATCAGTGTTATGTCATAATGCTCTGCGAATCAGTCAGTTGGTGCCTGACCACAGGCCAGACCACAACTGCTGCTCCCAGTCGACCCCTCCGAGACTCGCACACCCCCTCCTTCCAGATACAGCAGACAGAGGGAGGGGGAGTCAGGCAAACACAGGAATAAGACTAAAGTCCAAGGCAACGGCCAAGAGAAAGACAGGTCAGATGGAGAACCAAGACGTAAAAAGCAGAGCCAGTCAAGTGGAGGTATTTTGAGTATAGGAACATGGTGTGATCCCGCCACCACTCCTTACTACCCCCCCCCCCCCCCCGTCCTGGCTCTCATCCTCTGGGGGTCTATGAATGGGAGAATACTGGGATATGGGATACTGTGTTCCCAGCCCACGATCCGGTGCAGGAAGCCTCCCCTGCATTTCTTGGCGTTCCTGGCTGCCTAGTACATCTGGCGTTGGCCCACGTCAGACGACCAGCGAGTCCTCGCAGACCCCACAGCCCACTGTGTCTAGGCGTTGTCATGGAAGTTGACCTTGAGTTGTGCTTTTACTGCTGCTTAAGAAGAGGGAAGACAGACAGAAAGAGACAGTGATTGGATACTGATGCTGCTTTTGGCATTTTTTTTAAGGCCTGAGTCCAGTTGTTTTAGGTTTTTAATACACAGCAACTGTTGAAACAGACCAAAAGCTTCTCATTTTGTAATCATTCCATGCCTGAAATTTCTATGATCTAGATAAAGGGTCATGTTTTTATTGCACAGTGCACATTTGCTAGTTTTAGTTTCATGTTCTAGTTTTGGGCGTGCATTAAAGAACTTAATCTACCTTCACACTGATGTCATCATCTACTTGGGTTACATTGTCCTGTACTTAACATGTGCATCTGATGTTGGCAAGTCATCATTTCAATGGCTAGCCTTTTATTTTTTAATATTTTCATGAAAACTGAATGAACAGAAATAAATGAAATTGACTCTTTTTTTATCTAGTATTATCATTAGTATAGCATTACTACTAGCAAAACCAGCTTCAAGTGAAATACTCCAGATCAGTTCTACTAAAAAAATATACTAAAATATTCAAATACAGCACATTTTGTTGTTTAGATTCTTTAGTTATTAGTTTTTTAATAACTAAAGAACAAGAAGCAAACATCACTATGCCTCCTACACAAAAATGCAGATATTTTGAAAAAAATTAGATATTTTTTTCAAAGTCCGAGCCTTTCATCCACATATGAAAAAATGCTAAATAGACATTTAGAGAAATTTTCAATGTTTTCCCGTGTGACAGGGAAAATTAAAAGATTGGAAAACAATAGTGTTACATATGTGTATACTGTATTTCAGTGCTGTTTATAGTAAAGCTGTTTTTGTATCATCAAACCCAGGAGTATAAATGAGTGTATGACCTGCACGAGGATGAGTAGACCCTTGGATGACCAATGTTGTTATGAATACACTTTGATGATTCAGGGAGTTTATCACTTTATCGTTGCTACTACATTTTCATAACAGATTAAAGCCTTTTGATCTGCTATTTCATGAGTCATCAAGGATATCTGCAGTTTTAAGTCTCACAGAACCAATGGTTTGTCAAAGAAATTTTAAAAGCAAAAAAATAAAATCCCTGTTAGTATAGAGAGGGCATCTGTGTTCAGTATGAGGCTAAATTTAGTGGCTAAAGGACGTTAACTCGGGTTCCCTTATGACTATAAGCAGCACATGTTCAATGGTCATATCAGTTCAACATCTCCTTTTCCCACTGTCCGTCTGCCTGTATTTATTTTATTTTATTTTTTACTTGTCTGTTTTTAGTAAATGTATAGCAGCCAGAATATGTTGTATGATTAATGATAATGTGGTCTGCCACCCCCACTTTCACTTGTAGTGCTCTTCAACTCAGACCAAAATAGAGATCAGAGGGAGTTGAACTCAAAATTCAGTCCTCCTTATTGTACACTTTATTATCTCTTACGTCACATAAATTCAGTTGTTTCCATGCCTACACTCATCACAAGTAGCGTTTGTTTAGAAATAGGATCAGATCATCAACCACAAAATCAAGTTTTCCTCAACTATCTAAATCACAGGTGTCTAACATGCGGCCCGGGGGCCAAAACCGGCCCGCCAAAGAGTCCATTATGGCCCGTGGGATAAATTTGTGAATAATAATAGGTTAATAAATTGGAGCAGATGCATGTCACAGTTTGTGCGTTTGTCAGACAGACTGGTTAGGCAAATCATTGGTTATATTTTGATGTTACGTTTGTTTGTTTGATGTTTATACCTCTGGTTGTAAATACATTTTAATTATTTTTAAAGTAACGATTTAAATACCGTTCAGGAACCAATACCATTTTGAAAGTACTGGTTTGGTATCAGTATCGAATTAAACTCTTTCAGTACCCAACCCTAGTAAGATTCAGATTCATAAGCATCTGTGACACACCAGACTGCCTTGTATTCACTCCAAAAATACAGAATCTTGTTTACTATTGGAGTGTTCTGCGTACAGTTTTTTTTTTTTTTTTTTGGCCAGTAAAAGTTCATCCAATTATGTTAACTCCCAGTATTAAATCACGCCTACTTGAATTTCTCACGCTCAGCACAGCAAAATGTGCAGCAAATTAGTGTATGTTTTACACACAAGTGATAAGAAGCAAAGGGACAGAGGTGAAGGTAGACAGACGGATATGTTGTCATAGGTCAGAGCGGGTAAAACCTGCTGAGAAATACAGGGAGGTTGGCAATGAGAGAGACCCAACAAGAGGGGGAGCTTTAAAAGTTCAAGGCAGGCCACAGTAAGGCCAGAGCACGAAGAAAAAGACAAGATGTACAGGGTACACAAAGGGCCCACGCAAGTCTGGGAGAGGACTGGGAGAAGAAGTCCAGCTGAACGAGGCTGAGAATCCTTGAGGGCAAACGAGGGATTAAAGTGGACATCTCTGGACGGGGCTGTGGAGCGTGTGCGGGATAATTGAATTTCACGCTCGCTGCCTTCTTCTGAAGTCGTGTAGCAAAGCGATCATTTGAAAAGAAAGCTATTAGTCAAGCCCTCTGCTAAGCTCAGAGCTGTGCCATAGGAAATCTGGGATTACCCAGGCAGCAGCCTTCGTTGTACTCCGTCAAAACACAAATGTCACGACGTGCCGCAGGATGGGAGGGACAGCAGAGGTGTGTTATGAGCTGTAAACCAGAGATAAACACACATTACATCTACTCTGGGTACGTCTCAAGTACTTTATTACAAGTACTTAAGCATCAAAGTCGGTGCCAATGGAGCCAAATTATTGGATTACCCTCAATTGGAACATGTGACATAAAAACGTGGATTTACTCAGAACCGTAGAGTCCATACTGTTATAATGTCCCATGTACTTTATTAAAGCATTCCTATGTAAGATTAACGACGCTGCAAAAAAAATCTCAATTTTACAAAGTTTTTTTTTTTCTCACTTCTAGTCCAAATATCTCATCACACTTATAATAAGACACAGTCGCCTAAAGAGTAACTTTTCAATGAGATTAGATTATTTCAAGAAATCTCACCAAGATCATTTTCACGTGTTCCACTGGGAAGTGCTCTAATTCAAGATTTTTTTAAAATTTTTGCTTAATTAACCAACTAAATAGTGAGTATTCAGAGAGATACAAGAACAGATTTTTAGAAAATAGATGTTTAAAATCTTATTTTGAAAAATCTTACCATGATAATGTTAACTTGTTCCATTACTTAATTATTTTCTGCTTAATTCAAGCACAACTATCCTGTATTCATTAGCTATTTACTTGTTTTTAGAGGCGCATTTTTTCCAGTGAGTGTGTTTATTTAACAAATTTATTGCATTTCAGCAGGTGAAAGGGCAACCGAAACCTGATATTTAACCCGATATGTGAATCTATTGTGATGTTTAATCAAACTGCAGCTAATCACAATAATTATAAACTTCTTGCAAACACTGCTGCTTGCACTAAATAGATTTTGCTGTTGAAACATGTTTATTTTTGCAGTCCTTCTCTAAAACAAAGTTATTATTATATACAACTAAATTATGCTTGATTGGCAGGTATGGTAGCCAACACAATGAAGCAATTATGGCGCTATTTACAGATGTTGAGAATCTTCAATCAGCCGATATCTGCTGCCGATCCGTGACCTGATAAAGAGCTATGGTCTCACTAACTACTGACTGACGTGTGCATTGTATTAAACCTCCACGTATGATTGCACATTTATTTTGGGGCTGAAATGAGAGTTCTGATGAGGATGACTCTCATACTAGTTGTTTGCTCATGCAGAATCAGAGAGAACAAACATTGTAACGCTGCATTAGTAATGACAGGACTGTTGCTTTTTAACTTCCACTGTCCCAGAACACACAGCAGCACAGCTTACATTGTATCGTGACCTGTTTGGTTACATAGCTCTGTTATTATATTGTCATAATGGGTGGCATTTTTTGATTGGCTGTGAACCGACAGTAGCGGAAAGGTAAACAGTTTAAAGTGAATGTCCTCTGAAGCACATTGTAAAAACAATTTAAGAAAAGAGAAACTGTAAAGTTTGCGGGCCGCTGAAAAACACCAGAGTCCGAAAACATGCGCCATCCTTCTACAGCTCTCTCCTCTATGTCCAAATAAAAATTATACACAGAGACATGATATAATGTTGTTTAATGACACTGTTGATAAGTGGAGCTAAAATGTTGTGTTTACAGCAGGTGTCATGTTGCCGCCGTAGTGTTTATATCGTTCTAGTGATCGGAAATCAACCTATAAAAACCTTAATGGCCACTGACGACCAAAACCATCTACTGATGCCAAGGTTTAATACCTGTTGATCCACTAATCCTATCAATACATGTAAACACATGTTTATTGTTTGTTTGTTTTTTTTTTACATTTTCACGGTCATCAGATATAACCCATTTGGACATTTGAGGTTCTGTTGTTACCATGGAAACATCATTATATTCTACAACATCGATTCACCAGTAAAACCCATGGAGTTAGATCGATGACAGTGGATGGAGACACTTGATCTATAAAATTTGACAAAAAAAAAAAAAAAAAAAAAATATATATATATATATATATATATATATATATATATATATATATATATATATATATATATATATATATATATAATATCCCTTCACTTTAACCTCAACTTTTATCAACATGTACATGACCAATAAATTAAATATAGGAAAATACATTATTTACATTGGGAAAAAAATGCAAAATGTAGAGCAGTGGTCCCAAACCCCCCAGCCGTGGACCAGTGTTGGTCCATGGATCAATTGATACCGGGCTGCCAGCCGCCTAATAAATAATGAATTACCTCCGCCAAGGAAGTTATGTTATTGCTGGAGTTTGTCTGTTTGTCTGTCTGTTTGTTTGTCAGCAACAGATGACAGATGGATTTTGATTACATTTTGGTGGTGATCCGGTAGAAGTCCTGGATTCTGGATCACTTTGAAATGTTTTTACTAAATGTTTCCACCGCTGTATATGTAAAGGACAAGTCCTCTACAGCGGTAACACAATCTACTTCTCAGATATGTATCAGCTAACCTCAACAAACGACTGGCCGGGATCATCGAACCTCTGCTGAAATGTGTTCAAAACTCTCAGAAATGTAGGAATCCGACTAGTTTACACAAAGTCAACAAATGGTTCGTCAGCCGTTGGACGATGATCTGTACACGGTTCAGAAGTGCTGCTGAGGTGTGAGCCAGGCCAGACAGAGAACACATTCAGCACTTTACACACACACACACACACACACACACACACACACACACACACACACACACACACAGATACATCAAGCCAACCGTCGTCCAAGCTGCATCTTTGGACATGAGAGGCTTCCTGTGAAAAATAAAGTGACAAAACCCTGCATTGTCTGCGCGGTGTCCTGCAAAGACAGATGGCTACGTCTTCAAACACTCATCCCTCGGTGCTGACACCTTACAGAAGAAAACATCTTCTTTGATTTCAGTGTGTTACAGAGTGATTTTCTTGTCTCTCTGTTTAACTTTGCGAATTCATGTGGGAGCATCAAGAGCAGCACCGTTTGTTTGCCTCTTTCTGCCTTGTCCAGAGGACTCTCAACGCTACAATTTTTATACACAACATTCTTCACCATAGAACTATGTGTACGCCGCTCTCCTGGATTTTTGGCCTCAGACTGGAACAGCAGAGCCAGAAAGTTGAATTTTACTTGAAGTAATGATGTCGTTAAAATGCAAACAGTACTTTGAAATACGGTAAATGGCAGCCACAAAGACGGAAGGCCTGTCTTTATATTGTAACGCAATTAGCTTTTACCACACGTTTTAAAGCCTCTGGAAACCCACATACACAATTATCATCTTGACTATATCATTTAGTCATATAGTAAACATCAACCAAGAACACTTAAGAATGACAATCAATCCAAATTCCACCGTTTTGTTTATATGTAGTAGTTTTGATAAAACTTTATAATATTGAGTTGAACTGGATGTGGTTATGTGAGGCACTTATTACAGAATGAATGACTATAACCACTCTTATGATAAAAAAGGGTAGTTTGACTTTGACTTCCTGCATCTCTAAGTCATTTGCTGTAGTTTTGAGAATTTGAAGACTAATAATAAAATAAAAAATGTTTTTAATCAAATGTAGACTACTTTTCCTCCTGAAACAGTCACATTGGAAGGATAGATTTAGCTAAAACAGAGTAAGCTAATATTAATGTTTTGCAAATGAACCGATGTGGGCTTGTTCATTCATTCAGATCTAATAACAAAAAAAAAATATTTGGGAGAAAAAAAAACTATATTGATAGCTTTTTCATATGCATATATTTAATAAAGACAATACAGTTAAGTTAGGTTTTTAGAAAAGTTTTAATGCCCTCGCATATGTATTTCTCAGTTTCTATTAAGATCCAATCTGGATATATGTGCAGTACAAAAGTAAAAATTAAAGTTTGATGAGGAAAAAAACATCCCTAAAATGTCTTTTGATGTGATTTGTTGCATTCATTGTTTGAATGGTGATTTTTATACCAGGTTTCATTCAGATGTTTTTAACTGCGCTGCACCGGGTCAGGGGTCAAACTTATAGTAACTTTAACCTTTAGGAGTCATTTAGTTCAGTTTTGTGTCTTTTAAGGCTTCTACGTTTTCTTGAAAAATAAACATGTATGATTATTTTAAACTAAGAATCTAAGACTTTTGGATATTTTATCAGAAACTATGCAATTTTTTATTTTTTTTTAATATGAAATAACTTCAGTCCTAACAATCCTCACATCACAAGGCTCTACAATTGTAGACTGATAAAGGTAAAATTAATTAATCTGCATTCAAGGTTGTGTAACTTAAATATTTTGCTTATATGCTAATACAACATTAACATTAGCCCTTTAGCTAACAAGACCAGAAGTACTGTGCTGTCTTGGGATGAGAAATGCAATGTTTTTCAATGTTTTCCCTGTGATGTTTGTAGAGAACTCTAATGGATTTTTTTTTTATTATTATTTGTATTTTTACTATTTAAAGTTACATTTCCAGATTCCACGTAAGCTAACTTCAGACCTCATAGTATGTGAATGGGGTCAGCTGGTCCTGACAGGGCTAAATATGAACCCACAGGTCAAGCTCGTTTGCTAATTAGCAGCCAATTAGAAAGCTGTCGGTTCAGCGTGACACCCCCAGTGTTTGTTTCCTGCTTGGGGGGCGTGCAGCACCGATGTGACCCTGCACCAGTATCCGCGGTTACGCTGCGGATCGTTGCTCACAGGCCCTGTAAACATGGAGCGCTTCACATGACACACAAAGACAGAAAGGGAAGAGATGTGCTCAGTGTGGCTTCAAATGGAAAAAACCCAACAGGACAGTTACCATTTAACTTGGTCCATTTTAATCAGTGGTAGATTATTCTCCAATATTAATTTGTCTATTTTCCATTTTTGGGTCATTTTGGGAAGTATGTAAGATTATGCACCAAACAAAATCAAATCTTTATAGAATAATTGTATTTGTTGAACCAAATGAACTGTGTCAAAAACAAATGGGTTACAGATATTTGAACAAAACACAGTCTAGTCTGATGTCGAGTAGTAAAATACTAAAAATAATAGCATGTATGTAATGTATAATTACATTATGAAAATGTTTACATCTACAAATTATCATTTAAAAAAAGGAATAACATGAATCACTACCACAAGATGAAATTTCTTAAGAAAAAAAAGTCAAATTTTAATAGTATTAAGCTTCACTTTATCAGTTACACATGTAGATTATAACTTACAGATCAAACTGTTGTTTTATCTTTTTTTTATTCTTTTTTGATATGTTGTACATATAGTTGACGATGAATTCATTCATTCATATTGTTTAAAAAAATTACACTTAAGATATTTAATTTGTTCATATTTGTTCTGGTTATTCAAATTTATTATGTGAAACCATTGTTTGTAAATGTTAACATTTTCATTTAATGTTTTTTTTTTTTGCAGTACAGGTGATTAAAACTTTCTGGTACATTGTTCCATTTTAACTTTACAACACAATGGATGTAGTTTTGCAAAAGTTTTATCCACTGTCTCAAATTATAATATATAAAAGGTGTTGAGTGTTATATTTTAGGATACTACACTTAAAGGATGAATTTGTAATATTTATGTGCTGAATTTTGTCCATTTAAGGGGTGTTGACAAAACAGGATACAGCACAAACATACCATCATTTTCTTTTATGTTCCAGTGGTGGAAAAAAATGACATATATTTGTGATACATTTCATTAAGAATCACTGAAGTTGTGGAACATGTGCCGTGTTCTGCACATGCTCTGTTCCATCGACACCAAAACATGATGAAACACATGACATGTTGAAACTGTTAAGAATTCATATTTTTTTAATAAATAGTATAATACTCTGAGAGCCTTCGCCAAGGAAGGACCCCCCCCTCCTTCTGAATGAATAGATGTCCGCCAAGGAGGTTATGTTTTTGCCAGAGTTGGTCTGTTTGTCTGTCTGTTAGTTAGTAAGAGAACTCAAAAAGTTATGGACAGATCTTGATGAAAATTTCACGACGTATTGGGGGCGTCACAACGAAGAAGTGATTAGATTCTGGATCACCTTTACATTGCGGTAAATGGAGAATAAATTTCAAAGTGATCCAGAATCCAGGATCTCTTCCGGATCATCACCAAAATCGAACTATTATTTTGTTGTGACACCCCCAACACGCCATGAAATCTTCATCAAGTTCCGTCTATAGGTTTTTGAGCTATCCTGCAAAATAACAGACAGACAGACAAACAAACTTAACCTCTTTGGCGGAGGTAATGAATAAATAAATAAATAAATAAATTCCATTTATCTGATGCAGCTACAACATCTGAAACCCCAAAAAAACAATATCTCCTAAAACAGTATATGCTAATATTTGAGATTATGTAAAAATATAAGGGTGTCTGTAAACTTTTTTTTTCCCCACATTACTCTTCCATTACAGTCTCATCTGTATTTTGTCTTTTTTTTTTTTATGTGCCTCCAGACTAGTCCGAGCCAGTATGTTACCTTTGTGTGCATTTATCCTTTCAGGCCAATAAAACACAAGAGGAAAATGTTCTCACATCCTAAATATCGTCACCACATCTTATCACAGCTCCATATGCCCAGATAATAGCGCTCTATAATTTCAGCACTTTATCTGATTGCTCTTGCCTCCTCTGCTCTCCTCTCTTGCCTCCCTCCCTTTCTTCTCTTCTCTCCTCCCTTCTCCTCTAAAAACTTCTCTCCCCCTCCCCCTCCCCCTCCTCCCCCCCGCATCCATCCATCCTTGGCCAAACTCCTGCCACCTCAGGGCTCACAGAGCTTATTTGGGTGCTGCTTCCCAAGAGGGCCCATCCAAACTGCATCAAATTCCGCTGGCGCTGGCTCTGCTTGTCTTGGAAATACAACAGAAATCACAAAGGAAAAGAGCAAAGGAGATAAGAAGTTACACGCGTCAGAACTGTTCTTTTATTTTCCAAATAGCTGAGGCTCATTAAACATTTGTGACAGCGCTTCAGGCTTGAAAAACGTGCCTTTCTTCGTGTCTGCCTATGAGGTTCTTTCATGAAACGGTGTCTTTCTTGTACCTTTAACGCTCTTTTCTGTGTCGTCTGCCCTTGTGCGGTGCCATATCACTGATCCACGACCATCTGCACTCTTTCTTGGCCCCGGTAGAGGGACATTTTCAAAGCATGCAGCGTAAAACAACACAGTCAACGAAACACATATTTTACAGTGTGCGAATCTTTGAGTCTTGCCAATTAGACAAAAAACAATCACCATATTAGTCCTCACAAATCTGCACTCATCACAAATAGATATTTTTCAACCTCTCTGTCCAAAGTACAGCTATTTATTATATTAGCAACATACAATTGAAACAGCGGACTTCAATTTAGATTACATCATTTATACAAAATTTCTGCCGCACTTATCTGTATTAGATCTTTCTAAACAGTTAGAGATGCAGAATTATTTCCCCTTGAGTCAATATTACAAAGACTATGAGGTTTGTATTTTGAAGCACTTTAAAATGTGAAGGCATGAGCTAAATGCTAAATGTCTCAAGTGTAATGTTTTACCATAGGGATTAAGGTTATAGTTGAGAAAGCTCGGCCAATGCTGGTGATTGGTCCTTCATCAATCACTGATAGTTGTAAGCTGGTTAGTTATATTGTGTTATTTTAACAAATCACATGTGTTTTGCAGGGTGTTGCTTAAAAAAATGTTGTCAGTCAAGAAGCCTTGGTATTTAAATGACTTGTATAGTGTACGAAATAATGTATATAATAATAATAATTTTGGAAAATATCACCATTAGCATCAGAACAGACAATATTGAATGCAGATCATGAAAATGCTTTAGTCTGCTGTGATTTATTCCAACACCCATACCTGTCATCTGTAAAGCAATATATGTATTATTAACTCTTTATAAGGGCTAATTATAAGGGTTATTTTCAACCATACTGTGTTAGTCTCCCTCTTAGCATAAAATATCCAAGCAGCACTTGCTGAAAAAGTAATAATAATAATAATAATAATAATACATTTTATTTGTATAGCGCTTGTCATGGCACTCAAAGACGCTTTACATGAAGTAAAAAAATTGAACAATAAGAGTCCGACTACAATAGGAAAATAAACAATAAGACAAAACACAAAACAGATTAATCAGACATTAAAACAGACATAATAAGAGTAATCAAACATAAAGAGCAGTCTTGAATAAATTTGTTTTTAAAAGGGATTTAAAAGTATTGAGCTTGGAAGAGTGACGGGAAAAAAAAAACTAAACAAACATAATAAAATAACTGTTATAAAATCATTAACCAATGAAAATCATTCATATTCACTATTTACAGCTTTAAAATGTATATAAAGTCTCTCTGAATTACTGTATGATTTTGTAAAAACCAACAAACTTCTGGACCTCACTGAGGTATGGGATGGGCCGTATATTTAATATTTGAGGAACTTACCAAAAATAGTCACTTGCTAGAGAAAGAGTTAATAATCCTTATGCAACACACACATGAATAACTTTAACCTCTTTTACACACACTTATGTAATGGGAATATTTCACCTTTATTCCATTATGACATCTATGTGAAGGAAATTGTTGATCATTTGGTCCCAGCTTTATTTCTACAAAGCCCTGTGAGGGGACATTATTTTTTGTGATATTGTGCACTGTAAATAAATATAAATTGAATTGATTGTGGTTTTGTAACACGTCTGGAGGTAGTAACAGAGCCATGGTAAAGGTGGAATCATTATTCTGGAATGCTAAGAAAAAGTAAGAACACTCATTCCTTTCTTGTCTGACCCCCACGCCGTAGGATTTGAAAATGAATGGACAGTAAACAAGCATATAAACGCAACCAGAAAGATGTCAAACTGGGGAGAAGCAAATATTTTATGAGCTGTTTTCACTTGGGGCAGAAGGCTTCGTCCATGCTAACATTTGTGAAAGACGGACCGACCCATAACATCATTATGATCGGGGTATTTCCGAGGCAGAAGTGATATAATAATAATAATATTTATTTGTATAGCACCTTTCATACAAACACTGTAGCCCAAAGTGCTTCACATTAATTAAAAATTAAAATACAATTTTAAAACGGGGTAAAATAAAAAAAATACATTAAAATTTGATTGTAGAAAATGATACAAAACACTGTAGTCACACGATACTGTGCACCCCTGTGTAAACGTGGCTTATGAAAACTACAAACAAATCAACAGCATGTGTCCACACACTACCACTCACAGATTACAGTATAAAGGTCATTTACACTCATCTGTATTATGGCATGAAGTTTTCTTTTTCAATCTTAACTTATAGGCACTTGTTTTGACAGTCTCTCAAAATAACACTGTCTTATAATTGTGTTGTGCTGCATCTGCTGATAGTTTACATTATAGCTCCATTAGCTTAGCTCTGTTTTTAGACAGAAAACAGCCACAGTAAAAAAAATAAATAAAAATCACCTCCCCCCCTTTTTTTTTTTTTTTTTATACGGTTTGTGTTGTCAGTAGCAGGATAAAGGTCTCTTTGGAATCATCTAAAACAAGGTCAGAACTGTGACATTTTAGTCTGAAAATCATGATGGCAACTTAGCAAAAGTAATAAAATCACATAATAACTCAATAAGCCTCATCAAATATCAACCTCACTCCTGTAGAACAAACACTGTTGTTTCATCATCAAACTACATTAATTTAATTTCAAGCTGTCCAGTGGAGAAAATACTAATGATGCCTTTTCTTTTTTTTAGCATTTTAGCATTTTCTTGTTTCTTAGTGAATCTCATCCCAAATGGTCACTTTCTATTGCCCATGTTGTTAGTTTTTCCTCAGGAGACCAAATCACTGAGTCATTACCCCCTTTATTAAGCACATAAATCAATTAGAATATAAATAGAATCAGTTCTTTAGTAAAATCCAGTACATTGACACATTTGACAAAACTTCAGAGCTTTTCATTGAACACAAATTTTTGGTCATTTTTCAGTGCTACATACAGCCTTATTTAAATTGTTGGTTTTGTTATTGTGAAATGTTGATCTCACCATGATAATTGTGCATGTGTCTATGGTGTCCATGATCCACTGCAGGTCACAGGCTGACTACAAAATATCCAAACTATCATGATGTTACTTTAATGTCTAACAGTAAAGAAACAGACCCTGCAGATCCTAGATAAATGTCACAGAAATATTTCGACATGTAGACATATACAGATGTGAAGTTCTGTCGTTTGCAGACGTACAGACTAGCATGAGTTCACACTGATGCAAAATACTGTTTTGATTTTGATGAGAAGCTCAAACTAAGAGAAGTATGTGTTTTGCTAAATATTAAGAGACAAGTGTTTTTATAAATGTTTCCGAATTTAGGTACAGCTCTAAGATTGTTTTTTCTATGCGCTATAGTCATTTTAAATGGGTCATATTTAGCTAGAACCACTTTTATTAGTCTTTGGTCAATTTATTTGTGTATTTGGACCCTAATAGTCTATATAATACACTAATAGTAAATAATGTATAGTGTAAATATTGTGCATAGAAATTGATAATTTTTTAATATAATTTTTTGTTGCTGTGCTGTTCTTGTGTGCTGCTCTATTCTATTCTATGACCTAATCTTATCTCACCTCACCTGAATACTTCTAAACATTTGAATTTTAAACTTCCAGGTGCTGCAAATATATCTTTATATTAATTTTGGCCGAAATGAAGTGGATTTCTACTACCATTTTCAATTCCTTCTTCATTTGTTACATCTATAACTAATTATATCATAACATTTGCACATGTAAAGTCGAGACTTCTGACAAACATTTCTTAACGTACGACGTAATTGTTTGTCAGAAGCAGTGATTGTAGTAAAAACTGAAAATATTTCCAAACTTCAAGTTGATTACATATTATGTTCAGTTGTTGCTTGTATTAATGAACGTAAGTGGCTGAACAGGACACATCAGTACAGTCAAAAACCTGGAGGGGGTGGGGTGTAAAGTGGCTCAAAACTACCCTTCTGGTGTCATTACTCAAAAATGGGGTTGAAGGTGATCCTGTGGAGTTGAATTAATGAAGAATTCAGACCCAATCATAGCATTTCCATATAATGTAGACCAAAGAGACATGTTTTAAAATGCATAATTCCATTTAAAACAGCTAAATATCCCTCCTTTAATCCAACAGAGTAAAGCCTGCGACCCAGATTTTGGAATGGATTTACATGGCACTGAAACAAATTATTGCTGGACTGTAAAAGTACATGTAAACATTTTAGCTTGACTGAAATTGAAGTTTTATTACTCGTACAAACACACCTAGATAATGTAATTGAAAGTCAATCTACTTCGGCATGTGAACAGACCAGTCTGACTGGAATGGGACAAGGTGTTCTGCAACAAATACTGACCTGTAAGTCAAATATCATGCATCTCATCTGCACAAAAAGTACAGTGGACGTAAAGTACACTGTGTACAGATGTGTAATGTCTGTTGTTGTGCCAGTTTACCTCTGGGTTGATGACTTGGTGGCTTACTATTAAAGGAGTGATACTTAGCTTTAAAAAAAAAAAAAATGGAATTATGTATTTTCAAACATGAAAGTGGGGGCCTACATGAACTATAAATGCTATGCTTGGGTTTGAATTCTTTATTAAGTCAACTCCACAGGTCCATCTTTAACCCTATTTCTGAATAATGACACCAGAAAGGCTGTTCAGGGTATCCGCGTTAAGAATTTGGTGGTAGAAATCCACTTTATTTTTGCCAAAACTCCATATAAACATAACTTTACAGCACCTGGAGGCTTCAAATTCAAATGTTTGGAACTATTAGGGTCTAAAATAAATAAAACAAAACAATAAGAAATGAACCAAAGATGAATAAAAGTGGTTTAATGGGGTGTAAGTGGGTTAATTTAAATGGGGTGACCCATTTAAATCCTATTATTGAGTCATCACAGGTTAATAAGCTGAAATAATGCAAATCTCCAACCTATCGTGATGAAGGTGATATAATTTCAGCCGTAAAACCATTACATTTACATGTAAACTGGGACAAAGACAACAATCTAATAAAACAATTTAGTCGAGCGGTGGTTGTAGCTCACCTAAGATGTCCATGTAAACTCACCGACTGACGTTCCCTTTCAACAGAAGCGGAAAAAAAACGTTAGCATTTGGGCCTTAACCTCCCTTAAAAAAAGGTGGATGATAAAAGTTTAAGAGTGTGCTCTTATAAAAGACTGAAAGTACGCAGATACATTGATCTGGAGCCCATGGAATGGAATAAAACCTCCTGCCTGTCTGTTTGTCTAGTGTTTTGAAGCTGATATGACACCTATTAAACAAGAGCAGCACCTTGCTAGTCTCCCCTCGGCTTTCCAAGTCGGATGACGCCGGTACCGGCTCAGATCTCTAAGACACACTGTGCTGGGAGTGAGTAGCCCCATTAGTTTTTTTTTTCAGCTATTTGCAGATATACATCTATTATAACCTCCTTGAAAAAGAACATTTGGTAGAAACAAAAAATTCCACTCATGGCCCCTGTCAAGCAGTTCCATGGAGTTGTGTTGGGACTCCTGCAGCGTGTCACATCTGAATGTTTTGGTGGAGGAATGTGCTGGTGTGTATCTCTTCTGCTTTTCGTGTCTACTGCTCCACAGATGATGAAAGGTCGTAGTTTAGTGGGGCCACTTTGTCATTAAATTGCAGTTTTTTTTTGTGATAGAGGCGACTGTGAGATAGCCCATAGAAGAACCTCCTATGGGATGAATGTGTTGTCTGTTGTGGGTGGGAACATCTGGGAACATCCCTCCACAATAAGAGCGTGCCCCTTATACTCCTCTTTTAAGGGTAAACTAAAAAAATGGTTCAAAATAACACAAATTTGCGAACATTAACTGTTTTATTGTATTTTATTTAGGTTTTATTTGTGTTTTATTCTGCATTTTATCTGTATATTTCTAATGTATTCTATTTGGGGGGTTTTTCTTTCTTTTTTTTTTACTCTATACTGCATGTTCTCTGTTTCTCCTGGTTCTGTGTTATACTAGCGTCGTTAGGTGTAGTGCGTCCAATAATTCTTATTTGTGATTATTTTTATCACAGGGGGACTGCCAATGCAAATTAGCCTTTTGGCTACAACTGGGTGCATTTACAAAAATGTTCATTACATTGTCCCTCTATACCAAATAAAACAAATATTCAGAGAATGCCTAATCTCGCCCCTATTGTGCGCCAATCTCAAGTTTCTATGATAACCTGTTCTTGATACATAATGCCAATAATATGATTTTGACCTTTCTGCTAAATGCGACCTTGACCTTTGACCTCTTGCATTATTGATAACTTAATTGTCAGTGTGTGTAATATTATGATAATATATCCAGTACTGATTAAGTTATAGCATGATATGTCT
Organism: Siphamia tubifer; assembly: GCA_020466265.1. Lineage (NCBI taxonomy): Eukaryota > Metazoa > Chordata > Actinopteri > Kurtiformes > Apogonidae > Siphamia > Siphamia tubifer. The sequence goes on along the minus strand of CM035801.1, from coordinate 34,596,537 downwards.
GTGCTTGACACACACAAGCAGTGTTACAGAACTTAATTTTGCGACATGTCACCTTTGACCTCCAGAGATCTCTAAAACTATTGGTCACAGGTGATAACACCGATTATGAGAATTGTAGAAATCTTTATTCTGCATCATTTGGTACCAATATGAAAGTCCTGTGACCCTCTGTTCTTGAGTCATAACCTATAATGTGACTTTTATTTTTTTAGTTAATTGTGATTTTGAACCTTTGACCTTTACATTGCATCTGATGTGCATTAGCTATATGTATATACCCATGCCCCCATGTAATTTCATGGTAATATCTCAAGTATTCATTGAGTTATAGCATGATATGTCTCTAAGGACACACACACACAGATAGACACAGACAGACACATACGGTGATTACAAATTACAACTAATGTTGGGCGAGATTAATAAAATGAAATGAAGTGCAGCTAAAACTGTATAGAAGTGGTTCAGATGTTGGTACATGAAGAGCACATACTTGTGTAGTGGTGCTGTAGACAGATAACCACAGGTGTGTTATAAAGAGAAGAAGAAGTAGAGCATTGTCCTTCCATTATCACAACCATATAAAATGGTTGTGATAATGTCATGGATGGAAATGACTTCACACTGCGTATTGTATTTCCATGTTTAGTGATTTTTAGTGATGCCATAGCATAATGAATAAATAAATAAATAAGCAAAAAAACATCAGATCTGTCATGTGGAGAAAGTTTTTGGAACGTGGTTGTAATGTTTTAAGATGAAATCAGTAACTATGATTTCATCAGTTTATTTTTATTCACATTTTGTGTTACTTTAGAAAAGGCCAAAGGGAATGACCAAATCTGGAAGATAAAACAAGCAAACCAAATATGTGATTTTATTAATTTTGATGTCTTAAACCCAAAAGTGAGGCTGAAAATATTTCACCTCAGTGACTGGTCAGTGGTCTGCAGCGTCGATTCCTCCCATGAAACATTAAAACATGGACGACATGAAGTAGATTAACAGAGGTAGAAGATTAAGGTAGGAATGTTTTTTTTTTTTTTTTTTTTTCATGAATCAAAAATTGAATCATTTCATCTTCGATCAATACATATCTTTTGCTATGATTTGTATTTTCTGAATTTGATGGGACCCATCTGTTGCTAGTCTATAGAGTTGTGATGGTGTTTGGAATGTTTCTCCTTTTAGTAACATGATCAATAATTTGATTATTAGCTTTGTATTGTTGTTCTGTTCACTTGTGCTGATCTTCACTGCAGATAAATGTTTTGACTATGATCCATGGAAATATTATGATCCATGTGAACTGAGCTACTGATTTGAAAACACGGTTGTTATGGACACACGTCATAATCATCACACACACACACACACACACACGTATTGGTTTCTATGTCTCATGAGGACTACGTTTATAATCAGCACCTATAGGTAAAGTAGCCATTGGGTAGTGAGTGTAAAGATTTATTTATTTATTTTTTTTAATAAAACATGTTTTAAAAAATATAATAACATTTTAAAACATGAATAAAACATGTAAATAAAAAAAGGAATAATTAATTATTAAAACAAAAATTGCAAATATATATATTTTTTTTAAATCTGAAAAGAAAGTACATCTTCAACCCTTTGAAAAATACGTTTCACTTTGCACCTGTTTTCCCCCATGCTTCATGGGGACCTCATTTGCATGAATTCACATACTTCACACAGATTTTCACTTAACTAGTGGGGGCCTACATTTATATTTAACCCTCATGGGGACCTAAATTTTGGTCCCCATGGTGTCAGACGTCCCCATGGTGTAAACACATAAATGCCCCCATAATGATAGGAATACAAACACACACACACACACACATAATAAAAATGTCTTAGAAGTTGACAGTCAATTAAGAGACGGAGATGACATTGCAAAGTCCAACCCATTTGTTGCAGATGGAGTCACCCAATTCAAACCTGGAATTCAGGGTTTTTTGGTTCTGGTCCACAGAGACCAGCGTTGGCTTTTATATTTTCCATTTGACCTGAAGACATTATTAAAATGAGACCAACTGTGTCCTGAACTCGTCTTCGGAGCGTCTAATCAACAAACATGAAACTCCTTACAATGGTTTAGGGTTCGGGTTAGTGACCTGCAGACTGTCTGGACCAAACTCCCACCACAAACCCTCAGATCAGCCGAATTTATTTAGTTATTTAGATCCAGGTTAAAGTCCCAGCTTTTTTTCAGCTGCATTTGAATAGAGTTTTTACTCATCAGTTCAGTTTATAAAGTTTTAACGTTTTATCTGTGTTTTTTTTTTAGTTTTTTTGTCTTTCATGCCTATATATTTTATGACTTCCCTGTTATAATATTTCTAATGTTTTATGTAAAACACTTTGACTTGTCTCGTACATGAAATGTGCTATATAAATAAACCTACCTTACCTTGCCTTGTCTGCCAAAATGTTTAACTCACATCACAAATTTAAGCTAAAAAAAGTACACAAACCGTTCATTGAGGATGAAATACAGATGGTTTTATTGTCATTGTACAATTACAACATATATACAATTGTATGATGAGTCACTACTCCTAAAACTAAACAAATATGCATCATACACATCCATATCCAGACTTCGTTTTTTAATGACTTCTCAGTTTTTCTTATTTTTCATGTTTTTTTTTTTTGTGTTAGTTCTGTAATGCAGGGATTGCAGCGTTCTCTGCACATTAATCTTATCTTAATGTATCATCGATATAGAATGGAAATTGTTGGATATGTATGTGAATCTTTAACGATATTTATTAAATGTTGAAAAAACAGAAGTGCATATTGTCCACTTTCTCATTAAATCACAAATGCAATGATTTGTTTATTTATTATCGAGAGATGACAAAAGAAATCATAGCATAAACAAGTCAATGAACGTAAATTCTATTCTGCTCTATTCTACTCTGTTCTATTATATTCTATTCTTTTGTTTTTTATCTCATAATTGTAACTTTATGTCATTATTAATTTTTTTATCTCATAATTTTTACTTTTTATCCCAGAATTTTTACTTTTTACCTCATAAATTTGACTTCACTCAATGCACCTTATATATGAAAAGCCTTCATAAAAAACATAAATTGACAGTTAACCTTATAGTGCAGAAAATACTGTAATTACATAATCTGCTTCAGTCTAATACAGTGATTAACTGTAAACTTTTGGTGCAGGGTCCTAAATGGACATTGGTAAGAACACAGTAATGGTCTTTACTACCTTTTTGTTTTGCTTTACTAGTACTTTTTGAGGGTACTGTACATACACCCACCAATTTTCTCCAAAACGACAGACATTTAAGATTAAATATTTTATTACATGACAAAGACTGATTTGAACGATGCAAAAAACACAATAACTAATTTTCGCCAAAAAAATGTAGTTGCAGTGTACATGTTATTCTTGCCTCTTTGCATTTACTTTCCATCTTCTAGGCACATCTAACCAATAAGCAGAATGCATTCCCTGACATTGTTTCTCTGGTGGAACATTCTGGAACCAAAGCATGGGGGGAAAATCCATAAATCAAATTATATAGAGCAGAACAAACTAGGTGTGAAATGCTGTGATAAATGTGAATCCTTGAAATAATCTGTGCTGTGGATGATGTAAGGAGATATACATGCACTTAAGCATATATTTTAAGTGATTTTTTTTTTTACTATAATATTTATATAATATTAAAATTCTTTACAATCATGGCATATTTCAGAGTCTTTCGTAAATGATCGGGGGGGTCAAATCCTCTGAGAATAAAGCGACCTAAGAATGAACATTTGTGGGAAAATTAGATTTTGCCTGGAGAGGACTTCTGAGAGCCATGTAAAAGTGGTGAGGTAACGGCTGCTGAGCTCCGTCCGGGTTGCCAGGTTTCATTTTGGTGCTCATACCGTACTCAGGTCTTAACACGGGGAGACCTAAGCAGGCGGCAAATGTGTTCGCTGCCACTCATAATTACTGTCACACCACGGCTGCCGTTTCCTGGACCACTTCAGATTGTTTTCTCAGTTAAATGAGTTTCAGAGGAGCCTTACGTCAGTGCCTGGTGTCTCCAGGAATCTGCGCGACATGCGGAGCGATCGAATAATGTGTCATAAAGACGGATCGTGAATTGTAGAAAACGTCCCAAAAAAACAGAGGGGAACCTTCATCCTCATGTACAGTGTATCGGCTGCTTGTCAGTGTGTTGTGTCTGTATTATAGACTCCGGTTGACACAAGGCAGATGTTTACATTATGTCTGGGATTTTACGTTTTTTTCATTTCTCTCCGTGCTCGGGGGTCATGTATTAGCTGAACCCCACCTCGTTATCTGTCAGAACGTAACATTTCTGTGCAAAAACAAATGGAGACACAGAGTTAAAAGTCAGTCATGTTGAATAGCTGCAGTCTGTATTTACATGTACATGTGTGTAGAGGTTACTTAACCCAGGAGTGTATGATACATAAGGGAATGATTCAGATTCAGAGCTCAGGAAGGCATCTTTACAAAAGACCCCAGGCTGTTAAAGGACCCCAAGAACAACACAAATGTCTTAATATGAAGCAAAGGTTAAATGTTTGAAGATACAGACTGAAAACTGCCTCATCTTGAGTCTCCAACGCTGCATAACATGGTAGTGAACTTTGGATAAAGGCAAATGAAAGCTCAAACAGGAAGAGTAAAAGCTGTGGACCTCTGCTGATTTGGAAATTAAACCCACACATCAGTGTTTCCTGCAGCACGAGTCTGTTTTTTTACTTGAATATATTGGTATTGTTCCCTGATTCTGATGTAGAAATGCACCACTTCTGTTAAAGGTGTCATCCCGTGGTTATTTCACTAATATTACTGTGTTCTCCATTGCTATTGAATACATTGTGTGTTGGTTCTATTAAAAAAAAATGTCTGGATTGTTTTGTTTCCAGCAGTTTTTTTTCACGCTAGAAAAATGACTTGAGGTCGAACAACAGAGTTTAGCGGTACTTCCTCATACATGTCCATGACACGGTGACAAGGTGTCTCTGATTGGCTCAGAATGCGTGAAGGAACACTCCCCCCTCCCCCCTGGGTTTCTGTATGTGTTTACCTTGACCAGAGTAGCATCCAGCGAGGTTTCGTGCCGTAGCTTGTTCTGAAAACGTGCAGTCTGTGTGTATCACTTAATGTATTTATCATGCTTTAATTTTAAATTAAATTAAATTAATTGTATTTTGCAGTGTAGAGCACTTTATGAATCACTGTCTGTGAAAAGTGGTCTATAAATGAATGTATTTAATCTGTTCTGTGTTTTATTCTTTTTATTTTTGTTTTAATTATTCTATTCAGCCCTTTGGCCAACTGTGCTCTACAAATAAAGTTGGATTAGATAAATAAAATGTACTTATAATCATTTCTGATATGAAAAGAAATGATGCAGACACAACAAACCTCGCCCTTCACAATCATTTTACTTGATTTTTCTTATTTCTTACACTTTTTTGGTGACCTTGACCCTATGATAAATTAATATAAACTATCATGATTAGGAGATATCACTGTATTTATAGTAAATATAATATAAGTTAATATAAATACACTTATTGGATTGTGTGAGGTGATTTATAAAACAACATGTATATAAATGATTGTAGATGTTTTTGTGTAAAGGATAAATAGATATGAAGAAAAAAAAAGTGTTAAATCATAGAATACAGAAGCTGTTGGATTATTAGTTTGTAAAACGTTGGTGGGAGTTTCTAAGTTTTACTTCTTCCCACTCCTTTTCAAGTGCAAGAAAGATGTTTAGTTGACCATTTTGTTTGATCTTTTGATGATTTGTATGTGCTCGAAATAAACTGAACTGAACTGAACCTTTGACCTACATTCACCAAAACTGAATGGGATCTATTCTGGACCCCTTCAAGGTTACTTTATTTATACATATGTTAGGTTTTTTTGGCAGACAGAGTAATTATATTTGGAATTACAACAAATCACACAATGAACCTGTTCGGCAAGTATTTAATAAAGTGTCAAGATGAAAAAAATAATCAATCTTGCACCTGTCCCGAAAATGTGTTGCAGTAGTTTTTACATTAAATTGCTGACAAACAAAAGCCTGAGCCAAAAACAATACCCCTCACCTTCACTTCAGGGGGCGGGGCAATTAGATTAAAATAGATGACTATTCACTTTTAGATTGTATTATCTGTGGACCTTTGATGTTTCATAATAACTGTGGACATTGTCTATGATTTTCATCCATATATATATATATATATATATATATATATATATATATATATATATATATATAATTTGTAAAATAAAAATCCCATTGCAAATTAAGTTCCTTATCTCAGCAGAAACAGAGGCCCATGTGAAGTGACATCCATTGAAGACAAAAACATGTAGTGATTTTAAAAATTGAATATATGTTGATCCACTAATCCTATCAAAACTTGTATATATCTGGTGTAAAATACAGTTTGTCATCTTTTCATTTGGACGTTCATCTTCTTCTACATTAATTCACCAACAAACCTGATGGAATTTGATCAAAGTCAGTGAATGGAGACACTTCGTTTATGTTCAGTTAATGATATATTTTATTGAAAAAGTCTGTTTTTCTTCAGTTGTCTCTGTTTCTAATGTAATAACCCTCAACTTTCATCTCATCTTGAGTGATCATATACAAGTAAATATAGGAAAATACACGATTTTCATTGAAAAAATGCTAAATAAAGAAGGTAATGTTACAACAAATGGTGATAAATCACCTAAGGAAGCTTATATATAGAGGAAAAAGTAATTTGGGAAGTGACATAAAAGTAACACTGGGTCTTTACAGTTAAATTTATTGTCACATTGAATATTTTTGTTACCTCAGTGGATTTATTGAGCCTATTTCAATGGTTGAGGATGATGGCAGCTACACCAGTGATGATAAATTAAAGTTTTCTAAGAGTTTAGATGGGAACACTGGAGGCTTATGCCAAATTATAGCAAGAATATTCACTGAAATAGAGACATTTGAATAGACAGATGGGTGACATGATAGATAAAATAAGGAATAATGTTACCTGCCTGTGACAGAACCAGACAATAATGATCGTAAATTCAACCAAAAAGCTATTTTAACAGTAAGACATAATGGACATTCTACAGTTTTCAAACAAAAAACTGCTTTGTTATCTAATAGAAATTCAGTCCATGAAACACAGGTATAGGGGGTTAATTTCCAAATGTCAGGAGATCCTCTGGTCATTGCAGACTTGCATGAATGGGGCTCAGGTCTAGTCAATAACGGGTTCACAGAGGGTCGACTCTCAGGTAACAGAAACATTTGTTTGTTTGACTCATTATGTACTAATGAAAATATATGAGCGTTAGAATTTATGACCGGAGTTAGATCTTCCTGAAGTTTAAAACAATCAGACAATTTAGTACAATACATTATTTTCAATGAAAAAAAAAGTCCTATATTCAGGTCAATACGATACATAATAATGACAGGAATGATTTATTAACAACCTTTTCTGTAAATGGAAAGGTTGGTGTATGTAAGTGCTACGTAGGCTGAAATATCTCTACATTAAAGAGGACATATGATGCAAAATGGACTTTTTAATATTTTTACAACACAAATATGTGTTGTCTGTGTGCGAGAAGACCCTTAAGTTATGAGCAAAAACCATCCACTTTCCCTTTCTCGTCTATTTCTTGTTTGAGGGGAATGAAAATGCTCTGTTTTGGATTTTCTAGGCCTCCAACATCACATGCATAGATTTACTTGAATACCCCACCCCACCAGCTCAGCTAACCCCACCTACTGGTCACAGACACCCCTGCTCAGACTCAAATCTGTCATTATTCTCTATCGTATCCCAGTTTGCATCACTTTGCATGCATCCAGCTCCACGGTTGGTCTGACCTGGGTAGATTAGACAGGCTGGTCCGTGGGTGGCACCACCTGGGTCCAGACGAACCAGGCAACGGGGCTGTTAACGGACCAGGACCTAAAGGCACCGTTGTTGTAAAACTCAGCACCTTTCTCTTCAGCTGATTTTTTTTTAAATGTTTTTTTTCTGTCTCTTTTTCTCTGCTTCAACTTTTTCAGGTTCTATTTCTATCGATCTCCTGCTCTATTGGTCGAATGCGGAAGGTAGGGGCGGAGTCAGCTGTAGCTCATTTGCATGAAAGCATGCGACACTAAAACCAAGTGTTTGTCCAGGTTGTAGAGGCTGCTGTGTATCTTCATCAATGTGATATTTTAACCAAATCATGTCACAGACAGTTCACTGAGACAAAAGTGAACTGTGTTAACTTGTGGAAAACAGGCATGATATTTGCCCTTGAAAGATATTTTGAGAAAATGGCATTTAAAGAGAAGGAGAATTTGTTATATTTCGATAGGAAACAATTGCTCGAAATTAGGGGAAAATGCTTTGGCTCTATTGTAGTAATAATAATACAGAATATTTCAAGCTGATTATAATGGATTATTTAATATCCTGGCAGGTACAAAAATCTCAAAATTGACCACTGCATGAAACATCCGTGTTTTTGTCTGCTGTGTTTTCCTTTAATGATGATCTTGTTTATATTTTTGGAATTCTACTCATGTGGGCTTTTCAGATGAGATAAAAAGCTCCACATTTGAGAGATTTTCTTCTGGTGTCACATTATTTCTGCTATAATTGTGATGAACGCTGGTTGAAGAGGCGCCGGCAGACTCTAGTATCATCGCTGTATTTATTAAAATTCCCTGAAGAAATATGCAAAATTGGAAAAGCAAACCCTCTCCTGCATATTTCCAGTTTTCTCCTTTGAGCCCAGCTGTTTCCCTGCGGCGTCAAAGCTACTGTGAACATTACTCTGAATACTTTTTTAACTTCCAAGCACCTAGTGTAATGTAAATATTGCTTCTGGGGGATGTGGCTTCCTAGAACTGACATCATGGAGATGTGTTATTATTAGCTATATCTGTGATGAGTTAAAATAACAGATCAATGATGATGTGCTATCTTCTCTTTCCACCTCACACTTGGCACTTTGCTACGTCTGCTCAGTTCAGTCACAGAGTTCATGTGGTGCATTTTTTATTTAATTTTTTTTTGGGGGGCCGTTTCACTCACAAACACACATCGCGTTTACTTCAAATGGAGTAAGCTGCTCTTATAAACTGCATACCAAAATCGTATTATTATCATTCCTGAAATAACAGAAAATGAAATGTCTTATAACTGCGGATATGACAGCTGAGATGTTTTGGCTAGGAGTACATAAAATATTACTGAGACGGACTAAAACATGCTTAAAAGTTGGAAAGTAGCACTATGTTTTGTATATATCAGTACTCTAAGTCTCTGTGGTATGGATGGAACATTGCATGAATCTAAACCATGCAGGTGAAATTAACATATAAAGACCCAGACGAGCATTTTCTGCACTATTTAACCTCTGTGATTATCAACATACATTATGGTATCATCTTCTATATTTAGCATTCTTTACTCTGAATCATGTATTTTCTTTACACCCTGTTTGGGAAACACTGCTCCAAAACAGTTGGGGGGGCAGCCAATAACCGAAGAGTTGGTGGTTCAAATCCCACTAGCCCAAGGATACAACGGTCCTAGTCGGACCGTTGTATCCTTGGGCAAAGACACTTCGCCCTCCTTGTCTCCAGTGTCACCCACACTGGTGTATGAATGTTCAGTGGTGGTCGAAGGGCCCGTAATTTAAAATTTTTGTCTCATGATTTTAACTTTTTATCTCAAAATTCATAATTTTGACTTTTTATCTCATAATTTTGACTTTTTATCTCATAATTTTGACTTTTTATCTCATAATTTTGACTTTTTATCTCATAATTTTAACTTTTTATCTCATAATTTTGGCTTTTTATCTCATAATTTTAACTTTTTATCTCAAAATTTTGGCTTTTTATCTCATAATTTTTACTTTTTATCTCATAATTTTGACTTTTTATCTCATAATTTTGACTTTTTAATCTCATAATTGAAACTTTTGATCTCATAATTTGGACTTTTTATCTCATAATTTTGGCTTTTTTTCTCATAATTTTAACTTTTTATCTCATAATTTTTTACTTTTTATCTCATAATTTGGACTTTTTATCTCATAATTTGGACTTTTTATCTCATAATTTTAACTTCTTATCTCATAATTTTAACTTCTTATCTCATAATTTTAACTTCTTATCTCATAATTTTGACTTTTTATCTCATAATTTTGACTTTTTATCTCATAATTTAAACTTTTTATCTCATAATTTTGGCTTTTTATGGTCACACATGAAAACAAATTGAACCAAATTGAATTGCATAGGGTTCAAGTTATTTTTCAGTGTATGGACTATAGGGTGACTACTTGGTGACTATAGGGATGTAGGTGTTCCCATTGGTCATTAATAGACTTCCAGAGGTCTGACTTGACTGTGGCATCAGTGGTTGCATCTTTTCCAATTAGGTCCCGTTCAGTCGGTGTCCCACGGCAGGACAAAGGTAAACACACAGTAGCCTCCTAGCTTGCAGCCTGACAAACAAAACCAATATTAATTGTCAACACGGATTTTCTGAGACGGGAAACTAAAGGAAGCCGGAGAATGCGTGGAAATGCATGAATGGAAAGTGGCAGAGTGGATTCCAGGGAGGTCTGCGGCTGTTTTGCTGCTGATGGGTATGGTGCGTTAAAGCTTGTCACACAAAGCCCAGCAGAAGTACACTCTCTGTAAACTTTCCGGGAGCTTTTTAAACACAGAGAGTGCCAGCCTACCCAACCAGAGACGGAGCAGGAGGCACAGCCAAAATGTCACACTCGTACACACACACACACGCTGCGAAGTCCACGGCCGCGGCGTGTGAGATTACACGGTCCCTTTGTATTTATATTACCTTATGTATTTAGATTACATGGGCTTCTTTGTATTGAGCAAGTTAAACACACAGGCCATTATTCACGTTGCCAGTGGGGGAGCCTGTTCAGCAGCAGGAGGGTGTTGGGCCGAGGGGCGCTGATGTCAGAGGTTATAGCAGGACAGGTAACATACGACCAGGCTTATCTGCAGAGCGCTTACATCATTACAACGCACGTAGGTAACGGTTCTCACATGTCAGATAAATCAAGAAATACACCTGGGGAGGGCTGAACAATATAGGTTTGGATCAAAAATCACAATTATGGGGTGGTCAAAGCTACAGTGTTTGGTAGTGCTAGTCAACTATTTTACTAGTGATCGACTGATATGGATTATTATTTATTTATTTATTTTACATCAGCCTTAGCCAATGACCCATACAGGTCACCAATATTTCTAAGCTGTTACTGATTATTTTTTCCCGCTCAAATGAAAACAAATGTCAGAAATATAATATTAATAATAATAATAATAAATATGACCAAATGTTCACCTCCTCTTTTTTCCCTTTTTCCTTTTTTCCCCTCTCCTTTCTTTTTTACTGTTCTTTTTCTTTTTTTCCTCCTTTTTGGTTTTATATTTTCCCTTTTATTTTTTACATCCCCTATTTTCTCTCCTGTTTGTTTCCCACCTCCTTTTTCCTTTTTTCTCACTTTTAGTCTTCTTTTTTTCCACTTTTTCTCATTTTTAATCTTCTTTTTTCCATTTTTTTCTCTTCTTTTTTTCCTCTTTTTAATTCACTTGTCAGTAAATCATGGCAGGGGAAACATTCATTTTCTGATCTCAGGTCCCATGAGCCTCCCTATAGGTGTTGTTTATTACATGTGTTTACTTCTTATCAAATGTTGCTTGGATGTTTAAGGTCTAGAGGAGGGATATGATGATTTCCAAGAACATAGAAAATGTTGAAATTTAGAATTTCAATGAGTGCCCTATAAAAGATTAACAGACCTTTTCAACCCAGGTCCTGTCTCTGAAATGCATGTAGTAAATAGATAAACGCATACACCTTTTTTTTTTATCTGCATATACTGAATGTTGGCTTCGAGTTCATGTGTAGTTGATAAAATAAACTATGGTTTCATTTAGCTGCCCCAGTAGCCCATTCCCCTGAAACGGTATGCTCAGCCCGAGGCATGAAAATAATTGAAATGATGCCAATTATAGTGTACGTGTGTGTTTTCCACCTTAATAAGACCAAATATGTACTCTAAAATTAGGAAGACAAGTCCACAAATTGAAGTAAATGCTGCAAAATAAGCCACATGTTGGCAAAAACATCAGTGTATACAGTAGATGCATGCATGCTTTATGGACATTTGTATTATTATACTTGCTGTGTTGTTTTCATGCTGAAATAAAAAGGCAATAATTTGAGGATCTGAGCACAGGCTGCATATTTCTCTCTGCTTATAAAAACTGCAGGTTTATTTCTGCATCTACTCTTGCTATGATTGGCCTACAGTGAGTTTTCGAGTGTCGACCTCAGAAAATCATTCTTCATCACGTCCAGTTTTTGTAATTTGAGAATGGATGGTTTATGTTGATGCCTAGAATGAAGTCAGTTTTAATGTTAAGCTTCCACACTATTCCTAATAAGTCTGACCAGTCATATTAGTTCATTCAGTCTTGTGTTGTCGGTGCAATTTCTTAATTTTCAGTGATGTTACAGTATAGGTTTTACCTGTTCAACTATTCCAGGTTCCATTTGTCAGTGGCTTTAGATAACAGTTGTTATTTATTGGTATTTGTCTTTCTCTATGACAAATCTAACATCTGGAATCGTGGAGATTCAATCCAAAGTCCTCATTTATTTTTTTATCCTTAAAAAAAAAAAAAAAAACCATATATTTTATTTCACTTTTTTTACTTCTTGTTCTGGTTGTTGTTAATATTGTGGTTATAACTATGGTTGTTATTGTTTGTATTTTTTATATTTTCTTGTGAGGGTTTCTGGCACCTTTTTCTTCTTTTGTAGGGCACTTTTTTTTTTATAGCCTGAAGACAGGTTCCAGGGTGTGGGGTTGGTGGGGGCGGGGGGTCTTATTTCCACTGACACACACACAAACAACTATGGAGGGCTTCAGCATAAGAGTGTTAAGCAGCAGTTTGGTATTTTCAATAAGTTAGTGTGACTTTCATCCATCATTTTTCTCAAGTTTCACATTCTTCACTACATGCCAAACTTCACTTTTGCCAGAGTTTTATAAAAACGCATTTTCAGAGGAAAAAACTTTGTGTATAAATGAAAGGCACACACAAATGCCAATTTAAAAAAAAATACCCAGGTTTGTGTAAACAGGCTCTAAATATTAGAAATATATGATTTACAATGAAGAAAAGCAACACACAGAGGATAATATTGTAATTACTGGTGATAAATCGCTTAGGAAAAGTTAAATCTATAGTAAAAATTCATTTGGCAACTGACACAAAAATAGCGCTGGACTTTTAGGGGTTAAATAGTTTACGTTGTCTCTTCCACCAGAGCTTTTATCACAGTTTAAGTTTGGCGATTGAACCTGATGGCATTTCATATCTACATGGAAATCACTGGATTTACAACTAAATTATGTGTAATATGTGATGATCTAAAAAAAAAATGCTGAACATTTTCCACTTTCTTTGATTTTCTGAGACTTAGAATAACACATTAAAAAAATGAAGGAACACAGACTAATTGACAGAGAAGACCGTGACCTTTTCTGAACTGGCTTACACTGATCCAAATCACAGGAACACTGAGCACCAATCTGCATATTTTACAGGAATGAAAACGTGTAAAAAAAAAAAAGAACTCTTCCTGACCAAACTGTGCAGTCTTCAAGGTGAAGCTCTTTCACCCGGGAACTGGAACATTTCACAGTAAAACACTCAGTATGGTGGTCTCCATCCTGGAGCTTCACTTGGACCAGAATATAATTTCTCCAATTTCTGTTTTGTTAAAATATCTTCATGTTGACAGATGAGTCCCACAGTGAATTGGGTTAAATAAAAAAATAGAAGAAAAGGTCGATTCATTGTAGTCATTTTTTAAAAAAATTATTATTCAATTTCCAATAGTTAATAGTATTTCAACGACATGTGCAGTGACCTGTCAATCAACTTTGCTGTTACTGGCACCTAAAGTGTCCAATCAGGATTTAGATTTGACCAGTGCTAATTAGCAATATTTCCGTTGGCACGACACACCCTTCTCTGCCTCTGATTGGTTTATCAGTCCTCATGCCTCCAGTAAAGTTAGCCAATCTAATTACTGAAGGCAGCAATTACTGGCCAATCAGAGGTGGACTAGGGCGGGTCATGGAATCACAATTCTATGTGGAAATTGACAATTTTGTTTGTAGATTTAAAAATGGGCATATACAATGCTGACTGAAAAATAAGTAGGTATACACTGTCTACCACCATACTGTATACCCTGGACTATACCACTGGTTAAAGTTACACGTATGTGTATAAAATGTTTAATTTAATAAAGTCGGCCGCTCTTGCCTTCATTTCATTTAAACGCAGAATTATATCAAATTATCAAATAAGACTCAAGAATGGGGAGATAAGAAGTAGAGGCAGAAACATTTGTGCACAAGGCTTTACAAAAATGTGAACATTGTTTGATTTCGACTTAATTTTGACTTGATTTCAATGTAATTTCCACTAGATTTTGACTTGTTTTTGAAGCCAGCCTCATGTGCCCATTCACTGAACAGCGTATTTTAGTATTCTGATGTCTGCTTTGCTTTACAACCCAGCAGGTAACTGTATAAATTGCTATAATTTTGAGCCTTCGTCAGCCTCTCACTGTTGCGTGTCTAGGTGTTGTAACATCTTATGACCTCAGGCTGGTAGGGACATCCAGAGAAAACTGCCTAAAGGTCTTAAAGTTGAGGTAATCATTCCTCATCCACCACGTACCATTGCCTTTGAAGTATTTGAACACTGGACAGCACTGACTGATGAGAGATTCATACGCTCTGGACACTTCTGCTGAACTGTAAAATATAAGCGGATCCTCTTCTGTGAAATATCTTAATCTTTTTTTTGGCTTGTGTGGCCGAACAAGACACGACACAAGCCCCCACTACTGCACACCATTCCTGTTAATTCGTGTTGAACGGGTGCATTAAGTGGGTCTGGGACATCTTCCACTGTTTTCACTGTGAAAAAGTGTTGATGAAACGTCCATGGCTCAATTCCCTGTGTGATTGATGTGGATAAAGGACGTCAAACTAAACAGTTTAAAGGAGGGGAACACAAGAAGCCCAGCTGCATTGACGAGAGTAGAAACATGTCAGACCGACTGCAGCTTCTCACTTACCCTCACAAACCAATCACAAAATTCACACAGTTACTGCAATCTTTTGACAGAAGTTTGGATCATAGGATGGAATTACACTACGCAAGATAGTTTTGGTCAAAATAAACACAAATTATCAGTCTGGATCATCATCATTGAAATGTAGAACTGCTGCGGTTGCACAAGCCTTGTGTCTAATGTGGAAAATTGTCTTTTAACAAAGAGATCCATTTGACATTTAGTTTTAGCCAATATATCACCAAAAACGTCTTCATTTAATTCAGTTTACTTAGAAATACAGTCATTATTCAGAAGCATTTGGAGGAATCTTTGTACAGTATGTGGTGTTTTTAATGCTGATGATATTTTAAGGATATATCAGCGTCACTGTGACTGAATAATGTGTGTTTTCAGCATCTATTCACACAGATAAAGTACTCAGACAAACTACTGTACAAAATAATCATTGCCATACTTTCATGAATGCAATCATTTTGCAAAATGCAAATACGTGTATATTAAAATATGTGTTTGTCTCGTGTTTGATTGACAGCTCACTCATATACTTCAATTTTGGAAGCTTCTGTTCATTGAATAAAGCATTTTTCTTCTGCGGCAGCTCAATTTTGGTTGTGCTTTGCCTAGGTTTGTTTTAAGGCCCTGTCCAACTGAAGACAATTTTGATTGTATCCGCAAAAGTTTTGTATCAGATTTTTTTCACATGAAAAAGCTATTTTCAATCACTGAAATCAGGTGCCAGACTGCATATATTTGCAAACACTGGTTTTGCATCATTGTCTGTACCACCAAACCACAACTTTTTTAAGGTGATGATATCATAATCCCACTCTCTAACCCAGAGGTCACTAATCCTGGTCCTCACAGGGCCGCTATCCTGCTTGTTTTAAATGTATCCCTCTTCTAATTGACCTGGTTCAAATGATAAGCCTGTCATCAAACTCTACAGAAGATTGATGACGACCATCAGTTTTGCTGGAAGAGGGAAAAATCTAAAACATGCAAGATTAGGAGCCCTCGAGGACCAGGATTAGTGACCCCTGCTGTAACCTTCCATCCCAGAAGCAAGACGCTACTTCACAACAACAGTCATGCTAATGCTACAACCGCTATTGAGCTTATTGTGAAATATTGAATACCAGGTCTTATGCTTCTCTTTCATCATGATAAGCAACAAACAACCATAGCTAACAATATTCACTACATGCTCTTTGATCTAGAGTGGTAACCTGGCAGAAATACTGGATCAGACCCAGTAGACCCCAGCAAATTTTATATTCATGCCCCATATCTTTTTCTTTTTTTTTAACAAGAGCATTACAGCGCCACATACAGGACTGGCTTTTGCACCGTATTGTCCAGACTATAAGCCACACCCACCCTGTCTCCAGATTGTCACTATCTTTGCAGTGATGCTAAGCTTATGTGCAGCACCTCTATTTCCTTCTTCAACAGCTGGATCAATCATTAGCACTTGAAATATCAATTAGCCTCATTGCTGTTTGAGCTGCGGATTCACAGCATCAGGAAAAAGTAGTGCCTTATAGTCTGGAGAATATTGTACTCCATCCTTTACAGTCGTTTTCTGTGATTTTTTTTGTTTGGATGCAGATATTCCTTGAAATGACTGTATCTGGAGCAGTTTTATTTAAGCTCAGATAGGAAATAATATGATTTAGTGTGGATAAAGCCTTAAGTTTTTCAATGAAATATTACCATTTTACCATGTAAGTAAGCTAACATTTAACATTAGCTGACATATGAACCCTTGTGTCCCACAGCGCCACCATTTTCTTCTATAACAGTCACTTCTGGCTCCAAGTGACTGAGTTAGCCACAACTAAAAACACAAACTGGAGGCTTCAGCACAACAGTCAAAAAACAATGAGAATGAGTAGCACTGCAGGTTTTGGTAACTTGAAATTAAAAAAAAAAAAGAGTATTTTCAGAAACCAATGAAATGTACAAAATGTGGTTATTTCATGTTTGATTGTATTTTAAGTATAAATAAAAACAGTAAATTGACACTTTGCAGAAGCATTTGAACTGCAACCAAAGCGCAAATCCTATATTTTCAAATCTGAATTAATCTTATCACTCTGATAACAATTATTATACAATTATTTGTTCAATAGAGCAATTCAAAACATCAACCTTTTCTCCCATTTTTAATCATTTCAATGGTTTATTAGTTTCCTTTTCATTGTGTCTGGACTTTCCTGATTTCCTGATGCACGTACGTAGAATAATCCAAGAGCCTCCGGAGACTGATTCAGATCATTTCAACAAACACAAAAGGAAATCAGTTAAACAAATCAAAGAAGAAATAAGCCCACCTGGAATATTTATAATATACATTGGAAACAATGGCTCTATTGCTGCCTCAGTCCTGACACTTTCCGTCCTCCTTAATCTGATTAATTCAGATCTGAAATAGTGAAGAAAAGCTGTGAAAACAAATGACACCAGTGTTCGCAATATTCATTCATGACACCTTTCTTTCACAATATGCAGCAAAACGTTATTGTAGCCTCCCTTGTTTATTTGATATATCTGACCTTTGACCTTTCACCAACACTCTATGTCCCATAAGTTACAGCAGCTCTGTGTATGCGTCAGCTGTCACCCGCTGCTTTTAGGGGCCTTCCAGACTAAACCATATTGGTCATAAAAAAGGACAAAAGTAACAAAAAATTCTAGACTTGTTTAACAAACGAATAGGCTTAATAATCCTTGTTTTGTAATAAATCTAAGACTGAGCTGAAGTTGAAGAGGTGCAGTCAAAGAAAATGCAATTTCATCCTTGTGTTATTGTTTTGCCATTTTCTGAGCAGATACTTTATTTTTATCCGCAGTCATTGGTGTATTTTTGCAGATATTTCTACTAATTCTTAAGAGTTGAATGAATAAATGAATGAATGTTTATTTTGGACATATGAAAAGCACGATACACCACCAACAAAAGCACATGCCCGAAGCAAATTGATGACAAAGGGGTTTTAGATTTATACTATTATGAGAAGAAATATTTCATAAAATTGTGTATTATTTACACATGTGGAAACAGAGTGGGAAGAATTTAAACACTACAGTATAAAATCCCACCCCTTTATTACAATAACACAAACTATTTCAATCTGTATTAATAAATGTGCTTATGTCAATCAATATAATAGTTAGCAAATATATAATTCTACTACATATGTGCTAGACATAAACCCATTTGTGTGCTTCTATGAAAATAGTCTCGCTCTGGGGTAAAAATTCAAAATAAATGTAGACTAATGTTCAATTCAAATCAATTGTATTTATAAAGCCCCAAATCACAACAGTGTCGTCCCACAGGACTTTACAAAAACACAATCAACCACAGAAATAGATAAAGTTGTGAAGGAAGTCTGGAACCACTTTGGGTCCATTTTAAAAATAAAAATTTCTGCTGTTGGCCTGAATGCCTCGTGTCCACCGTCGCACAAATAACAAAAAAACGTGTCAAAAAGTACGAGTCATCATCGAACTTGAGCAAGGTCCTAATGAGAGGCATGTGTGGTGTGAATTTGGTGATCCTCCATCAAGAGGATCAAATCAAATCAAAACTTATTGAGAGTACAGTGTTCCCAGACGGGTGGACGAATGAAGAGCATGTCCATGTCCCCGACAATAGACAAATATTTATTGAGCTAAAAGAGAAAAAAAAAAAATTCAGATAAAACAAATTTCATACATTTATAGAAGAATCTGCATGAAAGATGGTAAAAAGGTTGTGAAAATTACATTTTTTTAATTTTTTTTTTAAGGATATATTTTTATTCTCTCACAGGTACATTTTGGGAACCAACCAATTATGCAAGACAGAGTGTTTGACAAAAAATCTGGTAAATCATTTGGGATTTTCATGTGTCTAACTGGGCAGGTTTCATGTGTAATGTGAGTGGACATGACGACATAAAACCTGGAATGATTCTTCCAACACTTCCGTATGTCTGGATTGGAAAAACCACTAGCATCGTCAAATTTAACACATTATTTTTTATGTATAATGAGACCATTTCAAGCCATGTTCGACACCTTGGTAATTTTTCCTGTCCGAATATATTTAAATTTTTCAAAAGTTAATCAATTTTTGTAATGCCTCAGAGCATGAATATATATATATTCTGATCTGAGGTCACTGTTGGGTACGTCCTGAGGGGGGAAGAATGTTGACATTTCTACTTTATTATTGGACCTAAAAAAAGCTGGAAAAGTACCAAGTACCGAAATTAAACCATGTTCATAGTAGCACCAATATAAATACAACATACAAAGTTCCTTTTATTTATAATATATATGATCTCAGCTATGTTTTTCTTTTAATATATGTAACCCACAACTATATTGCTTATATAAATACAAGTGTACAAATATACAGTTGCTACCTACTTGAACTTTCAAGTTTGCACACCACTATAACACTGTCATGGTTTATAAATCCTGTAAATGGGGGATGAGAAAAGGCCACTAGGCTTTTTTGGATAGTTCTTCAAAAGCCCAGCTCTGTGTTTACAGGTTGGGAAAGGGCTGGGCTCAGGGATGTGGAGCCTGCAGTCTTTTACAACGTTGTCTTGTCTGTCACTTGACAGTTGACTGCCGTACCGCTATCCCCCCGCTTAGCAAACAGTCCTGTTATTTTTCCATTCGAAAAATCCCAGGGGTCACCACTGTGTCTGACTGTGTTCGCTGAAGCCAGATGGGGGTTTTCCTATAAACAAGTGTACAGGCAGTATTTATACAGACTGTGGCACCTGACGCCATAACACTTATGACACTCTGTTTAGTGGCCAAAGTTGCCATAAGTCACTTTGGAGAATTAAGTAAATATTTTCATTATGACCATGCCATTGTTTATTATAGAATGGCAAAAGTTCTAAATCTTGCCAAATCCTCTGTTAAAAAATCATTTAATAACAACTTGTCTGAAGTGAAGCGCCATGTACATAGAGCTGATTCCTTTTTCATTATTCGTAAGCCTATTTACTTTCAAACAAATCCAGAAACACCACCTGTTTGAGCGGCGGCGGAGCGAGGAAAGGCTCAGGTTTGAGCAGAACTTTACACAAACTGAAAACGTTGGCCACTTCCACCCATTTTCACCTTATTCGCAGCAGGATAAAAGCATACCTCTGCCCTGTTGAGATGCACATTGTCTTCATAGTGTCACCCGTTGCAGAATCAGCTTCACATTCCTCTCTGCTAAGCATTATCATACCGCTGGATTAAAACGGCGTGAGACACGAGGATGCACCGTATGTTTTTTGGATACTGAAATTAGTGGAGATTACCATTTGGCCTGATAATGGTGTGAGGAAGAGTTCAGTCTTTGATAAAAAGCCTTTGATAAAAGCATTCCATGTGAATCCAGAGTAAAGTGTGTTGGGAGTCATAAACAAGTGGACTCGTATTATTACAGCACTTAAGCCTGGATGGAAACAGCCAATTATTTTGCTCCCAACAAAATGTGCAAAACAAATGTTATTGAGGAGGAATTACCATAATGAGCTCAGCAGAAGGAACCCCCATATTGATTGCAACATAAATTTACAATCATCAGTGGAACTCCTGGACCAACCCCAGCATAAATATCACAGCCATGAAAGCCTCCCGTAAATTTGGCTTTGCTTCAACTCGGCTGGTGGTCGACTGCAAACCCCAGAGAGTGTGAGACGAGAAGGAAAGAGACAAAAGCAAAGAAAACATGACACATGTCACCGCTCGAATTAATAAATTATCAGCGAAACACAAACAGGGCTGATGAAGAGGATACGTCTGTGGATCGTTGGCACAAAGTCTTAAAATCTAGAAATAGAAAGTCCTTTGTAATTCACCATGAAATACTGCAATCCGTATGAAGCTCCAAGTAAAACAAAGCAATGGCTCAATTACAGTTCAGTTACTCATGAATGCCTCAAGAAATTCTGTAATGACATTGTTAGTGTTTAAGTATACTATAATAGGAAGTAAACTACTAGTAACTAACAGCCCACCTCTGGGGTACGTGTCATTGAAAGCAGCTCCTGGATATTTTCCCTAACCACGTCATTGTTAAATGAAGATGAGATAAGTTTCTAAACACTTTATGACCCTAGAAACACTTTATATCTTTCATATTCTATAAATAAGCAGCAATTAAAGTCAAACTGCTGGAGCAAATTACAACCTATAGCCCATAAACGCTGATAAATGATGCTGTGTTCTTTTGGAGCGGTTATATGGAAGCGTTTGGACTTGTTTAAGCCGACTGTTCCTACATGACTTTGATTATGGAAGGACTGATATACTGAGGCTGAAGCCAACATTTGAACCTGGTCAGCATCCAGTCAATAAGCAGAAGTACAAACCCAATCTGTTAATATAGAACGATATGATGAATTGCATACAATTTACTTACAAATATTGCTAGGTTTGTGTTATTTTTGTGTAATTTGCTCCCTTTGGTTGTCAGGGAGGGCTGGTTTTTCCGCATGTTTTTGCACTTTGTTTCCATGTCAGTACAGTTAATGTGAAAGGTCTTTTATTGCTTATGACTCCATGTATAATGCCATCCATCCATCCATCCATCCATCCATCCATCCATCCATCCATCCTTCCTTCCTTCCTTCCTTCTCTCCATCCATCCTTCTTTCCTTCCTTCTCTCCATCCATCCATCCATCCTTCCTTCTCTCCATCCAGCCATCCATCCATCAACAGTCTAAGCAGGGATGCCCAGACTTCCCTCTCTCCAAACACCTCCTCCAGCTTTTCTGGTGGGACCTTGAGGTGTTCCCAAACCAGCCAAAGGACATAGTCTCTCCGGCATGTCCTCGATCTTTCCTGAGGCCTCCTTCCTGTGGACCATGTCCAGAACACCTCCCCAGGAAGGCGTCTAGGATGCATCCAAAACAGATGCCCATGCCACCTTCGCTCGCCCCTCTCACTGTGGAGGAGCAGTGGCTGTCCTCTGAACTCCTCACTTTATACCTAAAGTTGAGCCCAGCCACTCTACAGAGTAAACTCATTTCAGCTGCTGGTATCCAGGATCTTGTCCTTTCGGTCATGACCCAAAGATCATGACCACCCTTCTGTCCATCTGCCCCAGGGCAGTTATGGCTACGTATGTAGTTTACCACCACCAGAGGGGGAGTGTGTGAATAAATGAATAATGATTCCACTGTATGCGCTTTGAGTATGTGTTCATAGAAAAACAATAGATAAATCTAACCCATTATTATTATTAATAATACACCTGTAATTTACAAATTTTATGAATTGTCAGAAAAGTGAACCATTTTCACATACAGACTAATGTACTTACAACCGCAAAATTATTTATTTATATTTAGTTACCCACTCAGATTCATTGAAAGGACTTGGTGTTATATATATATATATATATATATATATATATATATATATATAATGGTATTAAAGCCATTATACCCAAACATACACTAATCTACGTTAAAAACAATACCATGCGCTAAAAATACAATACAATGTTCTAAAAATAAACCAAAATACAATTACCTGCACTAAAAACAAAATGCACTAAAAAACACAATCAGATGCACTAACAATAAACCAACTTGCAAAAAACCCTAAATACTAAAACTAAACTAAAAAACAATAAAAATGTACTTAAAATAAACCAAGACACACATAAAAATACACTATAATTGCACTAAAAAACAATAAAATGCACTAAGAATACAATAAAATGCATTATAAATAAACCAAGCACCAACTACCAACTAACCTGCACAAAAAAAACATTAAAGTGCGCTAAAAGATTAAAAATTCATTGAAAGGACTTTTTGTTGTATCCCTGGTATTAACAGCATTTGTAAGACTATTATACTATTCAATATTAGAAGAGTCTCGAGTAAGTAGCAGCAATTATTGATTAGTATCGCTGATTGAAATGCCACACGGCTCAAGGCATATCATATAAAAACAGGGTATTTTTCCTTGAATGAGACAGTCATGCATATTTCTATGTCACACCACTACATCACTTCCAAAATCTACAGCACAGCATCTTTAAGTGTGACATCACACAAGCGAGTCCTGCGACCAATAACTTAAACACTGCCAGGTCATAAAGATTAACATCCCAGAATGTACAAGACATAAGAGAGGGTCATAAACACACTGAGGCAAGTGACTGTCTACTTCTGCAGTCACTCCTTAATCTGTGAGTCATTAGAGAGCAGCCCAGATAATACACAAGCATCTGGCCCTGCTGAAGAAATCGATAAGAAGACAACCGTTGAGTGGACGCTGCTATCGGCTCATCTCGGTGGCGGTCCAAGTGCCACGTGTCTTACATCTTATTGTGTTGACACAGAGATACAGCTCAGCATTCATGGCGCGCTGCCTCAGATAGGATCAGACTATAACCTGGTTCTTTTGAAGACAGCCTCACTTAACTTCTCACTAATCCGTGTGTTTCCCCTCTGGCTTTCAGGTAAAGTTCAATCTCCTTTGTGCCGTAAAAACTGCAGATTCACAGATAAACTATTAAGCTAATATAATATGAAACACCGAGTCCAACACGGACACCATTGTTGTCCCCTCATCTCTGAGGCGGTGCTGTCCATCTCTTCCCAGTGGGTTTAAATCGTCAAAGTGGGTCCTATCTGTCTTTGGGTGGGCTTTGAAGACCGGCCCATCAGTTAAGGGTTCATTAAAGAAGTTCCTCCTGATGCTCCACAGGGGAGTCTCGGTCTCTTGTAGCCTTTTAACAGACCATGATTTACTGTAGCTTGTTTCTAAGGTAAATGAGTGAGTTTGTTATTGTTTTCCTCGACTTGTGTTTATGTACAGTATGTCGCGCAATCCCATTTTGTTCCTGTGACCACACCACATGTAATCTGTGTGTCAAGATATGGTCTGAGGAGATGCAGTGTCTTCAGTATCAGTTCCTAGAAGAGGCCATGCAGATCCCAGGACTCTGCCAAAGCATCTTTCTTTGAGTTTGTACCACAGAACATGCATCATTAAAACATTAACCCTTTAACCCCTGAGACATTATTCCAGGTAAAAGTTCTGCTATGAATTTGTGTCTGTTTCAGTGTCATGAAAGCTGCTGTGAGTATGTGCTTGTGTTCTTTTTTTTGAGTGGATTTGCTTTTACTCTGTGTCTTAGGGTCAAAACAGGGTGAACTAATAGAAAAACATAGAGAGGAATTGAGGTTTGACAAGTTTTTACTAAATAAGGCATTCAGAATGTACACAAATAAGAGATTTTAACTTGAACTGTGAACTGGAACACACCGAACAACAAGTTTTTGAATTTCGGCCCAGAAGTTTTGGTTTTGGGGCTCTTTTTTTCTAAATCAGTCCACCTGCTTTTTGGTAGCTGGTTGAACTCCAAAAAGCAGTTACACTGTCAAAACTTTGTAAAAATACAACTTAAAAAATAAATGAATAAAAGGGTTGGGTGCAGGGATATAACACCACAACACTTGAAACAATAGTAAAAACACAAGGAAAAGAGTATCGCCAAAAAACCTACATTTTGACTATGAATGAGAAAATTTTGGGATTTTTGTACAGTAGTCTGTCAGCCCATTGTGAGATTTTTCTTATTGAATGTATGGTTGAATTTATACAAGGGCGTCACAGCCATTTATGTCGGGGTGTTCTAGGTAGTGGAACATGAGTCTATCATTGGAAAATTAACGAACAATTATCCATTAATGATTACATTTTTTATATTAAAAAAGTAATATATGGCCGAAGAAAAAAAAGTTTTCCTCAATTAAAGATTTATTCAATTCATCAGTAAAAATTATGTGATAAAAAGTCAAAATTATGAGATAAAAAGTAAAAATTATGTGATAAAAAGTAAAAATTATGTGATTAAAAAGTCAAAATTATGAGATAAAAAGGACTGCACTGATTTTACAGACACTGTACCTCTTTTTTTCCTACAAAAATGTTTTGTCCATGTCAGGGGAGACAACTAAAAATATGTTCCTCAGGGGGAACCGCGAACAAGAGCTGTTTACATTTCACCTGGCGAACTGAGGTGCGCTTCACTTAAATATGCTGTTGTGCCACCCGGGCGGGTAAACAGTTTAAACCATAGATATTGTAACACCCCTGAAATGTTATTGCTGTTTGTTTGGTGTGATTGTGGCTGACAGTGACCGTTTATCCTGAAATAAAATGTAGGTGAGACCAACTCTCCGTCCATTTCATGGATCCAGTAACGATACAATATATAAACTCAGGAAAAAGTGGGGGGTATGAAATCATCTGGTTGTAGAAGTGGGGGTGTCGCTCCACCCCCATCCCCCACGGGTGTGACGCCCATGTATTTGTATGCATGTTTCAAATAAATCATACATTCAGAATCCTCACCAGAGACATGTCAAGGGTTAAAGAGTTCCAGTTCATATCCTGTGAGGGCTTACAGATCACAACGGCATGAAACCCAAAGCACACGATAACCAAAGAAAGCCGGAAACCTGGACAAAACACCCACAGGTTTATTGAAGAACTTTTTGGTTTTGGCCAGACATTATGAATACTAGCAGAGCAGCGTGTGGAGAACGATGAGCTTCCTTTGGCCCACATATGGCTGCCACATTTGCCTATTTTAACAGTGGAGAACCATCTTGAATCAGTCACATTTGGTTTAGTTTTGGGTCAGGGGTTCGGCTCAGTTTGGCAGGTTCAGCTCTATTATTCATCATGAGACTAGTTTGCCAAATCAGTCCGTATTCCACATCAAAGACGGGAAGCAAATCAGTTTTGGTGGCTTTATGTCTCGATGCGTAATCAGTGGGTGTTTTTTTGATTTTATGTACATATGTGACAAAACATGTTCTGGGCCCAAAGGTAACAGTCTTCTGCCATGACCTACCATCCTGGCTTTGAACATTACCAAGTATATTAGACTGTAATTCTCTCCTTAAATGTTATAAGCTGCCGACAACTGACTTCCATTAAACTTCCCTCTAGAAATAGTAAGCCAATGTGATTTTTTTTTTTGAGAAATCATTGTGGTCTCAGTTGCTTTATTTGGACGCTGTGCTGGTTTTCCCCAAGATGATTCTCCAGTTGGTCAGAATTAAAGCTTGGACGTCTGGTGTGTCACTGACAGGATTCTCACATAAATATTTCATGATGTTGAACAAGACTTAACTGTTCAGTATGTGAAGTTAACTTTGATCAAACCCAAATGCATTTGTTAAAACATCAGCTTTGTTAATGAATTGTATCAGTATTTGTCATCGTTGGATGACTCATGTTTGTTGCTCTTTGTCCCTACAGGCAATGTAATATCATAAATTGTGAAAATATACACGCCACACACGCCACTTTTAATTGGTGTGTTATCTGTATGCATTATAAGCTTTCCGTGCGTATCGTCACGCTGCGGCAAATGCCACATGATTAGCATTTATGGTTAGGTTTACAGTTAAGGTTAGTGGATATGGATATGTTTTTTGGGTTTCACAAAGACAGGGCAGCACAGTCAACAACCTGGAGGGGGCGGGGCATGAAGTGGCTCAGTTGCATTTAAAGGGCCAGCGCTCAAAATGGCGTCTGGTGTCATCAGAGACACTTTACTTGTATAGTAGTTTTTATTTCTTTTTAATCTAATCTTATATTTTTTTCAGACCTGCTTCCTATTTTCCCACCCTCCAGAAGGGATGTTTGTTGCATTTATTTGTTTGTTTGTTTTCCTGTTTTCCTGTTTTCCTGTAAGCAGCTTTACACAAAACTACTGGACCAATTTCTATGAACTTTTCAGGAAAGGTGTGAGATTTTCCAGAATAGAATCTATTAAATTTTGGTGAATGTAGGTCAAAGGTCACTGGCACTGAAAATGTTTTTTTCACAATGATAAGAGATAGGCCAAATTAGGCAAGGGGGGGCGGGGTTTGTTGTACCAGGTAGCACTTGTTCTTGGATTTTAATTGATGATTTTAATCCACTCTTGTGTTTTGTTCTTTTAATTTTGCTTTTGGTTTGTTCTTCTGCACCGCTCTTTGATCTCGTCTTGTCATCTGAACCCACTTTATCCTCACTAGGGTCATGGGGGTCACTGGAGGCCTAACCCAGCTACAATGGGTGCAGGCGGGGTACACCCTGTATGAGTCTCCAGTTCATCTGAGGACTGAACATATATAGACAAACAATCACTCTCACATTCACACCTGTGGACTATTTAGATTAACCAGTTAACCTATCAGTGCATGTGTTTGGATGGTGGGAGGAAACTGGAGTACCTGGAGAAAACCCACGCAGACACAGGGAGAATATCCACACTCCACACAGAAAGGTTTGGTGTGGGATTTGAACCAGCGTCCTTGGTGCTAACCACTGAACCACCGTGCTGCCCCCTTTCTGGTGTCATTCTCAAAAATAGTTTCGAAGATTAACCTGAAGATTTCCAACCCAAAAAGTGGCACTAGGCACAACAAACTCCGCCCCCTCCCAAGCATTTTACCTGATTTGACCTATCTGTTATTGTGAAAACACATTTTCACCTACATTCACCAACATTTTATGGGATTTATTCTGGACCACTTTGCACGTTTCCTGAAATTTTCATGTAAATTGGTCCAGTTATTTTTAAAGTTGCTGACAAACAGACAAAAAAAAAAAAAACAAATACCCCTTAGGAGTTGACATCATTTATAAGTTCTTATCTTATTATTTATATTATTTAGCTGGTCCGGCCCACTTTAGATCATATTGGGCTGAATGTGACACCCCTGATCATTTTAACTTTTGTTACATAATGTTCCTCATCTCTTCCTTCTCATCCATCCATCATCCATCCCTTACTGAGGACCCAACTGCTGTTAGCTTGTGCTGAGTTATTGACTGCTGTTTTGAGTAGAAATTGGAGATTTTTTTCCTGTTTGATCAGTGGTGGGCTGGGATTACATCCAGAATCTGGTTAGCTGAAAGTCACGGTCCAGACACTGTTCTTTAAATCACTTACAAGCCGATCAGATCTGGACTCCTAGCTACAGTATACCTAAAATATCATAGTGTAGCTGTGGTTCAAAGCAAATATGATTTACAGATTATTCATCCATGTACCGTGACCAAGTAATACGTTGTGTACCGCTTCTCTGGAAAATGTTAACTTGTTATTGACTTTTGCCAAAGTGTGCTTTAGATTACTTTAAATTTAGGCAATTTCCAAATATGTTTGTATCTACATTGTTCCTTAGTGATTTATCACCATTTCTTGAGTATTGTACTTCTGGATTTTGTATTTTTCAGTGAAAATCAGGTTTAACCCATAAATACCCAAGTATCCTTTCGTTTTACTGATCTAAAATGTTTAATACCTGTTGATCAAAGATGATAAAAGTACTCACATTCTGTACTTACTGTATGTAGAAGTACAGCTACAGTACTGGTGTGAAAAAATACTTTGGTAAAAGTAGAAGTACTGATTCAACTTCTGAGTGAAAGTAAAAAGTACAACAAAAGTACAAAGTAAAACTGCACTTTTTGCCATGGATGAAATAACCAGGAAAAATGATAAGCATTTCAAAAGTACCCAAAATAAAGCCTTTAAAAGTGAGTTAGTGTGGTGATAATGTGTTTGATCAGGCCACTGTACTCAGCTTTTTGGGTATGGACAGAAGATTTTTGAAGAAATTGAAAAAAGTCATAATTATGAGTCAAAAATGTCATACATTTTATTTTAAAAATCCATAATTCTTAGAAAAAAATAGTCGAAATTATCACATAAAGTCAAAATTCTGAGATGAAAATTCACAAATATAAGATAAAAAAAAAATCCTAATTATAATATAGAAAGTCCCAGTCCCCTATGAAAGGACTTATTACA
Organism: Siphamia tubifer; assembly: GCA_020466265.1. Classification (NCBI taxonomy): domain Eukaryota; kingdom Metazoa; phylum Chordata; class Actinopteri; order Kurtiformes; family Apogonidae; genus Siphamia; species Siphamia tubifer. Next base: position 34,567,433 of record CM035801.1, on the reverse strand, counting down.
TCTGTTGTGCTTGAAAAAGTACAAAGTTTATTCTAAGAATGTAAGGAGTGTAAAATCCAAATATTTATGAAAAAAAATGTAGGAAGTAAAAACAAGGTTGCAGTCAGAGGTTGGTGAATCCATGTTCCAGAAGGTGTTTTCCATTTTCGCTGTGGAGCCTCTGAACGTCCAAAAGACACATTTGATGCTGAAAAGCTGAGAAACTGTATTTTATTACAATTATTTCAATGAACTGATAGGATTAGTGGTTGCAAAGTTGCTAAAGATATTAGATCAGTAGATGCTGTTGATCACCAGCTGATTAATAACGTTTTAAATATCAATATTATGCTGATAGTTGACCTTGCCTTCTAAGCAAAAAGTGAGAGAAACATGACAGAACAATATTTCATGCTGTTGCAGATGTGACTAATATCGCAGAAATAATAATAATAAAAAAAAATAGATGACTTTAATATTCATCCTTTTCACACAGCTTAAATCACATGTTTTGTTTATATTTTATTTGGAAATTAGACAGTTCCAACAAAGAGTATGAGAAAAGCAAGTTACAGTCTTTACTTATTCACTTTGCTTTGACATATGACGCTGCAAATCACCACAGATGACATTCTGGGCTCAAGGAAGTTGAACGATTTACCTGAAAAATGACAAACAATGAGACCGTATTTTAAAAAGCTGACATTTTTTTTGTCCATGAATGAATCATTGCAGCTGTAACTAGTAACTACAGTTGTCAGAAAGCTGTAGAACAGTAAAAAAAAAAAAATCAATGTTTGACTCAGAAATTGCACTTAATCCTGTCTTCATGTGCTATGGGAATTATGGTGAATACTAATTATGACCTTGAAAATTGCACATGAATGTCCCATTATGTTGTATTTTCCACTGAAGAACTGGGAAAATATTTTAATACACGAGCTGCTGAGATGGAAATAACCTCTGACCTTTTTGTATATTCATCAGAGGTGGTCAAAGTACTCTCAATCTGTACTTGAGTAGAAGTACAGCAATGATCTGGTAAAAGTAGAAGTACTAATTCAACTCCTCTACTTAAGTAAAAGTAAAAAAAAAAGTACAACTACAAAGCTAAATTTTTTGCCATGAATGCAAAAATATTTATTTAACCAGGGAAAATCAGGAAAAAAAATCAATTAATTTTTCAAAAACTGTGTTGAAATTGTGTTTGATCAGTTCACAGTTGCTCAGTTTTGTGGATATGGGCAGGAAATTTTGGAAAAATTAAAAACAAAAAAAAGTCACAATTGAGGTAAAAAAAATTACCATGAGCTTTTTAAAAAATGTTATAAATATGAGCTAAAATAATTTTAAGATAAAATGATAAATTTGTGAAATTAAAAGTCAAAATTGTGAGATAAAAAGTCAAAATTATTCGATAAAAAGTCAAAATTATTCGATAAAAAATCCAAATTGTAAGATAATAGTTACATAACTATAATATATAAAATCACAGTTTCTCTCCTCCTTTAATTGTCTCTATGCGGTGACAAATTTTTGTACTGTCACATCTGTTTAGTTCAAAAAAGTACAGTACAGATATTTATACAAAAACGTAGGGAGTAAAAGTAAAAAAGTTGCCAGAAAAATAAATACTCAAGTAAATTACAGATACCTAAAAAAATCTACTGAAGTACAGTAACAAAGTACTTTTCCTTAGTTACTTTCACCTCTAATATTCATGTCCCTTTGACCTACTTGAGGATAAAATTTAGGCCATGAATACATTTTAAAAAATCTATTAACACGTCCTAAACTATGATGTAGCAGGTTATGATAAACTTTGTGTCAGCCATTTTTAATTTATTTCACTATGACAACAAAAGCACTTGAACACAATGCACTGGAAATTTAAAATCGGAACATTCTGAAATGCTTAATATCCAAAAACAGTGATCAATCTTCACCAAATTTCACATGGACATGATTATATGACATACAGTCATACCCACTCTCACTCTCACCACTCCAAAAATAAAAACAATGACCTCAACTTCATGGATGCTATGCACGTTAAGTCTTTTCCTCTCTATACGCGTTCACTGTAAGCAAAAGGCTTAACATTGTTTAATGTCTGAAATCAGTGATCAATCATTTTCAGATTTTGTGTGAACATCTCTAGTCGTGTCTACTTTCACATACCGAATTTTATGAATACTGTTCATGTTAAGGATGTTTTTCTCCATAGGTGCTTCATATAATGACAAATAGAATGGAGAGGAAAAGGCTTGATGTGGACAGTATCCATGAAATTAGTTATGTTATGTGTTGTGATCTTAAGTAGGTATGACTAGAGATGTCAACACAAAATTTGGAGACGCCTGATCACTAGGGGTGTGACGGGACACTCGGCTCACGAGACGAGACACGAAATCGGGTTCACGAGATCAAGGTGAGATTTTAAGAAAACTAAATTACAAATGAGAATTATTGTATAACTCTGTAAGCGTTAACTTTTAATGACCTTTTTCCTTTACAAATTAAAACTACATAAAATGTTATGAAAGTTAAAATAATGGGGGGCTTCCCCAGCAAATCGTTCCGCAGTAATACTAGTATTTTCCAACATCATCCTGTCTACTTGCTGGATAACAAATCACCTGAGACAGAATTTTAACGCGACGAAAAATCTCGCCAAATGACATCTCGCAAGATCTCGTCACACCTCTACTGATCATTGATTTCAGACATTAAGCAACATTAAGCCTGTTCTTTATAATGAGTGCCTATGGAGACAATATCTATAAAATTGGAGATTTTTGAGGAGAGTCGTTAGTCATTAGTAGAAATGTCCACACCATATATGGAGATGATCAAACACTGATGTCTGACATTATGCTTGAGGATAACATTTAGAAGTTGACTAAATAAAAGAGGAAAAAAATACTGTAGCAGATGAATTAACACATCTAAAACAGTAGTTCAATTCAATTACATTTATTTTGAATATGCAACAAATAAAACAACCATGCTCAAAAGTATAAAAAAAAACATGTACATGAAAAAAACAAAACAAAAACAACACTTTGCTTCATTTGCACATTCGAAAAGGAATGGGAAGAAGTAAAACTTTTTTTTTTAACCCCTTCACCTCAAAAACAATCTATATTTTAATGTCCTGAGAATGAAATGAAAAAAATAATAAATCAAGTCATTGGGATCTATTCACCTCAATTATCATTTTCACACACGAAGCAGTCATACAAACCAAGAAGGTGAAAGATAAATGTAATATCACAACATCAAGGTTTGTATATATATATATATATATATATATATATATATATATATATATGATAGTAACAATATAGATTATCTAATAATATACAGTACATGTAGTTAAGTATGTATTTGCATGTTTTTGTGAAAACTACAGTAAAAATATAATGCATCAAAAATGATAAAGCTTCTTCAAAAACTCTATACTCATGTTGAGCCATATTTTATAATAATGGTGCATTTAATAATAAATGTTCAAAATGTAATAACTTTTTAATTTTGTGATATAGCCACATTTTGCAAGACACTGACACATTTTATACATATTTTGTCTTTGTATTTTATTTCCATTGTGTCACAGAGTAAAAAAAAATATATATAAATGGTCACAACACATTTTGTAATAAATTTCACCACATTACGTAATAAGTTACTACATTTTGAGAAGATTATTACTCAATATACTTGCAAATGTTTTTATTTTCTCAAACTGTACTGTAATAATTTATTACGTAATGCGGCAAAACGTATTGCATCATGCATTGGGGCAGTTTATTACAAAATTTGGTTTTAGTACAGAATGAAATAACAAAGTCGTTACATTTTGGACGTTTATTACAAAATGCCCTGTTATTACAACATGCGGCTGAACAACTCGACAATATCTAAACCCAGTAAAAACTGTGTGTGTTCTGTAAACATATAAGTGCTTCTCCAAACAGAGCTTATTAAAGAAAACAGAAATGTATGTTTGTGGTGCCGTATGGTGTAGGCCACAGGAGGAGATGTACTGGACTGGACTATAGAGCGTATATACACCATGCAGCCAACACTTGGCTCATCTGGGATCTGAGTAAGAGGCTCATTTTTCACATCGACACCTTGTGGGGGCTCTGTAAGCTACTGAATCCACGGAGTCGATGTGTTTAATATTTGTCCAGGAGGTAAGAAGGTCTGCTCTTTGTAAATGGTGTAAATTGATAAGTTGGCAGCGGCTGAGGATAGTGGCGGCTGATGGAGAGACGCATCCGTGAGGTTGAAAGTGGGCTTAGAGCTCTGTAAACAAACAGACGCGCGCTCTGCCGTCTGCGCGGGCCGAGATGGACCTCTGAAAAGAAACAATACAAAATCTGGAACTGGTGTTGTATTCTGCAAACACTAACATGGCGTCACTCCAGCCCCCGGCCCCGCACAGGACTTTAGAAATGCAAACATTCAAATGACTGTTTGCTGTGTCTTTCATGCAAGTTCAAACTCAATTAATGTTCTCAAAGTGTTCCGGCTGAAATAAGACTGTAGTCAGAGTGGAACGGTCCGGCTGCGCAGACCCAGCATGTTCCCTCATTGTGGGTTCTTGTCTTCCAAAGGGGACTCGAGGTGACCTGAGAAGACATGTGGTCCACAGGGGAGTGAAGGCCGGGCCATGAATGCACTGAAACGCAACGGGTGTGTTAGTGGCCCAGAGGAGCAGCGGTGTCCCGGACCCCTGCGCAGGGCTAACCGGGGTCACGGAGACCCCGTAGAGCCGACGGACACGAGGAATCACCCACTGAAGAAGCAGCCACCGTCACCAGAGGCGGACAAAGGTAAGTCCAACTGCATTTTATTTTCTTCAATTCGAAATGAAAGCAGGAGATTGTTCTTCAAACAATTTTAACCCATAATGACCCAGTGCTACTTTTATGTCTTTTTTTTTTCTCTTTATTTACCTTTTTATAAGTGGTTAATCAACACTTATTATAATATTATGCTATGTATTTAGCATTTTTGCAATGAGAATCATGTACTTCCCTATATTGAATATATTTATTATAGAAACATAAGCAACAAAATTAATAAAAAATGAAGAGAAAAGTGATAAAATAAATAAAAACTGAAGACGATTAATAAAAATAAGTTACACAATGAACAAAAAAGAGAAACCTAAGAAACACAATGAATGACAATGACAAATATACACAACAAAATGAGTAAAAACATTTACAAAACATTCAAGAAAGTGATGAAAAGAAAACAAATAATGATAGATAGATAGATAGATAGATAGATAGATAGATAGATAGATAGATAGATAGATAGATAGATAGATAGATAGATACTTTATTAATCTACAGGAAAATTCATGTAGATATTCATAAATAATTCAGAGTAAAGTTGAAGGTTATTACACCAAAAATTAAGAAAACAAATTTTTCGGCACAAATATAAATAAATAAATCCACTACCATGTATTAAACTCCATGGGTTTTACTGGTTAATCTTTTTTTTTCTTTAATATGACAGTGTTCCTGTGCTAACTATGAACATCCAAATGGGTCACATTTGATGATATTGAAGACAAAACATACTGTATTTTACACCTATTATGTGCATGTATTGGTAGGTGTAGATGTTCAGAGCCAGTGTTTGAGTCTTTATGGGTTAAACACAGGTTAAAGTGAGCATAGTTTAGTTTAGGTGTCACATATTTCCATGCAACAGTTTATCTGTCGCCACTGTCAGTCAACTGTGATGAAATCCACACCTACAACGTCACATAAACAGTTTTGGAGTTAGAGTCAGGGTTGGTTTGAAACACATTTGACTTCTGCTCTGATTGTCGTACACATCCATTGATGTACATACTGGTTTCTAAACAATCATCTTCCAATTTTAACATGAAGAAAATTACATCACACATTATAAAACAAATCTTTCTTGTTTTTTTTTTTTTTTTTTTTTTTTCTCCGACTCAAAAGACTTTCCCAAAATGAAATAAAGAAATTAACCACAAACATACTACAACTTCAGGTCAAGAAAATATGTAAAAGCCATCTGTAAGTGTTTAATGTACTGAAACCGATGACGTTTATTCTTCAAACATTGAACTTTGGTATAAAACGAATGCCCCCAGGCATTAAAAAAAAATACAAAATTATATAGCCTGTGCCATTAAAGTAATGAATGACCTGTTCTGTTTGAATATCTGAACTAAACTAGATACATACTGTACTGGTTTATATTGAGTCTGTGGCTTCAGTTATACATTATTTCTGACAGTAAAAAAAAGTGAAGAATTAAATACTAATCATGGGATGTCTTCCTGTAAACGTTGTTGTGGAGATAGTATGTGAAGTTTAAACTTTAAATTAAAAAAAAGCAAAACACATCTATGTTCTACTAAATAGCAATAAAACTAGACTGTTGCTAGGCAGAGTTTGCGAAAATCGACCAATCAGAGTAAAGTTAATACAGTTGAGTAATATAAAAGAAGGCCTAATTAAGAGTTTAGCAAATATAGTGAATTTATTTAACACCACTGCTATTATGTAACTGTGGCTTTAAAGCAGGGGTGTCAAACATATGGGTCATGGACCAAAAGTGCCCCATCAAAGGGTCCAGTCCCACTTGCAGGACGTGTAAACATTCCAGTGCAGACAGTTAAGGTTATTATTCATGGGTTATGTTGTTATTTTACTGTTCTGCCCACCCATACAGTATGTGGCCCCTAAACTAAAACAGCAGTCAATGTATTTGTTAGTTATTAGATTTTTTCTGAAACAAAAGAAAAAGTAATTGATATACATTTTAAAAAACAATTATTAAAGTTTAATTTCAAGGCATCTTTCTTTGACAGTGTCAAAACAGATATGAAGTAAATATATTTAAAAATAACCCAAAAAAACGATTATTTTTATCTCCTTCTAAAGAAAGTTAATACCTAACAGAAATAGAAAAACTCACCAAAAACACAAAAAACACAGACCAGAAGGAAAGAGCACTAATGCCAAGGTTACAAAACTTAGAGACTTTTGTTTTGTTTGTACATGAAATATGGAGTTCATAAGCAGTTGTAGAGATAACATATGTATGATGTCCAGACAAAACTGGAAGATTTGTACAAACCTAGTGTTCATTGTGATGTAGCCATTTGAAAATGACATCTGGTTTCACAAAATGAAAAAACAAAATAGTAATTTTTTTATGAGTTTTTCCATTTATCTTAGATAGCAACTTCCTGTTTTGTTATTAGAAAGAGAAAATAAATAAATAAATAAAAACAAATTTGATCTGTTTTGACATGGAAAAAGAAAAAAAACGCCTTTAAATTCTATTTTAATTCTATTTTAAAACAAACATCAATAAAGCCCCAGTTTGTCTTTAGTTTCTGAAAAGAAAATCCAATATCCCAAGATACACTAACAGTCAGCCGTGCTTTAAAGCTTCTTATATTTACTGTGAGAAAATCATCCGTCAACTTTTAATCGAATGTGTTGTTAAAAAAAAAAGTAGTTTAGTCATTTAGTATAAATGACAAATTATCACCAAACCATTATACTGTTGTGTTCATCTGTTATTAGGCTGATAACAATCAAAGGTCCAGCAAAACATTTCATGAAGTATCTGACTTAGTTTTATTTTGTTGTTTTAAACTAAATAAATCGCTTGCTTATGTAAAACCATTAACTAAATGTAACCACAGACATATAAAGACCTGAATCATTAAAAAAAAATGCTTCTGAATAAAAAGCAAAACACTATTACAGTAAGGCTTCTAGTGGTAGCAGAAATGATTGAGGAGTTTGATCCAAAAAAAAAGAGTAAAACACGAAGAATCTTATCTTAATTTTTGACTAAATTATCTTTAGAAACACAGAGCCTTTAAATTGTTTCTAATTCTGCCTTCTCTCAGCCAACGAACATAAAGCAGGTACACAGGTAAGTATGCGAGTCACACATCACTGCCAAGAGAGTCCCCTCGCCAAATAAAACAAGGTTGTTTGAACATTTTATTAAAGCCATCTGATCATTAATCCGCGCTGAAATATCGGCTCTTTTTGGCTTCATAGCCCAGATCAACGTGGCTTTAAATGCCACTCGCATCACATGGCTGAAGGTGAAAGTATCTGAGGAATCCTGTGATTTAAATCTGTATTTTTAGACTGATGTATCCCCGCGGAGTCTCGGAATAGTCAGAGCTACACAGCGTTTCCCTCTGCACTCATACAACCGTACAAAGTTTTCCATGATGTCATGTGTGGCGCAGGAGTGAGAGTAATTGAAGAGGCAGATGAACATAAACTGGAATCTCCTCAAATTCGGCCATTCATTTTATTCTCTTATTCTTCAAACCAACGTGCAGACGGGAGGGATGAGGGAAACAAAACAACAGAGGAGACCAGACTGCGGCTCCTTTTCTTTTTTTTTCTTTTTTTTTAAACTGAGGCCCTCGTCCAGTTCTTAATATTTTATATGAACTCATCCATTAGAGCTCACAAAGGTTAACACGTTCACTTTGCAAAAATACATGAGAATACTCTTCCCTGAGAAAGACGGGAGGTCTTCACGCTGGGGAAATTATTTATAAAGCTTCATTTTGCAAGATGTAGGTACAGTTCTGTACTCCTCAAAAAACAGTAGCAAAGAACCCATTTGTACAGAACTGTGCAGAAGCCTGGGGCTGCCTCAGACTAGTGTTAGCATCATTCTACTTATGTACACAGATGTTAGGGCTGTAAAAGTTAACGCATAATACAGATTAAACCATCATCATAATTAATCTGTTTAAAGATTTTAATGCAATTAACCCATCTGCAGAAACTATCTATCTATCTATCTATCTATCTATCTATCTATCTATCTATCTATCTATCTATCTATCTATCTATCTATCTATCTATCTATCTATCTATCTATCTATCTATCTATCTATCTATCTATCTATCTATCTATCTATCTATCTATCTATCTATCTATCTATCTATCTATCTATCTATCTCTATCTATCTATCTATCTATCTATCTATCTATCTATCTATCTATCTATCTATCTATCTATCTATCTATCTATCTATCTATCTATCTATCTATCTATCTATCTATCTATCTATCTATCTATCTATCTATCTATCTATCTATCTATCTATCTATCTATCTATCTATCTATCTATCTACCTCCCTCCCTCATTAGAAGTCTCTCTCTCTATATATATATATATATATATATATATGACCTTTGACCTTCAGTTTTCAAATTTGCCCTTCAATGTTCTGATGTCCATACACATCAACAATGAGAGCAAAAAAGAAGCCATATTTATATCAGAGTATACTGGAATGAAAAGGAAATTCCTGATTTGCCCTATTTCTTATTGTGACCATGACCTTTGACCTACATTTACCCAAATTTAATGGACTCTCTCAAAAAGTAAACTGGTGGATTAAAAGTTGTTTCCAGTTACTAAATAGAACACATCCACTCTATGTTTCTGCATCTTTTCTGCTTTTCCTCTAAAGGACTATGACGCTACAGCAAAGACACAAAAGACAAATGTTATGACTCCTTTGGACTGAGATTTACAAAATTCTGTCATGAATTACAGTAATGTGTACATTTTTACTGACTCTTACATCATCAAAACAACCAGGAATGAATGCATTTGTTGGAATGTGAAAACCATAGATGTAGATAAAAACATAATCACATCTCACAAGTAATGTCACAGCAACTATGATGTAGAAATTTGGAAAAGGCTTTGTTTATATATGGATTTTCATCTGTTTCTCTTAAATGAGATCTTTCTATTCTTATCTGTTCTATTCTTTTTTTTGTTTTGTTGCATAATTTTAATCATTCTTGTTTGACATTGCACTGCTCAGGTTAGCGTAGTTTTCCAGAACATACACTTGTTCTTGTTTTTCTTTTTGCTCTTGTTCTTGTGGTTCTTCTTGTTCATGTTCTTCAAACAAATCCACTATTCACTTGGGAAAGACTAGCCTAGGTCCGCCCATCCTAATTTAACGCAACATTGAACGTTGTTGGTGCAACTAATCTGGCCAGGAAGGCTATCTACAGCTTTTGAAATTCCGGAAAAATCGGGAACTCCACCCTGTTTGTTGGGAGCCGATCAACATTGAGCATCTCCAGCAGATCTGGGTAGAGGTGTGTTCAAGGCAGTGACGAACCCTAGGATTGTACTGTATACAGAAGCACTTCATTGATTGCGAGGATGGAGCTTTGACACAACCATAGATGATGTATTGAAAGATTTCAACCGGAAATTCTCATTGAAAGAGCTAATGCTAACGCTAACCCTTTTATTAAAGGAAAAGATGTTTCCGGCTAAGAAAGAGTTTAATCTACCAGTTGGATACATCAGAGGAAAGAGTGGTGTGATTGGTTTAAATTTCGACTCCGCCTTTTCTGGCTTCGACCAGTAGCAAACTGAGGCATTTGAGGGAGGCGGGTCAAACACACGCTTGGGGAAATGGTTTGCCTTAACGTGTTAGCCAGACCCAATAGCTCGCAGAGTATTGGAAAGACATCACTACTGTTAGCAGTGCACTTTACATCTACATCACTAGATTTTTTTTTTTTAAGTCTTGTCTTTGTGTTGGTTTGGGGTGGTTTCATTCACATCCACCAGTTTACTGCTGGGTTTGGATTATATTTGTGTTGGAACAAATGTAACCCCCACCACCACCACCACCACTACCACCAATGTGTTTGTTTGTTAACACTTTAGCAGCAAAACTATTAGTTCAATTCATACTAAATTTGGTTTATACATTTCCAGTCACCCATGTGATTACATTTATCTATGACTTTTTTAAATCTGGTTTTAATCCCATTTAATTTATAATGGACAAAAAAAATGAAATCATGATATGTCAATAACTAACTCAGTTTACTTGAAATGTTGCAGAGATATAGAGGTTAACTGTAGACTGCAAAAAATATTTAAATGACAACTGAGTTTATTTATTTTTTTACATTTTCTATATTATACTTTTTATTTATAAGGGGTGAAATGCCTTTAAAATGTCACTTTTCTTGTAATTTACATCATACTTGGCACATGTAATTTGTTCTATTTAACACATATTGAATATGGATGAAACAGTGGCAGAATGAGTCGGGTTTATTGTTGTTTGAATTTGGTTTTAACCATAAGCCAAACCTGGAAAACAGTTTCAGTAATCGACCGCTGTTGTTAAAATACATAACAAAGATGTACAACAGTAACTTTTTATTACGACTGTGTTGTTATTTAAAGGTTGAGGTTAAATATATTGTGAGTGCTTTATATCTTGAGAAATGGAGCAAAAGATAAATGCGAATATGTACAAACATAAACTGTGATTTCACATGAGAGTTCCAGGTTTGACTCCGGTCCAGAAATAACTGTTAGAAGGCCGGTGTCTCATCACTACAGTGTTTTCTCTCGGTCATGCAACAAATGGCTTGTTTTTATTTCACTAATTGCCCCACACTGTTACAGCTTCGAAACAACCTGCCTCATGTCAGGAGCAGAAAACAGACATTGAGTTCAGTTTTACACTGTAGTGACTGAGGATTATAACAAAATCCACTTGTCTCATTAAGATTCCTATTCCCTTTGGAGAGTCCACATGATGGCATCATTAACACAACTTTGCCGCCAGAGGTATTACTACTGCACTGCTGCATACTTACGCTATTGGAATGGGCACATGACCTTTTTCCACATTGGTTTCATATTTCTACTACTATGCAGCAAAAAGCCTCCACATAACAAAGCAACACCTTCATACTTTTATATTCCTGCCAATTCTGAGTTTATCCTGATGCCATTATCAAGCACTGTAAATCATATGAGCTTTCCTTTTTCTACTGTAATAATACATCACCATCATGCATTGCACACATTATTTAGGATTAAGTGGAGAAGAATTGACCAATGAGGAAATAAGTTCTTGGAATTTTCCTTTTCTAATTGGAAAAGTTGTGTTTAGTTGCTGTGGAGCTCCACAACTGTGTGATGAACTGTACATTAGACAGGCCTCCTCACTGTCTATTTTTAAAACTCGTCTTTAACCCTTAGGAGTCTGAGTGTATTTCAGGCCTTTTGGAATACTTTTGATTTTGCCTTCATATATCTCATCAAAAGAGGGTTTATCTTGACCTTTTTAGTTGTTTTTGGTTTTTTGTTTTTTTTTTCACCACAACGTCACCTGTGTGATTGTTTTTTTTTTGTTTTGTTTTTATTTGACATGCTGTTTTAACAAACTACACCTGAAATCAAACAAAAACCATGAAATCCGAGTGAGGAAAAAAAACCTTGTTTTTCACCAAAAACTGTGTTGAATGAACCATTTTCATAAGTTCAAGAAAAAATCAAACCATTTTAAATTACTTCATTACTGTCATTTAAACTAATCTTTAAATGAAACGAAGGCAATACCCCAGAAAACTACCTTCAAGTATTTTAAAAACAATATGATTGAACAAACAATTTCACAATTCAGAAAACTATGTACTATTATTACAACTATATACAAACAGTCAAGTGTCATAAAATTTCACACAAATTGATTATGTCACTCTCTAAAATCGAAAGAAATTACTTTAGAAGCCACTTTTTACTGCCTGTACACCTGCACCAAACATAATGACACTATTGCTGAAAAATTATTTTTTATAGCGTTTCATAACTTTGGTTTTACATTTACTTTTAACACGATTGACTTCACAGTATTAGTTTTCCATCTGCACTGTCGACACAAATTGAAATGGAGTTTCACTTGGTGCTGTGTCCTCTTAAATTGCGTACACACTGTCCTGGGACTCCTCAGTGTTAAACCCATCTTTTCTCTTTGGTGTTTCAAACAGCGTTAGATGTTGATTTTATGTGCACTGATATTTATTTGTTTATTTATTGTGTTTCAGTGTGTTTTTATCTGAGCATTAGACCTTTTTGTGATGTTTTTATTACATTAAATGACTGTACAGCACTTTGGAAACATTTGTGTTTGTTTAAATGTGTGTTCTATAAATAAAAATGAATTGGAATGGGTTGGATCTGCACGTAAAATTTGGTGCAAATACAACTTTTAGTCAGAAAGTTGTTCAGTAAATTCAGGAGATAATGCAGGCCTGTATACACACACACACACAGTACACTCAATATTCTCATTTATCAAGGAAAAAAAACAATCCAATAATAGAATAAAATAAGCATTTATGCAAACATACAAAGGGATTATTGCTTAAATCCTGTTTGGCTTCATATTTAATCTTTCCGATGCACTGTGTCATGTTTTATTTCTTGCAGAACACACTCTCCTATCACATGTTTCATCACATGACTACACACATCATAAATCAGCTTTAACTCGAAACTGTTCAATATCTTCCAGAAATCTAAGCCTCATTTATTTCAGCCTCAGTTTAAAGACCCCAATCATGCATAGTAATATACTAATTACTGGGCTAAAACATACATTTTTTGGAGATTTGAAATCAATGGTATGGAAATTATGTGCTATTGTTCTGGATTTTTCATCAGCATGGATATCCCATAATGCAATGCACTTGTGAAAACATCAATAACAGTTGTAACAACCAGTAGATGTACACAGACTGTGGTACTATCCATAAAGTTACACACATACCAGTGCAGTTTGTAGAATTACACATGTCTGGAGATGTGAGATGGGCTGGTTGCCAACGACACGTGGCCCCAACTGGAAGTTTGAGGAAGTGACATGTTTTGTTTACGTTTTGATATAGTACATAGTGTGTGGTTTCAGACAGACCCCAGCTCATGTCCATAATTAAACATATTAGATGTGTAGTATTCACTCAAGATACATGAGTTTGTGCCTACAGTAAAACAGGTCAAATATTGATTCAAAGAAAACCTGGTTACGGTTAGAAGGATATCATGATTAGGGCTGAAATGAGAACCTTAGATGACAAATATTAAAGTAATCAAAGGGTTTTATTTAGGCTTGAAATGTAGCTTCAGCTCCTGTAGAAGCTAATAATGTAATAACAGCTAATAATATAATAACTCCAGATAACATAACAAACAGGGCTGGGGAAGTATGGTTTTTTGCTGATTTGATGCTTTTACGATTTTTTCGCTGCCAAATTCGATTTAAATTGCGATTCTTCGATATTCTCAATTTTTTTTTTTTTTAACACCAGACCACGTGAAAAAGCTGAATGATGATGCCTATAGATCATATCAGGAGCCATATTTCCTCAAAAAATGCACATCATGTGTGAGTCAGTTCAAATTTATTCTGTTGTAATATATTTGAACCAGACTTTGGGAAGTAAACCACTACATTTATCTGCACACAACACAAATAGGAGCCTTTAAAAGAACATACTTCATAATCTAGTGAACTTTAAAGTGTACATGTCCAGCTCTGCTCTTCCCTTCTGTTAGAAACACCACACACTTTAATTATTGTTGATTCTTTAACTATATTTATTCAGGACCAATCATTTTGTCTAAGTTGTCAGATATCCCATGCTGTTGAACGCACCAGAGATGTTACGACGGTCCTGAACGCACCACCTCTGTGTTTAGAATTAGCCGTTGTTGTTGCTAAGATCACCATCTCACCCTTTTCTTTCCAACTCTAATTCATATACTCACTCCTAGTTAATGCTTTTTAATGCTGATGTGTTGTTGAAGCTAATACACTAATAAGCTAGCTGTCATCTGTGTGCCTTCTGTGAGGTGATTTCTGTGTATTCCATGAACCATAGTGACTCACACAGTTGTCTACGGTCTATACAAGGGGTAATTTTTTTTCCACCTTAAAATGAATAATTTGAACATGGAAAATATTTCAAACAACCCAACAGGTCACAGCCCGAATGTCATTAAAAATAAGTTTCAATGACCCGCAGGCGCCCGCTCACTTCGGGTCATCCCACACATCACTGATAGGTAGGTAGATAGATAGCCTTTATTGTCATCACACAACAATGTACGATGATATTTGAGCATCTTCTTTCACTTAGTACATCATAAAAACAATAATTACTAAAATAAATAATAGTAAATAATAATTTACTAAATAATAGTAAATTGTTCCATATATATATATATATATATATATATATATATATATATATATATATATATATATATATATATATATATATATATATATATATATATATATATAAAATGAAAAAGATTGCACAGCATCCTGGAACAATTAAAGTAAAAAATAAAAACCTCTGACAATCAATCACTGGCACATTGATTATATATTTCAAAGTAGATCAATGTCTTCTACTGAGCTGCACATGAAAACACAGATTAACCTGCTACAAATCTGGGCAACACTCTTGAGGGGTCCGGGTGGGTACGGAGGTAGTTTGGCAGAGCCGGCATCTCTCACACCTGCAGTAAAAGCAGCTCTTATTGCTGTGGTCTGACTTTCCATGCAGCACCTTCTCCACGTTCAGCCCAGTGGATTCCACACTGATTTGATGGTGGCCTCAACCAGGGAGATTACCCTCATCTGGAGCAGATTAGTCAGTGATGCTGATAGACATGATCAGGCAAACACTTCATCATTAGAACTCCATGTAGCGGACACGGACTCCAGGCAGGGCTTTTGTTTGCGTAGCACCGTGCCCCTGAACTGACTGATTCATTTTCATCAGAGGAAATTAACTTAGCTTTCTGATTATAGACAATCACGCATTGTGCAACAGCTCTAACTCCATGCCTGTGGTTTAAATGTGAACTTTTAGTCTGCAAATCAGTAGGGAAAAAAAGGCTTTTAAATGAATGTAATGAACAGATATTAGTCCAGATATGATAACAAGCGCCTGCTCTGTAATAGTAATATGGTTACAGATGGACAAGAAATGTTTACCTTTCTATCCTCATCTTCCAAAAGTGTTTTCTCCGGACCTGCCAGACTATTCTATCTAAACCACGATCAGCATAAAACCTCAACGCCATAACAAAACCAGTATTTTTTTTTCATTAGGCAACAGGTGGAATGTGTGCCGATAAGTTTTCTTTTTTTTTTTTTTTTTTTTTTTGTAATTCTTTTTTTTTTTTTTTCTGCTGTTGTTTCTAGCTCCTAATTCATCCGTGAAATTACTCACATGTTCATTCATCATCCGAGCGAAGCCGAGAGCAACAGGCGCAGAGACGAGAATCAGTTGATGGATAGAACATTTCTGAGGGCAAATATTACCTCAGTCCACACGGGCAGTAAACAGATTTATTATTTATTAAACAAGTCTGTGTGACGTGATGAAAAACCAACCATGAAATCAATAGTTCTATTCAAGTGGAAGGTTTTAAAAAAAAAAAAAAAAAACATAAACCCAGAGACATTTGTTTGTAGTGCCGGCCCAAGTTTGTAATTGGTTTCATATTTAGTTATACTACAGTGAAACTTATTGAAAGGTATACCAGTGTTCTGTGAGCTCACACACATAAATAAATCTTTATCTTTGTTGCAAAAATGCGGCACACCTGCCCATGCCAAGTGTTCTGTTGACTGGACATTGATCGTTGATTTTTTTTTTTTTTTTTTCTCTAAGCCTTAAAATATTCATCTCCCTCAGCCAAGAACTGTTCACCTATCTGGAATGTACAGTTAAAATTGCTTTGCAGCTAATATAAATACAGGCCACGGCTGTTGTAGTGCGGAGAGATGGCAGGCCCTTGTGTGGAGTGTGAGCAAGTCTTAGTCATAGGCTCTTCCCGTGAAGTAAAAGCTGGTCATGTTTGCTATCTGTTGATAAATCTGCGAGCGCACGTTGTGTGTTCTGCTCCTGCCCTCGATCACTGACAACTAATTAAATACATGAGGTCATTGTAGAAAACACTTCGCCGTGTGTCTGTGATCTACAGTGACAAACTCACAAGCTCCCACAGTGCATTTCACCGCACACGTATTCCATGATGTATGGAGTGTAATCAGGATAATAATGCAAAGACAACGCTGGTTTAAACATTGATTGTAAAACCTCAGGGGTTTGTATACATGTTATAGAGTGTCTTTATTATCAACTCCTATTATGCCCGATTTGTTTTTATACTTTTCCACTTTTATATTAACGTTTAAAGGCCGAAACATCAACCCTGTTCGAAACCTGTTGATCCACTATTTCTGTCAATACATGTAAATAATTGGTGTAAAATGCTGTTTGTTATCTTTTCATGGTCATCAGATATGACCCGTTTGTAGTTACCATGGAAACACTGTCATCTTCTACAATATTGTTTCACTCGTAAAACCAATGGATTTGGGCCATTCACAGTGGATGGACACTCATGGTTTATGTTCAATTAATAATAGATTTGCCATAAAGGTCAATTTCTGATATAATAACCTTCAACTTTAATCTGAGCTTCATTGAACATCTACATGATCAATGAATTAAATAGAGGAAAATACCACATTTTTGCTGAAATTATGCAAAATGCAGATAATAATAGAATAAATCATGATACATCACCTAAGAAAAATTAAATGCAGAGGAAAAAAAAACATTTGGGAACTATCAGAATAGTAGCACCGGGTTACAAATGTATTTTATTTTTGTCAACAGTCAATCCCTCCCCACTCACACATGTCCATAGATTTTTCTTGATGTTGTTGTGCATAAACAAATGCAGTTTTACATCAGTGAAATCCTTTTGGAAATCTCCTTGAAGATGAATGTAATTGCAACTTTTTTTGTTGCTAGCTTAGCCATGTGGAGATTGTGGCTCATAAGGGGTTTTAGTTCTTTGTTTAGGTCATAATGTGTGATCTTATCTCCTTTATACCTCTGGTGGTACTTTTGTTTTCATGAGGATACAGTTTTGCTTTTTCTGTTTCAACAGTGCTTTTGTGGCTCAGTATATCTTTTGGTAATTCGATTTTCTTTTCAGAAACAAAACAAAAACTAACGGTTAATAGATTTTCATTTTAAAATAGAAGAATTAAAATTTAATTTCAAGGTGTTTCGTGTTTTTCTTCTGTTTCTGAACAGATAATCCAGTTACCAATATATACACTGATCTGGTGTGGATGATATTATTAGAAAAAAGGGAGGGACAAATTCAGCGTTTAAGCTCTGTATGTTTGTATGTCGATGATAAGCCTGTATTTTGCTTTTTAGTTGCTAATTGTTTCCATGTCAAATATAACATGACAATGAGACACGGCAGATTTCTGTCAAATATTGAGAATGTTGAGAGAAAGGTTGAGAAACACACTATATGATCAAATTTAATGGTTATATAATGGGTGTGATTTGTCGGGGGAGTGGGGGGTATCATACCCTCCTCTGGTTTTGGACCATCACTGTTAGGCTGGATTTATGCTCTGAAGCTAAGCCATCTGCGAAGTGCCCCCCCTTCCACAGAGTTACGCGCATCTCCCAAAAATGTACCCACCGCAGACAGGGATGTGGAGAAGACCAGAAAAGAGGCCTCTGATTGGTCCATTCTACATCCACTCTACACGCACTTCGGCTTCCCTACTTGTCCTTCTTGTTTGGGTACATGAACTCATTGTTGAAGATGGTTCGTATGAACATGGATACGGTTCATTATGTGATGAAGTGGAAGAATCTGCGATACAAGTTTGTTCAACAGCGAACAGGCCTGATGTCGAAAAGCAGTGAGGATCCAGGTGGGAAATTCTAGTGAGTTCATGAGAGTGCCACTTGTGTTGTGGTGGTGAATCGAGCATGCCATGTACTCCCCACACTGGGAAGCAGCGAAGTCCAGGTGGAGGGTGCTGTAAAGCCGGAACCGCGAGCCACCTTAGCCCCCTGACCCCTTCCTACCCGACCCAGAACCGGTCACAACACACCACTGTGAAGGAAATTAAAGGGAAAATAAGGAGGAACCCCCCCCCCCCTCTCTCTCTCTCTGTTTTTTTGATAAATCGCACGCTGGTTATATATGAGCTAGATATTCACTATTATGTTCAAATTCAACACCTCAGGGCTGCATACGACCTCAACCCCAAACATTAAACAAACATGAATTATGGGGAGAATCCTGTGCTTCAGTGAGGTATTGACAGATTTTATTGAACTGTAATTAGTGAATATGAGTGATATTTTGTCAGTTTATGACCTTATAACAGTTGTTTTATTACATGTTATATTATGTTTTAGGGCACGAAGACCTATACAATGATTTCCAATGACATGGAAAGGTTGAAATGTGTGCCGTATAAAGGGTTAATAGACTGACAACCACCATTAAACACCAAAGAAGGAAAAACTCTGCCACTAGTATAATACTATTGGAAAACTGTTGTTGTTGTTGGATGACAAAATGTACTTTAAAATGTTTTTGAAACCAGAATCTAGTTGTTTAGACGTTAAATCTGAAGTCGATTTATCAAGGTTTTAGTAGATTTACAGATAGTGGGTCTCATTAACAGTAGAGCCAGTAAACCTCAACACATAGGATGGGCTGATGAGGGACCATGGCACTGGGCGCTGAGAGCTGATTCCAGATCTGCTTAGTCTGTTCTCACTTGGACAATGAAAAGTAACACCTGTAAAGTGTAATTTTCGCAATACTGACATTGTTGGGTCAGGAGAAAGGATGCAGACAACACTTGAGTACAATGGTAACATGAAACACAGCTTTTTTGTGCAGCCAAACTGATTTACAACCAATAAATTCTAGAGTAAATAAAGATAAATTTGACTATGAGGCTAAATATTTCCCATTGGATAAATAATAGATGAGGCATACTTCACAAGAACGTCCTCAAACAAACATTAACATTGACTACATTCAGACTGCAGGCACATGGAGACCAAATTTATTTTTCTTTTGCCAATATGTGACCTGTATCTGGTCTGTTAAAGACAGTATGAACATCACAAATCAGGCCCAGTTTACTTTGATATGTGGTCCTATGTTTTGGCTCAATATCTTCATTGAGTTTTTCATATAACAAAAAAAAAAAAAGAATAAAGACAAATGTAAAGCAAGAGGCTGTAAAGACATAAATGGAAAGTTTTGACCTATGTAACAAGAATAAAATAAGGTTGATGTTTCTTCACATATACGACATGTCATTAGAAACAGTTAAATATAAATAGACACAAGCCACCATAGACACCATAGACAGACCTCAGTGAAGCAGCACCAGTCTGCAAAGGTTTGGATGTGGATGTTCATAACTTATTGTAAACTAGCGTTCCGTGTTCTCTCACGATTTATTTTATCCGTCATTAACGATCCCTTGGAGGGTTTAAAAAATATCAAATTAATCCTCGCTCCCATTATTGAGATATATCCATTTCAATATTCAACCACGTCTGACATCACTCTGACGTTATGCGGCGTTGCACAACGACCAAATTTCACGTGTTAGATCTAATGTTAAATATGAAGCACATTTATTGTCGGATTTTTCAAAATATGTCAATAACCTGCTTTAAGGTGAAGATCATACATTTTGCAAATATACCATTCACTTGACATCATCAAGCCTATCGGTGTTATCTCATCTGATGTCCGAAGATAAGACGAAGTGAATGCAAAAAATCTTGATATCATCACTGATGTATTTTAGCTGTTGACCTTCACTGTGACCTTGACCTTTGACCTTTATAGCTTAAAATTGAATTTTTTGTTCCTTGACACGTTATCAATCACCTCTGAAAATTTCATCAAAATCCATCTATAACATTTTCAGTTATCTTTCTGACAAACAAACATAACGTCCTTTGCGGAGGTAATAATGATTGAATAAATAAAATACAAAATAATAATACCAGTCTATCCTTTCAGGGGCTGGGGTCACCGAAAAGCACTCAGAGACATGTGTCAAGATGGATCAGCCCCTCCCCCCATCAATACCAAAATTGAACAATTTGTCTTTTGTGCCTGTGTCAACATTTTCTGAAAATGTCATCAAAATCCTTTTATAACATTTTGAATTGAAAGACAAAAATAAAACAAAAAAATTTGCCCCTGTCTAATATAAATGAGCACAAAAAAACAGGATTTAACAACAACAACAAAATCTAAATTGTACATTAAAACCTGGTGTCTGAACCTCGTCTTATTATGTTATATTGGCCACAGGTCAAAGGTCATGGTCAGAGTCCCCCTCATCAAACATATATTTCTAAATATATTTAACAATTACCAGTGTTTATTTAATATTGAGTACTTTGAGGCTCCATATTTAGCCAGAGGAGAAATGACATTGGATAATCATCATCTGACAACATTTGGACACATTTTGGAGGGGGGCAGGGGGGGGGGGGGGGGGGGGGTGTTTTTATTCCCAATTCATTGCTTCTACTATTATGAGAAGGATTTTCAGATTTGAAGAAGCTGTCCACTGGAAACAAAAACTCAGCTGGGCAGCTTTAAAACTTTCCGTGATTGTCGCTAATATGCAGTGTGGATATAAGCAAGGACAAATGTAATATAGAGGGAATTAAAGGCTTACTTCAGAAGCTCCCATTCAAAGTTTTCATTTATTCGTTAGAATCTTCACAAAAGCAAGCAATTAAAGGAGCGCCCTTTATCGACTGTCACTGCAGATACCAGCAGTATTTATTAGAGAAGCCTTAAAAGCTCCACTAGAATTACTGCGGAAAGTAACACACACACACACACACACAGACGGAGACATGGAAACAAAAGTCTATACTGTTTATCATATAAAGTATACACTCTCAGAGGTATCGGTACATTATTTAGCACTTTTAACAGCAAAAACAACACTGACAGTGATCTAATCTGTGCCCCAGTGTAATTATTCATTCATCAGCTGTGAGTCTAGGAGATAAAAACCGTCTAGGATTATCTAGTATCTCTCCAAAACTCCGGAAAAGATTAGGTCATTGCATCCAGCGGGCTATTTTTAGAACCCTTTAACAGTGGCATATTAAACAAAACGCTTAGAAATTCAATTAAGAAACCACTCGGCCACAATGACCTGAAAATAACCCAGAGTTATTCTAAAACAAAGGCTCCGCCGACCAGCCGCTGCGCCGCCTCACATGTGGTTTGGAAACGGGAGTGTTTAAAACCACAGATTCTTTGGGCTGCAGAGATTAATGAAGAGTTTCTTTTTCCAGGTGTTGTATTGTGGATACAAGAGCTTTGGGCAGTGAATTTTTTACCAAGGAGAGAAATCCTCACGGTAGAAATGAAAACAGTAACACAATATACAGCTCTGATCCGGCTCACGGCTCAGATGCGAGAACAGGAGCACATTCCAGAGCCCGGAGAAAGGAAGTAAGAAAAGACAGCTCAGGATCATTCTCAGATATCGATCACATGTACGGCTTTTATGTGAATGGAGGCCAGTGCCACACATTCCCACAGGAGACGCTCAGGTTTAAAGGTTTTATTATTATGTCGAAGCTCATTTCATATCATAGTCTGTCGTTTTTATTTGTATCTGTCTACTATTGATGTCACTGCTATTATTTATCTGTACTTTACTTGAGTATTTATTTTATTTTTCTGGCAACTTTGGCTACATTTTTGTATAAATATCTGTACTTTATATTCTTTACATTCTCAGAATAGACTTTCATGAGTTGTTTCAGAGAGTGACTGTGACTTTATGTATTATAGTTATATGACTATTATCTCATAATTTGGACTTTTTCTCTTAAAATTATGCATTTTTATCTCACATTTATAAAGTTTTTTCAAATCTCGTGACTTTTTATCTCAATCGGGACTTTTTCCCCCCATTTTTCCTAAATTTCCTGCCCATACCCACAAAACTGAGTGCTTCAAAACGAAAGTCAAATAGTCTTTTTTATTTTTATTTTTTTAATTCCCATTCATAAACGGAAAATTCAAATACCAAAATATACATGGACCGTGATGCTTTTTTCTGTTTTCCTTTTTGTTTTTAAATGAAAAATGGAAAAACGGATAATGGCTATTTTTCATTTTATCCAATTTTGACCTGAAGCAAAGTCCTGAAATAAGTTGAATAAACTGGAAATGACAGTGAACCGCAGTGACAAAGATGGAAAACTATGTCATATTTCAGGAAACTAAGGTCTAGATATGACGACGGAGAACATATTCCAGGTGTGTTCTTTTTTGTTTAAAACTAAGTGACAGACTGGATGTAAATATTTTTTTTTTTTACCTGAATTTGCTTCAGGTCAAAATTGGATAAAAAAGGAAACTGCCCTTATCCGTTTTTCCATTATTCATTTAAACACAAAAAGGAAAACTGAAAAAAAAATGCATTACTATCCAGGTTTTCATTTTAGTTTTGTAAACAAATCATGAAGAAAAAAAAGTTGTCTTATTTTTGGTTTTATCTCGAAAAACAAATTAACGAATGATACATGGATTGGACTAAATATTGATAGAATAGTAGAAATATGTTTTGTTTTTCGTGTATATGTTCTTTTTGGGGTTTATTGACGGGGGTCTTGTTTGCTTCACTGGTAGGGACTCAGTGGGATTGTTTTCTTTGTTGCATATTTAAAATAAAGTGAAGTGAAGTGAACTGAAAATATTAACAATGTTTGGTAGGATTTTGTTGTTTTCAGACAACTTTTGGATCATGAAACATGCACCAAACTGACCCAGGGACACCATTGCTGTTCCTAACAAAAGAGGATCAACCCTTTATAGAGCACTCATTGAAAGTCTTTGAAATTCAAAATAAATGTTTTCTATAATATTGGAAGTCATCTTAACCAGGGTGTGATTTGACAGAAACCCAGAGAGGGAGATTTATGTATTTTTTGTAAGACTGGATATATGTAGGGGTGCAGTCCATAACGAACATAACCAGGGGTCCCACACATCCTGGAAAACCCTGAAAATGATTGACCAGTTTTCCAGTCATGGAAAACAAGGAAAAAATGTGAAGTGTCAAAGAAATGGTTGAGTTATCCTGGAAAATTCTGATTAAATTCTGATTAAATTATTCAAATGATTATTCTTCGTCCCCCTGCCTTGTGACCTTGTGTCCCTAAACTGAGAGGAAACAAAGGAAAATGTTTTTCAGTGATTTATTTAAAATATACTAATATCATAATTATATCCCATCCCCCAGATAAGTTATAGTCATATAGACTACACATCAAATGTTTGAGCAATAAGCATAAAGAAAGAACACTTGTGCAGAATTATTAGGAATGGATTTGTTTATGACGTGATAACTTGTCTCTGAACTGTCTCTGAAAATGTCCTGGAAAAGACCTGGAAAATAATTTCAGAGCAAACAGTGGGAACCTTGCGTAACGTACGCTGGCGTGGAATCAAAGTGAAACTTGACATACTTTCAACATCCAACTCCCATTCCTCTATCCTACAGCACATAGTGATATATTATATTATATTATAGTGCAGAGAGTTTGGTTCAGGTGAATGTTAGCGCCAGTTATGTAAGATATAAGGTACGAAAACTGACTGTTATTTCAATTAATTGGTATCAAACTAATCCTAGTTCAGGGGCCTTGGTTGTTAATATCTTCATCAAATTCCGGATTTGACTTTTTTAAATGTATTTATTTATTTAGTGCTAGACAAACACTGTGACAGGGATAAAAAACATAAGATAAGATAAAACATCTGGCATACTAATTCATATACTTGGGGTTATACTAGTTCATAGAGTTCATAGGGCTGCATGATATTAGAAAAAACTGACAGTGCGATTTTCTTTTTCCTTAACCCTGCAATATGAAACAAAAGAAAAAAAAACACTCGGGAGGATACAATAGTTATGTGGTGCTGACGTAAATGATCAAACAAACTAGTCGTGTTTCCCCTGGATGTGACGACAGGGGGAAGGTCGTGTCGACACAGAAGACACGTTTCATTCTCATCTTTTTCTCTTGTATGTAACCAATTTTTTAACTTTGCAGTGTTTCCTGTTAGTGGTGTGTGTGTGTAATAGGGGTTTGTGTGTGTGTTTGCTTGTATTCCTATCTTTCTGGGGACATTGATGTGTTTACACAGTCACATTATGGGGACCTCTGACATCATGGAGACCACAATTCAGGTCCCCATGAGGGTTAACCCCTTAATGCCTACTGTCATAAATATATATCTATTGTGTGTGTTATAGCCAAATTAATTACCTCCATTTAATTTTACATTTCCTTTTTTTGTTTTTAACTTATACTTAAATTCAGATGTTAAGGGGTTAAATATAAATATAGGTTCCCACTCCTCGTAAGCTATATATATATATATATATATATATATATATATATATATATATATATATATATATATATATATATCTGTGTGAAGTATGCAAATGTAGGGAAATGATGTAGCTGATACCCATTAACTTGTTTTTACTCGAAGTCCCCATAAAGCATGAGAAAAACAGGTGCAAAGTGAAATGATGAAATGCTGACTTTTTATCTCAATTGTGACTTTTTTTCCCCCGTTTTTCCAAAATTTCTTTTCCATACCTACAAACCGTAGTAACTGTGACCCAATCAAAGACATTTTCTACATATTAATTCACTTTTAAAGGCTTTATTTTTGGATACTTTTGAAACTTTTCTGATCGTTCCTGGTTACATAAATATTTCATCCATGGTTAAAAAAAAAAAAAAAAAAATACAGTTATTTAAAATTGAGAAGTTGTACTTTTTTACTTTTACTTTAGTAAAAGAGTTGAATCTTTTACCACAGTATTTTTTCACAGAAGTAGCTGTACTTCTACTTAAGTACAGAATGAGTACTTTTACCACCTCTGCGGAAAACACGTCTTTTGTGCTGGGTAGCTCATAAGGAACAAATGATTAGATTAGATTAGATTAGATTCATAAATATTTGAGTCATGTTGTTAACAGACAAACAACAAAAATAAAGAAATTAATTATGGCGGCCAGTTTTGAGTCATGGACCACATGTTTGACACCGGTCTCGTATATGAAAAGCAAACGCAATGCAAATAACAAGTCTCTTTTCTGAATTTTCTGTGACGTTTATTGCAGGATTGCTGCACAAAAGTAAACTTCCGACATCGATGTACAGTACATGTTCTTGTGTTAACGCTCTACATACCTCTTGATGTCATTTGCAGCTGCTCGCGTGCAAAATACAGGCTGCAGCTTTGTTTTTGTGGAGCGTAAGAGTTCGTCTTTGTAACTGCCAGATCATGAAACTATCACATTAAACCTTTTCAGCTCTTATTCGCTTTAAATACAACCAATAACCATAACAATGCACGAATGAAAAAAAAAAAAAAAAAAAAAGAATTTGGAAAACGTTAAGTTCAATCCGTCCTGCTTCTAATAACTGTGATCCCAGTCATGTATCAAGGTACACAAAACCCGACAGAGCAGAGGAGGAGGGTTGCATGCAAGGTGAAATCATTCTCAACTCGGTTCCACCTTGCTCTCTCCCAGCCATCCTCATGTGTTGTGAATAATAAAAAAGAATTCGTTTTACAGTTTTACTAGTCAGCAACCCAGGTATGCATTTGTCAAAATAGGGGGAAAGTTAGAACCATATGTTAATTTCAATGGGAGGCACCTGGTTGTGATTATAGCCGTGCTGCAGATGATAAAAACACACACTGGGCTGGACCGAAGGAGAGCACAACAGACAGGACAACACTGGCCCGGATCGGAACAAAAACATTCATAAAGATCCGTTTTAATGAACAGGATGATTGACAGGCTCGCTGAAGACACAATGGCGTGTCCAGCACCGTGATGGACAGCGTATGATCTGGACACAAATATAATGTGATTATAATGTGATTTATTTTACTACTTCCCTCTCAGTATGTGGGCTTGTTTAGTTCTTTTCTTTATTCTCTTAGAGGCCTCATCAGAGCTCAGAGGGTTTTTGGTTTTTTTTTTCTTTCTGTTTTTTTTCTTTTTTTAAGAGAGAAACTCAAGCAGGTGTTGGAAATAAAAAATGAAGGAAAAACTGTTTTGTCAGACATACGTTTTCTGTTAAGGTTTCTGTGTTTTTGGACATTAGACTGAGCAAAAATACGAAGTGCCGCTGCCAGAAAATGAAATGAAAGAAAAAGTAGGGCTGATATTGAACAAGTCATGGGATGTTTTTGCAATAACATAGATGTTAAAATCATCCACATGTCCCTTATTAAGTAGAAAGTGCAGTGCAAACAGTAGCTTTCAACTTGACTGTAATGGAAATATGTAGAAACAAGAGTGACCTGTGAGATCATTGGAAGGAAGAGAAAAAAAAAAAAAAAGAAAATGACAGTGAGATAACTGGAGAACATGTTCAGACATGGCACTAAACAGCAGAAATCGACAGTTCATCAAACGCAACAAGTAAAAACAGCAAATAATTTCATTCAGATTGCAATACTGCAGTGACTAATCAAACTTTTAGGCTCTCTATCCTGTAGATAAAGTCAGAATGTTCAAGAGGAAGAACACTTTGGACACAGTCAGAGGTTTTGGCAGCTTCCAGAAGCTCCTCCTGTCCATTTATCAAAGCTCTACATAAGAACATTTACTGGGCAATGCAATGCAGATAGAGACAACATTTTATCCCACCCTCAAGTCAGTAAATAATTGATATCCCAAACTATCCACAGCAGGGTGAAGGTATGTACAAGAACACATAAACTTCCACTGAAACCAACAAGGAATCAATGTTACACATTCACAGATGGAGTCGTTGGATACCCAGATCTGTAGACGTATCTTTACAGGGGTGATATTTTGCTTTTATAAATCAAATTATGCATTTTTAAACATTTCCCTGTGGGCTTCATACTGTAAGGTGTGTTTGTACTGTACTGGTTTTGGGACTTTTTTAGGGGACATACTTTTGACTGGGCCATGAATTAGCTCGGTCCTCTCAGGTGTTGTGTCTCCATTCACTGTAAGAACCATGTGATGACATCATCATATTGCATCAGTTGCTATGGTTATGTTACTAACAAAAGCATTGGGTTGGTCAAAATAACTCAAAAACGTATGGACAGATTTTGCTGAAATTTTCAAAATGTGTTGGGAGTGTCACAACGAATAAAGGATAACATTTTGGTGGTGATGCAGAAGAGATCCTGGGTTCTGGATCACTTTGAAATGTATAGTCCATTTACCGCAATGTAAAAATTTCAAAGTGATCCAGAATCTAGGATCTCTTCTGGATCACCACCAACGTTTAATCATTTGTTCATTGTGACACTCCCAGCACCTCCTGAAAATGTCATCAAAATCCATCTATAACTTTTTGAGTTACCTTGCTAACAGACAGACAGACAAATTCTGGCAAAAACATAACCTCCTTGACGGACCTACATTGGAAGGGGAGAGGTCTGCCTTGGCAGAGTGCTTTTGTAGTTAGTCTTCCTTTCTGCTCTGTTCAACTCATTTCATCCACTTCAATAACACATTAGTAGCAAACAATCTCACATTTTCTACAGACTCTAGTATAAATCAAACACAGATAATAGAATTACTTGATATTCTTTACATAACAGTTGTACTTATAGTTACAGTTTGGTTTATTTCAGCCATATATTCAGTTCAAAGCAGCAAAAAAAGAGAACAATATAGAATTTGACTGAAAAAGGCTCAGGCAGAATCAAAGCTACTATACGTCTTAAGATACACAATTCATGATATCAAACGGGCAGAGAAACAAGACACAAAAATACATAAATATATATACACATACATACGTACTCATGCACATACATGACCCCCCCCCTTTTTTTCCCCCTCAATTACAGCAATAACTCCTAAATAAAAATGCACATAATGATTTATTGAACAAAGGATGGACATTACTTTAGTTTTAGATCAGCACTGTTCCACACCTGAACCCCCTTAAATGAAATGCATCTTCTTTTAGCTTCTTTTTTAGCTTTTGGGAACACAAATTTCCATCTCTCAACTCATATTTACTCTCAGACCCTTGGAAGAACTTCTGCACACCGTCTGGTAACATTTTATTATTTACTTTAAACATGCTATACTACAATAGTATAAGTTATTATACTAATGACTACTACTTAACTATATTTCCCCTATTTCACCTTCAGTTTGGTGATGATTCTTATTATATTCTCCATGTGAATCAGAAAACTATGAGTGAAACTTATAAAAAAATAAAAAAAGAGCTACGAAGATAGCATACTTGGATTAGTGAGACTCCCATCCGTGTTCTAACTTTATGAGGTGTTATTTAGACGAGTAACTTTAGTTCACTATCAGTCCACCGTAAAATTCCCGCCTTTCCTCCTTTGCCTGTTGGGTTGCCGTGATCCTGGCACTGCTTCAGTCATGATTCTTTGTAAAAAAAATTCTTGTGGACAGATTTTATTTTGTACTCGGAGCTTATCTGGACCGGATTTTGGTCAACTATATCTCACATCACCAGAACAGTTGTGCCTCCTTCACAAAATCCTACTGAATGGAAGCAGTAGAAAATGACTAGATAGTGAATTTTCGACTTTTACAAATTTGGAAAGTTTAGGTTTAGGCTGAAACTTTTACTCCAGCTTGTTTTTCTTTTTTTTAATGAAAAAAGTGTTGAATTTCTATCTTGGTTATATGTTATCATAGAACTTTTAATTTCACACTGTATTTACCGCTCTTCTATATGGGTGCTTCTAGGAAAGTGGGTCAATTTTTGTACCTGGCAAGATAAATTTAAACACATTTCTAACCCTGGATGCATCTAATGACCTTAGATAAAGAATAAAAAAAACATTCTTAATCTCAATGGGATCTTTTCTCCTGGTTATATTAAAAAAAGAAATAAAAATACAGAGGATTATGTCATAATAATTTGAGATAAATCACTTCAGAAAAGTTAAATATATAGAAAAATAAATTGGAATTACCATAAAAGTAAAAATGGGTGTTTATGGTTAAAAAAAAAGCAAAATATCACTCATTTCATCACTGTGTGTTGTATTTCTAAGGCAATGGCATATGTTTGAAGAGGTTGAAAAGCTGTCTACGTCTATCCAACATGGACCATCCAGATATAAGCTTCTCCTTGATATGTTCTTCACTCAAGTACAGGACAGAGAATCCGTCAAACGTTGACTCCAAATGTCTCCTAAACGCCGCCTAACCCAAAGGCCAAGTACAACATGGCACAGAGGGTCATATTTTTTAAAGGTCTCAGCTGACATACCAGAAGCTATGGGAATCAGCTTCAGGAAAAACAACAGACTACCAACTTTTATATTGAGATAATATTGAAGCCAGTCATATGGAGATGCTATCAGGGCCAAGTATGTGTTCATTACAGATAGTCTTCAATTAACGCTTAGGACATCAATCTAGTTTGATCATTCTCTGTTTATGTACATTGACCTTTATTTTCAATACACCTTGGAAATTTCATTAAAAAGAAGAAGCGCTAGAACAGGTATCTGGCTTTTGATCCACTGTTTGCTTTGGTTTGAAGTAGACGGCGTCGAATGATACTAAGCATTGATTCAAAGCTTTACTGTAAAATTACGAACTGGAAAGACTGGGCTAAGAGAGACTTTGCATCTAATAAGTCAGAGAGTGTGGGTGAAATAAGCCATTTTCATTTCATGGTAGTACAAAAAAATAAATATGTCCAAAATATGTTCTCCTGTAACTAACTATACCTGGCATGGCTTTTTATGGAATTTTAGCGGCAAAATGCTCCTTTTCTCGTCTTTTTGGTCTTTTCAGTTGAGTCTTACCGATGTTTATCTCTTCTTTGAGGTTTCTCCTCAGGATTAAAGCTTCAGTACTCGTTTTAGTTGTGCACAGCAAAGCCTATCATATGACAAGAACATTTGAGAACGCTGTGCTTGAAGAAATGCATAGACAATTGTGTTTTCTTGATGCATTTGTTGTTAAAGCTAAATTTTTGTTGCATTAGAATGTAGCAACGTCATGAAAAATGAGTAGAAATGAATAAAAGGGGCTTATTTTTGAGTTTATTACAATTGTTGACCAGGAATCAACACTTGATTGATGAAGTAGTTGTGTTATAATTATTTTTTATATGTTTGGAACCGATTGAGCATCAACAGTGGCTACTCTTAGGTCAGTAAATACATGAAAATTTTGTGTCTGGTTAATTGTCTATTCATTCTCCTCTGTGAGGACGGGAAATGTTAGATCATAAACTGGAATTTAGAGGACTAGGAAAGCTTGTAGGTAATACAGTTGCAGAAAATATGATTAGACCACCCTTGTTTTCTTCAGTTTTATTGTTCATTGTTACCACCTGGTACAACTAAAGGTACAGTGGTTTGAACAAATATAATGATAACAATAAAAATAGCTCATAGTAGTTTAATTTTAGAGCTGATATCAATTTATTTCCCATGTTTTCTTGATAATAACCAAAATCACTTCAGTTCTTATAACATTGTATTGACAAATGCAGTGCTTTTAGGCATCCCGTGTTTTCTTTTCTCTCGGCTTTAGTCACATGATACACACAGGAGTTAGTACTTAATGGTATACTCATTGTTTTTGATGACTCTAGATGGTGTAATAATTTTATCCACGACCGTACGCACCAACCTCAGTTTGCTCCAGTTGCAGAATCCTTCGATATCATTGCACCATCTTGTCTCCTGTCCTTTTGGCATGTGTGCTGTGGCCAGTGTGACCTTTGACCTCTGGTGTTTGAGCCAACGGCAGACCCCTCCAGAGAATTTCAGTCCCACTGGCCTTGAGTGTTCCCGTCTTTGACAGACAGGAATGATAAGAGCGGCTAGGCAGCACGTTCCCGATCGCTATGCTGCCAAATACTGCAGCACAACTGAGAACTAGCACTAGCTATCAACTCTGCATGCATCACATCAGCTGGAGACTTGTATCTGTGGTCGACTGGATTGTCCCTGTCAAATAAATAAATAAATAATGTCAACCACAAAAAGAGTCCCGTGAGATGTTCAGGTTGAAGTTGTGATGTTCGAACTACAAACCCTGCAACATGCTCTAGTTTCCTCTGCCAGTAAAGTGGTGATGTAGCCTCTTGACCTCCCGTGACCCAGTAATGCATTTTTGTCCTGAGTTTCACAGCTTTACTTAGAAAAACAAACAAAAAAAGGGAAAAAAAAAAACCTCCATTGTAAACGACGTTCCATAAAAAAGCTGGAAAAATGTGCCATTTCCAATCGAGATAATTCTTTAATATAACAAAAGGGGGGGCATTTACAGTACAGTATGTTGCCATGCTAATGCTATGCGATGCTTGTAGGAATATAATAAACATGCCATATATCCATGGAATTAAACAATATCAAGCTCAACAAAATAAAGTGTCTGGCAACAGAACAATAATGGAAACAATAACGACTTAAATGAGCCAATATTAAAAACCAGGGAATAGTTTGAGACCATTGTGTCATGGGTAATTTCATAAAACAAAAGACGAAAGTGACAAATGTTGCCCCGCTATGCTAACGCTAACCAGAACTGAACTGATGGTATAAGTATTAGCTAAAATCGTAAGCAAAAATAAATGTCACAATATGGAGCAATGATCATGAATTTTGTCTTTTTTTATCATAACTTGGATTATTATTATACTTTATATTTTATAACAGCCTGCCTATCTACCCTGTTAAAATAAGTTATCCATAATCATATTATACAAGTTAAAATAACCCAAGACAATTAAGTCAAATCCTTCCTTAGTAAATTTGTTGAAACCATTCTTTCCATAATTGTATTATATTCAACCAACATATTGTTTGTTTGAGTGTTTCCTGGACATGATTTAAACATGATTAATATGAGGGTAACTGGCAAATGATGTGTCGCATCTTTAAAGTATTTTTACCTGAATTAAATCCATTGACTTTACATGAAGTAGTTCATACTGTAGAAAAATGTGAAAAAGTATGTGATTCTGATCGTATGAGACTGATGTCCACCATAAAAACAACTAAACTTGAATAATCTTTTTTAATGGAGGTGTCATCATGTTTTTTTTTTTGTAGGGAACGTGTCAGAAGGTGTCTTTTTTGCACCTTTATTTTCCAGAAAAAAAATTAACTTTAATTCTTTTACTGTATGTTTTCTTTTTCATTTTTTTAATGTTCAAATAAATGTAATAAATCAAATCAAAATATCTAATCAAAAATCTGACCATTAATTATGATTATTCTAGATAACACATGCTTAAAACATGTTCGAGGAAGATTTGAAGTTTTTGAGCATATTTAATTAAATTTATTTTATGTGTTTGTATGTGATGATGCTTATGTTTTTTGGTCTTTTATGTGATTTTATGTGTTTTAGTGTGAGCTGTTGGATATAATAATTTTCCTATGGAGATGAGTTAAATATCTTCTATTCCATTCTACTCTATTTATTATCAGAAACAGTTGTAAATGCCCATAACAAAACTTTTTGAGTTTGCAGAAATAAACTTTCAACTCATTTACATCTGCCCACACATGCCTTTTAGTCTTGAACGTTCAGTATCCACATTATTTTGTTGTCGTATTGTTGTAGAAGTCTCTGAAATAGCCATACATTGCCATAAAGTTATATAGTTTTGGAAAGCTTGGCATCTCAGCTTTCTGTTGCCATCTAACTTTTTTAAATAGCATAAATGGTTTAGGAGTTAGGAGGGGTTTAATTGATGTAAAGTGCAAACAGTAGCGTCAGAGAGATGTGGTTGTTAAATGGTGAAATGAAGCTAATGAAGCTAAGGCTATTAGCTAATCCACTGTTTGGTGTTACATCAAAATGATTTCACCTGGAAACTAATGGCCCAGGGTGTAACAGGTTTAAAGAAAAGGAAAGCAGGATCGCAGCTATCTCTTCCACTAATGGTCTGATTAATGAAAACAACTCACTGACAGATAACACCAGTGACCCGTCTGTTCAATTCACTCTCTCCAATTTGCTGTCGTCCTCCTCCTCATCGCTGTCTGCTTCTGGGAGTTGTTTATCAGACAAATTGCGCCCTAGAACATGTCAAGAAGTCCAAACATTTCCGAGCTGTCAATCACCGGGAAGAGCAGTTGTGGAGAGCGGCGGACGGTTTGCAGACTGGTGTGAAGTATGCGGAGAGTGAAAGTCGTCCTTGTCAGCGCAGTCGTGAGGTGTCTCCCATCACACGTAAATAAAGAAAAAAGTCTGACAGGGATCTGCAGGAGTATGTGTTCATGTGACGAGGCCTGTGTGCGACTGGGAGTGTGATCAGCGAGTCTGTTTCTAGCGAGCAGATATTTTGCAGACAGCTGTCGCCTGTAGTAGTCTTATCAGAGGACTGTTTTATATGTGGCTGTTTTCTGTACCTTTCTATTTGTGTCACATTTTTACATTTACCATGACACCAATAGCCAGGCAGGACGTAGACTAAACTAGTTTGAGGTGAAAAACAGCCCAATGTGTGCATGGGATAATTCTAAAATGTAAAATATAAACATTACATGTAGTAGGAGATTGGTTGAAAAGAATGAAATATGTGACCTGTAGCTCCATGAATGCTTAAAAGACTTAGCTGGATTTGAAGGAAAATTTAAACAAGTGGACAAATACATACATATATATATATATATATATATATATATATATATATATATATATATATATATATATATATATATATATATATATATATATATGAATGCTTTGTTTTCCGTTATGATATAGCTCTGGAAAAAATGCAAATAAATTTGACTCTGTAGAGTGAATGCGGGTCTATATTGACTAAGTGTGGCTATGTTGACTAAATTTGACCCTACATTGAGTAAATTTGGATGTATATTGAGTAAATTTGGATGTATATTGAGTACATTTGGCTCTGTATTGGATAAATGTGTCTCTATATTGAGCAAATTTGACTATATTTAGTAAATGTGTAAATATGGCTCAATGTTGAGTTAATGTGGGTTTTTATTTTTTAGTAAAATTGGGTCTATATTAGCTAAGTGTGGCTATGTTGACTAAATTTGACTCCCTAGAGTAAATGTGGCTTTATATTGGGTTTGAAGAACTCTAACCAGTTTAACAGACTAACTATTTAGTTTATATTTGTGATCTCAGTCGAATAAAATTTTCTTCACTTTGAGTCAAATTTTACTCAAAACTTCTTCAGACTTTCTGTTCAGCTGATCAATGTAATATTTCAGCAAATAACACGGATAATAAATACTAACCTCAAACATACAATATAGCCATGTACCATCCCCCCCCCCCCCCCCCTTTCGCTGTCATTATTCTCTGTCACACCCCCAACCCCCTCACACCCCTCGTCTTTCCTCCCACCTCATGTGGAGCCTGTGAGGCGTTCAGCCTGTGATCATGGCGCTGGTCCACGACTCAGCGGAGAAGCAGCCATGACATCATTCTTCACTGTGGATATGCATGTGTGTGTGTTTTTTGTTTTTTTTTTTTGGGGGGGGGGCAAAGACAGAAAGTGACACCCCTGGTCACTGTGACACACTATCTGTCTCACCCACAGAGTTGGCGCTGTGAGTCAGATCTAATTGTGAGTGTGTGTTGCACTGGTAATCCACAGTTGTGTTCACTTTCTCTGCAGGACCTTTATGTCGTCGTCTGTTATGATTATATTCAAGTACTTTGACTCACTCACAAAAGTGCTGCAGTGAATGCAACATGGAAAAAGCTCAACTATTCGGGGACAAGTAGTGCTACACATTTTATGAATCATGGCGCATACCTGACGTTTGAAATAGAAATACATGCAGTGGCAGTTTATGTTGTTGGAGCCAACATTCTAATGTCTTATCTGCGTGACATTAATTATTTGTATTCGTGCTACTGTCACTTCACTGAACAAATCCATAGACAGTGTTCTCAGCTATGGACACTGTGACCGAACACTGTGTGATTATATCATGGAATATGAGCGCATTATATCTTTGCAGTCATGGGCTAAAGCTCAACGAGATCAGAAACTTTAAACAAACTCCCTTTTTATTGTTGAATTGTACCAAAAATCGTAAATATTTTTTTAAAATATATATTTAGATCATAGTATTGGTCAGTGTCTATAAATTACTTTATTTTACTCAGTGATGCGTGGGCTGACCCGAAGAGAGTGGGCGCCTGCAGTCATCCACAGTTGCGGGTCATTGAAAAATATTTTTAATGAGTTGCGGTCGGTCGAGATGAACATTAAAATAACCTGGTAAATCACTGTAATTTAAATATTAGGTACAATTTATTATTATTAATACATACACTTTATTGATTGAATTTCCGTGAAGGTGACGTACAATGTTGGAAGTATCCTACGGTATGGAGGGAGCAAGAGAGAAAGTCAAGTTAGGAGAGTGGAAGCTCTGGAAACATACAAACAAAAAAAATAAGGTTTGGGACACACTCACTGAGATTTTTTAAAAATGATGAGCGACTCCCAGTGTTTTCGTTTCCACAGAAACTGGGTTCAAATGTCTCTTTGGGTGTTACAGGTTGCCGACCCCTGGTTTAGAGGCTGCGCGTTGGTAACTTAAAAATGATGAAGCACGACAAAAGTATTTTCTCAACATATTAACTTACAAGCAATGACATTGTATTTTAACACAGAAATAAATGCATTGACCCGCAATCTCTGATATATATATATATATATATATATATATATATATATATATATATATATATATATATATATATATATATATATATATATATAGTTGCAGTGCTCCATTTGGTTTTGGTTTATCCTTCTAAGACCCACAATAGCACAAACTTAGACTTGTTATATTGATCCACAAAACATGAAAATAACTTTCTTCATGGTCATTAGATGTAGACCAATTGAGCATTCACAACCTTTGTCGTTCCCATGGAAACGCTGTCATCTTGTACAACATTGATTCATCAGTAAAACCCATGGAGTTGGATCAATGACAACAGTTAAAGACGTTTCTTCTTAACATCAAGTATTGATATATTTGCTGTTTTATAGATATTACAGGATTTTTTAGCCGATGACATCAGGCAACACTAATCCCCCCCCACCCCATCTCCAAAAAAATCGTTTTTCATGTTTTTGTTTTTTACAGGAGCTACATCTGCAATAGATTATACATTGTTCTTACTCTGTCACAGCTGCCATGGTTTTACCTGAGAAGAACTTCTTGATGCCTCCTTCTTGTTTACCTGCTTAAGTTTTATCAAGTGTTTTAAATGTCAATCAAAAGGTAATGCAAAACAAGTGCTTTGTTCATTAAATTTGTTCCCAATTTTGTCATGACCTCCGTTCCAGTGACCTTTCCCCCAATTTTCCACACTCACCTGGTCCTGCACTGCGCAGCTGCAAGCCGTTCCTAATCGGTGACTATTTAAGCGGTGAGGCTTGTAGCTGCCAGTGCAGGACCATTCATCTATGTCACCTCCATAACCCGGTCAATGTCTTCCATCTCCCCAATCACCATAACCCGGACACTCATCATCACCACGGACTCTGGCCGTTTACTCCCAGGTTGTGTCTGTCTTGTCTTTATGTTGTACTTTTGTTATTAAATTATTTTGCCCTTCAGTACTGTGCAATGGAGTCCTCCTTCACCTCACCCCGATCCGTGACAGAATGGTCCTGCGACCATCTGGACTCCGCCAGTGCTGAAGGGACCCTTTTTGTTTTAGTTTTCCCCTGTCTGTTCCGTCTAAAGTCTGTCCAGTCTTGCGTTCTGTCCCGTTCAGTGTTTCTGGCTTAAGCGTTCAGTGTTTCTGGCTTAAGCGTTCAGTGTTTCTGGCTTAAGCGTTCAGTGTTTCTGGCTTAAGCGTTCAGTGTTTCTGGCTTAAGCGTTCTGTGTTTCTGGCTTAAGCGTTCAGTGTTTCTGGCTTAAGCGTTCAGTGTTTCTGGCTTAAGCGTTTCTGAGTTTCTGGCTTAAGCGTCTCTGTGTTTCTGGCTCAAGCGTTTCTGTGTTTCTGGCTTAAGCGTTCTGTGTTTCTGCCTTAAGCGTTCTGTGTTTCTGCCTTAAGCGATCTGTGTTTCTGCCTTAAGCGTTCTGTGTTCCTGGCTTAAGCGTTCTGTGTCTCTGCGTTCTGTGTCTCTGCGTTCTGTGTCTCTGCGTTCTGTGTCTCTGCGTTCTGTGTCTCTGCGTTCTGTGTCGCTTTCTAGCGTTCTGTGTCGCTTTCTAGCGTTCTGTGTCGCTTTCTAGCGTTCTGTGTCGCTTTCTAGCGTTCTGTGTCGCTTTCTAGCGTTCTGTGTCGCTTTCTAGCGTTCTGTGTCGCTTTCTAGCGTTCTGTGTCGCTTTCTAGCGTTGTGTGTCGCTTTCTAGCGTTGTGTGTCGCTTTCTAGCGTTGTGTGTCGCTTTCTAGCGTTGTGTGTCGCTTTCTAGCGTTGTGTGTCGCTTTCTAGCGTTGTGTGTCGCTTTCTAGCGTTGTGTGTCGCTTTCTAGCGTTGTGTGTCGCTTTCTAGCGTTGTGTGTCGCTTTCTAGCGTTCTGTGTCGCTTTCTAGCGTTCTGTGTCGCTTTCTAGCGTTCTGTGTCGCTTTCTAGCGTTCTGTGTCGCTTTCTAGCGTTCTGTGTCGCTTTCTAGCGTTCTGTGTCGCTTTCTAGCGTTCTGTGTCGCTTTCTAGCGTTCTGTGTCGCTTTCTAGCGTTCTGTGTCGCTTTCTAGCGTTGTGTGTCGCTTTCTAGCGTTGTGTGTCGCTTTCTAGCGTTGTGTGTCGCTTTCTAGCGTTGTGTGTCGCTTTCTAGCGTTGTGTGTCGCTTTCTAGCGTTGTGTGTCGCTTTCTAGCGTTCTGTGTCGCTTTCTAGCGTTCTGTGTCGTTTTCTAGCGTTCTGTGTCGCTTTCTAGCGTTCTGTGTTTCTGGCTTAAGCGGTCTGTGTCTCTGTCCCGTTCTGTGTTTTCTTGCCCAGTGTTCTGTGTATCTGGCTTAAGCGTTCTGTGTATCTGGTTTAAGCGTTCTGTGTATCTGGTTTAAGCGTTCTGTGTATCTGGTTTAAGCGTTCTGTGTATCTGGTTTAAGCGTTCTGTGTATCTGGTTTAAGCGTTCTGTGTATCTGGTTTAAGCGTTCTGTGTATCTGGTTTAAGCGTTCTGTGTATCTGGTTTAAGCGTTCTGTGTATCTGGTTTAAGCGTTCTGTGTATCTGGTTTAAGCGTTCTGTGTATCTGGTTTAAGCGTTCTGTGTATCTGGTTTAAGCGTTCTGTGTATCTGGTTTAAGCGTTCTGTGTATCTGGTTTAAGCGTTCTGTGTATCTGGTTTAAGCGTTCTGTGTATCTGGTTTAAGCGTTCTGTGTATCTGGTTTAAGCGTTCTGTGTATCTGGTTTAAGCGTTCTGTGTATCTGGTTTAAGCGTTCTGTGTATCTGGTTTAAGCGTTCTGTGTATCTGGTTTAAGCGTTCTGTGTATCTGGTTTAAGCGTTCTGTGTATCTGGTTTAAGCGTTCTGTGTATCTGGTTTAAGCGTTCTGTGTATCTGGTTTAAGCGTTCTGTGTATCTGGTTTAAGCGTTCTGTGTATCTGGTTTAAGCGTTCTGTGTATCTGGTTTAAGCGTTCTGTGTATCTGGTTTAAGCGTTCTGTGTATCTGGTTTAAGCGTTCTGTGTTTTTGGCTAGCGTTCTGTGTTTTTGGCTAGCGTTCTGTGTTTTTGGCTAGCGTTCCGTGTTTTTGGCTAGCGTTCCGTGTTTTTGGCTAGCGTTCCGTGTTTTTGGCTAGCGTTCCGAGTTTCTGGCTAGCGTTCCGAGTTTCTGGCTAGCGTTCCGAGTTTCTGGCTAGCGTTCCGAGTTTCTGGCTAGCGTTCCGAGTTTCTGGCTAGCGTTCCGAGTTTCTGGCTAGCGTTCCGAGTTTCTGGCTAGCGTTCCGAGTTTCTGGCTAGCGTTCCGAGTTTCTGGCTAGCGTTCCGAGTTTCTGGCTAGCGTTCCGAGTTTCTGGCTAGCGTTCCGAGTTTCTGGCTAGCGTTCCGAGTTTCTGGCTAGCGTTCCGAGTTTCTGGCTAGCGTTCCGAGTTTCTGGCTTTTTGTCTTGTCTTCTGGCTTTTTGTCTTGTCTTCTGGCTTTTTGTCTTGTCTTCTGGCTTTTTGTCTTGTCTTCTGGCTTTTTGTCTTGTCTTCTGGCTTTTTGTCTTGTCTTCTGGCTTTTTGTCTTGTCTTCTGGCTTTTTGTCTTGTCTTCTGGCTTTTTGTCTTGTCTTCTGGCTTTTTGTCTTGTCTTCTGGCTTTTTGTCTTGTCTTCTGGCTTTTTGTCTTGTCTTCTGGCTTTTTGTCTTGTCTTCTGGCTTTTTGTCTTGTCTTCTGGCTTTTTGTCTTGTCTTCTGGCTTTTTGTCTTGTCTTCTGGCTTGTTGTCTTGTCTTCTGGCTAGTTGTCTTGTCTTCTGGCTAGTTGTCTTGTCTTCTGGCTAGTTGTCTTGTCTTCTGGCTAGTTGTCTTGTCTTCTGGCTAGTTGTCTTGTCTTCTGGCTAGTTGTCTTGTCTTCTGGCTAGTTGTCCTGTCGCCTGGCGTTGTGTCTTTTCGTCGGTCTTGGTCTGTCGTTGGTCATTTCTGTCTGTTCCTGTCCCTGACTCTTGCCCGTTGCTCGCTTCTGTCCTCTGTCCCTGCCTGTTGCCCGTGGTTGGCTTCTGTTCCCTGTCCCTGCCTGTTGCCCGTGGTTGGCTTCTGTTCCCTGTCCCTGCCTGTTGCCCGTGGTTGGCTTCTGTCCCCTGTCCCTGCCTGTTGCCCGTGGTTGGCTTCTGTTCCCTGTCCCTGCCTGTTGCCCGTGGTTGGCTTCTGTCCCCTGTCCCTGCCTGTTGCCCGTTGCCGGCTTCTGTCCCCTGTCCCTGCCTGTTGCCCGTTGCCGGCTTCTGTCCCCTGTCCCTGCCTGTTGCCCGTTGCCGGCTTCTGTCCCCTGTCCCTGCCTGTTGCCCGTTGCTGGCTTCTGTCCCCTGTCCCTGCCTGTTGCCCGTTGCCGGCTTCTGTCCCCTGTCCCTGCTTGTTGCCCGTTGCCGGCTTCTGTCCCCTGTCCTTGCTTGTTGTTCGTTTCTGCCTGCCTGTTTCCTGTCCCTGCCTGTTGTTCGTTTCTGCCTGCCTGTTTCCTGTCCCTGCCTGTTGCCAGTTTCTTCTTTTTGTCTTGTTCCTGTCTAGCCAGAGTCCGTGGTGACCCCACCCAATCAGTCTCCTTGGTCCTCAGTCAGACCAGTCATGTTGCTCCTGCTACCGCTCTGCCCAGAGGGTACTCCGCCCAGGGGGTTTCCACACCGCCCTGCCCAGAAGGATTCCACACCGCCCTGCCCAGAAGGATGCCACACCGCTCTGCCCAGAGGGTACTCCGCCAGGGGGTTTCCACACCGCCCTGCCCAGAAGGGATTCCACACCGCTCTGCCCAGAGGGTACTCCGCCCAGGGGGTTTCCACACCGCCCTGCCCAGAAGGATGCCACACCGCTCTGCCCAGAGGGTACTCCGCCAGGGGGTTTCCACACCGCCCTGCCCAGAAGGGATTCCACACCGCTCTGCCCAGAGGGTACTCCGCCCAGGGGGTTTCTACACCGCCCTGCCCAGAAGGATGCCACACCGCTCTGCCCAGAGGGTACTCCACCAGGGGGTTTCCACACCGCCCTGCCCAGAAGGGATTTCACACCGCTCCGCCCAGAGGGTACTCCGCCCAGGGGGTTTCCACACCGCCCTGCCCAGAAGGATGCCACACCGCTCTGCCCAGAGGGTACTCCGACCAGGAGGTTACCATGCCGCCCTGCTCGGAGAAGCTCTGGACAACGGGGGGGGGGTTGTGTTTTGTTTTTTTTTGTTTTTTAGGGGCTTCAGGAGCCGCCCCTTAGGGGGGGGGGTACTGTCATGACCTCCGTTCCAGTGACCTTTCCCCCAATTTTCCACACTCACCTGGTCCTGCACTGCGCAGCTGCAAGCCGTTCCTAATCGGTGACTATTTAAGCGGTGAGGCTTGTAGCTGCCAGTGCAGGACCATTCATCTATGTCACCTCCATAACCCGGTCAATGTCTTCCATCTCCCCAATCACCATAACCCGGACACTCATCATCACCACGGACTCTGGCCGTTTACTCCCAGGTTGTGTCTGTCTTGTCTTTATGTTGTACTTTTGTTATTAAATTATTTTGCCCTTCAGTACTGTGCAATGGAGTCCTCCTTCACCTCACCCCGATCCGTGACAAATTTATTTCAATCGAACATCATGAGACTTAATTTTACTACTTTTGGGAGCTGGACAGGTTCGAAGCTGTAGTCCACCTGTGGAAGAAAAGTTATTGCTGCAGGAAATTCACATTAACATCGTACATTTTTATAAGTTTTACCTTCTCGGCATAGGATTTATATCCCTCTGCAGACTCTCATTTCTGGCAAATGTAAGTGAAATGTTTCAAAACTAAGTTAGAATATTAACGCAATTGTTCAGAAAATTATTGCTTATGTATTAGAGTAACCCTTTTAACAAATGGAGAGAATTTAATCCAGAAAAGGCTGAGTACAATGAGAATAAACCATTTTGAAACATGGCACCTGGAGTCATGTCGTAAATGAGCAGATTTGGAAACTAGAGGAAAAAATTCCCTGCACATTTATTTATGAAAAGAGCCAAGGTCTATTCATCAATCACAAACAATAACACTGAAATCAGAGTTCTATGGTCGTCCTGACATATCATATGAGCTATGAGAACCCCATGGTTTTCAAATTTTGAATCAAAAATGCTGATGACTCCCTGCACACTGGCTGTTTTAAAGTGCTTCATGTCTGAACACACGCTTATGCAGATGTGAGGACAAGATGGAACCCCAGAAGATGATGGACTTTGGAGATCCTCAACCAAGCCATCCACCTAATCTGGCCAAACTACACAAAGTAAAACAGGAGAGAAATATAAAAAAAAAATTTACCTGGAGTTCTTTTTCAGTGATATCCCAACAGTTTGACTGAAGTCTGAGTGAAAATGCATCCACTTGGAAGGAAAAAAGATGAGTGTGGAGGAAAACTGAATGTCTTGAATCCCATTTGGGCTTCACCTATTGTTATGCATTTTAATGAACAGGAAGCACAGACAAAACTATAAGTTGTTCTTAACGTGGAGCAGAGGGGGCGGGGTTAATGGTATCAGCTGACAACAAATTTTCTTAAATGTATTAAATTATAATAGCAAAAAACTTTAAACGGCACCATAGCCCAATAATTACGACCATTTTGGTTAGATTTGGTGGAAGTGGGGACCTGGCTGACTCCAGGATGACCTATAAAAGAATTAACAACTGGAAAACCATAACGGCACAAACGAGGCTCAAACAAATGTGACTATTTTAGTTGACGTTAGTGAAAGTGGGGGACTGAGAGATGTCATTGGCCGAAAGTAAATCTTGTAATGTCTATAAAAACCATAATCACACAAACAATAATTTTAATGGTACAAAAAAAACTCACCATTTTGGTTACATTTGGAGTAAGCGGGATGGATTGGCTGACCCCAGGATGACCTTTAAAAAATTGTTAATAACTCAAAAACCATAATAGGACAAATGATTATTTAAATGGTACAAACCAGTGGGTGGGGGGCCAACTTCACACAAGTAAAAAAAAAAAAAAAAAGTCAAAATGAATATTGGACAAAGTCCAGTAGAGGAGAAAAAGTAATGAATAAAATGAATATTGGACAACCTGAAATACTTGGTTATATATTATTTTAACATAACCGTCCCTTCTCTGATACTTCATTGCTGCAGTTTCCTTTAGTTTTAGCTCAAATAAAATGTACAAAGGTGGAAAATTACAATGTTACGATGGAATTTTATTTTCAGTTTTACACGATTATTTTAATCTAGCCCTTTATAGGCTTCCATAATGTTCACTTCACACTTGGATTGTAACATAAAGGAATAAAACAGACACAAGTCATTTAGATATATACTATAGCATACATTTTATTACATATTCAAAGTGCCTCTCCACTAGTTTTACATCGTTGTATACATTAATACACTCATCACTTCTCATCCTATCATAAAAGTTATATAGACTAGTGTCATCTTTGGCTCCAGGCTCATCTTTGGCTTGAAAAAACCGCTCATATGAGCTCCAACAACAAGCACTTAAACTGTTATGAGAAATCACTGTATATCTGTGCAAACAATCAGTATTTTTGAGGAGCATTTGTTGAACATGTCCCTTGCAAGTCCAGTTTTATGAAGGTTCCCTGCTAGTAAATCACTAAAATGCTGCCTTTTTTTCAAAATAATAATGATCAATAGTGTTTTCTTACATCAAAGTTTCTATTTTAATTCAGTCCTTGGCCCTCAGTGTGGACTTCCCACCCTCTTCCCCTCCCACTCTACCTCCAGGGCATAAAAATTGCCATAACCAATGAGGTAAAGGCAATAGTTTTCCACAGTTCACAATCATGTTAGTTGAATAAACAGCATCAGCTTAGGTTTATCTTATTACTCTCAATCACGACAGTTGTAGACCAGTTTCCAGACCCACCAAGGAGGGAAAGGTGTGCTGGGGTTAACGCATACAGACCACAGAGATAGGAAAAAGGGCAGCAACAGGCGCACACATATGTATATACACGGAGCCCCTTTCTGAACCCTAGAACAACATTCGATCATAACCCACTGGGCGTCCCTGGGGTGTTAAAAGCAAGCACGACTGCGTAGCTGTTGGTACCCCTTTGTTGTTTCAGCTTTTGGAATCGGGCGAAGAAGAAAGAAGGTTTGTCCGACTGAATTACCTATCGCAGGAAAAATAACAAAAATGGCAACGTACCGAATCAATGGCTCGGTGTGACGATAGCGTAATTTCTTACTGACAACTCGCATAAGTCAGGCCTCTCAACATCCCACAGAGAGGAGATAGCACATGTAGGCGCGTGTTTGGTTTGAACGCAGAATGGCAGAAAATGTCACCCCTGATGAATGCTCTGCAGCGCTGATAAGACACCCCC
The DNA here is from genome assembly GCA_020466265.1 of Siphamia tubifer. Taxonomy (NCBI): domain Eukaryota; kingdom Metazoa; phylum Chordata; class Actinopteri; order Kurtiformes; family Apogonidae; genus Siphamia; species Siphamia tubifer. The sequence goes on along the minus strand of CM035801.1, from coordinate 34,522,661 downwards.
TCCCCCCAGGCGAGCGTGCAAACACATATGACACACGTGCAGTAGACCGGCTCTATTAATAGGTCTGTGGTCCTGCAGGGTCAAGTGGAGTCCAGCCCCGCAGATACCCAAGGATCAGTCTGTGTGACCTGTGGTGACCCCCATATCTGCGCTCTGTCTGTCAACCGGCGCTGTTCCTGAATCAGATCGCGCCGCAGTGGAACCACCTTGCGGCAGTTTTTCGTGCGAGAACCCCAATCTGACCTTTAATCAGCGTCTGGGGCATGTTTTACTCTGTCAAACGGACGTCAGTGGAAGGAGGGAGGGTTGAACAGGGGTGGGGTCATACCAACAAAAACATGGCTCCGGTCAGTCCTCATTGAGAGAAAGAATGTGCTGGCTGACAGGCTGTTTCAGCCAGGCCATTTGGAAGTGCTAGACCGGCTCGGGAGATCCAGATAGCTAAATATTTGCTCTTTTGGGTTTCCATCTTTTCTTTATGTGGCTGCGGTGGGCCTGCATCAATGTGACCCCCCATTATAGCTCTGTGATTGAGATCCAGAGCTAGTTTCTCATCTGGAATCTGGACTATTTTTGCTTGTTTTTCAATCATTTTACATACAGGCTTTTGGCATAGTTGCTACGTGGCATAATTTTTTGGTATTTTTAGGATTTTTTGAAGTTAAGCTGAGTGGATCCCATTACCACATGTCAGCAGCATTTTATTATTTTCTTTTAATGTAATTTAAAGTAGTTTAAAAAGCCACCACTGACAACTCATAGGTTTAGAGTTAGGCCCAGTCATCCTCATTCATCCCTGAGCCCTCTCCCTTACCCCTATCCCTTGAAACCGAGGTGTAACTGTTAATGCTTGTAACATTCCTCTATGGAATGAGGCAACCCTTTGCGACCTGTTACATCAGGAGTCATCGATGCCGCTACTAACAGATGCGACAACTTTGTTTCTGAAAGTATTCCTCATACCGTCAGCAGCTGTAACCGGTTAATCTGTGTTCCATGCATGGGCTTTCTTTGGTCATCGTTTTGCATCTATCAACTACAAACTGCAGAAATGTGATCTGTAACACAATGAACTGGTCAATTAAATTGTTTAGGAAGAAAATATGCACATTTTTGTGTTTCTTTCAACACACCGCTGCACTGTTTTGTTGTGTTTACCTCCATCTTGCCAATGATTCGAACAGAATTATGGAAAATTTCTACTACGCCTTTGTTCATGTGTGGTCATGGAAAATATTCTTAGTCCTTCCCTCCCGTTAATCGAGCATTGGTACAACACGCAACACAAAATGGAGGGGGTGGGGCCAAGAGGTGAATTGGGATTGGGCTTTAGTGTTGCATATCTGGTCAAGTGAAAGTGAACATCACTATAAAAAAGCACATTTGCACACATCATTTATCAAATGGGTTCTTTTTTTGAAGATAAAGGTCTCGATTTTATAGAACTGTTATCCTTTTTAAAATACCCCTTGTCAATAACTAATGTCAATTTTACTCTAAAATGTATTTTCATCATAGTTGCACATGATTTTGTCCAATTTCTGTCAATAACTGTATGTTTTGAATGGAAATTTAAAAAACAAATAATAATCTGTTTCAAGTTCACATTACCAAGCAATAATTTTACATTTTTTCCCAAATGTTGTTATACATATTGTTAAAGAGCTTATAAATGCCTCCTCAAATGTGTATGATACATGCATATAAGTTACTCTGCTTACATGACAGAGACTGTTGAACACAAAAAGTGCTCTAAATAAGGTCTAGCAGCCTCATATTATTGTTCTGTGTTAAAGGCTAACATTATCTGGGTTGTTTGTCAAACTCAGGGCTAGTATCTGCAAATAGTGTCAAAGAATATTTGTTTTGGTGGAACACGAGGAAGTGGTATTAAATGGACTAAATCCTAACAAAAGAAGTGGCTCAAAAAAGATTTTTCATTGTTGGAACTTGCCACATTCAAGGCGTTGTATGAACTTGAAGACTGTTGTTCTTTCAAATAGCGAGAAGGTCTTCCAACACATCGTTAGCAGAAAGGAGGCTCAGTACGAGTCTGTTTCATACATGTATCATATTTTATTATCATGTTCTGCAAAATCTCTCAAGTCTATCCTGTTTGGATTGTTATAATCAGTTTAGTATTGCAACGAAATCTGAACTAGTCACTATCACTCGAAACAGATGCACAAACAAGCCATATTTTGGACTTTTATGTGTGAAAAGGTTTACCCGCTCAACATTTCTGCTGTTTCAACCACCTGAGATATTCTGTGACTCATGAGGACATATATGACCCTCCAGCACAAAACTAGTCAGTTGGGTCAATTTCAGAAATTAAGATTTTATATTTATCTGAAAGCTTTTTAAAAATGCTTGCGTGAAAATTAATTCGACCGTTTTTCAACATCACCATAGCAACAAGGGGTTTTGTTTACTTGAGAAGGCTTTGTTCTGAGGCCTCCCATTGGTTCAAATATATAATTACATAGATTTATATTTAAGGGGTGTCTAGAGGGAATCCTGATCTTTCCAATGGTACCAAACATGACGGGGAAATACCTAATGCGAGTGCAAAGAAAGTCGTCTTTTGAGACGATTTTTCTTTGTTTTCTGTCAGTCAGTTGTTGTCCTTTCTAAAAGGCATGATTTGAAGTACTTAGGGTAGGAATTTCACAAAAACTCATCATTAGAAGTGTTCAGGAGACATTTTAGTTGGATTTTATGCATACATTTCAAATTCGATAATTTTGACCTATATAACGTATTTGAGGCTAAAGCTAGAAATACTGCTGTGAGACTGAACCACTGGTCATGTACTTATTTTTGTCGTGTTTGAATCATTAAGTCAAATAACCCATTATGTATATATGTGGGTAGATATGTGTAGTGGACTAAAACCTATTTATTACCCAAACAAACAAACAAACAAAAAAAACAGGGAGGCAAAGGGTGTTGTCATTGGTTTGGTTGTTTGTGTGTTAACACTCTAGCACAGGGATGGGCAAACTATTCCTAAAGGGCCGGTATGGCTGCAGGTTTTTGTTCCAACCAAGCAGCAGCACACCAGACTTGATTCAATTAATCAACTGATCTCAGTCTTCAGAGAGTTGATTGGTCAAACTGTGTACTCTTGGTTGGTTGGAACAAAAACCTGCAGCCACACCGGCCCTTTGTGGAATAGTTTGCCCATGCCTGCTCTAGCAGTAAAACTACTGGTTAAATTCATATCAAATTAAATTTGTAGATTGCCATTGACCCACAGTATATGTATTGAGAAAATTAGGTCAAAGTTCATATTTTTTCTAAAACAAAATTTTTTTTCCCCCTATTTACTTAGAATATGCTAAATTTCAAATGTAGTACTGGTTAAATTCATATCAAATTTGGTTTATACATTACCAATATCCGATAATCGATGTCACCATATTTTGGGAAAAATAGGTCAAGATTAAAAAATTTTTATGAAATATTAAACTCTCTTTTCTTCCCCATTTGCCTATAATAGGCAAAATTGCATATGTCTGCAACAGCAAAACTATTTGTTAAATTCATACCAAATTGACTTTATAGGTTACCAGTGATGCATTACATTTTGAGAAAATTTGGTCAAAGGTCTTATTTTTACTTCCGCCAAGGAGGTTATGTTTTTGCAAGCGTTGGTTGGTTGGGTGTTTTTTTGGTTTGTTTGTTTGTTTGTGTACAAGATGACTAAAAAACTTATGGACAGATTTTGCTGAAATTTTCAGGGTATGTTGGTAATGGGGAGATCTGGAAAGGATTAGATTTTGGGGGTTCTACCTTGGTAGAGGTCTGCACTCTCAGAGTCCTTTTCTAGATTAAAATGTTTTTTTTTCCCCAGTCTTTTTTCCCATTTACTTAGAATTGGTGAAATATTAATGTCAATAAAAAAAATCTAGTTTGTGTCAATTCATATATAGAGGCAGCTGATATGCTGACACCAACACATGCATATAGACATGATGGATGACAAAATAAGCTACAATATGTACGAGGGATGGGGTTCTTTGTGCCTGGCACCACTTGTTATCTTCCCATTTGATATTATCTTCACAACATACTCCTACATATGTTCCAAATCCCATCAGTAGCTACTTTTTACTTTTAGTACACGGCTCAGGTGCCATTATGAAGTACTTATTACTTCATACACATTATTGAGACACACTACTTTATAAAAGTATTGCTTGTTGAACTTTGACCATTTTATTCATACATCCATTGCAGTCTGAAATGTCAAAACTATAATAATATGGATCACGTCTTGGATTGTACAATATCACACCAGCTCAGTCAAAACATATCTTCAGCTGCAGAGAGGATTGTGGGTAGGAATGACCAGACAAGCACACTGCAAAATGCAACCAGATGCAGTGGGTTATCCTGGTGTTTTTCTTGTGCTGCATTTGACATGCTGTATTTTGGCACATTCGAGAGCTTTTTTTTCTGGCATACTCAACAGTGCGGTAGTATGAGGACTGGAACACAAATAGATAGATTTGTATTAGACAACTGACAGGAAGAAAACCAGAGCAAGGCTAATGTTTTTGCAGAGAACTGGTTTGTTTTCAGTCTGACTATAATGAAGTTGACATGTACAGTGTATTGTGAGCAGTGGGCGTACCTGCTGGGTATTTAAAGGAATTAAAACATGCAACGTGCACAGGAAAATGGGAGCCATGGGAGTTAAATACAGGGCTGAAGTTAGGATTTTTTTCCCCAGCTGATTCAATTAGTTTGTTATATAATATTTAAATGGTGCATTCTGCATCAGTTTTGGCAGCAGTTCAGATTTGTGCTTCTTATAATGTACAGACCATATGGTGTTTTAGACTGTTGGTAACACAGCAGAATGATTCCATGTAAATTAACACAACTTACCTTCATTTCTCAAACATACGAGCCACAGCCAAATTTCCAAACTCCATTTTTTTGGACATTGTGAATCTGAATTTCTCTTGATGTGGAATATTCTGTGTGCATCATTTGTTTATTCGTTTTTTCAAACTAAAGCCAATAATAAGACAATGAATAACAAATTGTTTCTTCATTATTTGTCTCCAAAACCAAAATGAAAAAACAGATGATGCGTTTTTTCAGTTTTTGTGTTTAAATGAATAATGGAAAAAATGGATAATGGCCGTTTTTGTTTTATCCAATTTTGACCTGAAGCAAGTTGAGTAAACATTTTTTTGTTTGTTTGTAAGCAGCTTTACACAAAAAATACTGGACCAATGGACAGTGGATGGACACACTTTGTTTATGTTCTTTTCATGCTATATTGGGGGGAAAAAAACACTTTATTCAGTTTTATATTTTTTAAATAACCATCAACTTGAATACAAACTCTTATGGACATCTACACAATGAATAAATTAAATAGGAAAATACCAGATTTTCACTTAAACATATAATATAGAGCATAATAATAAAAGATTAAATGGCGATGAATCACTTAAGAAATGTTAAAAACCCATACAGAACTGCCACAAATGTAGCCTTGGGACTTTATGGGTTAAAGAACATTTTTCTTAGGAGATGAAATTAACATTTCTATATGTGAGAGACAAATATCGTAATATTATTGTATTACTACTCCCTTACACCCTTATTGCAGCCTTAGTTCAAAACTTATTAAACATCTTCGATCAGTTGATGCTTTTGACTGAATATGTGTCTGAGGGTTAAAAGGTCAAGAAATAATCCGAATAAGTTCTGTGCAGTGCATCATAATGAGCTAACAGTGCAAATACCACTATGTTGTTATGTGTTGTATTAAATATATTTCAAAGGGAAGCAGCTAATTTCCTTTTGTAAACATGCTGAGTCGGTGCTGCTGTACTTGTAGTTTTTCTGTAACATTACCAGACCGGGTGCATGCATGCCACCACTATATCCATTTTGTTTCCCCAGGAATTATTTCAATAAATACTGAATCATTCTGTTTCAGTTTCACTAATTTTGTACTTAATTGCTTTCTCTTTATAACCCCGTCATGAAAGATGAAAGACGTTTACTTGGCATGGGTGACTGTTCCCCTCAGTGTGTCTTTCATCTGGCCCCGTTAGTCATGGACACACACATTAACGTCAACAAAGTAGACTCTTGAGTTATTAAATTTCTGATAGTGAAGTTTTGGGAATAGCGCGTAAAGCCGGCCCATAGCCCTCAGTAATAGGCAGGAGTTAAGAGTTAAGCTGTGGTGATGCAGGCCCGTCTCTGAGCTGAAGCCTCGCAGACTTTCTACCCCCCCGCCCCCCTGCCCACGCTGCTGTGGCCGCACGCCAGGGCCTGCAGACGACGGCAAAGTCAATTGCCGAAATCCAAACAACCACAAAAACACAAAACAGTATCTAACTGTGTTTTGGGTTTTTCTTTCAAACAACGTGGAGACAATCTTTCTCTCTCTGGTGCTTGTGTTGTGTTTTGGGATTCCACTGGGATTGGTCGCAGCGCCGGCGTCTCTCAAACACGCTGACATCTACTACAGCCTCGGCGGCAGACATGCGCCGTTCGGACTGGCGGGTTCCGGAAAGAAAACCATGAGTGAAGGTGACCGAGCCACGGAGCAGATTAAGAGACAGAGATGGGAAGACAGCCGGGACGTAAGAGGAGACAGAAAGAAAGGCCGCTGGCTCGGCCTCGTCTTTCTGTCACCTCTGGTTTAGATTCCTTCCTGCTCGCCTGGAACTTCTTCATTATAAACCACAGTTCGGCGGCGGAGGGGAAACGCCGAACCTGACTCCACGTCTGGCTGCTTCCACATCCAATACACATTTTCCCACCCTCGTTCACCCTTCCCCTCTCCTCCTCCTTTCACAGTATATTTCTGGCTCCTCCGCCTTTGTTCGTACTCTCACACTCCCTCTCTTTCCGTCTATATCTTTATGTTTCAGTCTCTCTCTCTCTCTCTCGTCTTTTTTTGTTTTTAGTCAGCCAGCTTGTGTCGTGAGAAACCCCTCTGTTTTCTGATAAGACTGATTGGGTGCTGATAAAAGACTGAATAACTCTGGAGTCGCTGTGTTGACCCCGCAGCACCCTATTTACTTCCTAAATTTTATAATAGTGGAACTAAATGAAAAATGAAAGCTTACAAAAACACAGCCTCGACTTGTCTTAAACACTGATGCACAATAAATCAGGCAAATGAGACGTATGATGAAGTGAACTTTTCAGGCAAGTCAAAGTCAAATAGAAATCAACTTAGAATAGAGACTTACACTCTTTTAAAATGATATTAATAGATGAAACTGTAAATCCTTGACCTTAGTCTTTACTACTGTCTAATGTACTATATAAGTTAAAATGTCAAATACATGGGCTGCAACTGGCCCTATAAGGTTCCAGATGTGTGAAATGCAAAATTTACACTTACAAGCAGATGGATGGATAGATGCAAAAACTACACGAAATGAAGGAAAAATCTGAGAAATGCACAGACATAAGCAGTAAAATCAATAAAAAGTGATAAAAGTAACCAGTAATCAGAGAATACCTAATGCCGCCCCTATTTTGTGCCAATCTCAAGTTTCTATGACAACCTGTTCTTGAATTAGAGCCAATAATGTGATTTTGACCTTTCTGTTAAATGCGATCTTGGCCTTTGACTTTTTGCAATATTGATAATTTTGTGTATATATATGCGTCAGTGTGTGTAATATAATGATAATATATCCAGTATTGATTATGTTACAGCGTGATATGTCTATGCTTGACACAAACAGTGTTACAGAAGTTAATTTTGCGACATGTCACCTTTCACCTCCAGGGATCTCAAAAACTATTGGTTGTAGGTGATAACACCAATTATGAGAATTGTAGAAATCTTCATTCCACATTGTTTGGTACCAATCTAAAAGTTCTGTGACCCTCCATTCTTGAGTTATCACCAATGATGTGATTTTGATCTTTTGGTTAACTTTGACCTTTCCTCAAATAGATCATTGCGTCTGATGCACATTAGCTATGCTAGCTATGCTGTGTAATTTCATGGTGATATCTGAAGTGTTCATTGAGTTATAGTATTATATGTGTCTGCGGACACACACACACACACACACACACAAGGTGATTACAGTAATCGCAACCAATGTTGGGTGAGATTAACAACAAAGTAGAATGAACAAAATAAATACAATGAACAACAAGTGCAACATAATTCATAAACTGAATAAAAAATTGCAAATATACACAAACAAAACCATAAACAAATTATTCAAGAAAGTGATCACAAGTAAAAAAAAAAAAAAGGCAACACAATGAAAAAGAACAAAATAATGAAGACAGACAGACAGATGTTATTCATCCCAAACTGGATAATTACAGTCTAGGAGCAGCATGACACATGTTCACTCACTATATATCGTAGCAAACATGAGTAAAGATAAATATGTGGTGTGATATGGTCCTCTTAGTGTCATTGAACAGTGACCTCCTGCTCTCGTTGGAGCGTTTCGCAAACGAGTGTGAAGCGGTTGTGATGAAGATCAGCACCTCCAAGTCTGAGGCCAAGGTCCGCAGCCAGAAAAGGGTAGAGTGGTCGCTCTGGGTTGGGGAGGGGAATTCCTGCCTCAGGTGGAGGAGTTTAAGTATCTCTGGATCTTATTCACGAATGAGGGAAGGATGGAGCGAGTGGTCAACAGGTGGACTGGACTGACATCTGCAGTAAACTGGTCCATTGTGGTAAAGACGGACCAAAGCCAAACTGGGAAGGTCTCGATTTCTGGGTCAATTTGTGTTCCAATGCTCACTTATGGTCATGAGCTTTGGGTAATGACCAAAAGAATGAGATGGATGGATGGATGGAAAAATAGGCTTTTACTTTCAATTAATACATGCAATGTATTCACCCAAAATATGGACAAAACCATAAAAGCACTGATAGTTTCCCCACAATTATTTTTTTTATCTTTTAAAACTAGATGGATGGATAGATAGATCTTTTATTAATCTCTGACAGGAATTGACAGTGTTTTCATTTCATCTTAAAACCAGCATATACAGACAGTCATAAAAGGTTAGTTTCCTTCACAGGGTGGCCAGGCTCAGCCTTACAGATAGGGTGAGGAGCTCGAACATCTGGGAGGGGCTTGGAGTAGAGCCGCTGTTCCTCCATGTCAAGAGGAGTCAGTGGAGGTTGTTTTGGACATCTAGTGAGGAAGCTTCCTTGAGGGGGTGTTTTGGGCATATCCATCTGGGAGAAGATCTTGGGGTTGACCCAGGACACCTTGGTGCTATTATATGTCTGGGCTAGCCTGGGAACACCTAAGGATTCCCCTGGAGGAGCGGGTGGAAGTGGCTGGGGAGATGGAAGTCTGAGATTCATTGCTGAGGCTGCTGCCCCCGCGACCCAGATTTGGATAAGCAGGAATGACGAGTACGAGTACAAACACTACACACCATAAATCAGAAGTGTTTTTATACTGGTTAGAATGTGAGTAATGGCTGTAGCATTAAAAAAAACAACTGTAATGGGCTGGAATAGAAGTGTGAGACTCTAAGATTACTTGGTGTGCCTTAGAATATTTTTTATAGTCTTGTACATTAATAAAGAATTTTCTTGGCTACAGTTTAAATAATTTGTTGTTTTCAGCATGAATAAAGTTGCTTTAAGGAGTTTTTTTCTGGAGAAATTTATTAATTTATAAAGTTTTCATTCCAGTTTTGTGGAAGTGGGCATTTTTACCTATGCCAGTGGAGCTTATGTAATCATGGGGGTTTGTTAGTCTGTCCGTCTGTCAGCAATGATTTCGCAAAATTTTTCACAGAATGACAAAAGCAACAAGTGATCCAATTTTGGGGGTAATCCGGATTATTGTGTGGATCCAGGATGTTTTAAAGGATTCTTTACTATGTCAAAACTATTACCAGTTTTGACAGAAATGGTTCTGACTCAGTGTGTAATACTGGCAGAGGTCTCCGAGTGTTTTTCTAGTTTGTTAATCAATCAGTAGTAAATACTTTTGACAGTGTTCTGGTGAACTATTAGAGTTTTTTTTGTTAGAATTCTAGCTGTATTGGCATTGGCCACTCATCTGATGTAAGCAGATATTTTAAGGAAGGGGGAGGTATTGTATTGTAAGTTTTCTTCATCCTGCTCCTTTCCAATAATTTAGATTGGAATGAATAAATAAATGGAATAAATAAATGACAATTGTAAACCTTGTCAAGACAGAGACTACGTTAGACGACATTGTGCCATCTGTACTAACAGCCAAAATGATGCCAGATGAAGAGGGAAAAAAATGCCCTAATGGACAAAAATGTCCTTAGTGACGCATAAGGGTGACGTTATACTAACAAGCTGTAATTAAATGACAGTCATCATCAGCATGAAAGCATTATATAACGATATCCTTTGGTGTAACATCCTAACCACAACTACATTAGAGCTGTCTGTGTTGCATTCAATGATCAGACACTCAGAAAGCTCAACACAGCACGAGAACAAGTATTCAGTGGATGTTCACAGACATTAAATCCTTCTATTGGCAGCAAAAATTTATTATTGAAGAAACATCTTGCATGTTGCACACATGCTTCTCCAAACTTAAGTTCACAATTCAAAACTACTATAATATCAATATTGTAGACACATTTATTTTCCTCTTTAAAGCAGAATAAGAATGTTCTCTAAAACAGTTTCTACATGTTGATTTAAAAAAGAGGGTTTTATTATAAAAGATGGAACAAAACTAAACAAGAGAAGCGCAGACCTCCACCAGTATTATATATTGAATCTTCTATACGTACAATTAAAGCAAAAAATGTGACAGTTAACCTACTAAATACTATGAAAAAAAATCATTGTGGATGCCAGTATGTTTTACTGACAACATGAAGTCTGTCAGTAAAATCATGGCAGGGAACAAAAGCATAACAGGCCGATACTGATCCAAGGAAGAAAAAAAAAAAAAGGAAATACCAGACTGATATGTCAACCAGCTGATATATCATTGCAGGTAATTTCACTTGACATCATTAAACTAAAACTGCTCAGTTCATGCCATTCACATCCATCCCATTAGACCAGTTTTGGTCCACGGTCCATATGTTTGACACCCCTGATCTAAAGGCCACCAGTGGGTGTCGATCTCAAATTCTAGTTCCTATGTCGGTCCTTGAGAAACGTCCTATTTAACAGACTTGTAGTGAAGTTTATCAGGCAGATGGTCCTGATACACATTGATCCAGATCTGGGTCCTGGTGGTTGTTGCAGAGTTTGCCTCGCAGCCTCGTGCAGGGACATTTAACAGAGGAGCTGCTATCTGAGGACGAGCAGCACCGCGACACTCACACTGATATGACACAGCTGCTGCCAGCAAGGCCACGGAGGACGCTTCATTTGCCCCTTAACACACACACACACACACACACGTACACATGTTGAGTGCTCTTAAAGACCCCACACCCATATCCTGTGCACTCTTGCCCGGACAAACTCATCTCTTGTCGTCAAACAAACTCCTCTACATATAATCCTAGCATCGACACACAATAATGCACACCTCTGCAACACACACACACACACACATTACACATACAGTTAAATTAAAGGGGACACATCATGCGAAATGTACTTTTTAATGTTTTTACTCTCTGTGTGATTTGAGGAGATCCTTAAATTATGAACAAAAAAACATCCACATTCCTTTTCACCTGATCCATCTCTTATTGGAGGGGGATGAAAATGCTCCATTTTGAATGTTCTATACATGCTACATCACATGTATAGAGTCATTTGAATACCCCACCCCACCAGCTCAGTTAACCCCACCCACAGTGTCACAGTGACCTCTGCTCAGAAATCCAACATTATTTTCTATCGGTAGCCTCGGTGTGCGTCCCGGTCTGGGGCCGGCCGTAGTGTCGTGGCCAGAGTCAAATGAACTGGACATAAATATAAACCTGGGATGTTAATGGAACTGGACCCGAAGGCACTGGGGCTAAACCACGTCATACTAAGTGGAGGGATTTTTTCAAGAAGAGGTAAACATGTGAAGATAAAACCTACAAATGGAAAAAACAGTTGCTGGTGTTAAAGTCATGGTTTGCAGTCTTGTGCTTAAATAACATAAACATTAATGGGGACAAAAGTGTAAAATTCTACACATATATCTCAATCCTGAAATATTATCATGAAATATATACAGATTTTTTCTTTGTTTGTGCATTTCTTGACAGTTTCAACATGTCCTGCCCCTGAAAAATGATCTGAGCATGTGCAGAAGGGAACGTGGGTTTGGACAATGGGACAATAATGTCCAGAGTTCAGTGACTTAATCCAACATGAGGTGTCTTGAAACTTTTTTCTCACCTTTATATCCTTTACCAATCTTAAAAGTTATTGTTCATATTGTCTTTTGAACTATTAACTTAAAAAGCAAAAAATAAAATAGGTCTTGTTTTGTAACCCAGTGGAGAAATGTCAATCATTTATTTGCAAAGGTAACAAAAACACACCTTGTGTCAATGTCAGTGTTAATAAATGTATTATTAGAGGTGTATGATGACATCCAAACTTCCCAGTCTAAAAGCTTTCTGGTCTTTACATGTAAAACCTTCCGTTGTCTTCCTACTCAACCAACCCACTGAGTTAAATATTCCAGAACCCAAACTGGGTCATGGGGCTGTTTTTATTGGACCAGTAATATTATAAACCAATAATATGTGTGTGAAATCCTTCCCAAATTAAAATAGTGAAAAGTGTTCTCCTGAGCATGTCATAAGTCAGATGAAAACTCAGACAAAAGACCCTAGTTGTAGAAGATAAAAGATGAAAATAACATAACAAGATAGATATTGCATGAAAGATGACGAGACAAAAACACTATAAAAGACAAGAAGCACATAAAAGTCTAGATCTATGGTAATTCATGACGTACTTCAGTAAGCGAGGGACCTGAAGATACTGCAGTCTATAGAATTTTTAATGTTCTTTTTTGGCATTTAGGAGGAACACAAATACAACCTCCGTGTTATATAAACAGATAATAAACTGTATAATATATAACCTTTTGTAGTTGCAGGTGTACTGGTGGACTTTATCACTGTTTTTGGAAACACTGACCCCCCCCCCACCACCTCTCTTCTTTAACCCTTTAAAGCCTGAACCATTGAATCACTGACAGAAAAATCTAATTCTTTGAAACTTTGACCTTTATTGTGACCTTTGACTTAAAGTCTTACATTTTGTCCTTTAATGTTCTGATGTCAGTGACAGCAAAAAAGAAGCTATATTTAAAACTGAGTATAAAGGAATGAAAAGGAAATTCCTGTTTTGCCAATATCCTTGCTTCCCCTTTTTTGGGTTGGGGGGTTAAATAACATAATAAATTGGTAATTCCTTTTCAAATTTAACAAAATTCTACCTCCTTCTTCATCATTACATAGCCTTACAGTATCATAGGAAAGTCATCTGGTGTGGTTTGCATGTATCTAATAGTAAACATCAGATTTTTCGCTGAAAAAAAATATCACATTGATCATGTATCAAATATGATACGTTAGGTTTTACAGGGTTAATAATACAATGACACCAATGAGGGAGTTGACGACTATTTCGAGTGGCAACAACGTGTCCAGTTCTTTTAATACACTCACCGTGACCCCCGACGCACATGGCGAGAACATCATTAGGAAAGTGATGTGGTGTCTTAGGATTGTCGGAGAAAACACAAAGATGAATGAGATGAAACACTAAAGTAGATTTGTTTCTGACAGTGGAACAGCTGAGTACATGGTGTTCAGGACAGTTTTTTTTACACCGTCCAGCAAATGTTCGACTCATCCCACATTCAACGGCGTATTCCCGTACTTCCTCCTGCGACCCCTGTCAGGCAAATGGTGCAGGGTCGGTTGGATTCCTCACATGGCACATGAACGGAGTTACTGGAAGCATTTCAAGTACGCGTCCGCTCGTATCAGCAGCAACCACGTCGCGGCGATTCATCACTTACTGGTGCCGATTCCGTCGACAGCTTCGTTGAGAGTTCCGCATGACAGACGCCTAACGCAGTGTTTCTATCTCTCTCTCTTTCTCTCTCACGCTCTCGCCGGTGCTCGATGTGATTTATATATTTTTTGGCCATTTCAGCAAGTCGCATCTGCGTTATCTAAAACACAAGAAATCAGACAAAACACTCATTTCAACAGTCATTTCTTGATCTAGTCGTCTGCGGGGTCAGCCAATAAACATGTAGAGCTCAACTGTTGCGTTACACGGTCTGCGAAGGCATTTGACATATTGCCTTTTGGGTATTATTGTTTCATACAATAGAGTGAAAAGGTCAGACCATAACACTTATTGTATATAATGTGAAAAATGTGCACTCGGATGTGTCTAATTGATGTATGTATGAGTGTGATGTTCTACAGTCTCTTTGTCTTTTTGTTTCACACACACACACACACACACACACACACACACACGTGGCTCCAGACAGTTCAGATGAGACTTGTCATGTCCGTTGACATAGGGCCCAATTAAAGGGGAGGATTAAGCCAGGGCTGGGTGACCTCTTCAGGAATCTCTCCGATACGCTGTGTGTACACTGTCAAACCCTCTGACAGACTTTCCCTTTAAGCACTTTCACCTGCTAATTAAGACGCCCATGCTCCACAGTTTTGTGTGCGCGCGCTCGTACATCTTCCGCCTACACGCGTACACTTTCTTGCACTCCGTTCACCATGTGCACACAAGACAAATACACCCGCCAGTGTCAGCGCTAGATTTGCAACCCAAGGAGCTTCTATGTAAATATTTGACTTTAGCATTGTACGGGTTTTTGGAGCTGGGTCCAGCACACGTCAGTGCAAAGGCGAACAGCAAACAGACAGGGCGTGTCATTTATTACATTAAATTATGATATGTTTTGGTGTGTGCATCTCACTGGTGTGTGTAGAGGCTCCTCAGCAACAAAAGCCAAGCAGTGTTTATGGTCTGGAGAGATTAAAATGGATAGCGGCGAGGCAGAAGCAGTGAGCTGTTGCTGAGCAAAGCTCTCAATGACTGATTAGTGCTGTGTCACTGCAGCTTTTACACAATGTGGAGGGAAAAGGCCCACACTCTCTTTGGTATGTTTTTTATTTAGCAAACTCAAAAGTGGCAGGAGAGGAAATTGGTGGAAATGTTGAGGAAATGCTAAGTTTGGCACTGACGTCCAGTGAGAGATGGGGCTGAAGGGGATAAATGAGGTAGTAGGTAGAAGCAAGTGGAGCAATAAGGAGATCAAATGCAGGGAAAAAGAAGAGAAAAAAGGAGTGAGCAAACTGACATTATTAGTATTGTCACATTACTGTTTTCTGTTAACATGAATTAAAAGTCATTATTACTATGTTTGTCTGGATAAACAACAGAAAATGGGAGGGGGGGCATAAACTACTGTGTTGCTGTAGCAACTAGATGACTTGAAACTATATCTGATTCTATTATCATGTTTTCTCATTTATTTTATTAAGGCTGTCAAAATTAAGGGTTAATGTAGATTAATCCACTATCATTATGATTAATCTCCTTAAAAATGTTCTCAATTTGTACCTCATCTAGCAGTGCAGAATTACTCTTAACGTCTAAACACTAAAACAGCACTATCACTATTATGTAAAATTATTTACAAGGATTCAGCACAGTTAAAATCTCACTAAAACAGTTACAATCTCACTGAAACACAGTTAAAATCTCACTAAAACAGTGAAAACCTTTGCATTTTGGACCCTTTGTCCAGTAGAGTTACCTTCTTACATGGACAGTTGATCCAGTAGAGACACGCTGCAAAACTGAACCATAAAGATAGAAGATCCTAAACAACACCCTCTGGATGGAAATATGAGGACAAAAAAAACAGTCAACCATGATAAATTAATCAAAGTTAATTATTATTAACAAATAATAAGTAAGGAATAAGGTGAGTGATTTCTTCAAACTCGAATAAAGTCTCAATGCAAAAATTAATTTAACAAACCAAGTGGATTTATAATATAAATGAAAATGAAAAGATGCTCAAACTGGTCTTCACTTTGCATTAGAAGCTTTTGAGGTTTTAAAGAAACAAGGAAAAAAACAGATGTAATGTTGTTTTTCATTTGTAACATCAGTAACCATCAGCCACTGTTAGTAAAACAGTTAATGCTGAAATAAATCCATCCACAGATTAAAGTTGGTGCTAAATGACTGTTTTTCTACTATCACTATCTCTCCTGTATTAAGGGAAGGTGGAGCTGGTCTAACTTTACAAATTAATGAAAAAAATCCGCCTTAATTTACTAAAAAGCATAATATTAAAGATGGTTAAATAGACATGTAGAAGACATTAAAGAAGATTTTTTGTGTATTTCGCATTAGCTATGTGGCTGGGATGCACCATCAAAAACACAATTAAAAAATGATGCTTTTATGTTAATTTATGATGCATTTGATTTTAACAGCTGCTTGAAATTAACCAGAAGCATCTGTCAACAGTTATTCTACTCTTCAGTGGCACCAAATCATTTGGATCACATTTGTTCAGACAAAGTACTGTATGATAATTTTCTTCAGTTTTAATTAATCTTTAAATTAATTCAGAGCTTTTTATGGGCATGATCTACATAACTAGTAAATTAAATGTAGGAAAATATAGAATAATATTATAATAAATGGTGATAAATCTTTCAGTAAAGGTTAAATACGGAGAAAAATCCATCTGGAATTTGGCACAAAAAAAAAACTTCCTGGTCTTTAAGGATTAAAAAAGATTAAACTGGACAGATATATTAATACTTTCAACCTAGATTGAATTACATTACCTCAAAACATGACATGTATTGAACACAAGGTTCTGATTTAACCTTAAACTGACACCTGAAAGAAAGATTAGATCCAAATGACTTGTGAGTTTGTTGAATTGGACGACTGGACTACAAGAACAGATATTTGTTCGTTTTCTCGGGGTCACAAGAGATAAAGTTTGCTTTGGCGAAGACATTTCATACTTCACAAGAAACCCAAGTGCAGAATTCCTGGGAAGTTCTCCACTTTTCCACTTCTCTAAATCAGACCGAAGCCTTGTGTTGATTTTACCTGTTCTCTCCTACAGGTGTTCCAGTTTCTCCAACATTAAACAAAACAGAACAGATGATTTCTCCTGTCCACTGACCCTCCAAAGGCAGCCCACCACTCCTAATGTGTGCTAATGCTAATGCTAATGCTAATTCTACATACTGTGTGTGGGTATCATGGATAACACGCATGCACCAAACTTTCCTACAGGGGCATTAAAGCAGGTTAACCTTTTATTTTACCCTTTTAAACAGGGGGGTCAAACTCATATTAGTTCAGGGGTCACATTCAGCTAAATTTGATCTGAAGAAAATCAATTGCATTATTAAACAAAGTCAAATACCTTGTAAACCAGTCATCACTGTAAACTCCCATACATGACACATACAAAACAAACACAGAAATAACTTCAAAAAAGAGCAATAAGTATTGTATCTAAAAGCACCTATAGAGAACCATCCAACCCACTGTTCATCAAATTAAAGGCATTAAAATTTGAGGATTTGGTCGACCTCAAAACAATTCAAATAATGCACAAAGCAAATCTAAACCAGTTACCACAAGGTGTCCAAAGGTTGTTTCAAGTGAGGAAAATAAACACAATCTGAGGGGAATTTATATGTTTAAAAAAACGCCCGTACGTACTAACTTAAAAATGTATTCTGTGGAACAACTGCAGTGAAGAAATTAAAACCTGCAAATCAGTACAAAAGTTTAAACAGGTTTTTATAAACTACATTCTAAGTGGATACAGGAAACAAATGGAAATGTGAATTTGTAGAAAGGAACAGGTTTCCCTTTTTCTGATGCACTTTCTTTTTGGTTGTATATACGTAAATGCTCTGCTTAAATACTTGTATGTTTTACTTATTGTGTTTTACCTGTTCAAATAAACAAATAAATGAAAATGAACGGTAAAAAAACACCAACATATTAATAATGTAGAAATGATCTCAACTCCAAACTTTTCTCTCTCTTTAGATCGAAAAATGTAACATTGCATAATGAAAACAAACAATATTATGGTTTAGTTTATCATTTACACATATACATTCTAACTTACAGATAACACTGGATCTACAGATGCACAAAATATTTAGCATTAAGTGGAATATTATTAAAATTGTACTTATTTTCCAATTTTTCATATTTATTCTGATTACTGAAGTTCTTTTCGTGAAATTACACTTTTAGTGTCACTAAGTGGAAAAAAAATTACATTTACAAAGCAAATTTTTTTTTTTGCTTGTGAATATTCATTTATTATGGACCACAAACTAAAATGATTTATATGTTAGAGTAATTTAATCTGTTGCATTTCATAAAGTCATCCAAAGGCCTGGATTGGACCCTGAGGCGGGCCGGATTTGGCCCACGGGCCGCATGTTTGACACCCCTGGTCAAGGTGGACCCTTTTTGGTTTAAGGTTTAAAGAGTTAAACCACGCCCACTTCAAACATCTGACCAATCACACCACAGCTGCCAGACACCACAGAAGAAAAAAGTGTAGAGAAGAAAAAACTGACATCATTCTTTTCTCATTGTCCTGGGAGAGCGGACACATTTCTCTGTTCTTGCACAGTATGAAATAACTGTCAAACAGGCCAGTAAAAGAAATGCAGCCTTACTTCCAGCTTTTTCTTTTTTTTAAATTCACTTAAATGTTTTTTTTTCCTCCACACAAAAGTATTTTCTATCTTTTAACCCATTAAAACATCCACCAGTGACTAAAAGTAACTACTGATCTAAAATGTTTAACACCTAATTCTAATAATACATGTAAATAATTGATATAAAATACAGTTTTTCACCTTTTCATGGTCGTCAAATATGACCCATTTGGATGTTCAGAGGTGGAAAGTAACTAAATAAAAGTACTTCATTACTGTTTTTAAGTAGATTTTTTTAGGTTTGTGAATTTATTTTTCACAATACGTTTTACTTTTACTCCCTATATTTTACATGAATATCTGTACGTTATACTTTTTACATTCTCAGAAGAGACTCATTAAACTAAAGACATAATGGTACGAAAAATAAGTCACTTCAGAAGGAGATCAGTGGAGAGAAACTGTGACTTTATATATTATAGTTATATAACTATTTTGACTTTTTATCTCATCATTTTTAATTTTTGTCTCATCATATTTGCTTTTTATCTCACAATTTTTACTTTTTCTCTTAAAATTATTCATTTTTATCTCATATTTATAACTTTTTGGAAATGTCATGATGACTTTTTATGTCAGTTGTGACCTTTGCTTCCTATTTTTCCTAAATTTTCTGCCCATATCCACAAAACTTAATAACAGTGACCTGATCAAACACATAAAGTCACTTTTAAAGGCTTTAATTTGGGTACTTTTGAAACATTTTTGATTTTTCCTGATTAAATTAGCATTGTTGCATTCATGGCAATGAATAAATAAATAAATGAATAAAATGCTATTTTACTTTTTACTTTAGTACTTTATTACAATTGAGAAACTGTACTTTTTTACGTTTACTTCAGTAAAGGAGTTGAATCAGTACTTCTACTTTTACTAGAGTATTTTTTCCACACAAGTAGCTGTACTTCTACTTAAGTACATAATGTGAGTACTTTAAACACCTCTGGTCCTTAGTTACTGTAGAAACACAAATCAATGTCTACAATATTGATTCACCAGTAAAACCCATGGGGTTGGATCAATGGAAACAATGGGTTAATGTTCAGTTAATTATATATTTTACTGAAAAAAATCACTTTTTCTTCACTTTTTCATATAATAACCTTCGATTTTAACCTTAGCTTTAATGAATATCTATTATAAATAAAATAGCAAACAAAACCACCCCAGATTTTCACAGTAAAAATTAATCAATCAATCAATAAATGGAAAAAAAGAAAGAAAACTGAGACAAAAATAGAATTGGGTCGTTATGGGTACTGTGAGCGCACATCTGCACATCAAATTAGACTCTAATATTAGATTAAATTAAACTTTGTTGTTGCAGCCCAGTCTTCTTGAATCGCCCTTGGTGTAATGTTGGACAAGTATCAGTACACCCCCCCACCACCACCCCCCACCCCTCCTCCCATGAACCTCCCCAACCCCACCGACGACAAATTCTCAGCTGTAACCAGTGAAGCCTTTAATCCACATTTAGTGCGACAGTAGCTTCTGGAACAATGGACATCCCTGACTTTGGTACAAACATAAAACTCAACACTTTAACTATTTTAGATTTTGTAACAGGGTCTGATTTAGTCGGATGTTTCTGCTCTGTCTGCTCACATGACCTTCTATATGCACTACCCCCACACACACACACATATATATATATATATAAAGCCAGGAAGCAAACAACTGCAGTAATTTGTAGTCAGCTGGCGTTCAGTGTCGACGGACAGTTTGGAGTCTGTGCGGTGCTTTGGAGCTGCAGTTGGCCAAGGCTGCCCTTCCACAGCAGAGCGGGCACGGTGTTTAGTTGATCTCCGACAAATGTGTGACTGGTATGTGGGAGCCGGAGGAAGGGATGTCATGTTGAATACAGACGGACTGCAGATAAGACAAAGGTCCCGTTTGTCAGCTGTTCAGTAACTGACTACGACCAGCCAATCACTTCTCGTAATGTACGTCACTTAACTCACCATTTAGATAAAATGACCGAAACCCCCCCCAAAAAAACGCTACTGTTCAGGAAAAATACAAACATACCATTTCTGTTCTAAAATATCTTATTTATTGAAACCAAGGATAACTACCATTATATAATATCTGTCCTCATGTTTTAAAGGTGTCATTCCATGGTTATTTCATTAATATTACTGTGTTCTCCTTTGTTATTGAATATATTGTGTGTTGCTTATATATATATATATATATATATATATATATATATATATATATATAACATGTTTCCAGCTGTGTTTTCATGGTAGAAAAATGACTTGACTTTACCAGTACTTCCTCATACATGTCCATTGCGTGGTGATGAGGCATCTCTGATTGGCTCAGAATGCGTGAAGGAACACTCCCCCCTCTCGCTCTCTGTGTGTGTTTACCTTTAACAGAGTAGCATCCAGCTAGGTTTCGTGCCGTTGCTTGTTCTGAAAACGTGCAGGGAAAAAAACAAGGCTTTATTTCCACAGAGAGCACATGATCCGCCATTTTTTTCAAGTTTGTGCAGCAGCTACTGTGGCGCCGTCTTCTCTTGTAGATGCTAATGCTAATGCTAATTCAGATTCACTGCAATGGGTGACGGGTTTAACCCCACGTGGGTGACGTTAAAGTCCATCTAATGTCAGACGGACCGGCTTTTCTGGTTGTTTTCTGTGAATGCGGTATGCAGCCAGTACAGGTGTCAAACCACTTTCAAAGGCAGCATGTGTTGGTAAGTCTGGGTGACCCATCAGATTCCAAAAGCAGCATGGAAAAGTGGTTTTCAGCAGAATGACACCTTTAATCTAGTTTTAATGTCATTTAGCAGAACTGTTTATAGATATTTTGCATATATTGCCTTGTCTTACACAGAAAAATAACAGTGGAAACAGTGGATCATCTGCTAAAATCTCAATGTAAATACAAATGGAACAGTTTGAACTAGGAAAGCATTAAAAGCACAAACCCCCGCCAAGGCAGACCTCCCCCTCTGAATGAAGGGAGGTCCGCCAAGGGCGTAATGTTTTCACTGGAGTTTGTTTGTCTGTCTGACTGTGAGCAACATTACTCAAAAAGTTATGGATGGACTTTGATAGAATTTTCCGGATGTCTTGGAAGTGTCACAAGGAACAAATTATTACATTTTGGTGGTGATCCGGAAGAGATCCTGGATTCTGGATCACTTTGAAATTTTGCATTGCAGTAAATAGAGAATACATTTCAAAGTGATCCAGAATCCAGGATCTCTTTCAGATCACCCACAATTGAATTCAGCTATTTAATTCAGCTTTAATGCAGTTATTATTACTATTATTGTTATATATTCCCTCTCTATCCTGTTCTAATTACAAAATGAGTGGGTTTCCTGGTGTGTCCACATATAGTGCACCATATTTATTTTAAAGTCTTCTTCTGTCAATATTCGGTTATTTTTATTCATGTGACTCTAAGTGCAGAAAAAGGTCTTTCCATTGCAGTTTTGCATGATATATCAATTGCCCCTTTTTTGCCTGAAAAAAACCCCAACTCTTGGTCTTTTCCTCTTTCACATTAGGTAAATTTTTAAGTTATTTTCACACAGTTGGTCAATGGAAAATACTGATATTTTTTGCTGAAAACGTTACATTTTCTTCAGTTTTAATGTAATAACTGTTCAGATTTCCTGTGAATTTTCAAGAGCAGTGTAGAAAATTAAAGCAAGGAAAATCTGATTTACAGCGAAAAATGCAAAAGACAGAAGATAATATCATAATAAATATCTTAAGAAAGGTTTGGAAACAGACGCTAAATTGCCCACAGGGTTAAAACCACTAGTCTGAGGAGCTGTGTTTTGTCTTGCAGAGTCATATTTGTACTTTTAGTGTCCTTCCTTTACCTCTTTTCTCCTTCCTGGTTGCACTGCAGCTCCACTATCTTCTCTCTCTCTCTATCTTGATCGTCCCTCTATAATCTAACTCTCCCTCTGCCCTCTAATGACAATCAGCAGACCTGATAGGCAGATATATTTACACTGGTGGCAAGGGAGGAAGAAGTCATGAGCCAAACCCTGTCCAGCCTCCGGCTCTGGCAGGCGGGTGGGCGTGGCCTTGTGGAAACCCCGGCCGGTCTGGCCCCTCCCTCGGCGGGGCATATCTCTCTCTGTGTGCCGTCCCTGGCCCTGCTCAGAGCTCTCTGTTAGATGGGACCAAAGCCTCGGCGGCCTCAGACTCATACACACACACACTCCCACATCCAGCCTTGGGGGGAGAGACGAGAAGGAAAAAGAAGGAGGCAGGAAGACAAACACACACACAGAGAGAGAGAGAGCAGAAGGCTGTTGAGTGGCTGACAGAACCTCAAAGCCAGTGCACGTGTGACTTTTTTCCCTCCTTCCATTAGTTTTCTTCTAAAGCTGTTGATGAGGACGGCTCCATCTCATCTCAGCCCGGGGTCCAGAGGTGACCAAGGGAGCGAAAGAGCACGCTGTGGTTTTGTTTTGCAACTGTTGAACACTGGAACTGTACTGTAAGCATTATGACTCTTCTGGGCTCTGAACACTCCATACTGATACGAAGCAAGTTTAGATCAGGTAAGTGGAAAAAAAAAAAAAAGAAAAAGGAACACCACCCGGCACTCCTCCTTGTATATGTTCTTCACGTGTGTGTGTATATATATATATATATATGTATGTATGTATGTATGTATATATACAGCTGCATCTTGTAAACAATGAATCTGTCAACAGTGGGCATCTGCATGTATGTTAATGTCACTCATCTGTCAGTGCGGATGAGCTGTCGTTGACACTTTCCGATGCACTTTTTCAGTCACGCAGGCAGAGTGACAGGTGTGGGGTAATATACTGCGGGCATGTGGTGATGGTACAAGGAATACCAGAGAGGGAGGCCGGCATAAGTCACAGCCTCGGTGTCACAGTGTGATGGATTTACGGCTGGGCGTGTTCTTTGATGTCCGTCCGCCTCCTCGTAAAAAAGCCTGACATGTGAGGGTGATGTCTCGGGCAGGTTAGTGCACTTGTTTCGTGCCAGCCACTAAACCTGCTCCTGCTGTTCCTGATGTTACTGCTGCTGCTGCTGCTGCTGCTGCTGCTGGTGCTGCTGCTGAGCCAAGCCAGTTCGACTCTCTCGATCTGTGGTTTCACTGATAAAAGAGAGATTAGACACTAGAAGGAGGTCAAAGGTTATCTTAATATGGACGAATTGGAAGCGGTGTGTTTGTGGGCATATCAAAGAGGGAGGAAGGGTACGGACTGATTTAAAGTCCTCTTAACGCACAGCAGCTGTTGGGAATTTGAATCCATTTGTCTCCTTCATTAACTCTGCCTTCATCCTTCCCTGAGTAAAAGTATTTTTATTATTATTACTATTATTATTGTCTTTAAGATATTTACTCCCAGTACCAGTACAGGCTTATGTGTAGTCTGACCAACACTGCCACCTCCCTGAGGAAAATGTAACTGATGTCAGTAGTGATCACAGAACATATTCATCTCTGTTCTGGGGTTCTTCATACTGTATGCATGTTCACTTTTGTTTTTTGTGGGATTTTTTTTTTTTTTTTTTTTTTTTACACTACAGCCAGAGAGAGCAGCTTCAGTCCTTACTTGCCCGAGAGCTGTGCAGTAATTGCGTTCCAGAAATGGCAGAGTAAATGATGCTTTTCCTTTGGGTTGTTTAGAGCAGGGTGGGAAATGACCCCCTGGTTGCCGGGAAACTCACTGGTGGGGTTTTTTAATGCTTTATACAAGCAGAATAGTAGTTCTGTATAGTGATAAAAACATACATATACTGTAGACGAAGAAGGTGCAGATTGTCCATAAAGTAATGAATTGTCAAAATGCACTGATTTTAATATATCAACTGGCCGATACATAGATATTTTCCCCCCAATATCAGCTATTATGTTTCATTTTTAGATTTTTTTTTTATTTTTGAAAGCTGATATTTGATCAGTAGTAAAAAATGTTAGAAGATATTTAAGCAGGCACGTGTATGGCCAGCACTTGAAGATCAATGTGTTAAAAGAGTACTAGGTAATGATAATTTCATTTATATTGCTACATAAAAAATCTTAATTATGTGACAGTTTCAATTGTATTTTATGGTCAATGGGCTAAAAAGAAATATCGGCCTCAATAATTGGCTGTAGATATCTGTCACCAGCCTTAGAAAGCTCCATATTGTTCAACATATGGTCATATTATATAGATTATTTAGACTTTCTATGTGACTAGATCAACATACGATACTTCGACGTTACACACACTTATGCTAATTCTCCTCCTTCTTTCATTTTGTGCCTAGTTATCTCCACATTAGAGTGACCATTTAAAACTTTCTCCTCTGAGTCCTTATGTTCCCTCTACTTCCCAAACACAAAGTGACACCCATGGGCCAGAAGCTTTAGCGACTTCCACATCGCTTTTGTTGTTTTAACCCCATGCGAGCTGTAGCTGGTTAATCCGGTGCAGATGTGGCGACAGTCTGATGTTACAGTCGAAGAGATTGAACCCGGGTGATCCAAGTTACAACCGATACGACCGTTGGGTTGAATTTACGAGCGTATGAGTGAAATATTGCGCGTAAGCGAGGTAAAACTGCTCATAAATCTCTCGGCGCTAACTGCTGATGACAGCGGGAGTCTTACATGATCAGGTTGTCTGGGATTTACAGTTTTCTTGAAGCCACAGCAGGTCCAGTTACATCCAGCCGCCCATGAAAACAAGCATTTGTTGCTCTTTTTGCACCACGCTCGAACTCCTCTATCAAAGCCATGGGAACTGCTTCTGCATGGTTGAAGCTAAAAGGAAAGATAAAGATCTGTCTTAAGTGCTCCCTCTGGACCGCCGAATGTTCTGTGTGTGTGTGACTGACTAGTTCTCATGCCGATTTGATTAACAGCTTGAAAGGGCTGTGGTCCGTGCACTTGAGCTGTGTTACGTTATGTAACAGAGTGACAGAGGCATCAAATGCATTGAATGTTATAGCGATATTACAAGGTGTCAAACACATGTTAAACTGTAAATCATTACCACACACAAGATTTGTCTCCAACACACCTGTTTTACATCAGCCACAGGGATTTATTGAACGTTGACCGGAGGTTACCAAGAAGTTACGAAGGAGATATGAGGTTTTAATGGAAAATTATGCTATAATATTAGTCGGGGGTGCTAATACAAAATACACTAAGCTGGAAATCGATGTGAAGCAGGAAATTATAACGTCAAACAGTTTTTCCAGAAACAGATTTGGAAGTGAAAACAGTACAGACAGAACACCTGGAGGAAAAATTGTAGCTTTTACTTTATGGTCACATGAACAAAAATATGACTTTTGAGAGGAATTGAAAGCTAGCATACAAATGTCAACTGTCATTCTATGTAAATACATAAATATGTTATGGAAGTGATGTCACTGTGGTAGAATAGATGGAACTATGACCTTTAAACAAAGTATTTTATCATAATGCTAGCTGAATTGTGTCTAGATTAAGCTACATTCATCATCTTAAAATGCTAATATTTAATCATGTTGTTAGTTTATTTAGTTCTACACTAAACTACGGTTGTTAACTAGCTTAAGATGCGGGCTTTTTTATGAACTGTTCGCTAATTTGTAGATAAAATTGCCAATGTTACCTAAAAACTTTACTTATCTATGGAAAAACTACTGTTGTTAGCTAGCTTAACGTTTAAACCTTGAGGCTAACATGGTCTGCCTGGACTTTTTGTCTTATTTTGACTAGAAAACAATTTGAAAATACGTCTTAAGTGAATTGGCCAGAACAGTTTTTATTCCTTTCTAGCAAGCATTTACAATTTACTGCATGTTATAATTCAAAACATTTATTCTCAAACTTGAGTGAAATTACCTTAATGACCCAAGAAAATGTCAGGTTAAACTGTTGGAATTTTTCCAATTGTACAAAGAGTTACAGCCATTCAAACTGTACATGTGCAGGGTGTGTCACTGATGACATGTCAGGTGGTAAAGAGTTAAAAATCACTACTTTATTGTAATATTACCTTACTTTTTGTTGCTTTTTACTTACCTGCTGCTTATGCTAACCGTTTAACTCCTGAGACCCAAGCAATTCCACAGTAAAAAATAAAATTAACAAAAACTGCCAAAGTGATCTGTAAAATGAACAGAAATGAATATTAAACTAACCAAATAATATGTAATATAGACAAAGTAAGACACTAATAGAACACAATTGAAGAAAAATAATAAAAAAAAAAATTAAAAAACGGAGAAAAACTAAGCAAAATTAAGCAACAACATCAACAGAAATGAATAAATATTCACAAAATAACAAATAACATGAAAAAAAAATGTACCCCCCCCCCCCCACAAAAAAATTAAATAAAGTTTAAAAAAGAAAAAAAGGAATTAATGACTAGTGTTGTAATTTGATTCCAGGAGTTTTAGTTTGGGCTTTTTCTTTTTCGAAATCAGTTGCTTTATGACACCTGTACATCAGTTCCATGAAGACAATTCTCAGTAAAATAACACAATAAAAACTTAAATTTTTCTGAATTTTTAAACTAAACCATCCATTCAGAACGCATCAGTTAAATGGTTAATGCTAAAACCATGTTGCTGTTTATTTTTTTTACTCTTTTTAGCCTTTGATTTGGCATTAGTTTTTATGTTGTCACATGTTTTGCTTATAAAATGGAGGCAAGATGTTGTATTAACACCTGACAGAGGGTGCTTACCTGTATTTTTGACCTCACATGAACTATTTTTTTTTATCATTATTATTATTATTGCACAAAACAAATCCTCATCACCAGAAAAATCACCCTCGTATCCACTGTTGAACATCAGTCATTGTCGGTGGAACCGCTCCAGAAACGGTTCTGCTAATGGCAGAGTGTTGGCTCTGATGCACAAGGGTCTGGCTCGTGTTCACAAATCTGACTCAAACCGTCCAAGACCATAGAGAAAAGAAAAAAAAAAAAAAAGCAAGTTCTGTTTTAAGGTGGATTTTAACTTTATGCAAAGGTATTAGACTAAAATAAACCTAATACTTCATTTAGGAATACCTGTTTATTAAGAAGTATACAGTCTCAGTCATACATCTGTCCCAAATGCATTCCTGTCTGCGCTGAGGGAAAGCTCAGGAAAATTGATGCAACAAATTTCACCGGCCTCTTTAGCTAAGTTGTTGGCCTTTGAGTGTAAAAGTGAGGTGTTATTATTAGCCTGTTTCTTTGTCCTATGGCTGCTGTGAACGTGTGAGGCACATGAGGACAATAAATCAGAGTCTCACAAACTCTTCCACCCACTCCGCTGTGTAATTATCACCACTTCCCTGCTGCTAAACTGGCCAGAATGAGAATGTATTTACACTATAAATTTGAACACTTGTAAATGCGACTGTGCATTTATACGTCCTGTGTTGTCAGGAGAGCGAGCCTGTCGAAAACAAATGTCTTTGCTTTCAAAGTCAACAGTGAGAGAAGTGGAGTATCGTATGGTTCAGCGATCGGTGATTACACCACCTGGCTGGGGTTTTCTTTCTTTAACATGTACACACTCCAATCAGGATCTGGTCTGTGCAAAGGGTTGAAGGAGAAAAAGCAGATTATGTAGCAGCGGCTGTACTTTTTTTTTTTAAAGAATTATTGATAACCCTTTCAGTAAACATAACAAAGAGCAGCCCAGGGTGGAAAATCAAAGATGTGCCGCTCAATTTTAGCCATAAGTCGCCTTTTCACGACAAGGGAGATAAAGCTACGTGTTTAGATGGAGTCGGACGTAGAAAATCTTTTGACGAGACGTTGTATCGGTTACATATTTGGGTTTTCAGTCATCGACTAATGGCTGCATTTGCACTCTGTGATGTTGTGACCCTCACTGTAAACTAAAGCAGATGTCAGATGAGGAGGAGGAGAAGAGAGGAGAGTCCTGTACCATAGTTACATAATGGAGGTTCTCTTCCACTAAAGTGCTATGATATGGCACTTGAAGGTTTTAACAAAACTCATTAAGGGCGCTAATGTAGCTAAAGCTGCTCAGATATAAACCACCTGAGGGAGATAATTAACATTAGCAGGACAAAGTGATTAGAGAAGCAGGAACACTTCATACTTGTGTGTCGGATCCAAGACCTTCAGATAACAGCGGAGGAAAAACACACACACACACATATACACACACACATACAACGGACGAAGAAAAGAGAAAGCAAGACATCCACGGACACGAGCAGACCGACAGACACGGGGGAGGCTCTATGTTTATGACCCCACACTCCTACACACACACACACACACACATATAGGGCATAAACGTGCGCTCACACTCTGGACCACACACTGCCGAGCAACTCTTGTTTAAAAGCCAGGAGCTGTGTTTATCATTCCCTACATCCTGCTTGCAGAAATATTTGTGAGCAAGCAGCTTTGTTTTTTGTTTTTTTTTTTCTCCGTTTTCTGTGTACATACGCGTATAAATGGATGGATGTGCGTGCATGTGTGTGTGTGTGTGTTTTCTGTGCATTTCTCTTTGCCAAATCACTACCTTTTGTCATATTTAAAGGTTCACTATGTAAGATTGGCCAACGCTCGTGTGTCGAGGTCTGTTTTGTGTTGGAAGCTGGCCGTTTGTTGATGTTAGCCAACTCCGTTTCTAAGCTAATGAATGTCTATGGTTGTCAGTGGCTAATGTACACTGGTTTTTAGATTCTACTGAGACCAAGCAATGCATTTGGGTTCTCTGTGTGTGACACGTTTCACAGCTTAGATGCCAAATTCAAAATCTTATCAAGCGTGTTTTTCTCATTTCTAGTCAAAAGATATGTCCACATACTTAAAATAAAACATAATCAACTAAAACGTAACTTAGAAGACATAGAAGAACTTATTTTTAGACTATAGATCTGGAAAATTGCATTTCAATAAATGTTTTTTTTTTCACTTGTTCCATTGGCAGATTTACTGGCAGATGTATTTTTTATTATTTTAATCACACTTAAAAAAAAAAAAAAAAAAAAGTGGTTCCAGATACAACAAACCCCACCCCTCACAAACATTTTACCTGATTTGCTCTATTACTTATCATTCCATAAACACATTTTTGGTGACCTTGACCTTTGACCTATTCTGGACCACTTTGCACCTTTCCAGAAAATGTAATTGAAATCGGCCCAGTAGTTTTTGTGACTTAATAACCTAAACCACAGGTGTCAAACATAAGGCCCAGGGGCCAAATGTGGCCCGCCGAAGGTCCAATCTGGCCAGTGTGATGAATGTGTGAAATGCAAATATTACATTGAACATGTTAATAATCAAGGAAGTTCAAATCAGTTCAGGTGAATTCAATTTGAAATGGATGAGATGAGTAAAATACTGTCATAATAACCTAGAAATAATGGAAAATAAAGTACAAAAAAGACTAGCTTTTTACAAAAAAAATTTAAATAATGTGAAATACACTATTTGTGAAATTTTACCAATATTCAGCCTGTTACTAAATGTGTATATTTGTAGATCTACTGTGATCTGTAAGTTGTGATGCACATGTATAAATGATAAACTAAAGCATAATACTGCCAACATTACACTTATTTTTCTTAAGAATTTAGAGGTTGTTCATACTTGTTCAAGATACAAACATTTTTATTGGAGAATTTGGCTTTTTTTTTTCACTCAAAAACAAAATTTTGCTGTTGACATTTTTTAATACATTTTTATCCTATTATTTCTATAATTTTACTGGTGTAGCCCACTTAATACCTTTTTAGGCTGAATGTGACCCCTGAACTAACATGAGTTTGACACCCCTGACCTAAACAGTAACTTTTCAGTGAGATATAAGAACTTATTTTTAGACAATAGTTCTGGAAAAATTGTATTTCAAGAGATCTTAGCAACATAATTTCACTTGTTCCATTGGCAGAGTTTTTTGAAAAGAAAATGTTGAACTGAGACCAAAAACAAATCTGTCAAAGGAACATGTGAAAATGATCTTATCTCTTATCTGTTATCTATTCTCTAAAAATACATTTTTATATCAGTTATCAGTTACTGTTTAGGGCAGAGGTGTCAAATTGGTTTTAGTTCAGGGGCCACATTCAGCACCATGTGTTCTCCAATGGGCCGGATCAGTCAAATAATAACAGTGGGGGGTGGCGGAGTACATTACATTACATCATCCTTAAAAGTCTGAATAACATAAAAAAACTTGAAATTAAAATGAAAAACGACTGCAATTTTAACAATATTTTTCCTCACATTGCTTCAATTGCAACTAACATTACAATTATAAACACATAACACATTTAGTAACAGTCAGAATATTGGTAAATTTACACTAAGACATTTCAGGTTGTTCAATTTTGTTCAGGTTATTCACCTTTTTGTAAAAACATAGTTTGTCAATATAAGAATTTTCATGTAATTTTCCCATTTTACACTAAAATAAAGAATTTTTTAAAAAATCTACAGTTTTCATTATTTCTAAGTTATAATCATATTCTACTGGTCTGATCCATTTGAGATGGAACCCAAATTAAAATGATTATTGTTTGTTATTAATATATTTAGTGGAATTTATCCCATGGGCCCGATTGGACCCTTTGGTGGGCTGCATTTGTCCCCAGGACCTTATGTTTGACACCTCTGGTTGCAGTTATTATGTCTTACACAAAAACTACTGGACTGATTTCAATGAAATTTACACAAAAGGTGCAAGGTGGTCCAGAATAGGTCAAAGGTCAAGGTCACCAAAAATGTGTTTTTGGAATGATAAGTAATAGAGCAAATGAGGTAAAATATTTGTGAGTGGTGGCGTTTGTTGTATCTGGCACCACTTTTTTTTTTTTTTTAAGTGTGATGAGATATTTTAACTAAAAATCAGAAAAATAAACTTGGCAAGATTTGCAGTGTTTATTTAAAACTTGCCCCCAAGTTAAAGAAAAATAAATAAATAATACCAGATATTTTTGTTTAATTTAATAAATAAATCTGCCGATGTAACAAGTGAAAATGATCTTGGTGAAAAATATGTAAGGTTTTCCAGATTTATTGTCTAAAAACAAGTTCATATATGACACTGAAAAGTTACATCTTATTTTTTTAAGTGTGATGACATATTTGGACGACAAAAAAATGTCCATTACAAAGGATGAAGAGAAAAAAAATGCTGTTCTCATTTGTATAAAAGTCAGAAATAAATATTAATAACTATAGAGAAGTTGAGTTGGTCCCAGATCCTCATGTTTATCAGTGCGTTTCTGTTTTTAGCTTAGAAACAGAGTCATGTAAAAGTTAAAAACCAACCAGCTTCTGCACAATCTATTGTACATGTAAAGTCAAAAACACACACGACTCGTTACATAATGAACCTTTCTGCTTATTTTTCCTAAAGTGAATTTTACTGTGTTAGCGCAAACCCTCTACATGGCAGAGTGTGTAACAGCAGGTTTTATTTCAAGTGAATTCTCAGTCTCTTCCTGCTTTTTCTCTTTCCCTTACCTGTCCTTCCACACCTCTTTATCTTTTCTTTCTTTCTACCCTCCTCTCCATCCATCTTCTTCCTCTTCCTCCTCCTCCTCTTCCTCCTTTAGTCCTACAGTTAAGACTTCAGCAGAGGAGGACACGAGAGCAGCTGGCAGACCAAGGCATCATGCCTCGTGAGTAACGCCGAGATGCCGCACACGCAGGCGCACGCACACTTCCACTTGCACTTGCAGCTTCACGCTTTCACAGGACAGTGTCAGGTGGATTTGGGGGGTGGGGGGGACGCAGTGAACGAGCAGATATGAACCCATTCTCTCTAATTGTGTCACTTTTCCACAGAATCTGCCTGAGAAATAAACAGACGTGTGTATTTAAAGCATAATATTCATTCATTTTCAGAGCCATTCAATTGTCCAGACGGTGCCAGGGATACTGGACGAGTCAATAATATAGTATGAATAATTAAATACTGAGTATGGATTCATCCTGATGGAGTTTAATCTGTCCTTATCAGCTTCACTCAAGTTACAAATCAGTGGGGACGTACTGCAAAAGCCATCGTACGTTTGTAAATCCAACATAGACAGGTTTAGACAGACCTTTTTCACATAATACTGGTTAAGTTTCATTATATGATCAGATTTTTACTTTCACATTAAACCATAAAGACCCAGTGTTTGTTCTCTATTTAAGCCTTAAATGATTTATCACCATTGGGTATAATATTACAATATCCTCCTTTTTGTTTTGTTTTTTCACATTTTTTTAAAAAGCAAAAAACAGGTATTTTCCAATATTTTATTTAAAACAGAAAAACTGAAGAAATTGTTTTTTTGGGGTTGTTTTTTAAGTAAAATCTTTCAATAATTGAACAGAAAAATTAGCATCCACCCATTGTCATGAACCCAGCTCCACTGATTTTATTGGTGCCCATGGTCTGAAGATCCAAACGGGTCATATCTGTATTAAATGATGACAAACTGTATTTTACAACAATTATTTACATATTTTTTTCTCTATTTAACCTTTCTTAACTGATTTATCACCATTTATTAGAATATTATTCTCGGTTTTTTACATTTTAAACAAGCAGAAAAGCAGGTATTTGCCCATGTTTTATTTAAAACCGAGAAAAACTGAAGAAAAAGTGTATATTTTTTAAAGCAAAATCTTTCAATAATTGAACAGAAAAATAAGCGCCCCCCTTTTGTAATGAACCCAGCTCCACTGATTTTATTGGTGAATGAATATTGTTAAAGCTGATGGTCTGAAGCAGAGTCCTGCACGGTTCTGACTTTGACAAACCGCAACCGCCCGTACCCATCATGTTCAAACCCGTATCTGACCCGTTTTCCGACGAAAAAAAATTACAAATCCGCACCCGAAACGACCCGCTATAAATGAACCCGATATCCGACCCGAACACGGAAGAAAATGTCAGCTTAAATACAAAATGTATTGCCACGAATATACTGAACAGTGACATAGCCAAGGCAGAGCCAAATAAAAATGTTGTTAAACAGGAGCAGACAAATAATAAATTCAAAAACTATTTTTATACGTGAGCTCACACGCGCGCACACACACACGCTTGAAAAACGCATCAAGAAGGAAGCCGACAGGAGGCAGCTATACAAGTCCAAACTAAAGAACAGTTTTTAGTCTATGAACCGCAAATTAGACCCGCGATCACCCACGTCTGACCCGAACCGAACCCGTATCCGGGTTCGCACAACATTTTTCACCCGTTTCGTGAAAATCTGCGGTTCACCCACGGGTCACCCGCGGTTACCCGAACCCGTGCAGGACTCTGGTCTGAAGACCCATACTGGTCATATCTGATGAGTATGAAATGTTGACAAACTGTATTTTATGGATCAGATTAGTGGATCAACATCATGTTTTCTCTCTATTTAACCCTTTTTAACTGATTTATCGCAATTTATTAGAATTTTTTTTTTTTTTTTTTTTTACATTTTAAAAAGGCAGAAAAACAGGTATTTTCCCATATTTTATTTAGAACTGAGAAAAATTTAAGAAATTGTTTTGTTTTTTTAGCAAATCTTTCAATAATTGAAGATAAAAACAAGTGTGTCTACCTGCTGTCATTAACCCACCTCCATTAATTTTACTGGTGAATCAATATTCTTGAAGATGACCGTGTTTCCATGGTAACTATGGACCTTCAGAAGATCCAAATGGGTGACAAACTGTATTTTACAACAATTATTTACATGTATGGATCACATTAGTGAATTGACAGGTTTTTTACAGTAGATTATTTTGGATACCAGGGTTTTTATGGGTTAATGCAATAAGTTGAAGTGCTCTGATGACGCATTTACTCACTCATGACACTAACATAAAAACATAATGACATCTATCCTTCATCATAATACTGTAAATATGAGAAGAAACCGAACCGATCATTAACTAAAGTGCATCGTATGACAAAAGTCTGGTTTTGTTAAAGTACAAATCTTCATGGTTTCATAGAAAAAAGCGACGATTGTTTTTCTTTTTCTTGTATTTATGGAGGAGGATGGAGAAATACTGGAAGATTCAATGAAAATAAACAGGATATTCACACTTTTCGCAGCTCCTTGACAGAAATTTCTGCCTCTACATGTGTTTAATACTCACCAAATACCTGCAGCTGTAGCTTCACGCAGGTTCCTTTTTGCAAAGAAGCAAAACACTCAAGTGAATTTAATGTTAACAAAAAGACAGGACTAAGCAGAATACTTTCAGATATGCAAATAAAACAATGTATTTTGGTTATTCAGTGCATAAAATGAGGTGTTTTTTTGGATGTTTGATGTAGAATGAATGGGATGCCATAAAGCTTCAACATCCTCTGTGGGAAATATGAGTGGATTTTCCCTTTTTCATTTTTGCTCTTTTATTTTCAGTCCCTTTGGCTCAATCAGTATCGCTTTGAAAATGTTGGAATGCACTAAAGAGAAGCATCATTTCCCAAGTTTTACATGAATTACATCATCGACACAAACATATTTCATGACTGTTATTCCAAAAAAAAACAACAAAAAAAAATCACTTATAAAGGAACAGATTCTTGATTTTTCCATGTTCCTGAATTAGACGCCAGATCTCAGAAGCGATCGGTGTAATCAGCTGCTGTGGTTTTCTTATCGAGAAGAGTCAAAGTGGTTGTAGTGAAATGGTGCAGATTTATGTTATGTAGACTTAAAAAATGTCCACACCTTATTAATTAAATGACAGATGAGGGAGAAAAAGATAAGGAGAAAAGAAAACAGGCAAGATGAAGGATGCCCTGAAGAGCAGCAGATCCAGACAGATAAATCTGGAGAGGGTGACGGATACAAAGGTGAATGTAAAGGAAGAGGCAGGTGGATGTACGCAGAGAGGGGGGGGGGGGGGGGGGTGAAAGGGAGAGAGAGAAAACAGGAGAGAGACACTGAAAGGGAGAAAAAGGGGGAGAGACTAAGAGAGGTGGGTACACAGAGAGAGGAAAGAAAGAAAGAGAGGGACGGAAAGATGGAAAGGAAGAGAGACAAAGAGACTGAAAGAGAGAAAGAGAAAGGGGGAGAGAGGGGGACAGAAGGGAAGAAAGAGGGAAGGGAGGGGGAGAGAGACAGAGGGAGAGAGAGAGAGACACACTGGCAAAAAAAAAAAAATCTAAATCTCACTGAGATAATTGTCATGTGTTTAATTGGCACATTTATTCATATATCTATTTTTTTTTTTGTTTCTTAATTCCATATTTTTCTCCAGTGGAACGAGTGAAAATGATGTCTGTAAAATGTCTATTCTCTGAGCTCTATCGTCTAAAAAAAATAAATTAAATGAAAATCACTTCTTAACCGTCACTGAAAAGCCCATCTGTAGGTGTTTCTGTGTCACTGTCAGTGCGATGAAATAATTTACATAGAACTGAGACAAACACAGTTGTTAAAGTCTTATGTTTTTTCAGCGCAGGCAGCCGCTGCAGAGGCACACAGGTCAGTGAGTGACCGCAGTGGAATGCTCTAGAGCTGGAAATGGCCTCTCAGACTATGAAGAAAACAGGCAGATTTACACAGACGCTACCTGTTTACAGCATCAAAGCAGAAGGCACGCCCTATAACACAGCCACGTTACACACTCCCAACTCCAAGACATAGTGATGAGAACATGTAGACCTCTTAAATCCAACTGTCGCTACGATTTATGCCCACCGTGTTCCGTAGGTCACGTTCATGTTTGTAACTTACTACCTTGTTTAGCTTCGACTGCCAGTGCGGAACATGTCACACACAGCTAAACACTCGCGTTGCTGTTGGCATGCGTTGGGAAAACCTTAAATTCCAATATTCAGGAGAAAACATACATTTGTTTACACAGTAGGCAAACGCTTATAAACTTAGATCTTATCGATTTTT
The DNA here is from genome assembly GCA_020466265.1 of Siphamia tubifer. NCBI lineage: Eukaryota > Metazoa > Chordata > Actinopteri > Kurtiformes > Apogonidae > Siphamia > Siphamia tubifer. Next base: position 34,486,085 of record CM035801.1, on the reverse strand, counting down.
TTTTTTTTTTTCGTAAAAGTGTCATCAAGGCGAGTACCGGAGCAGTGAGCGACGCCAGCGTTACTGTAGGAGCATAAACGGAGACTTGGGTTGCAGGCCAGGGGTTTGTTGAATGATATCTCTGGCACCGTTTGCCATTTCACAGAGACTCCAGGCTGCAGATAAACTGCTGGTAAGTGTGCAGGAGAACGGAATCCAGAGGCCCAGCGAGGTCCTATCAGTTACTAGGAGTCTGTCACAGATAAGGCAGCAAGGAGAAATGCAATTGGCCAACAGGCTCCAAGCGCTTTTTTAAAAAAGAAATTTCAATTGGTTGTTTATCTGGTGATTGCAGATGGAAGAGGGTTGCACAGATTTGTATTTGTGCCGCTTGTTAGTACACACAAGAGACGCCTTATCGCCATCCAAAACATCATCTGTTCCCACCAGCTCTTTAAATGACAAACATCCACGGCTGAAAAACCAAGCCAATGCAGAAGTAAAAAAAATAAAAAATATAACATTAATGTCCCAAAGATGTTGAAATGCAGAAATATTCAAAAATGTATTGGTCTCTGTTGACAAGTGATAAGGGTTTTTTTTTTTGTTTTGTTTTTTTTACCCCGCCCCCCCTGAAGGAGAGGGTTAATGTGTTTGAGTCGATTTGTTTGTTTGTTGGTTTGATTGTATGAAAAAACTACTGGACCGTTTTCCAGGAAATTTTAAGGAAAAGTGCAAGATGGTCCATTAAATGTTGGTGAATGTAGGTCAAAGGTCAAGGTCACAGTCACCAAAATGTGTTTTCACAATGATAAGAGATAGGACAAATCAGGTCAAATGTGTGTGTGTGGGGGGGGGGGGGTTGTTGTGCCAAGCAACACTTGTTATTTTATTTATTTATTTTAATTTTCTACAACTTTAACTGTGGATGTCAATCTTCTTTTGTTTTACTTGTACAGTTGTTGCAGTGTCTACCAAATGCATAAAAAAATATATTTTAGTCACAGGAAGCCCAATTTGACTTCAGATTGGTCAAACCAATACAATTATTGCATAATAAATAATAATTAAATGACTTAACATTATGAAAATATAATTAAAAAAAAAAAAATTCCCAAAAAAATGTGACTCTCATGAACAAGCTGAAATGTATTAAGAAAAAGAAGTGCAATTTTAACAATATTCTGCCTCAGAATACGTGTATTATAGTCCACAGATCACAGTGGCTCTACCAACACACAAAACATTTAGTAATAGGCATCTTGAATTTAGTTGTCATGATTTAGTGATGTTCTGAACTGTCAGTGTCATTTTTTTTTACTTAATTCCTACTGTGGGCCAGATTTAACCCTTAAGAGGGCCGGTTTTGGCCCACGGACCATATGTTTGACACCCCTGCCTCAAATTAATAACTAAGGTCTGGCTCTACTCCCAAGACTTTCAGAGCTTTTGTTTATTGAATAAAACATTTTAATATGAAGGATGGCTTGACTGTACTTCAGGTTAATAATGATAAAACTGTTGGAATAATTTATCAGCGTTAGCATTAGCATTAATTTGGTACGACATTATGTTGTCTGTTAACAATTCTTTCTTTAACAGGGCTTTTACTCTGTAGGAGTTGCCTTCCTATAGCACAACATTTTAGCAGGATTGGGGATCTGTAAAAGCAACCAAATCGTACTCTTTGTAATTGTTTCAGCTCTTAAAGATCACCTCCCTTTTAAAGTGTGAGACTATGGGTTTTCACTCAAGGTCATGCCATTCTGGAGCCTTCATGTAGTTTCTTATCTGTCAAAAATAGTATACATACAGTAATAATTATTTTAGTTTTTTAGATATTGACCGAGTGACCCCCGACCTCTTGGGTCAATAATAGGTCAAAATCTGTACATACAAGATAAAGAATTGAAAGACTAGCATTTTGTCACTCACTGGAAGTCTCTAAAATGAATAGTTCAAAAGTTATATCCAAAATTAAAATTTGATCTTGAATTTGACCTAAACTCTTCAAATTTGTCCTTCATGTTTCTGATGTCAGTGCACATCAACAGTGAGAGCAAAAATAATCTCTATACTAAACTGAGTATACAAGGATGACATTCCTGATTTTCCCTATCTCTGTACTTTGTGGAAAATTTTTTGGGTGACCTTGACCTGGGACATGGGGACGTCTGAGAGCATCTGTGTGGACGACCGGAGGGTTATTTGCTCATATCAAACCCATCCTTGACTAAAATTAGAAACCTGTCTCATAAATGACTCCTAGTTTTTTACCTGATGAAACACAACTTTACTTCCAAAAGTCAGTCAGAGGTTGGATCACATCAGTCCCTTTTACACTGCACGAACTTTACCAGAAAAATTTAGTTTTGCCTGGGATTTTGTGTTCCCACTGAAATGACCCAAATTCAAAACTTCAGACAGAACTATGATTGTAGTAAACTTATAGGAGCCAAACAAATACACTTTAATATATATATTAAAGGTTTGCTAAATACTGTACCAGGGCTTGGACCAGTCCTGTCAAACCGACTGCAGATGATCCAAAGCTCAGCGGCGCTTACAGTAAACTCCTGAACTGGATCCTGTAAGTGTATGTTTTAAAGTGCATTATTGGTTTGGCATCCCCAGACCTTTCACAGCTTATAACTGCGCACTTCGGCTACAGAAACACGATCCTGAAATCTACTGTTTTTAGGCGAAACCAGAACACCATTAAAGACTAAAGGCGTCAGAGGTTTTTCCTGGGAAACTGCCCCAACAAATTATATATGCATAGTTCATATAGAATAGAAGCGTGTACACAAACTTTATTTATTTTATCTGCTGGTTGTGTTTTCAATGTTTTAATCCTAATAGTTTTATTATGTGTTTTTACGATTGTTTAATTTATTTCTTCCCAAAGGATCAATAATATTCTGTCGAATCTATTTTATTTATATCTTTGTGCAGCACTTTCTAGCATCTTTTTAAGCGTTGTACCCAGTAAGTCAATGTTTTAGCTTTTTTACATTAAAACATTGATTGGAAACCGCATCACACAATATATAGATACGTTTCGATATTTTTTCCCATTTTTGATAGAATGTCCGATGCGGTGGATCCATCCGTATGTGCAAAATTTTGATGTGTACCAGGGGACACAACCAAGGGAGAGCGAATTTAGGATGGATAAGTGTCAACACTTGAAAACTCTCAGCCTTCAATTGATGACACAGTTTTGCAACCATTTTCTAAAACCAGTTTGTCATCCTTCATCAATTCTTTTTCCAAGGTAAATACGTTTCTCGTCCATATAAGTTCCTAAAATTACTTTCTGCTCCATCCTAAGGAAAATTGGCAAATTTCATAGCGCTTTTACATGAAGTTTTTGGACATAGCTGTAGATGGGATGGGTGGGATGCTGGCTGTGTGATTCCTGCTGATAAGATCGTTAGCACGTGAAACATAAATTAGTCGTGTCACTGTTCTACAAGTTTACAGCATCAGCAAAAAGTAGCATGTAATAATCTAGAAAATACAGTAAATAAACCTGACATTGACATAAAAAAAAAAACATCTAACAAGACGTTAATGTTGACCAAGCCTGATTTGAACAAACTACCAGGAACTTTGAGATGCAGTGGAAACACAAACTACACACATTACTGGGAATTCTTTTTCCCAGGTAAAACATTTCTCACACATTTTTTTTTCGTGGTGGAGGGGGTAATCTCAGGACAATCACTGTTCTATATATTGTTTAATAATAAAAAAAATAAACGTTCCCAGAAATAGACAATTACTTTCTGCTCCGTCCTGAGGAAAATTAGCAGATTTTGTCGTGATTTTGCATCACCAGTTGTCGTCCTGCTCTTTGATCGTAGCTGTCGATGGGATGGTTGGGATGCTGGCTGCCTCTGCCCGGCTGTGTTATTCCTGCTGGGGAGATGGACACGGCACAGGGCCTGTGTATATATTACCCATGGAACATCTGGTGTTTATTAGGCTATTCAAGAATCCACCCCGGCCTCTCAGGGCTGACTGGCGTGTGGCCTGCATAGGAGCACACTGTCTGCCTTCTGGGCCACAAGTCTGCCCACACACACACACACATATTTACACACACACATATATATATATATATATATATATATATACACACACACACACACACACACACATTTATACACACATACGTACACACACACACACTTATACAATCTGATACTTCCTCATAAAGATAACAGGGCTGTAGCTGCAGGTTTACTGTGCTTTTTCCTGCATAAAACACCCATTTTCCCATTTTCATTTGCTTCATTTGCACACACAGCAGCGGTTCTTAAGGCTTTAATCCTCAGTGGATGGAAACACAAAGGGGATGTCTAATGCACCATACGTCTTAACTCTAAATGTACTGTTTACATTCACCCATTACAGGCCGCAGGTATACGTATTACAATAGGTTTAAAGTGCACGGTGTGTTTTAATAGCACCACAGAGTGTTTAGAAGTCGGCAGGGCCTACATCTCACTCACCCGATCGTCTTACATTACGGTCGCTTCAGTCGCTTCAGCCACGGTCCGACACATTTTCATGCTCTTCGGTCACACACTCTTAAACACACATGCGTAGTGTATACCTGCATGTCAAATCAGCTCTTAAATCAGGTGAGGAGGGTGAGTGTGTGTGGGTATAAACACGGTGACTTCATCCTGCTGTGGACTGGCACGTCATCCAGGAGGGCACCAGGGCCGGAGCATTCCAGCTGGGTGGCCCCTCACCTCCACACCTCCATTTGTCTTTTATTATTATTAGTTATTATTATTATTGTTAATTGGGACATGGTTTCATTGTAGTGTATTCCTCTGTTACCTTTTTAATGTTATTCATCTTTACATTTAAACAACTACTTCACTTCCATTTTTTTCTTTTCTTTTGATATAAAATTATCCTTCCACCTTCCCTTCACCTCTAACTTTATTAATTTTGCATGTTACTTAGTTTCTTTTCATCTAAAGTTTATTTGTTCTTCTTTCCTCTCTGTTTCTTTCTCTTAGTTTTTTTTCTTTTTCTTTCTTTCCATTTCATTTGCTTCCATTTTAACGTAACTTTGTCTGTTTTTGTCTATTTTTATATTCTTTTACTCTAAAATTATCTTCATTACTGCCATTAGTTTTTGCCTGTTTTTATTTTATCTATCTATATATCATATCTATCTATCTAATCTATCTAATCTATCTAGTTCATCCACTCTATTTTTGTTTGCATTCTACCTTAACTGTCTCATTTTTCCTCCTTTTTTGCTTCTTATAACCTTCCTTTTTCCTCCTCCCTATCAACTTTTCATCACCTTTTTCTTTCTTCCTCTCTATTTTTGGACCACTTATCTAGTTCAGCGGGTTTAGACTTTGACACCACAGTAATTTACTATTCACGTGCAACTCTCTTATCCGTTATCCCGTTCCTCCTCACACTTCTTACACATGGGATTTATGTCATCTTTCCTTGGTCTTTTGATCAGCCGCTCCACTGTCCCCTTCATCCTTTTTCTTTCCCCATTCATTTCATTCTACTTTGACAACACGACTCTATTTTTTTCTGATTTACATGCAACATGCAGCATAAAATCTGCTGCATCTGGAGATGAAAGCGCTAAATACCGGAGATTTATTCAGATGTAACGTTAACATTGCAGGACATTTCTCCATTTTCAGACCCAGTTCATCTTGACAATAACTCTTGACTTGATATCATTCATTTAATTTTGGCTCCATATCCCAGGTCAGCCCTCTGACAAAATCCAACTAAAATTATATTTGACCAAATAAGTGCTCGTCCATGGACATCAGTCCTGTGGGCGCTGCGGGTAGATTCTAGGCGGAGCCAGGTTAGTTCAGGCCCTGATTATTTACACTGGATTTACCCAAGAGAGATTGAGGAAGGGTGAAAATCTCACTGGCCGCAGCCCTTTAATTACAGCCGCTCCATTTATTTTCACAGTATTCACGGTGTTTAGGTGTTATGGGGGTGTACTGTAGCAGCTGGACCGACATTAGACCTGCTTTGGACAGAAATAAAGTCAATGAAGTCAATATAAAGTCGTAGAAAAAGTTATTAGATCATCAAAAGTCATTAAAAACAATGGTTATGCAATCGAGTATGAACTCCTGTGTGTATCATGTGACTAAAACGGACAGAAAAGAAAACATGGAATGAATAAAAGCGTTGTTTTTGACATAGATATTGATGGACGAACTGAAATGATTTTGGTTATTATCAAGAAAAGGATGGAAAATAGATAGATATCAGCTGTGAAATTAAACTCTTATGAGCTATTTTGACAAATGAACCTTTAGTTGTAGCACACTGGGGGAAAAAAATCAAAATCCCATTGAATTGTTTTTCTCATTTCTAGTCCAAATATCTCATTACACTTGAAATAAGAAATGATCACCTTAGAATAACTTTTCAGTCAGATATAAGAGCTTATTTTTTAGACAATAGATCTTATTTGGAGAAATCGTACCAAGATACCTTTCACTTGTTCCATTGGCAGATTGTTTTTTGCTTATTTCAAGATTTTTTTTTTTTTTTTTTGTAATTCCAGCAAAAATATTCTTCTAATTGGAACAAGTGAAAATTTTTGCAGTGAGTTATCTTGAAACTATATTTTCTTTGGGTAAATATGTGTAATTTTAAATGTGATGAGATATTTGGACTAGAAATGACAAAAAAAAAAATGTTTTCCGGTGATATCAGTCCAAACATGAAAATAAAAATAATTATATCTATAATTTTTACTTTTCCATTATTTTTGTAGACACACACTACAGTTTCAGGTCTTTGTTATTATTTATTTCAGTTATTGTGGATAAATATGGTTCCTGTGAGTGTTTTACTTTAATATATGTAGTTTTTGGATTAATATTGTTCTGTGTTTTGTATTTTCCTGCTGTACATGTTTATCATTGAGTTCATTTGTGCTATTTTAAATAGTACTGGTGATTTAATCTACAGCCATGCGTCATACTTTATATTTATAGCATCACAATCCTATTGAGACTCAAAAACAAGGGTGGCAAAGTTATTTTAGTTTAGCCCAATTTGATCTCAAGTGGGTCAGAAGAGTAAAATGATAGTATAATGACCTGTAAATAGTGATAAGTCCAATTTTTACCTTTTTAATTTGATGCAAAACATAAATAGTTTGACCAACCTGGAATTTCTTTAGCAAAATAAGTGCAATTTTAACAACTTTACAGATTGAAAAAGGCACATTTGTTGAACATTTGGGCATTCTTGGCTATTCTGAACACCTTCAACCAATTCATCCAGTCGTGTGTTTGACACCCTGCTCTAAAAAAGTTGACTTAGACAAGAAATGTGATGCTTGTCCTCTTCTGTGTGTTTGTGATTGTCTGTGCGCTGTGTCCAACAGCAGATAGTGTTTCCCTGTTGCTGATGTTGTGGTCCTGCTGTGTGTTGCCCAGACCCCTCCTCAGATGGCCCCCCTCTGGAGGCCCAGATGAGGCTAAAGCGAGCCCGTCTCGCCGAAGACCTGAATGAGAAGCTGGCTCTGAGGCCGGGGCCCCTGGAGCTGGTCCAAAAGAATATCATTCCCCTAGATTCTGCCGTCACCATGACAGGTATCAGCAGAGAGTGTAGACCCCCACCACCCCCCTCACCTGCATCTGCACCTGAACCTGTGTGTGTAGTGATCTGCAGAGCATGCCACCATCCTGTGTGTGTGTGTGTGTGTGTGTGTGTGTGTGTGTGTGTGTGTGTAAATTAACCAACCATCACTTAACCCTTTAGAGGACACTCATAGAAATACTATGACATTCTTATTTTAAGTCTTTGTGTGGTATTGGAGGATGGAATAATGATTTATTGTTTTTGTGAAATGAAAAAAGGATTGTTATGTAAGACATCGATCTTAATGAAGTTACCATATTTTGTTCCTTACACATAAGTGGCAAAAAAAAATACATCCAAGAATGTATGTATGTGTGTATATATATATATATATATATATACATAATATAACAAATGGCTTAACCTAAGGTCACAACACTCAAGCTAAAGTTGAGCTATTGCCATCGCGCTTTGTCTGTCTGTCACTTCTCAACGGATTTCAATTCTGATGGATTCATTAGATAGATCTCAGCATTAGGCACAAAACGTATCACTTTGCTTGTCGAAATATAAAATTGTAAAACATTTGTTTACAACTTTGTTTATTTTTCCACTCTGTCACTAAAATCACTTCTCCTCCCTCAATTCTCATTGGATTTCAATTCTGATTTTATGATCTATTGAACAACTCCCTTTTGTTGATAGCAAGACGTCACAGCTGTGACATAGGTCCAGTTGTCCACAGGGACATTAGCACGATCTTTTTATTTTATTTTTCATTTTATTTTATTTATTTATTGGGTTATTTTATTGTTTTATTCAATAGGGATCATAAGCATTAATTAACATTAATGTATACAAAAGACACTGATGTTAAAAAAAAAAAAGTTAAATTAATGACAGGTGACAGAAATGAAACAAACATCACATGACTTTAGTTTCACTTTCACTTCCATGAGCGCCGGCCCACCCTGACCTACTGAATGAAAGACATACATGTGTCAGACCTTACAGACCCTGTAGACCGCATTGCACCAGACAGACCCTGTAGACCGCATTGCACCAGACAGACCCTGTAGACCACATTGGACCTGACATCATTGACCCACTGTCCTCACTCTAACTGTTGCTGTCACTTTTAATGTTTTCCTAAATGACTATTTTTAGTCATTTAGGTCATTAAGTCATTTGCTAAACCCCATAAACCTTTGTAGTTTCTTTGTAATGGGGTCAAACCATCTTACATTTTAATGTCGCTGCTGAATTCTCAAGTCCATTATATGATTTTGTCAAACAGGCACCAACCAAAAAGTGGACTGTTTACTGTGGATGTTCCTCTGCGACAAAAACCACATTCCATTTTGCCTGTTCATCACTTAAGTGGTTTCAAACACATACTTTGCATGGTTTTATGCACCCACCAGTGCCCTCTTTAGAAAGTCTTCTCAATAATTCTCAATAAATATTATACTAAACATTTATACAGCCATCGTAAAACATCAAAAATAACTGTTGGATTGCAACTTTATCAGATTTAGTTTGAGTCATCTGATTCTGTTTGTGGCTTAGACTTTTCTTATAAACTCACTAATAACTCATATGCTTCTACTTAACTAACCCCACTGACTAATTACTATATTTAATTTATTGGAAGAGTATATTTTCAGTCATAGTTTTCTATGAAAAAAGTCGTTTTTTTCCCCCAATACCAGTGTTAGTCTGATCCACTTTGAGCATCAGGCTTGATATTGTATATTTTTTTCAGTCTATATGTGGATGAATGTCTTTACAGAAACGATTTGCCTTCGATCTCTGTCACTAGAGTGTTCGTAAGGTTATAATCTGTAACTTCAGTTTGTAACAGCTTGCAGAACATGATTTTATTAAGTCTTCCTTGAGTTTGGGTTTGTTGTTCAATATATTTATGAGCAGGAGATTTCAACAAGGCAGCATGTCTATACATTCTACACAAATAAATGTGAATGAGAATAAAAACAGGACATAATAAATGAGTCACTAATCTCAGTTTATTTGTTACATAAAGCACGTTTATCTTTCACTAATGATGGGTTTGATTGTGATGACAGTCAACCATCTTTACATACCATGGCTCAGTTGGTAGAGCGGGTTGTCCAGTAACTGGAGAGTTGGTGGTTCAAATCCGGCTCTGTCCTAGTCGGTCTGTTGTGTCCTTGGGCAAAACACTTCACCCTCCATGCCTCCAGTGTCACTCACACTGGTGTATGAATGTTTGGTGGTGGTCGTAGGCGCAAAATGGCTGTGGATACATATGTAGTTTACCACCACCAGAGCGCGCATGTAAGAGTGAATGAATAATGGGTCACTAATGTGAAGCGCTTTGAGTGGCCAAAAAAGCGAGATATAAATCCAATCCATTTATTATTATTAAAAATAACCAAATTAACCCATAAAGAAAGACTCAGCGCTACTTTTGTGGCAGTTCCCAAGTAGATTTTTCTCTTTCTACCTATTTTAATTGATTCATCACATATTTTTTTCATAATATTCCTCTGTATTTTGAATTTTTTTTTGGTGTAGATCGTGTATTTGATTCACAGATCATGTAGATATTCATGACATAACTGAAATCTCAAGAGAATGAGGTTTTATAGGTTAATTCCATCACAAGGTAAAATGTGATCTAAACATTATTTAAATAAGTGAGGCTTGATGCGAAGTTATTTTGACAATACAGTTGTGGAAAAAACTTCTTTAACCATCCTTATTTAATTCAATTTCTTCTTCATTTTAAGGCCAGGTACAACAAAAGGTAATATTTGTTCGAAAAAATATATTGATAACAACAAAAAATATCTCATAATAGTTTCATTTTAGAGTTGATATCTATCTATTTTCCATGTTTTCTTGATAATAACCAAAATCACTGTAGTTGGTACATCAATATTTATGTCATTACACTTACAAAAACAATGATTTTATTCATTCCATGGTTTCTTTTCTGTCTGTTTTAGTCACATGATACACACAGGAGTTTGTGTTCATGGCTTTTGATGGTCTAATAATGTTTTCACTTTAAAAGTAAGAATGATATGATATAAAAAAAACACGATCCTTAATGAGGTACATTTTATGAAATATTTTCTTCCCTACGAACATTGCTTTATAGCTCCATATCTCCTCCTGTGTTTTTTTTTCCGCTGTATGCACTACCTGTTTCCTGTAATTTCTAATTCATGCGACCTAACCTTCCCAGCAAAAGACGAGTATTTATTTGGATTCCTTTTGCTGAGAATGTTATTTACATTTTTAGTCTACTACTTCAAATATGTTGTTGTTCTAATAGCAATAAAAAGGTATAGTTTCTTTGGTGTTTTGGCAGCGCTCCTCATAAATGTATATAGCGAACTCAAGTGTTCGGGACCTCCTCGAAAATTGTCCTCTTTCAACCCCTGTTTGATTTAGGAAATGCAAAGCTTAGACACTCTATTGATTTAGTGTTGAGCCAAGCGTCAGGCCTTGGCCGTCCCACTGAGCCGCTCTGACCTCGCACTGTTTGTCTTCTGATCCCCTACGTGTTGCTCCGACCCTCTATATCATTCTTGGCAGGACGACGGGTGTTTCTTGTGTTTTTTTTTTTTGTTTTTTTTTTTCAACGTAGTGGTTTTATGTTTGCCCCCTTGAGCTTCCAGTAAACACGTTGCGTAAAAGAGCCGGCGGGCTGCAGTCAGCTGGTTTACACTACCTCTGCAGGAGGAAAGGAGCGCACTTTTATTGAGATGAACAGCAGCTGTATTTGGATCCACCCTTTCCTTTAGAAGTGCTGTGTGTTTGCAGGCATGTGTATGCGTGGGCGTACCTGTGTGCATGTTTGTATCTATCTCCTCCCCCCTTTTGTCTCCACTTTTAACGGGCCTCTGAGGCTCCAGCCAGCCACCTACAAAGCTCAGTGACAGGACCAGGCTGTTCATGTTCCCGTCGTCGCCAGAGGATCCCCCTCGCCTGCTGCATTAACCCCTCACCTTAAAGCTCTATATCCCCTTACACAACGCTCCAGTGATTGTTTCAACCTCTGTTTGGTCATTTTTGGAAACTATGTGACCTGCCGTTACTTGTAAACCAGCTACTTGAAAAGCGGAAGTGTTCACAGCTTGCAAATTTCCTGTAATTCTGCCACCTCAATCTCGATGACATGAAATCACTTGGAAGACTTGCTCATGGAAACGGCATGTACCAAAACACGTCTCAGTCGCTGGGACTGTGATGTGGAGGCAGAACAGTCACGTGGGTTTTATCTACATAGTTGCATGTGAGACTCACTGAGGCAACAAATGGATACTGAGGCCATGTCCACATTTTTTACCCGCCCAAAATGTATTTTATTTTTTTTTGTCGTTTCCGAAAAAAAACTGTTGTTTGAGGAAATATATATTGAACAACAAAATAAATGTATATAGTATATAGCTTTAGATGGGAGTGTGTCTTTAGTTAATGGTACATATGGGTACATACTAGTCGACTCCCGTAGCACAATTCGACTTAAATTTGGAGGAGTTGACAAGTCGCATGTTATTCTTTCTCTCCCTCTGAGTGTAAACACAGATCAGTCAAACTTACTGTGAACAAGACATGGCTGCTGCAGGTAAGACAGAGAGTGACAGACACACATTGAATGTGTGGAAATACTTCACCTTAGATGAAAAAAAAAAGTCATGGCCATCCGCTAGCTAACCTGAGTAACATGACCAGAAGCGCAGAAAAAGCTTCTTTTGTCTCAGATGAGAAATCAAGGGGACAGCTCAGTCGTCCCTAAAGCCATAACAAAAAACTTGTATTGTTCAGTCTATATGTCCACATCTTTTCCTGTTCAGTCTTTTTTTTTTTTTTGGGGTAATTTTCAACCAAGAGTAATTTCAGGAAATATCTGCATCTGCACAAAACCACTGAAAATGATGTATTACTGATGTCAGGCCTTTGGTGTTGTAATGGAGAAGACGACATGGGCATAAAATGTATTTGGTTTCCCGGGTTTAATCCAATATTTCTTCCTGGTTGCCCCTTTTTTGCTGTAGATCTAAGGACATGCAGTGGATGTTGTTATGGTTGTTCATTGGAATGACAGATTAGCTGAACATTTTGGTTGAATATTTCCAATAAACTCAATAAGGGTTGCAGCACATCCCCCAGTCTGAGCCTCGAGGGTTAACCAGACAGCTATGGTGTCATGATGTGAGGTATCCCCAGGTCATGACCTTTCATTTGCACTTAATTTGAAGTCAGTCAAACAAATAGTTCCAGAAATATGAACAAAAGAGTGTTTAGTGATTTTAAACTTTTGGACAATCTAGAAATAGTAAATCTTCCAAAATTGTATCCGTTCTTCCTCTCCGTGGTTTTCATTGTTATGAAAAACATGGAATTTCTAAACTAAATATATTTCAAGTTATCGCACTCACACAAAGGATATCCAACAGCAGCAGAGCCAGTGTGTTTGGGGATAAAATAATTATCTGCTATTATCTGATATTACCCATCATCCCTTGTGGATTGGTGGATCCACCCTCACATCTAAATACAGTCACTTCTGTTCCAAAAAGACAAATCTAAGCCTTCGTTCCACTTATTTTATACAGTATTGTGAAGCCAAATGTAATTTATGTCAGTGTAAACTGAAGCGAGAACACCTTTAATACTTTCCATTAAAGCAAAACTAAACTGGACTATTTATACAATAAAACTGTGATAAGCAAGAATGTTTAGTTATGTTATTTTTGCAATGAATGTAGGAGAGTAAATGTCTTCTTTGGTACCTGAAAGTCTGAAGTTCTTTGAGTGTCATCCTTTGTTCAGTTATAGTTATAAATAAAGTCATATTTTCCAGTTGCTCCACTTGCTTCTAAAAAAATGCAATATGTAGGTTAAGATTATGGTGTTAGATTATAGTATGAATGAGAATTAAATAGCTCTAAATGCACAAATGTTCTTGTAATAGTTATTCACTCATTCACTTAATCATGACAGTTTTGATCCCAGCAGCCACTGGGCGCAGGTGGGGTATATACTCAGTGAAATAGCTGTAATACATACAAATATTTTGTAATAAAATTGAACAGAATTAAGAACATAAATAATGTTGTAATAGTTGATCAGAGACATAAACAAAAGAGCCATATAATGAAAGGGCTGTTGATGACAAATGGGAATGAAGCCCAGTCATTCAGAGTCAAAACAAATCAGATTTTTAAGGGTAAAAATATTTAATTATTTCATGAATCATCCTTAACTCGATGACAGTGATTTTATAACTGCTGCTTATTAAATGTGTCCACAGTAAGTTTATTCTTCACAGAAGATTGATGGTACACCGTGAAAACTAAATATGACAAGAACGTTTTTCTGAAACATCATTCTTATACGTCAATAATTTTCTTTTAATATAAATTAAGTTATTACCGTGTTCGCTTGGATAACCAACAGAAAATAGGACGGGGGATATAATGCTCTCTGTTCTCTCCCGCATGGTTCTTCACTCTTCTCTATTGAGGGTCACATGACACATATGAACTTACAAAAACTCTGATATTTAGATAATAATATACAAAAATGTATTCGTTCTAGAAGTGGTTTCGTACAGTGATTTTTTTTCATAGAGCCGCATTTCACAGGGTTCATTCCAATGCCCCCAATACTACCCCTGAAACCCTTTAAACATTATAAAAGTAAACCAATTTTGTATAAAATATGTGTTAAAAGTAAAATAAAATTTAGATCTAGGTCTCAGTAGGTAAATGTGTCTTCACTGACTGAACATTAAACATTAAACCATTAAAATGAACCAGACATGTGGGTCATTTTCATACCAGACATGTGGGTCATTTTCATACCAGACATGTGGGTCATTTTCATACCATTGTGTTTGTTTTGTCACTTTCACCTTCAACAATGTTTGTTGACATTTGGTGAAATATCAATGCAAAGACGATTGACTTTGACCACTTTTAATAATCTTCCTAAAATACACAAGGCATATGTCATCAAAGTGGGCGATAGCATGACTCGTGTAAATTTTTTCTGGATGTTTTTTTCCACAAATTCAGAAACTTTATGAAATTTTACCAGCATGTCTTTTATTGGTGCTGAGGGAATAATGGCTGCCTCCTTTTTTTTTTATCATCTCCTGTTAACGCAGCCTGCTTTTTCTTTTCATTTGCAGCGGGAATCACTTTTTTTTTGTTTAGAATTAGCCGCTATGTTGTTGCTAAGGTGACCATCTCACACTCTTTTTTCCCAACTCTAATTCATATACTCCTGGTTTATTACCGTGTGTAAATGACACAAGGTGAGATTAATAACACAATACAGTTGGAATAGATATTATCATAGTGTATTGTTTATCTGTGTATAAGTTAATGCTGTTTAACGCTGGTGTGTCGTTGAAGCTAATACGCTAATAAGCTAGCTGTCATCTGTGTGCCTTCACTGAGGTGATTTCTGTGTATTCCATGACGCATATTATACATCTGAGTGACTCATACAGTCTACGGTCTTTTTTTTTTATAATTTAAATATGGAAACAAAAATCGATTTTTTAACAAAAAGATCCATTTAAAACTCGTAAAACAAAAAAAATCCTGATACATATGTGAATCAATTTTTTCTCCCACCGCTAGTTAAAACGGGGTAGAGATGCCCCGTTCTCCCCTAATGACCAGTTAAAAATGAACAGGTGGGAGGAAATGGCATCTAGGACGAGGCTGCCAACTGCGCCGTGAGTTAAGCTTTGTGTGCGTCTGTATGTTTGTGTATGAGGTCAATGAGTTGCACAGACTGGGCCTGGTGCTGTGATTGAAACCAGGGTCTGTTCCTGCCTGTCACATGTTTGGATACAAAAAGAAAACCTTATACCTTGATACACACACACACACACACACACATGAACACACACCAACCTTTACCAACTCCTCTGTCCCTGCAGCTCTTTTCAGATAACTGCTCTCAGATCGGCCAATAGGAGCCCTGTTCAATATCAGCTGGGCCAATCAGGACGGAGGTGGATGTAAAGTGGTGGTGTCAGTTTTTCATCCACACATCGTAACACCTCAGAGTTGAGTGTGGGACTAGGTGTTAGTGACAGATGGCCAGTGTGTGAATACCATGGCTCGCACACAGGATGTACAGTAGATCACACACAATACGCTGGAATGTGATGTACATTTAGGTCCATATAGCCCATGGGTGTCAAACATGTGGCCCGAGGTGCAAAGATTACACTGGAATTACACTGGTACGGGTCAAAGGTGTTAACTATTTTAGCTGGTTAACCATTGTTAACCATTTTTTTAATACTTTTGATTTTCCCTTCATATCTTTCATCAAAAAACTGTTTGTCTTGACTTATTTTGTAGACTTTTTTCAGCATAGTTGGATTTTTTTTTTCATTTGATATGTTGTTTTAACACACTAAACCTAAAATCAAACACACTTTTAAAACTTTTTTTTTTTTTTTACTATTTTTTACCCAAAAACCTGTTGAACAAAGCATTTTCTTGAACAAAGCAACTTAGAATGAACATATAAATAGAAAAGTTCAAAACCATTTTAAATGTAATAAATAACAAAGTTATATTGTAATATTTAAATTAAAAGTAGGCAATACCTCAGGCATTTTTTTGTGGAAAACTATATTCAAGTAAGTCAAAGACAATCTGATGTCATAATAGGATGGAACAAACGTGTTCAATGAAACATTTTCACAATCCACAAAACTATATATTACTATTACAACTGTGTACAAACAATCACTGTCATAAAATTTCACACAAATCACTCGGCCACGCTTTAAAACAGTTAGAAATGACCTTAGAAGCATGTTTTTACCATCTCGTCATTACATTTTTACTAAACGTATTCATACTATTACTGAAAAATGTTGTTTTTATAGTGTGTCATAACTTTGGTTTTGCATTTTCTTTTAACATGATTGATTTCACAGTATTAGTTTGACATCTGCACGGTCTACGCTAATGTAAATTAGTTTCAGCGAGCTTCTATATAATTTGTGACTCCTCTTTGTTAAAGTCATGTTAGTTCAGGGGCCAAATACAGCTAAGTTATATGTAAATGATAAATATAATATGTTTAATATGTATAATATATAAAATACCATAACCCTAACCCAAGCGAGGGGTATTGTTTTAGGTCCAATCTGTTTATTAACACCAAAGCAGCAAAACTAATGGTTGAATTCATACCAAATTTGGTTCATAGATTGCCAGTGATCCAGAATACATCTGATTACATTTTGGGAAAAGTAGGACAAAGTTATTATTTTTAGGAGTTTTTAAAATCTTTTTTCCCCCCATGTTTACTTACTGTATAATGGGTGAAATTACAAATGTAAATGTTAAATGAAGTGTACTTACAGAGTTCTGGTCCACCTTCATGGTGCTCAAAGCACTTTACATTAGCCTCACATTCACACACCAGTAGGTTTCTAAGGTTCTGTCAGTCCTACTGGGACAGTGTCTTTGCCCAAGGACACTTTGACATCCAAAACTGGGATGCGAACCGCTGACCTTTCAGTCATTGGACGACCCACTCTACCAACTGAGCCAAAATGTCTCAAAACAATTAGTGGAATTTATACCAAATTGCGTTTATAGATTGTGAGTGACCCAGAATAGGTGATATTTCATTTTGGGAAAAATAGATCAAAGTTTAAATTTTCCATTTAATTATATGAGCAAAATTTCACATGTCTGCAGCAGTAAAACTATGAGTTGAATTCAAGTTAAATTAAGTTTATAAAACTGTCAGTGACTTGGAATAGCTGTGATTATATTTAGACAAAAAAGTAGGTCAAGTCTTTTTTTTTTTTTTTCTTTCTCCCATTTGCTTATAATGGGAGAAATGTCAAATGTCTATAAAAATATCAATTATGTTTCCATTTACTTAAGAATTGGCACATTTATAGAGACAATTGACACGCTGATATCAACACATGTCGTATACTGTGTTTACAATGGCTCTGAACACAGCCTTTCTGTTCAATCATGCATTTTAATTCTATTACTAACATTTCTAACTAAAAATATCCCCTCATTTGAACGTCTGACATTTGGATCCAGAAGCTCCCGTTACTATTGAACTGAATGGAGAATACTGTGCTGTGTAACTCATCACTTATTTCACCATCTCTGTTAATCAATGCTAAAGTCATTACTGGATTCATTCATGCACGACAGCTTTACAATAATAAATCTGACATCCTGCATTGACGTTTTCTTTTTTTTTTTTTTTTTTTTTTACCTAAAGCACAGTTCTTTTCTTTTCTTACATCGTGCATTAAACCGTGAGCGTCTAACATGTGCTGTCAGCTGTAGTTTTCAACGCCGCAGTCAACAATAAGCTTGATGATTGAAGTATCTAAGGCGTAAATCTGGTTTCCTTGTCATTTTTGTTGGGACTTGCTTGTGCAGATTAATCATGATACTTACGGCCGAGCATTTGTTAACCCTGATGTGTTCTGAATGGATGCTTTAGTTAAAAAATTCAGGAAAATTCATGTTTTTTTTGGTATTTTACTGATAATTTTGTTGATGGAAGTGATGTAGAAGTGTCAAAAAGCCACTGATTTAGAAAAAACTAAAACAACACTAGTCATTTATTAATTTTTTAAACATAATTTTGTTTTGGGGGTGTTTTGGCATTTTTTTTCCATGTTATTTATTTTGTGAATATTTATTAGTTTTTGTTGATGTTGTTTATTTTTTCTATGTTTTGCTCATTTATTGTATTATTTTTTCTTCAATCGTGTTCTGTTTGTCTCTTACTTTATTCATGTTACATATTATTTTGTTAGTTTAATATGGACACAAAACACAAAAACAAAAAAAAGGAAAACTTAAAAAAAAAAAAAAAGCATCACTATCTGTTTTATCATTTTGGTTTTGGAAACAAATAATGAAGAAATGAATAGTTTTTCTGTTGTCTTACTTTTGGTTTTACGAATGATACACGGATTGTAATCAGTAAAATGAACAAAAATTAATATTAAACTCACAAAATAATACGTAACATGAATAAAGTAAGTGACTAACAGAACACAATTTAATAAAAATAATAAAACAAATAAACAAAACTTAGAAAAAATGAACAAAAACAAGCAAGCACATCAACAGAATCTAATAAATAGTCACAAAATAACAAATAACACGTAAAAACACAAAAAGGAAAACTGAAAAAATGCATCAAAATCTGGTTTAGCATTTTGGTGTTGGAAACAAATAATGAAGAAATGAATAGTTGTTTTTTTTTTTTTTGTTGTGTTATTTTTGGTTTTATTTTGAAATACGAATGAATGAATGATACACAGATTGATCACTTTGGCAGTTTTTGTTCATTTTGTTGCTTACAGTATTTGATCTTATTTAAATGTTTACTGTGGAATTGCTTCAGTCTCAGGAGTTAAAGGGTTAATTAAGGAAAGAACTATTTCTATGAGTGAAAATGGACTTTGGGCAACGTGCCCGACAGTGAAAAAATAATCTCCATTGAACCCTGCCCTGTTTACTGATGCCTTTCCCATAAATCTAAATGCAGATGTCAGTGCAGTTAGTGTAAATGAGCATTTGAAAAGAGTCCATGTGACTGAACCACCTGCCCTCAACACCCTTAAATTCACTGCCTATGTTTACATGCATAAAATATCCAGTTTTTAGCTCTTATCCTAAAAAAGATGACATTCCTATTAAACTGTTTACACGCTGTCACATACAGATGTGTATATGCTGAATTAAAAAAAAGATGATTTTTGCTCATGTTTCCACTGGTTTTGGACTTATGATGACCTTAAGTGCTGCACTAGAGCATAATTTAGTGCAGTTTAAGTTAATAAATCAACAAAGAATGCACAGTTTACACGACCTTTATTAAATCTGGAAAGTTGTCGTATGTCCGTGCTGTAGGATTGTTTACACAGAGGAGTGTCAAAGTCATGGTAGTTCAGGGCACACATACTGTACAGCCTGATGAAATAGTTGAATAATAACCTAGAAATAATAACAAGTCTAAACTTTTCTCTAAATTTCAGGGTAAGAAAAGTATAATTACATGATGGAAATGTTTACATCAGCAAATGATCCTTTAAAAAACACGACAAATAACATGAACGACCTGAACCACCGTACGATCCAATCCAATCAAATTGTATTTATGTAGCACCGAAAAGAATATAATACAATAGACTTCATTTGTCATTGTAACAAGTACAACTAAATTAAAATGGACATTTTTAATTTTAAATATGAATGATGAGTAAAAAAAAAAAAAAATAAGCATAAAATAAAAAAATATATAAATTACTCACTGAAAAAAAACTCAACTCAACTTGACAGTTTCAACCCTTAAGTTCAGAGAGAGAGAGAGAGGTGACTGCAGTTGGATTAAAGAGTGTTTTAAAATCTGTTTGTTTGTGTCATAATCATAATAATTTTACGACATTTTACATATAAACCAGACGCTAACTGACAGAAACCTAACAGAATCATCCAGGAACAAACATGTGTGACAGTGGGAGAAAAAAAACCTGGCCCCAGAAGATGGAGAGAGAGAGAGAGAGAGAGAGAGAGAGAGAGAGAGAGAGAGAGAGAGTAAAGGAGAAAAAGAGAGAATAAAGGAGGCGAAGAGAGAGAGTAAAGGAGGAGAAAAGAGAGAGAGAGACGCCAGGGGAGTATGGGGAGGCATGTGGATGCAGATGATGGACAGCAAACTGAAGTTGAACATCTATGGAAGTGTATAACAAACACAACTACATGCATAATTGAGCAAGAAGGAGGAGCACAGCAGGAGGCTCAGAGGAGATCCAGGGAAAACCTGCAATGATCCAGGGAAAATCTATGAGGCGAAGAAGTCAAGTCAGTGACATGTACGAGCTGGGGCATAAATAAAAGAGAAAGGTGGAGGAGGAGGAGGAGGAGGAGGAGGAGGAGGAGGAGGAGGAGGAGGAGGAGGAGGAGCTCAGTGTATCAGATGAGTCTTCCTCCAGTTTAAGCCTGAGTCGCCCTAACTATTGGATTCATCAAAAAGTAAAGTTTTTAACCTACTTTTAAACAGACAATATAAAAACACTGTTCTACAAGTAATAAAAGTAAATGAAATGTTCCCACATGTGTTTCACTGATAAAGAAAAGTCTTAAATACTGTTTGGCTCAAGTTTCTAAGATAAATCTTGGGTCAAAATGTGAAATTCTTAGAACTAACGAGAGCATGGGTTTTAGTCCAAAGGAATATTGGTCTCAGATCTACTTCAAAACACCGTCTGCACTTTGTAGAAACAGTTGAAATAAGTTCACTTTGAAATATATTAAGCCTCAGATCATCATTTACAAATGTGCATTTTATTAGAACTTACAGATCACAGTGGATTTTATGAAATGTTTTGGTAACATATGGCATCATACTGTTGAATATGTTGAATATTGGTTAAAAAAAAAACAACTAATATTAATAATAATTAAGCATCTATGGCCACGAGTGGACCTGGTTAAGATGAACGTTTCATTATTTTAATATTATTACATTTATAATTTACAGTCATTTACAGAATTACAGCTTAATTCAGAAAGTTACTTTTAAAGTTATGTAGTCAGGAGGGTCCAGTCTGAGTCGAGGGGGGGTCCATTAGGCGTCGTCCACCCCCCCCTTCAAGGTCTTTTGTCTACAGGGTCGTCCCCCGAATGTCATCTCTGTAGCTCTAATTAGAAATGTTTAATCACTGGACAGCGCTACACTTTTAAGACATTAAGGTTGTTCGTGTTTGTTCATAATTGACAGTGTTTTGTGAAAGGATATTTTTCATGTAATTGTATTTTTTTTACTCTAAACCATAAAACTGTGGAGTTGTCAATGAATGGTTTATTTTTTATATTGTTCATCCAGTATATAAGGATTATAAAGTGGATTAAGTGAAGTCAAAATCAGATAAAAAGTCAAAATAATGAGATAAAAAAAGTCCAAAGTATGAAATAAAACGTCAAAATTATGAGATAAAAAGTCAAAATTATTATATAAAATGTCTAAATTATCAGATAAAAGTCAAAATTATGAGATAAAAAATCTAAATTATGAGATAAAAAGTCAAAATTAGGAGACAAAATGTCAAAATTAGGAGATAAAAAGTCCAAATTATTAGATAAAATGTCAAAATTATCAGATTAATTAAAATTCCCAGTCACTAAGCACAACCAGAATAAATCCATATATGAGGCACAGTGTGTTTTTTGTAGAAAATTAAACTCTTTTAAATCCACCTTATAGTCCAGGAAATAGAGTTTCTCAAATGTCATATAATTTCCTATAACAAATGAGTATGGACATTTTAGAAACATCCAAATATTGGTATGGACACGATAAGAACCTCTGTGGGGCCACATTTGGACCCCGGGCCTCATGTTTGTGACCCTTGTGCTCCCAGTTATCTGTGGGTCATTCCTGCCCTGACGCCTCCTCTTGTCTTTGTGTTTATTTTGCAGTAAACCATGGTAAATTCCCAAAGCAGGAGGACTCGTATGCGTTCGAGGAGGACAGCAGCAGTGACAGTCTGTCCCCAGAGCAGCATCACAGCGACGAGTCCCAGGGCTCGGCCTGCCCTTCATCGGAGGCCGTGGGTAGTACGCCCTCCTCCTCCTCATCTCCCGCCCTCACCAGCCCCCGACAGGTAAAAACCCAAAGGAGCTCAGCCGTCATCATTACCATCAACCTTCCATCACATTTTTGTAACGATAAAGCATCTTTTATTTTCTCCCCTGATTTTACATCATTTAAATTATTGTGCTCTGGTTTGGTGAAGTACTTACACAAGTTATTTATATTTATTCTGCACAAAAGGCCTGTAACAATAATCCACCCTGTTGGATACACTGAACAAACCAAACTCCTTTTTTATAAATGGAATTTATTCAACGTTGCAGATTCAGTTCAGGTACAAAGTAGAACATAAACTACTACTATTTGTTTCATGAAAGAGATGGAACATACGAGCTAAGAGGTGAACTAAACTGTAAAATACTTTACTACAGAACAATTAATAATAATAAAAAATGGTTCATGGAGTGAAATTATGGAACAAACTTAGACTTACAACAGTTTAAGAAGTGATGCAATCACAGTACACTGAAGGAAAGTAATTAACTATAGAATATATTATATTCTATAGTTATATACATACATATGTAGTTAGATATAGAGTGTATCATTTATAAAATGATAGTATGTGTGTACATATGACATGTGTACAGGTGTATATTAGTGTTTAGGGTAAAGACATAGTAATATATATTATAGGATATTTTGTATATGACATATTTTTGTCATTTTGATAAACCAACTGGAATAGATTTATATATATTTTTTGCATTTGTATTATTGTTTGGTACAATAGGGGGTGGGGGATAATATGTTTTTTTTTTTTTACTTCTTCCCACTCCCTTTCAAATATGTTACTTGCCTTCTTATTTTTTTTTATGCTATAAATAAATATACATAAAATAACATGTCTTTGTTATGTTATTTTATCAATTATTGGCTTTTGAAAGATCAAATGTTTTTGTGTTTGTGTGTAATTACAGAGTTGAGCAGGTTAACCCTCTATGCTCACTTTACAAAATTGACCTTTGACCTTTATTTCGGGGGAACCATCATTTATTTATTTGTCCCATTCGGGTATATATTTTTATGTTTATTCATGAATTCTTAATGTAAAAAACAATTGATTAAAGAACAATGGCTTCATTATCCATGAACATATTTGACTGAAAAACACTTATTTCATTTCATCTTATTTCATTTAATTTCAGAATGATTCTAAAATCATGAAAAATAATAACTATTAAAAAAAGGATTCATGTTGTTTATGAATTCTTAAAAGTTGATGGACAACTACAAACGAAATATGGTTCAACCCCCACAAAAATCCAAAGCAGTGCAGTTAAGTTAAATTCTTTCAAATATGGTACAATATGATTAGTTAGAGCAGAGGTGTTAAACATACGGCCCGTGGGCCAAATCTGGCCCTTTGAATGAATTTATGAAATTCAACAGATTAAATTACACTAACATATAAATCATTTTAGTTCATGCTCCACATTCAGACCAATTCAGTCTCATAATAACCTAGAAATATTCACAAGTAAAATTATCTTTGTAAATGTAAATTGTTTTCATTTAGTGACACTAAAAGTGTAATGTCACAAAAAAACGTTCAGAATAAATAAATAAAATATTCAGAATAAATATGAAAAATTGGGAAATATCTCAAGAGCAATTTTAATTATATTCCACATCTGTAGCTCTGTATATGTGTAAATGATAAACTAAAGCCTAATATTGTTTGTTTTTATAATATAAATTTGACTTTTTTTGCTCTAAAACAGACAGAAAAGTTTGAAGTTGACATTATTTGTATATTACACTGCCCGCATATTATAATATATTCACTTTACAGGTTCTAAATAGTGCAATATTTATAATTTTTTTCTATAAATAATCAGAATAAATATAAAAATTGGAAATATCTTAAGAGAACTAAGTACAATTTTAATAATATTCCACTTATTACTAAATATTTTGTCCAGTGTATCTATAAATTAGAATGTATTTAATGTGTATTGTATTGTAATGTATTACTTTTTTCCCTCTAAAACAGAGAGAATAGTTTGAAGTTGACGTTATTTATATATTATATTATTTTTTTCTTTACTACTTCAGATCAGATTTAGCTGAATGTGACGCCTGAACTAAAATGACTTCGACACCTCTGTGTTAGAGGCTTGTGTTATGTTTTTAAAGCTGTTTTTTAAGTATCATTTATAAATGACATAGTCCTATAGAGTAGAGGTCTTGGGTCGGGGTCCTCAGGGTGCATGTTTTAGGTGCCACCCTGCTCCAACACACCTGAATCACATGATCGTCTCCTTCTCAATTTGTGCTGAAGCCTGATAACGACCCAGTGTTTTGAAGCAGGTGTGTTGGAGCAGGGTGACGTCTAAAAACATGCAGGACAAATTAAACACCTCTGCCATAGAGGGTGAAGATATAATAGTCAAATGGACGACAGATGGACTTAAAGGTTGGCTAATTAATGTTGTGTTAATAAATGGTTTGGATTTAACGAAGGAAATTAATATAAAGTGTGAACATGCGTAGGATTAAATAATTTAATTTTACTCCCTTTGTGGATGAAAATCTCATATTTTTTTCCCCTCTCTTTGATTCTTTCTTTGCTTATTTTTTTTTATTATATTTTATGTTTTATTATATGATATATCACTTGTATGAAGCATATTTGAAACAAAGATTCAAATCTAAATCAAATCTGTCTGTTAGTGGAGCTTTAGCACTGCTGTCCCTGCTCTGCCCTCTAGTGGCGCCTCACTGAACTGCACCTCCTCCTTCCTCCTCTCCTCCTCCTTACTCTTTCTTCCTCTATTTCCTCCTCTGTCCTCCTTTTTTCTCTTCCTCCTCCTCCTCTTTCTTCCTCCTCCTCCTCTTTCTTCCTCCTCCTTACTCTTTCTTCCTCCTCCTCTTTCTTCTTCTTCCTCCTCTTTCTTCCTCCTCCTTACTCTTTCTTCCTCCTCCTCCTCCTCCTCCTCCTCAGTTTGACCGTTGGACTGAATTGAACTGGGCAGGTGTTAACATTCCTGCCGTCACAGCTGCCTTTGCTTCCTCACTGCTTACCTTTCACTGGTAATGACCTCATTCTAACGGTCACTGTCAGCATCAGCCGTTTGACTGAAATTAATTTAATGGGTGCCAGAACGGGCTTGTTTATATCTTTTAGAGTCATGTCTTTGAAATGTTCCAACAGAATCAACAATCCCGACTGTCTTATGTCACTGTGAAATGTCTGTTTAGGAATAGTTTTGCAGAGAAAACATAAATACGTCTGCATTTTTGGGGTAATTATTCCATTTGGGTTTCAGACTAAGTGCTGCTATTTCTTGTTTTTTTTTCACTTTATTATTCAGGTTTGTGTATTTGTGATACATTAGTAATATATTTATAGATCACATTAGTGAATTTATCATTTCCATGGGTAACTCCAATCAAACTGGTCATAGTTATAGAATTGAATTTACTCTGAAAGTTATTCCAACAGGATTGGATTACAACTCAATGTATTAATATTTATTTATTTATCAATTTTATTAGCTTATATTTTTTTTTATCTTTCAGTTTGTTTTTGCTGTTAAGGTTTTAGTTTTACTTTGAGGAATTGACTAATTTATTAGATGTTTTATATTTATCCTGATATCTTATTTATTAATATTTATTGTTATGCATCTTCTTTTTTTGTGGCACTATAGAGAGTAAGATCTAGTTTTGTTCTATAGCAGTTGTACAATGACAAATAACTTATTCTATTATATGCTATGCTATTATATTTCAATTTAGTGCTTTAGTATTACTGTAGTACTCTACATAAAGCTTTGCATCCTCAAAATTAGTGGATTTGTTTTGACTTTAAATACAAAACTACAAAGTTAATATCGTATAAAACTAAACATACCATTTACAGTATCAAAGAGGATTTCCCAAACCACAGATACTGTATTTAGAATTATTTTCATTTGTCTCTAAAAATGCGTACATGAATCAAACTGTTCATGTTATGTATTATTGTCCTTAATGTGGAAAACCTGTAAACATACACACTTTCCTCATCTACCATTTGGTTCCATATGGACACAAACATGTTTAAGGAGTCATGGAAATAAAACAACATATTGTCAACGTTAAATACATATGTTGGTTTGTTTTGTGAACAGGTGGGTGCAGCCAGAGACCCACCTGATCAAACCCAGGATGAAGGTCTGTCTGGTACCAACAGCAGCCAGACCACACCACCAATACCTGTTCCTGCTATTGTCAAGGTAAGCATAGTTTGACTCTATTATTATTAATATTATACATAATACAATAATACTACGTTGTCATAAAGTAGTAATAACATGTCTTTACCTCTTTGCATGAAATGATTGTGACAGTTTGATTTATTATTGACAGATAAATTGTAACGTTATCATTGTACAATGTCAAAGGTGATGGGGAACTTAAGCCCCTTCCAGGAGGCTCATGGGGCCTGAGATTGGAAAATTAATAAATGGTATTCAATGGGAAATGAAATGCTAAAATGGTATCTGGTTTGTCATGTGACCTGAATCACAGACATGTATCTAATAATAAATGATAATTATTGATGTGTGTTTCTTTAGTTAACCAACGGCTGATTCATTTGCGAGTAAAATGTGTTAATAATTTGGACTACAGGTCTGGTGATGCATTGTAGTCTCTTACTAATCCCACATAAAACCTACCATCATGTTTGCTTCCCATCAAAAACAGGTGGTCTGCCTATGCCACATCAAATATTTATTATTAACCGCTATCATATATGAATTTCAGAGCACGAATCAGAAGTTAGCTTGACTCGCTCCATTCAAATGTTTTGCTAGCTAAGCACCCATTGACTGGAAGTAGAAGGGCGTGACTTACCCTCTCCGTTACTGATGTGTATGAATAGGAATTTAAAAACGCAATCGGTCTGAAAGCTAAACTGTTATATGATTATGAGAAACGGTACGGATGAGGAATAGGATCACTGGGAAATAAAGGTCCAATATTTTTATTATTATTATGAGAAAAAAAAATCTGAATTTTGAGTCAAAAACATAGAATTCTGCCTTTTTTTTGTGAGAAAAATCATTAACAATATCTGACCTATGGGCCTAATCCTCTTCTGTCGAACAGTGTTTTTATACAAGTCATTAATAAAAAAAAAGAAGGCACTTTTTTTATGTTAAAATGAATATCGGATCACATTTTACTACAGTTTAATGAGCGATTAAAAAAATAAATAAAAATCCATATGAGATCAATTTCAATTTTGAAAATTTGAAAAGTTCCAAAGTTTGGTGGAACATAATTTAAAGGTCTACCGTGATTTAATGAAGTTGTAAATGACTAATCTTTGGTGCCACCTGGTCTCAACAGTCAAAGACTTCAGACAAAAACCGGCACAAGAAGCCCAAAGATGTGAAGCCCAAGGTGAAGAAGCTTAAGTACCACCAGTACATTCCTCCAGACCAGAAGGCTGAGAAGTCTCCTCCACCCATGGACTCGGCCTACGCCCGACTCCTCCAGCAGCAGCAGCTCTTCCTGCAGCTCCAGATCCTCAGCCAGCAGAAACATGCACACACACATCCACAGACGCAGCAGAACCAGCATCACACACACACTCCGCAGGCCCAGGCCCAGCAGAGGCAGCCGGCGTTCAGCTACCAACCCCATCCGTCCACCCAGAGCCAGAAGTAAGTCCCAGTCATGGAGGAAGTACCAAAAGAGTGTGTGAAATGTACGGTTTTAAAAAGGGATACGTTACGTTTAAGGCCTTTTTTAACCTATAAAAACCCAAAAGCATCAACTGATCGATAATGTTAAAGGAATTATCCAGAGTTAAATGCATTTCAGCTCAATTTTTGGATGATTGGGAGTACTTTTATATAGTTGACATCAAAATCACACCATTCGGATGTTCATTGTTAGCATGGAAGTGATTAGGGCACGTCTTTTAGCCGACACAAAACGCTATTTTTAGACCTCTTCTAAAGATCTAAACATCACACTTACGTGGTAGGAAGTAGAGGGTGGTCCCTAAAGACAAACCCAAGTGTCCTGAGGTCTTCATTCCGTCGGATAGTCTGTCCAGAGTTACTGATCTCAAGCCCGTACCGTTCCGGGTGCAGAAGCCGTCTTTAGGAGGAAGTCCGATTGATTGATTGATAGATAATCTTTATTTGAACACAATTTAAAAGACAAAAAGCAAAAACTAAATAAAAACCGATAATAATGATCACACTGAAATGTGACAAAAAAAAGTGCATTCATCATTATCATTATTCGAAATAATGATAATCCGAAATAGTTGGTTGCCGAGTTCAGAGTTTCATGTTCGGGAATTTTGTTTCATTCTTTTATAAATACAACAACCTGTTGGTAGGCTGAGCTTTGGTGTAACATACAGCTTCATTTGAATTTCTAATGAAAAACTGGACTATGTTTTTCACTTTAAACAACCGTCTCCATCCACTTTCATTAATCAAACTCCATTGGTTTCACTGGGCGGCTGTGCCTCCGTTGGTACCGACGCCAGCGTTCTGAAACCTGGCTCCAAGTGTCCACATGTCGAAGTGTCCTTGGGCAGGACACTGAACCCTAAATTGCTCCCAGTCGGATCTTAGCAGCACCTTGAATGGCAGTGTTGGCAGTATTGGTGTATGAGTGAGTGTGTGTGAATGGGTGAATGTGAGGAATTGTAAAGTGCTTTGGGCTCCATGATGGTGCATATAATGTGCTTATATAAGTTCAGTTAATTTACTGGGGAATCAATGTTCTAAAAGATAAGTGTTTCCACATTCAGTACTGAACCTTTGAACGTCCAAAGGAGTCGTATCTGATGACCATGAAAAAATAACAAAATTTATTTTACACCAATTATTTACATAGTGGATCCACAAGTATTAAACATTTTAGATCAGTAGATGTTTTGGTTGTCATGGCTGTTTGAGTCTTTTTTGGATTATGGAATTATTCTACAAAATACTGTGATTGATACAAGACCAGAACTGAGTCTAAAACTTAAAACTGTTGTGATTCAACATTTATTACATTTGGTTTATCCTCTTGAGACTCTGCAAAATACAAGTTTTTGGCTTCTTTTTACATTAAAGGAGTGATGTTTTCTGTCTGTAAGTGGGAAAATTAGATTAGTGGATCAACAGGTATGAAACATTTCCCATCAGTAGATGTTTGGGTTAATGAACCGTGACCCAAGGAAGGACCTTTTTAATGTGACTAATCCTTCTGAACTGTCCTATTTTAGAGGCGGAGCCAGTGAGCAGCTGTCAGCCTGTAGCTCCAGCGGTCCGTCCAGCACAGTCAACAGTAACTCGTCCTCTCCGGTGAAGAACACGTATCCAAACCAAAGCAACATCTCATCTGTTAAACCTGGGCCTCTGCCGGCCAATCTGGACGATCTGAAAGTAGGTCGAGATGGGATTAAATTCTGATGAAGCCACAGTTTGACAGAAGCGCATCATCTAACATGTTATCTTTTGTTTTGTTGAACAGGTTTCGGAGCTGAGGCAGCACCTTCGGATCCGTGGGATGCCAGTCTCCGGTACAAAGACCGCCCTCATCGAGAGACTCCGGCCCTTCAAAGACTCCAACGCTGGGTCGTCCCCATCAGGCTCGTCTGACATCACTACTGTGACTTTTCCCGTCACTCCCACCGGATCCCTGTCCTCCTACCAGTCCCCGTCCTCCTCCAGCGCCCTGTCCCAGGGTGGATACTACCCGTACCCCAGCACCTCCTCCAGCCCTCCCATCTCTCCGGTCTCCTCAGAGCTGTCCCTCAGCGGATCCCTCCCCGACAGCTTCAGCGACGTGCCCATGTCCTCGCCCACGCAGTTCAACCTGCAGCCGTCTCCGGCCCAGCTCAGCATGGAGGACGGCTTGGGAGGGGGAGGGCAGAGGGCGGGGGAGGGGGGCGGCATGGACGGCCTGGAGGCTGAGAAGGACAAGATGCTGGTGGAGAAGCAGAAGGTGATTGAGGAGCTGACGTGGAAACTGCACCAGGAACAAAGACAGGTGGGTGAAATAACCTCACCTTCTGACATCCAGCTGCTTCCAAAATAGATTCCTCTGTGGTACAACGGGTCAGTTATTTAAGTTAAATGAAAGGTTGGTGGTTTGAGTCCAGGTATGATGGGACAGTGTTCTTTGTAGTTCTTTTCTGTAGTTCTTCTTCGTAGTTCTTTTCTGTAGTTCTTCGTAGTTCTTTTCTGTAGTTCTTTGTAGTTCTTCTTTGTAGTTCTTTTCTGTAGTTCTTCTTCGTAGTTCTTTTCTGTAGTTCTTCGTAGTTCTTTTCTGTAGTTCTTCTTCGTAGTTCTTTTCTGTAGTTCTTTGTAGTTCTTCTTTGTAGTTCTTTTCTGTAGTTCTTCTTTGTGGTTCTTTTCTGTAGTTCTTCGTAGTTCTTTTCTGTAGTTCTTCTTTGTAGTTCTTTTCTGTAGTTCTTCGTAGTTCTTTTCTGTAGTTCTTTGTAGTTCTTTTCTGTAGTTCTTTTCTGTAGTTCTTCTTTGTAGTTCTTTTCTGTAGTTCTTCTTTGTGGTTCTTTTCTGTAGTTCTTCGTAGTTATTTTCTGTAGTTCTTTTCTGTAGTTCTTCTTTGTGGTTCTTTTCTGTAGTTCTTCGTAGTTCTTTTCTGTAGTTCTTTTCTGTAGTTCTTCTTTGTGGTTCTTTTCTGTAGTTCTTCGTAGTTCTTTTCTGTAGTTCTTCTTTGTAGTTCTTTTCTGTAGTTCTTTGTAGTTCTTCTTTGTGGTTCTTTTCTGTACTTCGTCGTAGTTCTTTTCTGTAGTTCTTCGTAGTTCTTCTTGGTTCAACTGAACATC
The DNA here is from genome assembly GCA_020466265.1 of Siphamia tubifer. NCBI lineage: Eukaryota > Metazoa > Chordata > Actinopteri > Kurtiformes > Apogonidae > Siphamia > Siphamia tubifer. The sequence continues at coordinate 34,455,004 of CM035801.1, read as the reverse complement.
TTTATCACTTTTGAGAACATTTCATCTCTCATCCAAAAGACTTCTTTAGTTCTAACAGCTCTAATAAGCCAGTCCAGCTGAACTGAGAACAAATTTTAGTGTACATGCAAACAAGCTCATTGTTTCAAAAACAAAAGATTTTTTTTAAAAAAAGCTTCCAGGTTGGGGAGGAACCTGTGGCCTAGTGTGTTTAGGAAGCAGCTAGTGATCAGTTGTCAGTTTTCATGACTGTGTGTGTTTCTGCATAATGATAGAATGATGCTAAGGGTTAATTTCAGTGTGGGTTTCATGTCAAAATATTAATATAACAATAAGTACATATTTTCTAATATATTGACATTTAAAGAACTTTATGAAACAAAATGTGCTCTTCAGACACAGTCAACAGAACACAGAGATGTGACCGTCCATCTTCGGCCTCGGTCGTGCACATTGTTTTTGGGCTGCTTAACGTTACTCCTAGAGTAAACGTGCAGCAGTTTTAACTTTGTTTGAGGGCTTATGATCATTTGTCTTAACCTGAAGCACTTTAAAGATGTTTATAAAAGTGTTCTCTGGAAAATTCTCGGTGGTCTGGATATTTGGAGTTGAGTCTGATTGTCCCGGAATCATATATTATACATAATTTTGATAAAAAATAGATTAATCTGCACTCTATCTCTGTTGTAGTTTGAATCAGAACTGACTTGTGACCTTCACGATCGTGCTTTTAGGTTGAAGAGCTTAAGATGCAGCTTCACAAAAGGAAACGCTGCTACGGGGCCACACAGGACACCATCCCCCCTCCATCTCAGTCCCACCACCCATCCATGCACCAGCATACTCCAGCCATGATGGGCCAGCATTTCTTTGGGGTGACCATTAAACAAGAGCCAATGTCCATGTCCTCCAGCTGTCCTCTGTCCTCTCCAAAACAGCTAAAAACTCCTCCTGGGAGCTGCATGGAGGATATGGGACACTGCAACACTCAACTGTCCAATATGGGGGCCCCTGGTGGGACACAATGTATGGACGCTGTCCCTTCGTCTGGAAGCCCCTCCACTATGTCGGCGTTCCTCAGTCCACAGTGTTCACCGCAAGACTCCCCTATCGGAAAGACTTCCAGTAGCCCCCAGCCTTCATCTCCGAATAACCCCTACCTGCTGTCGCCTGGGCTGGGGAGGGACGGCTGTGGACACCCCCATCAGCAGGGCAACGGCAGGGCACGCAACATGCAGGTAGAACACAATTTAATAAATAACAACCTAAAAAAAACTGCTGCACTGTGGTGTTTCAAATCAAAGCAATTATTTAATATAAAAAAACCACATCTTTGACTTACTTGATTATATATATATATTTTAAGTAGAGCTTTCAAACCATTACAGTTTTTAATCAGGTTAATCAAAGGGTTTTTTTGGATTAATTTAAAGTAATCATGATATTAATCTAAATGTTTAATCTATAGTAATTGCATTTAATTTTTCATGAGCAAATTGACTCAAGAAAGAATGGAATAGAACTGTATTTAATGTGTTTGTCCAAGCTACGCGATGCATTAACCTAGTGTTAGCATTAGCCTCGTGCTAGCAGAATCCACGACTAACATATGGTTCACGTTAATGTGTTATTTTAATCTGGAAGAGCTTCAGTGACAAGAAAACTCCATCAAAACACTTTAAAGGGATAGTTCACTATTTTTTACATGAATTTGTGTAGAATCAGCATATTTACTCTGGTCCACCTACAGTGACTTACCCCCGACCATGTCCTGTGAGTTGAGTTCTGGTCTGATTTTGTTTAAAAGGAAAGGAGTCCCGGCAGGTTTCTTGGGGTCACAAAAATAGCCTTGTAGTCTTCTCAAAACAATATGTGTTTGAATGAGTGATTTATTTGCATAACAAAACCATCACGGAACAAAAAGTCACACCTCATAATTACTTGGAGCTACTTTCTCTCAATATCAATTAATGTGTGTTGTCACTGCTAACAGCTGTGCACCTGCACGTAGCAACTGTAAACACTGCCCAACAACTGAGGAAAGTAGTTTGCTACCAGAAGGGGGTGCCAATGAGTTTTCAGAAAAGGCTCAAAACACCTTTAAACATTTCTGGAAACATGTAGATGGACATAAATAATGATCTAGATTTGAATTTGGTCAAAAATGTTGCTTTTTGGAGCACACACTGGAGCCTTACCATTTGACTACCAGAGGGTGCTGATGAGTTTTCAGAAAAATGAAAAAAACATGTCAGGGAACTATTGGATGGTGCTAATGATGATTTAATCAAATATTATGTTTCCAGAATGACCATTGTCTTTCCACTTGAACACCAGAGGCATTTAATGAATTTTAGACTAAAGTTTTAAATATTATGTCATATTTCATACTTTACTAATTGTCAGAAAGACAGAAATAAGTCAAACCCAAAACCTGTTGTTTTCATGGGGATTCGATGTTGAAACGCTGCTGTTCATGGTTGTCATTGTGACATGTTCTTAACTCTAGATGCAGCAGAAGAGCGGTGGGCAGCTGGTGAACTGTTCTTACCCCTCTGACCAAAGAAGCCTTCAGGGAGTCTTCCCCAACTCCACCGACTGTGGCCTTAATCACACCTCTTCAGCCAAGAACGAGAACCCCAACATGACCCCGAAGGTAAACACTGACGACGGTGACGTTTTCCTGCCGTTTAGTCTGATTCACCTCACATTCACGTAAAGTGTTTTATTTTTCTTTCCCATTTGTCTCTGACCATCTTCTGTGATGACGTTCATTGTCACCTTTGTCATATTTCCACTCTTTGAAAGTTATCACACATTCCTTCACGTGACCTTTCCTTCAAAAACTCAACGCCAACCCATTAAATGTCTTAACGTGACGAGCTTAGTCATGAATCGAGGCCTAATTGGTTGTTGTTTCTGCTTGTTACCTACACCACACCCACGTTTTAAGAGCGTCCTATTCTAATTGGTGGGCTAATGTCACTTCTCGCCTATTTTTCATGTAGATGTCAGTATTGTCCTCTCCTCGACATGCTGGCCTAAAGTGCCAGGTCTCTACCCCGGCCTTCAGTAGCTCAGATTCAGCTGCATCTGACTTAAGACAGCCCCCATGCTATGAAGATGCAGTCAAGCAGGTAAACTCAAATCCGCGCTCAAATTTACTAGGTATCAGCTGGCCATAGATAGTATTTGAACTATCGGCGTTGCTCTAATTCCATTTTCTCTCTCTAGTTTCTCTCTCTTTTTTGTTGTCACTTTAAGCCCATTACCTGTGTCACACTTCATGCTTCATCCATCGCTTTGTGCACTGACTTTTCCATGTATGGATTTCGGTTCTACAAATATTTCTTGAAAGCAGACGGAAACCTCGCATTTTGGTGGGCAAAAAAAGTTAGCTAGCATAGATTAGCACACCTGATGTAACAAAATTAGGAATAATGAATTTAAATGAGGAGGAAAAAAGCTGAAAAACTATTTTCCCTGGAATTTTTATGGGAAAATTGTTCCATAAAATCCTCACATTTTGAGAACGACTTCTTGAAAATGGTAGAAATACTAGCTACTTTTTTTTTTTTTACCTCAAAAAGTTAGCTAGCATAGATTAGCATACTTTATGAAATGACATTAGGAATAATTAACTTAAATGAGGAAGACTAAAGCTGAAAAACTTTTTTTTTTTGTAATTTTTACGGGCAAATTGTTCCATAAAATCCTAGCATTTTGAAAACGACTTCAGGAAAATGGTAGAAACAAGTGCTATTTTTGTTTCACCCCCCCCAAAACGTTATCTTAGCGTCGATTAGCACACCTGATGTAACGACATTAGGAATAATGAACTTAAATGACGAGGAGAAAAGCTGAAAAAATATTTTCTCTGGAAATTTTAAGATCAAATTGTTCCATAAAATCCTCACACTTTGAGAACGTCTTGAAAATGGTAGAAACAACTGCTAATTTTCTTTTTCTAAATAGTTAGCAAGCTTGTATTAGGGAAAAAAAAATCAAGCTAATGGCTCATATTGAAAAAAAATCAATATATCATCTTGATATCAGCCAGCTGATATATATCGTTCTTAAGTTGGAAACGACTTCTGAGGTATCTAGCTAATAAAGCAAACCAAATTTTGAGGCGATACAGCAACAGGAAGAACATGAACATCCCAGTTTCAGGTCATGAGTATTTATGTTTTTAGTGAAACAATTGTTTTATAGCAGTTTTGTTTTTTTAAGAAATATTTCTGAATTTAGACTAATCCAAATGTTCACTGCTGTTACTTATCTTCATTGGACTGAAGAAGAGGGAGGGAAACTGCTGTCACTTTTCTGAGGTTATCTGGTTCCAAGACATGTTTGCACGACTGGTTCCTTCTTCTGCACGTTTTTAACTTTGCTGCTTCAGAGCTTGAATCTTTTTCAAGTTAAAACTTTTCATATGAAGGTTCAGTGTGTAAAATTTAGAGGAATCTAAATGTAAATGAAATGTACGTGTGATTATGTTGTTGGATTCTACGATGTTTTTGCTTCTGTGTCCTTTTACTGTTTTATGTGTTCAACCTTCTGTTGTTAAGGTGGACATTTTATCACCGTAAACAAAAGCCAAATTAAACACAGGTTCTATCATGGGTCTTAAAGTGGTCACAGTGGGGGAGTCAGGGGAGGTGGGGGCAGTACTGTATCTTCAGCACTGTAAGATACGGTATGGTACGGTAGATGAATGTTTTATTTTAAAATTATTCATATTTTATTTGAAAGTTTTTCATATATAATGCACACTGGACTATAAGGTGCGTTAAGCAAAGCTTAACAGTCACAATAATTCCCAACCTTGTTGAGGTGTAACAAGCAATAAAACACACTCCTATTCTGCTAAATGAAACTTTAAAAAAGTAAAAATTCTGAAAGAAAAAGTCAAAATTATGAGATAAAAAGTGAGAATCATGAGATAAAAACTGGAAAATTATTAAATAAAAGTGAAAATTATGAGATAAAAAGTTGAAATTATGAGATAAAAAGTGAGAATCATGTGATAAAAACTGGAAAATTATTAAATAAAAGTGAAAATTATGAGATAAAAAGTTGAAATTATGAGATAAAAAGTGAGAATCATGAGATAAAAACTGGAAAATTATTAAATAAAAGTGAAAATTATGAGATAAAAAGTTGAAATTATGAGATAAAAAGTGAGAATCATGAGATAAAAAGTGGAAAATTATTAAATAGAAGTGAAAATTATGAGATAAAAAGTTGAAATTATGAGATAAAAAGTCAAAATAATGAAATAAAAGTTTAAATTATGAGATAAAAAGGTCAAAATTCCAAGCCACTAAGCACAGCCAAAGTTAATCCATATATAAGGCGCTCATGATTCTCAGACAGACTTTTTTGGGACAAAATTAAAGTCTTTGAAGTGCACCTTATAGTTTGTTGTAATGTCGACACTTACCAATAGATGCCGCTAAAGATTACAGACTGAACCTTGAATTCTGAATAAAAACAAGTTGTTGTGATAAAGACACGTTACGTATTAATCATCTTTTTTTACTGTTACAGCAACTGACCCGAAGTCAGCAGATGGACGAACTGTTGGACGTCCTGATAGAGAGCGGAGGTAAGAGGACACCCACAGACGTTAGACTGATGCATGTGACTGGTCTGAAGTGTGTAGTGTAAAAGGAGACTCTGGGGTGGGGGAGCCTGACCCTCTGTGACCCTCTGTGACCCTCCCTCCTCTCCTCTTTCTCTTCAAGAGATGCCAGCTAACGCCAGAGAAGAGAGGGAGAGGTCCTGTGTAACCAAAGTTGTCCCTCACATTACTGTGTCCCCAGGGTGTCCCGGACTCCTCGTCCCGAGGTTCCACCGGCACTACGAGCACCCGTCCCCCACCCAGCTCCCCTACGACCACTCGGCCAATCACCTTCCAGACGGCCACCTGGAGACTCTGCTAAGCAGTCCCATCGGCCGAGGAGGGGAGGTGGCCTTTCTTAAAATGGCCACCGAGGACGCCAACCAGGAAGACGAAGGGAACCGAGACGGCGAAGGGTACAGCAGCCCCCACAGCCACCACCGCCACCCCCACCCCTCCCTACAGGACAAACTCCTGGCCAACAGAGATCTGATGGACGCCTCGTTGTCGCCGGTCGGCGCCAAAGTGGCGGCCATCCCCGAAGTGCAGGGGATGGTCAGTATGACCTTCAGCGAGACGCCGTGGGAGACGATGGAGTGGCTGGACCTGACGCCGCCCAGCTCGGCCACGGCGTTCAGCGTGGCTCCGCCCAGTGGCCCCAGCATCTTCAACACGGAGTTCTTGGATGTGACAGATATTAACTTGAACTCTGCCATGGACCTTCACCTGGAGCACTGGTGAGAGCCACAAAACCAAAGCACCTGTGCACAGACCAAACCAAAGAATCATCGACTTCAAATCCAGCTTCAGTCCAAAGTGCCACAAAGTCTGCTTCCGTTTATCGCACGGCGGGGTCGACCTTTAACCTCCGTCCAAAGACCGTGTCTCTTGTCGATCTCCTGTTTATAGACTTAACTTTCGCAGCAACCAGGTTCTCATGTCGTCAAAGCCACGATCCAACACCAGGTGCTTTTTTTTTTTTTTTTGACATCGTCTTTGTCCTGTTGGACGACGACGCACATCCAAGTACAAAACACAACACGCCAAGGACTTTCTTTAAAGGAAACGCATGATTACAGAGCTTTAAACCACACTTTATGCAATATCAGTGTTAACGCCACCTCGACTTGAAGACACATTTTGACAATTCTTGTTATTTTTGTGGAGTCTATGTTTGTATTACTGGAAAAAAAAAATGAAAGGAACTACAAGGTGAATTGGATTGCTTAGTACATGTACGGCCAATATGTAAATATCCTAAATACAACTGTACTGACAGAGACAAGTTGACGTCTGCATATTTTGTCAGCAGTGTGGGAGAAGAAACAAACCACAAATTAAGTGTATTATGTAATCAGTTCATCTTTCATGTAAATATGAAGAAAAAAAAAATCTCACTTTGCACCTTTTGCTTCTTTCACTTTTGTCACAGTTTGCTTGAGCTTAGAAAAAAAAATGTGTAGAAATGGTTGTCATTCCTTTGAAAAACATTTTTTATATATATAGCTATATATGTTTATTTTCACTATTTGGAATATTTAACCACAGAACGACATCATGCAGAGTTAATGTCTTCGAAAACCCTTTGGTCTTATTGGCTTAAACTGGCAGAAAATGTGCCTTATTTTTTAGCTTTTTATACTTTTTTATACAAATTTCCCCATTTTTACAATGTTTTATTATCAAGAAAGACAATGAGATATTAATATAGACTTCCCACATAAGTGCTTTAACAAAAAAAAAGAGGTTAATCTATGTAAACTTCATCTCTATTTTGTGTAACGACGTTTGTTTTTAGAAAATTCACCTTTTCCAATCACATTTATTTATTTTTGTGTTTTCTGTTAAGCGTTTTGTTGTATTTATACTGACATTCCTTTCTAACAGATTGGGGCTTTCTGTTTTGTTTTTTTTTTTTTTATTATTATTATTTTTGCCCAAAAACTCCAGCACTACTATTCAAACACGGACATTTTTCTCCTAAAATCGCTCTAAAAATAATAAGTGCTGCAAAGTGAAGGAACCACTTCAGAAAGCCATGATTTTCTTAAATCAGTTTTCCTTAAAGTACGATACGATACGAATATGTCAATTTTTAGCACTTGTGAATAGGAAAATGTAATATATTTGGATTTTTACTGTGAATAACTGCGTATATCTTGTACCGGAGCCAGCTTTTAATAACCCGCTAAGTCTCAAACATCTTAAAGGCTTCAGTTTTGGTCAATATTTGTCTATTTTTCCAACACGTGTAAAAAAAAAAAAAAAAAAACCATGTACCGTCCTGTTGTAAAGTCTCACTGTGTTGTTTGACCAAATATTCCTTCTTATAAAAGCGTTGCACTTGTTAAATGGGTTCTGTGGTTACGTACGTGTAATAACGCCAATGGATTTGAGTAAACAACAAAGCAGGTATTGTTTATTTTCTGTCTTCTACAGAATACCTACAGACATTTTTGTATTCTGGTGGGGTTTGACATAATTATCCCTAAAGAAAAAAAAGCAAAAAAAATATATAATACATTAAAAAAAAATGTTAATTACACCTGACAGAAGCTTCCATGTTGCTTGGCCACTGACTTGCTTTAGTATTGTAAAGAAAAAAAAATGTGCTTGCATCCCTGTATCCAAAATGAAGAGCAATAAACTTTTCACAGCAAAAGCAATTTTTTGTTTCTTACTCTTTTTGTTTTTTTGTTTTTTGTTTTTTTTATTCATGGTTGATTCACAAAAAGCACACGATACAGGTTTCAATCTTTTCCATGGGAACTTTATTTGTAACCCTCGATAAAGATACAATATAATATTCATTGCCCTTAATATTATCTTATAATCTAATATGAACATTCTAGTAAATTGCAATTTATACAACATGGTTACCCTGGAGATTCACATCCACCAGCGGTAAACGTTAGCTTCCTGGAAACGGATCCCGTGAGAGAAGAACAGATCTGGAGGCTGTTTGCAACTCGTCCTGTCGTGTCAAAATGTCGCTAACTGGGCTTTCAACGGTTTTACGTTACGAAAAGAGTGCTGCAGGGACCAGAAGCAAGGTCTTTTTTTTTTTGATTGATTCCGTGACCAACTCTGTAAAAGGATCTTCCATGCAGTTTGATGCCGTTTACAGTTTGACATAGTAAGATAGCAGGACATCTGAAGCCCCGCCCATTTTGCCCAAATATTGTCACTTCTTCAGAAATGTTTCAATAACACCATGTTTATTCAGTCCACTAAAGACTTAGTTGACGTGTGATTTTTATTTGTGGTAACGGCATTTACAGTTTGATAAAAATGGTTAGAATTGCCCCGCCCCCAAAGAGGAGGCATGGGAGATGGTTTTTGGTCTGGCTTGTTTCTTTAACACTAGCAGCAAAATTGTTGATTGAATTCGTACTAAACTTGGTTTATATATTATATTGCCAGTGACACGGAGTATAAGTGATTATATTTTGGGAGAAGTAGGTCAAAGGTCAGATTTTTTTTTTTTTTTTAATCTTTTTTTTATATATATTTTTTCTTCTCCCATTTACTTATAAACAAAATGTCACATCTATAGCAGCAAAACTATCAGTTCAGTTCATACTAAATTGGGTTTATAGATTATATTGCCAGAGACACAGAATAGATGTAATTATATTTTGGGAAAAGTAGGTCAAAGGTCAGATTTTTATAAATTTTAAAAAATATTTTTCTTCTTCCATTTACTTATGAGTGAAATGTCACATCTATAGCAGCAAAACTATTGGTTGGATGTATACCTAATTGAGTTTATAGATTATATTGCCAGTGACCCAGAATTGATGTGATTACAGTTTGGGAAAAGTAGGTCAAAGGTCAGATTTTTAATAAATAAAAAAAAAAAAAAAAAAATGTCCTTCTCCCATTCATTTATAATGGGCACCATTTCAACGCTAGTTTAGCACAGAGGATTGATGCCACATCAGCTGGACTGATGCCAAAATAAGTTAAAAAAAACATGTGAGGGGGCGGGGTTTGTTGTCCGTGGAAACACTTGCTCCCATTATCTTTTTGGCTCAAAATTGTTAGCGATTAGAAATATTGGTTATTGGTGACATTCTCTGCTATGATTAAAACATGAGGAAACCATGACTTTGATCATTGGAATGGGGCTAATGCTAACGCTAACAATCGCTGGTGAAAATCCCTGCAGCATTCTAAGGAAACAGAAAAAGAGAGCGAGAGCGACCTGAGAGGAGTTCCAGAAGAAGAAGAAAATCCTGTCACGTCTACGATGGATCGAAAACATCTAAACATATTAAAACCATGACTGAGCCACGTCCGACAAACCCCGATGACGGAGCCCGTTCCAACATGGCTGACGTCTGCGGAGGCCCATGACGTTACAATAAAACACAAGAAGGAACTCCACTGAAACATGAAATACACAAGTTCCTTTTGTTTTTGGTTCAGTTCCGTTTTTTGTTTGTTTGTAAGAAACTTTACGCAAAAACTACTGGACCAGTTTTTATTACATTTTTTTGAAAAGGTGCAACGGTGGTCCAGAATAGACCCCGTTACATTTTGGTGAATGTAAGTCAAAGTCACCAAAAATTTTCGCAATGTTACGAGAGAGGGCAAATTGGGTAAAACATTTGTGACGGGGCGGAATTTGTTGTGCTGGTTTGGCGTTATTTTGGAAACTCAACCAATAATAAAGTTGATTGTTCAATGGAATAAATTGAAATAAAATTTGATCACCTGACAAACTGTAAATCAGTGGAGAACCCCTTTGAGCTCAACAGCGCTTTTAATGTAAGTGAATTTAATCAAATGTAAAGGAAAAAGATTTCATTCAAAGAATGTTTACGTCCATATTGTAATCAGACCCTCCAGGATTTTGCGACTTGCAACTTCAACGCAAATTCAGTGCGATGTTGCAACTTTAACCAATCACTGTGACTTGTGTGCAGCCAACGGTTCACCTTTGACAACTAAAACTATGCACTAGTACCAACAGGTGCATTTGGAACAGTACTTTTTGCTGCATTTTTATCATCCAGGTAATATTTTATTTGTCATATTTGAAAGGTCATCTTTATATCTCAGTGTCTTTGTTCTATTTTTACGACACAGTGCTAGTTTTCACATAGTGTTGTGAGGTCATATGAACTTTAACCTTTGAACCAACAGGTGCATTTAGAAAAAAATATATATATTTTGTTGCATTTTTTGTAATCCTCATTATCATTTATTTGCCATCTGGGTAAAGGTAGTTTTGACGACCATATCAAAATGACTTTGAATTAATTGTCCAGTAACTAAACATTTGAAATATTACTTAATTTTGATTACAACAAGGGAAAATCGCAACTATTTATCGCAACTTCCATCATAATTTTTTTTGAAAAAGACATTTTAAGATGCAACAATCTCAAAAAAGGTCCATAAAATCCTGGAGGGACAGTGTAATAAAGGTACAAAGTGTTTTTATTATGTTTTTAATCGAATGCAGAAAACTCACTCAGGCTTTAGGAACTATTTGAATTATTTTTACATTATTGGCATCGGCTGGAAAAACAGCATTTTTCTTCTCGCTATTAAACCCCATGAAAACACCGATATCAACGGCGAATAAAGAGCATGTTTTCATTTTAAATATAAATGTGGACGTTCTCGTCAAATGTGACACGTATTATCCCTGCGATCAGGAACACGTATTGATCGATGGTTTGAAACGAGTCGAGTTGTGTTTGTTCAGCTGCGTTAAATAAAAAAAATGGACTTTGGCTATTTTTACATAAGACCATTTATAAGCTGTTGTTACAGATTTATTTCTCCAGCAGGAACACGTGGAGCGTCTGGTTGCTTTTGGTATTTTCATGGGAATAGAAAAAAAACAGCGGCACCGTCCTTTACGCTCATTTATTACATCACGGGTGTCGACAAAGTCCTATTATCGAAAAGGTTCAGAAGCTGTTCGTCCACTAACTTGTGTTCTGACTCTACTGGTCGACGCGGCTTTGAGAGGGAAGCAACGGCGGTGGGTGCGAGGAGTTTAAAATGTAGACTGAGGAGGCGTCATGAAAGAACATGACGGTCCGTGGGTCCTTTCAGGGTCAAACAGCAGGAACTACACAACCCTTCTCCACTAACATTCCCAGGGAAATCTATTACCTGGAATGTATTTGGCTGCAGATAATCCTTTAACCCCTGATGCGTCAGCGCTGACGCCTTCTGAATGGATGGTTTAGATTAAAGATTCATAAAAATTCAAGTTTTTTTTTTTTTTACTGAGAATTTAGTTCATGGAACTGATGTACAGGTGTCGAAAAAGTCCAAACTAAAATTACTGGAACCACTAGTCATTTTTTTCTTGTTATTTTGTGAATATATATTAGTTTCTATTGATGTTGTTGCTTATTTTTTTCTAGTTTTTTTTTATTATTTGTATTATTTTTCTTCATTTGTGTTCTGTTAGTGTCTTACTTTGTTGATGTCACATATTTTGTTAGTTTAATATTCATTTTGTTGCTTATTTTATTTTTTACATGTGCATTTTTTTGTCTCCTGATACGATCTATAGGCATCATCATTCAGCTTTTTAACCTGTTCTGGTGTTAAAAAAGCAAGCGAAAAATCAGGAATATTGAATAATCTCAATTTAAATAAAATCGGTACCAAAAAAAAAAAAAGAATCTAATCGGCATAAAAGCATATCGTCCCAGCTCTAGTGTCTACTGCTGAACCCATTGGTTAAGATTGTACCAGATGTGTTTATTAGAAAAGTTCATTTTTATGGTATTGAATGAATACTTTTATTTCTCATTTCACAATTTTGGCATCTGAAATTATACTATAACAAATTTTCTCCAATAAGACTTTCACTCAAATGTCAAGACTTTTCAAGGCCTGGAAAACAGCATTTCAAAATTCCATGTTTTTAAGACTTTCCAATGCCCTGTTTTAAGCGTATAAGGAATTATTAGTATTTTTTTTAATCCAGCTAATTTTAGTGAAATTAAAGAAGCTTTTTCAAACACCTTCATGTGGTGGAAAAAGGAGCTTTGTTTTTTAGAATTTTATTTTTCGTAAATATATCGCCCACTGGAGAAAATGTTAACACTTGGAAACGATACCTCTGTATCCTATTAACTTTTTTAGGTATGTTAATTGAGCTAACTTTAAAAAATTACCATAGTAACAGCTATTTTGGGATGAAAAATGCCTTTTTGTTAGTAAAATTTTAAAACAGATACAGATATTTAAACAATTTTTGCATCACTCTTGTCCTAAAGCCACCAGGAAATGTTTAATCATCATGAAGTGGCAGAGATAGTTTCATAATATGAATATTTTGGGGGTAAAATGACCGTTCTTACACTTGAAATTACTGATTTTCTGCTGATATGAATCTTTTTTTCTGAATTAAAAGATATTGATGCGAAAATTTGTTTAATTATCTGTAATGTTTGTGAGATAGGTTTTTTAAAGAAGGCATTTTTCACCTCAAAATGTCTGTTACCATGGCAATTTGTTAAAGTTAACTCAATTTAAATACCTGAAAAATTCATAGGATCCATAGGTTTCATTTCAAAGTGTTCAAATTTTTCTCCAGTGGCCGATGTATTTACTACAAATTAAATTAATAGTAAAATGAAATAGATTTGCCCCCCCCCCCCCAAAAAAAGCATATATTGAGATAAAACCACGTAACTGTATTTTTTGGCCCCCCTCATTTCTGTAACAGTTTTTTCCTAATATTTGGATTAAGCTGCCGCACTATTAGAAGCATTTATGTTTGTCATCTTTCACCTGTCAAAGACATATACGCTGTAGTTCCTGCCGTTCACCTCTGGGTGGCAGTGTGTGGTGGGTGCAGTGTGTGATCAGGGTGAGTGGAAGTGTTCAGCTGATGTGAATCCCTCTCAAACACACGGTCCGTCAGTCAGAAGCGTCCGTCCAGATCTCCTCATCTCTGTGTTTAGGAATGAGCCTTAACCGTGAAGCAGAACCCGTCAGAAACAGCAGATGACATGAACTATTTACACATTTACACGGACACGCAAACGTCCAAAAGTAACTTTACATCAGGCAATGGAGCGCTGGATTTACCCCAGTTTATGCGTCTCACTTTTATTCTTATTAGTCACAGAAATAAACTGTTTTTCTGAACGATAAATATGAAAATTTGATGTTTTTAATCTGTTAATTTAACCCAAAACACATTCATTATTTTTATTTTATGCTGTACCATCTAAAATAAGTGAGGCTGTATTTTTATTTTTTGGGAAAAAGGGGAGGGGGGGGGTAGATTTACCAGTTCTATTTAGAAAAATACCTGCATCCTCCAAACCCTGTGTTCACGAATCTTATTTATTAAATACTTTATCTTAATTCATTTTCAGATTTCTAGTATTTAGCAGCTTTCATGTGTTAAAATTAACAAATTCTGTAAAAAGAAAAAAAAAAAATTAGGCCAAATTCTCTGCTAGAAAAATACATCATCTGCTAAATCTACTATTGAATATTTTATTTTAACCTTCACAACTACCTTTATCTCAGGTTTTTTTAAACCTTGAGAACATTAATTCAGGAACAAATCACATAAATAAATAGAACTTTTTTTTTTCTAAAATCAGAAACTTGATTCAGACAAAACATGATTTTGTGTCTGTAATCAGTTCTTTTCTTTAAAATGTAATCTTTATTCTTTTTACATAACATTTAGCTTCTAATATTTAGCAGCCTTCAGAAGGCAAAACAAAAAGCAAACTACACAGAATATAAAAACTATAGCTTTAATTCAATAAAAGATGATTACAGATGTTTAAACTTTTACTTACATGTTGCATAAGTCAAAGCTAAAAAAAAAAAAAAAACATCTAATTCAATGCAAAGAAAGATTCTAAAGAAATTTGACTTCAAAAAGCATAATCAATACATTTACGTTTTGATCAAATCTAAACCCTTTAATGTCAGGTTCATTTTTATGGGTTAGGAAAGAAAATATGGAGAAAAAAAAAAAAAGTGGATATAAAAGGGTTAATTTTGTGCTAAAAGCGTTCAAATGCCAGTAACACACGACAGGATTGTCTGAGTTTATCTTTCAGGAAGAAAAAAAAAAAAACGCACACTCTGCTCTGTGACATGAATCAATCAATAACTAATGAGAAGCAGAAACTGGGGCTTTTCCACTGGATGCGAAAAAAGTTTATCGTCCCAATCATTTGTCAAGGCAAACTCTCACAGATTGCATATTGAGGGGGAAAAGTAAAGCCACGCTACCGAATCCATGAGAAGACACTTTAGCTCCTCCTCCTTTACCACGAGTGAAGGTGCCCACAACAAACCGTGTGTGTGTGTGTGTGTGTGTGTGTGTGTGTGTGTGTGTGTGTGTGTAGACAGTAGGTCTATCGGCATACATCTGTACAATTCAACAATTCAGAGGTGAACACACAAATGCATACATACAGTCCACAATGTACAATCCATTATGTGGCTATTTTTGTTCATACATGACTGTCACTGTTCAACATCTTATTTGGTAGATTCTGTATTTGTGTACAACTTCAAGTATATATATATATATATATATATATATATATATATATATATATATATATATATATATATATAGATATATAGATATAGATATATATATAGATATATATATTCTGCTTTCCTCACATAAAAAGATGTATTGCATGTACTAAGACATTGTTATGTCTTCAAGTTTTTCTGGTTGAGGATGGACGATGGTATTTTAGGTCTAACCGACTTTATTCAAATGAAGTGATTTGAGGTGGAAGGGTTTTCGCTTAACAATATTATTTCATTGCGCCGGGCAATTTGGATTTTCAGTTCCTTCGCTCTTTGGAACGTGTGAATAAACGGGTGATCCTACGTAACTCTGAGGGCTAAGATGTCGAAAAAGCGTTGCATCACAAAGCTTAAGTGTCCCACCCAGTGCGTGTTGGGCGACGCCCCCCCATCAGTCCACGTACATGGGAGAGATGGGAGAGGCGGGGATCTGATCCAGGATGCGACAAACGTAACTGGCGACGTCCACGAAGCGCTCCTCGTACATCAGGATGAAGGGGCGTTTCTGAAAGGGCAGATAACACACCGTATGAAAACACAAAACTGATATAGTATCAGCTTCAGTCATTAAATGTGTTAAATCATACATACTTTAATAAGATTAGTTCATGTTTTTAATATATATGCTGGTTTATGTACATGTATACAATAGATTAGTAAATATTCCACTAGAAAGAACCTGTAAAGTGAATGGATCATAATGTGCAGACAGTGTTTGGAAGTAGATCTGACACCAATATTCCTTTGGACTAAAACCTATTTATTCTCTGGTTAATTGTAAAAATGTCACATTTTGACCTCAGACTTATGTTGGAAATTAGAGCCAAACGACATTTAAGACTTGCACACATGTAGTAACATTTCCTTAGTTTTATTCCGGAAGTATTTTACTTGTAGAACAGTGTCGTGTTAAAGCTACTTTACAAAATGCACTGTTTTGGTTTTGGGGTTTTTTTTTGGAGGACTGTGCATTGGAATTTCGTTCTGTTGTGACATGCCAAATGACAATAAAGCTAATCTAATGTCATCTAATCTAAAGTCACATCTGAAAACCAGAGGTAAAAGAATGTGTTTGGGTTGTTTTTTTTTTTTTACTTTGTACAGACAAAGATATTGTACTGTACTGCATTTGTACAGTTACTAACACTGGTCTAAGAACAAAACACTACGATGAAAAATGTCATAAAACCACATTTGTCATTTAACGGAAATGTCAAAATAAATTCCCCTGGTTCTTCCTTCATTTTGTAGGAAATCTACCCTGTGATACGAGGTTCTGGTTGATAAAATAAATGACTGACAGCTGTAATTAAGGATGAAGACTGATCCTGTACAAGCAGTACTGAGGTTATTTGTGGCTCAGAACAGAAGAAATGTCACTATTTTGTCTTCACTTTAAAGTGTCCAGAACTGCAGAGGGAAGGAGTGTCTTACTCTGCAGCTTTTAAGACAAATGTTAAGAGCTTTTCTAGGATAAATTCTGATGTAATGAACATTTAACCCAAAAAAAACACATTACAGAATGTATGAATAGATTCATTTCCAGTTTATTCAACTTGCTTCAGGTCAAAATTTTATAAAATGGGAAACAGCTGTTCTTCATTTTTTTTCCTCTTATTCATTTAAACACAAAAAGGAAAACTGAAAAAAAAAAAAAAAAAAAATTTTTAATCTTAGAGCTATTTACATTCAGTATTTATTTATTTATATTAATTGCTGATGTAATATGATTGTGTTTTTGTTGTGTGGAGCGGTGACTATATTGAATTTCACCATAATAAACTATACTGTATAAATAAAAAGAATTGTACCAGTAATGTTGTAAAGTCTGCCTGTGCATTAATATTTAATGTTCATCTGGGGTTTTTTTACCCACACAGATTCAGACAATTAAGATGAAACATAAAACTTACCAGAAGCTCCTTGTACTTTGGCCTTTTTGATTCGTCCTTTGTAAGGCTGGACAGAGACAAAAAAAGGACCATGAATGAAGTTCAACAATAAGAAACACTGAGGCAGAAGTTTACGAACCTGCTGAAACAGAAATGGCTTCAGGTCACATTATGACGACACGGTTTTACAGCAGAATATTATGAACAAGTTTTTGTTTTTTTTTCATAATTTTAAGTCCTACTCACACAGGACTAGTATAAGCTTTGACAATTTATTGATTAGTGAAGTCGCTGTGACAAATATAACTCCCAACTTCTTCACAATATTAATTTTGAACATAATAGTTTTAAGGGGATTGATCACATGACCGATACCACGAGGGGTTTTTGGGTAATTAATCCTCAAAGACCCTAACAGGCGCATGTGTGATTTGTAGTAAAGTAACTCAAAAAGTAATGGATGAATTTGGCTGAAATTTTCAGAAAAGATTGATACGGGCACAAGGAACAAGTGATAGAAGTTTGGTGGTGGTGCGTTGAGGGGGGGGGTTGTGCTCTCCAAGGGCTTTTCTTATTGTCAATCAAGTTAATTGAGAGGACAGTGGTGGAGGTTATACACACACACACACACACACACACACGGCTGTAGTAAATCAAACATCAGAAAAATACTTTCAGTTCTTCGTACAACACAAAACAGAATCAGTTCTTTCATAACAAGTCATGTTTTAATTTGGACTGAAAGGACAGAGGTTTTTATTCCTAAATTTAGACATTTCTCCTCCTGATTTTGGCTCCTGCAGCTTTGACATTAGATTAAGATCACTGGTGACATCTACAATTATTACAATTTAACAAGGTTAAAGACAGCATGTGATTACTGGCTAGGAAGCAAAATGCTGTACATCATAACCTCGTAAAAACATCTGATGCTATAGTTGGCTGGTTCCATCCAGACAAATATTTAACCCATAAAGACCCACACATCCATCAGTGACTGACATGTTTACTACCTGTTGATCCTATCAGTACATGTAAATAACGGATGTAAAATGCAGCCCCCCACCCCCACCCCTCAGCATAAAAAATGAGCCATCTGGACATGTTCTGTCGTTACCATGGAAACACTGTCGTCTACTACAAGACTGATTGACCAGTAAAACCCATGCAGTTAGGTTTGATGACAGTGGATGCGCACACGTAGAAAATAGTGACTTTTTCAGTCAAATCTATTTTTAACTGAACATAAACCCAGTTTTCCCTCAACTTTAATCTGAACATTTATGAACATCTTCATGATGAGCAATTAAATATGGGGAACGTACCCGATGAAATACAAACTACAGAGGGTAATAATAGAATAAATGGCAATGAATCACTAAACGAAGGTTAGATAAAGAGAAAATGTCATTTGGGAACGGACACAAAAGTAGCTCTGGGCCTTTATAAGATGTTTGGGTTTGACTAGTGGTGTATATATGAGGACTGTGGTGACCAGCTTACCATAGGTTAACGAAGTTGATGAACTTGGGTGAGAACTGCCTCTCCTCTGAGTTGCTGAGCTGTGGAGGTTCTCCTTTCACCACTTGCGTCAGCTGATCAAAAACACTATTCCACTTAGGGTAAGGAAACCGTCCCGTAGCCAGTTCATACTATAAACAAACACAAAACAGTGACTTTTCATCTACAAGTACTTATTTTTCTTCTTATCAGTTTGCCAAATGAGTCATAGTCAGATGTAAGCAAAGCTTTGGTTTCATGTTGGTGACTGTGGTGGTCTTACCAGGGTGATTCCCAAGCTCCACACATCAGACCGGACATCATAGCCTTGTCGGGAAGCACTGGGGTCTATCCGTTCAGGCTGGAGACACAAACAAAACACAGATAATGACTGCACATTGTGGGTGTTTGTTTGTTTTCTTTCCTGTACTTGGATCATAGTTCAGAGTGAATACGCTGATAATGGTACTCAGGAACAGGTTCTTAATTATGTATTCCAGTCATTCACTTCAACTTTTCAAGTTCCTCCCAAAGCCCACATCCCCAAACCTAAACAATAGAACCCACTGGTTCCCAGAATCAATGAGTGTTTGCAGATTTCCTGGTCAAATAGAGAAATCCCTCAACTGTTTCTTGTCTGTTATTTCTTATCAAAACTGAGATAAAGGTTAACTTAAGCATGAACAGCGATTCTGATTAAAACATCATGATATGATCTTTTGGCTTTTCTGGCTCCTTTTAATCTGTGTTCATTTATCTATTCTTTTATCTAAACTGATAAGCCCTAACAACTGTACGACGCCTGCCTTTTCCTGTTGCTCACACTATAGCAAACAACACGGAGGTTATTTGGTTTAATTTTTATTCTACCCACCATTCCTTTTTCTCTTGGCTTTGACTTCATTGATGTTAACGTCATACTGAAATAAGATGGGAAGCCTGTCAGTCCTTTTAGATCATGTATGTTCTACGTTAACCTGGGTTGCCTTCGCCACAAATCACATGATCTTTTGAAGTGGAATCAATTTTTCCATCTTTTATAAATTGCGGTTAAATTCCAACTAAACCAAAATACTTTTTTCCTCTACTTTCTCTGGTCTATAGAGTCTTAAGTTGTGTGTTAGCACTTTTTTCTTCTTACATTGCTACAAACTAATTTCTGCATCATTTTGGACTGGCATTAATAAAATATTAACCATATCTAGATAAAATAAACAACTCCACATTGTCCTGAAGACGCAGTTTCAGTGTTTAGTTACCGAGACCACGGCCTCATTTATCTGGACAGAGTTTTATAATCAGCTAAAGGGGGAAAAATGGCAGAACATTACAATAATAACAATAATAATAATAATAAAGTATGTATATACACTGTGAGCTAAACCTGAACATTTCAATGAGGCTAGATGTTTATGTTTTATTTAAATAAACTAAAATAAGGCAACCTGTGGTAGTAACATTAGTACTAAAGTCAACACTTAAATACTATGATTACGCTGATAAACAATGAAGCAGATCATAAGTGTAAATATCAGACAGATGTAGGCTTTGTCGTGTTGCTGATAGTAGTGATTTGTAAAATGCCACCCATTTATTTATTTATTTAACAGGGACAATGTAGTCAAACATAGTTAAAGACTTACAGCTGATATGATGCATATAGAGCTTATGTCAATTCTCAACTCCTGTCCTTGGGTTAGGCTTTTCTACAACATTACAGTAGATTACAACACAGTTTTTAATATGAAATAGAAGAAGGAAAGAAAGAAAGAAAAAAGACAGAAGACAAAAACACTCTTCTGTATTAAAAAACACAGCTACATGGTCTATAATTGCTGCAGTGCATCGCTCTAGATCAAGTTTAGTAGATGGTGGGTGATGGAGGAAAGGCCTACTTTTGCTGACCACTTCCTGTTTTGCCGTTTAGTTTATTACAGACTATAAAATATAACAAATACAAAAAAAAAAAAAAGTGCAAGAGAAGCCAAAAGTTTAATATGCTTATATAGAGGTCGGCCTTAATCAACACTTAAAATTAATAAAATAAGAAAAAGTAACTTAAAGTCAATAAAACAATACAACAAAAACACAAATACAAAAAGAAATTACCATTACTAGAATGAATGGACATGGACATGAATTAAATATAGAAGAAATAATAAAAAAGGAAACAAAAAAATTAGAAAAATGAGGGGTTATTTATAAAAGCAGCTTTATTATGACCTTTGAAAGTAGTAAAGGAGGGTCATGATTTCAATTATTTATTCCAAACATCAGGGCCCCTGTACATAATAATAAATTGTCATTGGTTGGATTTTGCATTAATTGCCCTTTAGTAATGGCTTTGACATGTGTGGTGGTTGTGGAGTACAATGAAAGCTGTTTACCACTGTTTTACTGAATGCCTGAACATAACTGAACTAAACCACAAAATGTTTTAATGCCCAGATACTTGACCATTGACTTTGGTATGAAATAAAGGAACCTTGCTTTAAACGTTGTGCTACGCTTTGAACTGAAGGGTGTCGTGCAATTTCTCCTGTTTGTCAGACAGTTACTAATAGTGTATGTAATATGTCTTTAACACGTTTGACTAAGCTCCTGTTTGCTTACCGCCATGTAAGGCCTGCATCCTGCATCTCTGGTCTTGGCTATGGAGTCCACCAGCTGACCACTGATGCCAAAGTCACACAGCTTGATATTCCCCTTTCGGTCCATTAGAATGTTGGAAGGTTTGATGTCTAATATGAGACAAGGTTCAAACATGTAAAAAAAAAGCCCATCTCGCATTATGTTTTTACAGTTATGGTACAAAAAAAAAAAAAACTAAACTTACCTCTGTGAATTATTTTCAAGTTTTCTTTTAAGTGGTTCAGTGCTTTAACGGTCTGTGAAAACAAACTCCAACACTTTATTTCTGCTCAAGTTTTGATGATATGTAATAAAAAAAATTAAAAAAGACACAGGATGTAAAGTCATTGTACTCACTGCTAATGTTATTTTGCCTAATATTTCCTCTGGAATGACATCATCTAATGCACAATATACATATTTGTAGAATTTGTCTAATGAGGTAGACATAAGTTCCATACAAATCCAACAGTCACCCTGAAACACAAAGAGGGAGAACAGATTCACTTTTAATCAAGTATCTCCGTCTTAAATTTTTAACATGAATGGTGGAGTCCACTCAAACTAGGAAGGACTGTAGCCAGGATGTGACAATAATGTGGTGCGTTCAAGGTCACCTCTCTAAAGAGAGCGCCGTAGAACTGAACGATGTAGGGACAGTCGCTACTCCTCATCACCACATCCAGGTCCATCAGCAGCTGCTTCTGCTCCTTTTCATCCACAGTGGAACGAATCCTCTGAAGGACACAGCACAAAAACATCACTTTTCAGACCGTGTTCATTTTTAAACATAGACTCACTTATACTGCCATCAAATATGCACTTCTCTGGTGCACTGTCGGATGTTCTGGCCACTATATTACACTGCTATGCATATCACGTACCACTAGATGGCCCTGGGGTTGATCAGTTTCAGTTTTCACACTTGTCTCAAAGCCAACTCTCCACATAATGTTCTTTACAAATATCCTCTTGACACTCAGTAATGCATTTTGCTCTGGTGTAGTTTCACAGTTTTACTTAATACAAAAAAAACATACAACTTTGCTGGGTGACAGGAGGACATCAGCCTACCTGAAGAAATACCAGTTGCATATACAGTGGTATATTGTGTTGCATGATTGCAGTTTTTCCACAGTTTGCATTTGCATCTATTGCTCAAACTGATATACAGACCTTATTAATGAATAAAAAGGTACAGTACTATGTCCCTAACCAGATGTTTAAAAAAATACAGCCACAAACAGAATGAATTTAGAAAAGAAATAAAGTGCCACAAATAATCTCCAGCATTATTAACACAAAAGAAAGAAATAACACATTAAAAAAAGGACACATTAGGGTGTATTATAATAATACAATCACAAAAAAAGTGATTAGACCACCCTTATTTTTGTTAATTTTAATGCCTGGTACAACTAAAGGTTCATTTGTTTGGACAAATATAATGATAAAAACAAAAAATAACTAATAAGAGTTTAATATAAGACAGGGTTCCTACCGCTCAGGGCAAGTTAAATTCAAGACTTTTTAAAAGCAGTTTGAAATTAAATTTAAGACCAAGCCGACAACGAACCAAAACTGAAAAAGAGGGGGAAAAAAAAACACCACATGAATTACCTGGAGCACTTTTACCCAACTGTTTATTTTAAATAGAACATGACTTTTTGGTCCAGTTGCTGCTACATTCATCAACCATTTGCATTAAGAAGCATAACTTTGAAATATAAACACAAACTTGCTAAAAACTAAGTATAGCTAAAGGAATACTACACCCACAGAATAATGTGCCCTCATTTTACACTCAACCTAAATTATTTTTGTAATATAAACAGCCTAAATGTTACCACATTTTTTTTATTTCAAACTAACATAAATCTCACTAATGTGTCCAAATATTTAAAACTTTTGAAAATTCGATTTAAGACATTTTAATGCCAATTAAGGTCTTATTTTTAGAACAATTAATTCAATGCCTTTTAAGACTTTTCAGGAATTCATGGGAACCCTGTTAAGAGTTGATAACCATTCATTTTCCATATTTTCTGGATAATTTTATTTTTATTTATCCTTTATTTAACCAGGATTGTCCCATTGAGACCAAGTGTCTCTTCTTCCAGGGAGTCCTGATCAAAATGGCAGCAAACAATAAGTTATAATAATCAAAATCTGTCTGTTTTACTTACATGATACACACAAAAGTAAGTACTTGATTGCATAACCATTATTTTTGATTGTTTAATTTCATTTTTTTCTGTGACTGTATTTGGAACGTTTTTGTGTGTGGAGTTATTAATATTAAACCCACACCACTCTTATTATCGCTACATTGAATTAAGCTGCACAAATGCAATCAATGTGAAATCTGATACTTCATGACAGCTCTGTGATAAATTATACATATCCCACTCCTCCAGTCCGCTATGAGTCATAAACATCTTTAGCCGGGCAGCGTCAGAACACCAAAAACATTGATCTGTTTTGTTTGTCACCGAATAGCACGACTCACTTTAGTAAATGACAGTAACTTGAGTCGCATACTTAATGTCACGTTCTCACAGATTGTCCATCGCTTATAAAACGGCAGCAAAACTAGAAAGATAAACAGCTATCCTATATTTGCATTCTATCTGCAGACGTAAATGTTTTTAACAAAAATGGGACTCAATGATTGGACTTGTGAGTACTATAGGAAAGTCTCAGGCCATGGTTAGACTTTTAGTAAATTAGCAACAGCCTTAAAAATGCAACTCTCAGTTTATTAATATTATATTCCATTATAGTTAAGGTCTTCGATTGCTGCCAATAGCTCGACTTAGAAGAGTATGTAAATGTACTGACTGTTTATTTAATGTCGGAAATGCCACAACACTCATTTCTGCTTATAGTTACATTCATTTTTATTCACAAATTTATTTATTTTTTTATTACTATTGAAGAAACGGACCACAAGATAAAGTAAAGTGTTTCTGATCTAAGTGAAAGTTCCTGGTTAAAAAAAGGTAAATAATAGAAAAGTGATGGTTGTTTTAGAAATAAGAAACTTCCTGCATCAGTTGTTTTCAGCTGAAACCTATTCATCACTGTTTTAATTATCAAATGGAGGCCTCTCACATATTTGCCGAGTTAAATCCATTTCTATCTTTATGGGGACATTGCTAAATTTACACAGTCACAGTCACACCACAGGTACCTCTGACACTATGGTGACCAAAATTCAGGTCCCCATGAGGGTTAAATATAAATAAAGGTCCTCACTAGTAAAATAGAAATTATGTAGACCTAAAAATACTTGAATTATTTTTGTTCCGGAAGTCCCCATAAAGCATGAGGGAAACAGGTGTAAAGTGAAACATGTATTTTTTAAAGGTTTGAAGGTGTGTTTATTTATTTATTTTTAATGATTTACTTTTATGCATTTTTAAAAATATTTATTTTATTCATATTTAAAAAATGTTTATTCAGTAATTTTTGAAAAAAAAAATTTATTTTGTATTTATCAATGAATTTTTTTAAATATATATTTTAAATGTAATTTTATTATTTATTTTTTGTAATAAAAAAAAAAAAAGATGATGATTACGTTCACTACCCAATGGCTACTTGATTACAAACATGGTCCTCATGAGACATGGAAACCAGTATGCATATGCATTTGCATGTGTGTGTGTGTGTGTGTGTGTGTGTGTGTGTGTGTGTGTGTGTGTGTGTGTGTGTGTGTGTGTGTGTGACCTAGTTTAAGGTTCTGGTCCCAGTTCTGGAGTCACAGTTTTAAGTATAAACAAAGAAGGTGGGGTTTGACTTCTGGAGTCTCACCTTGACGGCCATGATCTGGCCCGTGGGTTTGTGGACCATTTTGTTAACGGAGCCATAAGCCCCACGACCAATCTCCCCCAGGTCTCTCAGATCCTCAGCGGTGAAGTCGCAGTGCTGCTCTGGAGAGATCTTCAGCTTCCCCGACGACTCGATACTGTGTGTCCGCAGACGCTCTCTGCGGGGACGGGACAAGACAAGATCAGCCAGCCGAAAGAACAATATGGAGCCATGAGTCAAGCATGTATTATAAATGAATGTGGATGTGATAAATATTTTAGCACCCGCTGTAAAGCGTCTTTGAATCTGAAACATTCACAAAGCTCCATGAAGTGGCTCTGAAATTTAATAATGCTGGTGGGTCGTTCCAAACCAACTCGCCTGGGCCTTCATATTTTTCCTCAAGAATTGACAGGACCTGAAAACCTGAATGTTCTGGTACCATTTTAATTTAAAGTCTTTAAACTTTGGCCCTCACCCTACTGTATATTCTGAGCCTCATAAATTACTACTAAAGGTTAGGACATGTTCTACACAATAACAAAAACCAAAGTATCATTTCCAAGATGGAGAAGAGAACAGTCTTATTTTCCCAAATAAGTGTCTAATGGTTGTATTGCTTTCCTCAGTGGATGTTGTGGATCTAGTCCTTGGTTTAAATAAAATTATTATCCCGGCAAAGCCAGTGAAGATAAAGACCCCTGGAAAGCAAACCATATAAACAATGTTAGTTTCATGTTCTTCCAGAAATCAACTCGGGGCATGTTTTATGGGCAGCAGATATTTATTAGCCCTCAAGGACACACATGAGAGGTTAATGCTATGGTTTAAAAAAAAAAAAAAAGGAATAAAACTTGTTTTTAAAACGGAGCAGCTTTATGGTCCCATTATCATCATCAGGAATCTGCACTTACATGTGCGGGTTCTGGAAAGAGGGTGCCGTCGGGTTGAGTGGGAGCCTGGAGGCGGGTTTCACTGGAGGGTTGGCGAAGTTCAACTTCAGAGCTTTGCGTTTACCTGGAGGAACGAACAGAGGAACGTAGCCATATTCCCACGACATGCACACCACACTGTGGCGTCAACCAGAGCCGTTAAGATAAGGGACGACAGCAAGGGGGGGTGGGGGTGAGGGGGGGCACTGATGTTTATGTGACTCACGTAGGGTCAAATAGTTCCAAACAGGAAATATATATTCTGCAAGTTATATTTGACATATAACTATTGGATCAGACTGAAGAGGAGCCTCAAATGTACAGTTTATTTAGTTAAATGTAAATAATGTTTATCTGGAACTCGAATCATTACTCTGCCATTTACGCTTTACAGACAGGGTTGTGTCTCCTCTTTTTATAACTTTTAGGTTGCTACTAGACCAATAGATGGATCTTTTTTTTATAGTCAAAAAAAGCTTACAAATACATACTATAAGTGTATGTTGATGTTGAAATTGAAAACTCAATATATATCCTTGTCTTACCTTATTTCTCTGAATATAATTCACCACATAAACAAGCCATCTTTTTATAGATGGTCTGTAAAATATATGAATAAATAGATGTTTTAACAAATATCACTAACTTAAAATGTCTCATTAATTATGTTAACTTCCAAACTAATCACTTATGCTTCAAAGATTGTCAATAAAGCTCTAAAAAAAAAGCCTATATGCCTTTGTGGATGTTCCAGTAGGAGTTGCTGACTCAAAATTGACTGATTCATCGATGATTTGGCTGCAGTCGAGTCAATTTAACTCCTTTGGAACCATTTGAGCCCAATGAACAACCAAAAAAGGATCCTTATAGATTCAATGGAGGTGTCATCTGTCTTTCTTAATGCACTCTGGGTTCAACCAACGAGTACAAACTGGAGACACTGGGTGAAGATATGCAGGACACAAGGTGACAAAACGCTCATCTTACCTCAATAACATCTGAATATCAACACTTGAGATAAGCCATTAACATATCGAATCAGAAATGTTAATGAATTTGTGCCATAACAACCAACAGGTGACCGAACCACACCACAGTTTTGTGCTTTGTATAAAAGTCTACAAGCTTTTGTGTGAATGTGTGGAAACAAACGCAGTGGCATTAATGCGATTGCATCTTTCAGAGTTGGGTTATCTCAAGCACTTCTTTAAAAAAACAAATAAGTAAATAAATAAAAAGAAAGAAAATCAGAAGGAGCACAAACTGTATTTGGAACACAAGCAAAGTGCCCAGATGTGGTGCAAAGGGGTTCCCAATGCTCAGAGTCTGGACTTTTTTCTTTTTTGAGGGAACAGGGGGAGGGTGGGGGGTGTTAAAACATGCCTTTGCTTTAAATAAACCATGCACCAGATTTCTCAAAGTTACTAGACAAGATGAGAATGAGTTTTAAAAGCTAGATACTGATAATGGGAATCCCTGTGCAAAACATTTCCATTAAGAATTTTTAAACCTGACCTTTGAGATTTCAAAGTGACCGAACACTTAGTAGCACTTTATTTGAATTAATAACTAATTTACATGTGAGAGATTTGCTGAGTCACATGTGAGCGATTTAATCCAAATGTTCCCACAAAATGTTGTCGACAATCCGGTTTCTAAAGTGCTGTGTTTAAGTGTTGAGTCATCTTTGCCATGCCCTGTCCGACCAGTTCCTTCAGTGCAAACAGATCCCTTAACCTTTACGCCCCGGTGCAAATAAATCTTTGTGGGCCATAACTGAATTTGTAACGGTTAATAGCGGTGAACAGTGGACAGACTCCCCAACTACCAGAGCACCACACAGGCTGATTCAGTAGTATACAGCAGCTTCCTTTCACCCGTTTCATCCAATTCAGCGTGATAGGATCAGGACTTTAACCAAAGGACAGACAAGTCACCAAGCAGGACGTCAAGTCATCAGCCAGCGGCCGAACAAAAACACAGCTCAAAGAAAGAGAGTGAAAGGAAACGACTTTAGACTACTGAGGTGTACCCACAAAGAGTAGAGGTCAGTGTGCTTTGTGTGCAAGTCTATTGCTTACTTTGGGACACTCCAGACAGGCTTATCTGAAACCCTGTAGTAAAGAAAAGACATTTTACTACATCCTCTCAGGGCCGCTTTGAGTGTGAGTGGATTGTTATTTAGTGGCATCTCAGCAAAAGTGTGAATTCTGAAAGTGGAATACAGGGTGAAGAACAGCTCTGTGTTTTGGTTTAGTCCAGATCGGTGTCAGCTGGCCCCGTTTGTGACCTCAGCATTTTGTACAGGTTGGACAATTATAACAGAGGAACAGGCACTGGCTGTGTATTAAAATATTTCAATTATCTGTTTTTTGCTGTGTTCAAAATTAACGCAAATGAATCCATCTGATTGAAAATGTTAAAGTAATTAATCTATTTGCAGCACAAAATGACCATTTGAGGGCAGTTTGTCAGGCTGTTACCATCGAGCATGTACAAATGGGCAGTTGATCTGGTTGATCAGGCAGCAGAACCAACCGATAAAGATGGAAGATGTTGAACAGCACATTGAGCTCTGGATGGAAATATAAGGACAAATAAAAAAAAAAAACAAAAAAAAAACCAAGACAGAACAGTTGTTACCCTACCTCCGAAGGGAAGAGGGGTATTGTTTTCAGTATGGTTTGTCTGTCTGTCAGCAGCTTTATGCAAAAACTATTGGACCAATTTCCATGAAAGGTGCATGGTGGTCCAGAACACTTCCCATTAAATTTTGGTGAATGTCACAGTCACCAAAAATGTGTTTTCACAATGATAATCAAATCACGTAAAATGTGTGTAAGGGGGGCGGGGTTTCAATAGATAGATTAAATGCACATTATCTTCTTTCTGGAGCCAAAATGTATGATATTTAATCATAATTAACTGAAATTAATGGTAAGCAACCCTGTGATTATCCAATTAATTACTTTAATCCTTTGGCCACACTCATTTAAAGTTGTAAAAATATATTAAACAAATTTAGATGAATACCTCCATCTTTGTTACAAAAAACCCTAAGGATCATATGTGTTAATTTGCTGTAATCAATTTAGCATGAATATGTTTCTACAAGAATAATCTATCAATAAAGATTACTAATAACTGATATTTATTTGTTGTCAATATTGACATACAGCTATGCTAAGGAAATAAAGATTTCTGAATCTTTTCATGAATTATTCATAATGGTAAAATACATTTAAATTAAGTTTTTCCTGTAGTTCCTCAGCCTTACAACAACTGACATTGTCTGACATAAAGGATTTTACATCCTATCCACGCCATACAGTGAGTGAAAAGGTTAGCGAAGGTTCAAGTGAGGAATGGTCTAATTCATCATATGATCTACATTTAAGAATAATTGTACAAATTGTACCAGTGAGCAAGTAAGAGAATTGTATAAACTTTCCTGCTTAACTATTACTCATTTTAAATAGGTCGAGTAATTTTGTAAATGACATTTGCAGAACTGATGTTAGCAAGTGTATTCAGTCTGTTTATAAAGGGTCTTTATTCTGTCACAACAAGAAATAGGCCTGGATGATAAATACTGAAATACAAAGTTGTTAAATGTTGAATAATTGTTTGATATAATGTCAGTGCTGAGATAGCATCCAGAAGCCCAGCCTGTAACTCTGCTGCTCTAGTCTGATTAATCTAATAGAAAAAAAAGATAGGATGCCAGCACAATGCAGTGAATCTACAACTGCGAGAGGAAAATATATGTTCAGAATACTCCAAATTAACCTAAAACACTGTGTTTATTTTAAGAGTACAAGTTAAAAAAAATACAGGTACGTAAAATTTGATTTGTCACATTACTCCAAATATCATGTTATAAATAAATTATGTTTTAATAAACTGAATGTTTATTCTTGGAAATATTATATATTTCATGAATTGGTGATGCCAGGGGATTCAGAAAAAACTAAGATAAAGTTTGCAGTAGCAAAAGAAACTAGGAAACAATGCAGAAAAACAGCCATTCCTATCATCTTGCCCTATTACTAATTATAATCATGTTTATAGGTTAGACCTGCACAATATGAAGATATCTGCAGTGTGTAATACATTTTTAGTAATGCAACAATAAGACAAACTAACCTTACTGTTACCAGCTGTCAAGTACCAGATTCATCTGACTGGCCAAATGTTCATATGTGGGAACAATTATTTTTATCAATTCAGTTATCTGACAGCACTACGATAGTAATTAAGTAATGCATCTACATTTTTATACATTAAGTTTAGTGCTGCACATTCATGCTAAATAATTTGAATGAATACACTACCTATACAAATTAATACACATGAGTACACTAAATAAAATGACTGGTTTGTCCAAATTTGACACAGGTTGGAGAACTATGACATGACAGAACACAAGAAAATTAAAAAAGTAATAGGCTTAGTTATTTTAATCTATGGTAACATTTTAAGATATATCCTCACACTTTAATTAGCAGATTATACTTGCAATTAATCATTTTGACTGGCCTAAATGTATGTTCTCCAAATTGTTGTTTTTGGGTTGTTTTTTTTTTTTTTTTTTTTTAAATCAACCTAACAGCCATTCCATATTATCCACAAAGAAAACAACAAATGATTATAGGATAACAGGGTACACAAGGGGACAGTGCATTTTAGGAATGCCACCTATGCTGCTGCTGTATGGTATAATGAAGCCTTTACATATTGTTTGGGTCAGATATTCTAGCATTTGCTCATACACCAGCTATATTTTTTCCAGTCTCTCGCAAAGTATAATTCTGCACAGTCAGCAGATATCTGTGAAATTATGCACTGATAATATTTAACGTACAGGATGCTGAGGTCATGAAGGGGGTTTATGTTCCCACACAACTGTAAGTGCAAGTTCAATGTAAATTGTTAGTTCGGTTACAGGTGTAGCCCCGAAAATAGCACAGAGTGAAATTTACTGAAGTGCTTTTGTCTGTTAAAGAAGAAAAATACTCCCAAATGGGGTTGCTTGATGCGGTCTCATCAAATGGGGTCTGTCTACTGTGGATCTAAAAACTTTTTTTGTTTTTACATGATGGATACTTGTGATGACATGCACGTGAGGAATAAAAGAAAATCAGTGCAGGTTTGACATGAAGGGAAACCAAACAGATAAAATCAACAACAAAAAAGGTTGTAAAAGGAACATTTCAAAGATTTCCTCTAATATATATATATATATATATATATATATATATATAAAACAATATGAACAAATACCCTACAATAGCAAACTTAAACCTAATAAAATAAGTGTGAATACCTGTTTCATTCTGACATCTCCAGCAGCTGTTGGTTTCTGTAAGGTTTAGATAAAACATTTGATACTAGACACATACACACACACTTCCTCTGCCATAGAGGAAGATAAATACATCTGTTGACCATCAGTGTGTTCTGCTGTTTAGTATGTACAGGTGATGCAAGTCAGTCAGTGCAAATGGTGTCCTTGATCAGCTACCATTAACACATCTATTATGAGCAACTCATCCCTTTTCCAGCAGGAACACACAACCTGTATGCCTCAGAGTAAATGTACACAGTAACCTCACACTCAACTATTCTATTAGACCAGCAAAATGTAGATATATTGCTTAATTTGTTGTTCATGGCATGGTTTTAATGTGCTCAATCTCGACAGAACTGGTGTCAGCGTTAAAGATATGAAACCTTCGTGACGCTACGAGACAACTAGGTTAAATAATTAACATCATGGAAGCATAACTGTACACGTTGTTGATGCACAGTCGGTAGTGTTAACGGGAATATTTTAATGGGATTTGACCCTTAATGACAAAGAAAATATATGGAAACATTTCATACTTTCAACGTAGGCCTTGGTGGCAGCTACTTTTAGCAGCCTAGTGGGAATCATATCAGTGGCTGGACACACGATTTAATGCCTCTTTGTAATGCATCGCGTTTGGGATGTAGGTTTTGCTCTCAATGAGTCGAATCGATCATTTAAAGAATTAAAAACAACCCACGGTGCCACCACAGGCCTGTCGATGAAGCAACACAGGAGCTACCGCATCACTGCTAACCTGGTAGCCGTGGTGTTTCAGGGAGCCCCATCAAGTTAGCTGACGGTAGCAAAGACTTTAGCGGAAATAAATCAAATTGCTTTCATAATACAGGAAAACTAGAAGTACTTATTACACAACTAACAAATTAACAATCGGGAAGGTATAACGTACTATAAACAGCTGAGTGTAAATTAAACATAAGCTTTCCATGTTTCAACAAGCTAAATGCTAAAGCTAACACATAGCTTAGACATAAGAGGCTAAGGCTGAATAAATATCTAGCTTATCTTATGACAAGGAAATATATACACCAACCTGCCTCCTTTAGTTGTAACATATGATAATTGAATTCCTACTAATGAACAAAGTGTAATTCATTTATTTAGAAGCTCACATATCAATGTTTCAACATGCTAAGTTACATGCTACTAGCTAGCGATTGTTTCTACAACTGAACGTCTCGTGCTTTGACAGTTAAGCTACATTGATGACTTCTACGCTCTATCAAAATTTTAACACGAATTTACATTTGTATTGTGTTTTATTTAGCGAGTGTGCCGATTTGTACCTACAGTCTTGTGTTTAACTGTTGGCGTTGCTAACAGGGAGGTTTTATTCTGAAAAGGTAAGAAGGACATGGTGGCTCCTTCTGTGTGTGTTGACTTTGGTGTTTCTGCTTCTAGCCTACGAGCTATCTTTTCCTTTTAAACTCAAGTGTCTCCATGAAAAATGAGCCAAATGTGAGCTAAAGGCAGCCGTCGCCTACCTTGCATGCTGCTGCTCTGTGTCTGCTGGTGGAATTGGTGCGACGTGGATCCTACGATGCTGCTGCTGTTGCTAGAGCTTGTTGAGTTGCTGTCAGGACTGGGAGTCGCCATTGTTGTGTTGGATTCCGGCAGCAGCGCTCAGGCTGCAATGCAGAGAGAGTAAACTTCGCCCTCTCTGCCTCCAGACGGGACACTGCGCCACTTGAACGCAGCAGCCTCACCACGGCCACGTCTGTGGCGCTGTTGCGTTCAGGGACTGTCGAAAATGCGTCACTTCTGTTTTTTTTTTTCCGCTTACATACATCAAATAGTTAACATATTGAGAAAACATTTAAGTTGACGCGGTGGCTCAGTAGAATTTCAGTACAGTACGAAACAGGTAAACAATTATATTAAAAGTAAATACACGTTTGTCTATTTGTTTAGTGAATTGCTGCACTGTAACAATATGGAGTTATATTATTTTATGGAGATTTTTAGGCATCATAACAGTATGGAGTTCTTTTCATGGAGAGCTCCAAACGAAGACGTTACAGACTGGTCACGTGACCAGAAAAAAGTCGATGTATCTATCTTGTTAGTAATTGCTTTGCAGGCACTGGTAGCAGAGACATCACAAAAATACAAACGTGCAACTAAGTTCGGAAATGTAGTCACAGCGTAAATAATTGGACCGTACGGACCAGGACTGAAAATCACTGATTGAATGAATGTACATGTAAAATACTTATAATGAAGTGAAGCTAAACTACGTCATGATTCTGTCCATAAAGAATCGTCCAGTGTTAATTTTGTCCGAAAATTTTAATTCAATTTTAGTCTCATGACGAAAATGTAATTTAGTCACAACTTAGTCATCTAAATCATTTTAGTGTTCGTCTAGTTTCATTTGTCCAAAATTCATAACATTTTAGTCAACAAAATCTAAAATAATTTTAGTCGACTAAAATGTGACTTTTTTTTCGTTTTGTTAAAAATTACGTAAAACTCAATGTACCCGTACTTGTCATCTGAACCCACTTTATCCTGGTCTACGAGGGGTCACTGGGGGCCTAATCCAGCTATAATGGGCGAAGGCTGGGTCAACTAAAATATGACAACCAGTGTTTTTGTTTTGTTAAAAATTATATGAAACTCAAAGGTGTTATTGTGATGTTTTAATGCCTGGGGCAGACCAGGCAGGCCAACGGGAAAAGTCCCGGTCATCCGTGTGCCAGTCTGGGCTTGTATAACAGTGACCCAAAGAACATTATTTTTTTACACAATCGTTCCACTGTACCATACAGTAGCTACCTGTGGCAATTTAAAGTTTATTTAAGGCTGAGCTTTATTTTTACGTCAAACATCTCTTTAATCCTCATCATAACCATTTTCTTTCAAACCGTGAATGCAAAATAAGAGGGATGAGAAGT
Organism: Siphamia tubifer; assembly: GCA_020466265.1. Classification (NCBI taxonomy): domain Eukaryota; kingdom Metazoa; phylum Chordata; class Actinopteri; order Kurtiformes; family Apogonidae; genus Siphamia; species Siphamia tubifer. The sequence goes on along the minus strand of CM035801.1, from coordinate 34,420,802 downwards.
GACATCACGAAGTTGCTAGAAGTGGCAGAATTTTTTTTATTATACAATGTAATAATTAGTGATCATCATATTGATCATAACTGAAATTGCAATGCACAATAAATTATTCACCAATACTTTTCAACTGGAGGGTAATAGTGTACAAACACACTATATGCAAAAAAGCAGCAATAAAACTCAAGGTTTCTTTGTAAAAAATATGATGAATTTAAAATTGGATTCCTTGATTCAAACACACTCTGCACAAGACATTCAGGATGTCAGAAAATTAAACACAATTTGAGGTATTGTATTTTATTTTGAAAAATAAAATAAATATATAATACACCCACCCACACACACACACACACACACCATTGTTGTTGTAAACTGTTACGTAATATAAGTGATAGAACCTTTAGTTTATTTCATCAGAGTTTTTCTACTTTTGATGCAATGCTTAACATGAAGATGAACTTAGAAATTCTGTCAGATTTCAGTCTGCAGATCTCAGTTCCTGCTGCTTTAAAGTGAGAAATCTACTAGAATATGATTCTATTTTTTCTCAGAAATTTACCACTCAAATCTCAGATAATATTAAAGTATTTTTTCTTATTGTTATTATTTTTGCAATTTTGTCCTCACTAATTTATTGCTTAACATTTTAAGACATTACTGTTTTTTTTAAATAAATAAATAATTTAAAACATGTCATATATATTGTAGGAAAGCCCTTCACTGTGCAAAACATATTTAACTCAAGTTGGAGCTTAAAAGTAATTCTGCTTCTTGCATACGTTTTCATTAAACCTGTGTATTTCAAAGCTGAATCCCACAATACATGTCTGAATCCATAGATATTATATAAAGCCCTTCATCAGTGATGCGTTCTTAATTCCACTGTCCCTCAGGCATCATGGGAATATCAGGACTCTGTCTTCGATCCTCCCGTTCCCTTTCAGGACCATCCTGTCATCGTACACAGAAACCGTGGCGAAGGCGTTACAGTTCGGCGGAGTCTCAATCACCCCCTCCACGGTCAGGTGGTGCACTCCTCCCTCTTTGTCCCAGTAATATCCACCATCATGGTCATGTCCGGCCATGAAACACACCACACTGCAGTGAGACCGGGTGATTTCTAAAAGCTCATCGTAGTTCCAGGCGAGACAGACCGGATCGGTGGACCACGGGTGTACGGGGAGGTGACCTGAGGAAAGAAGTTTGAAACGTTACGAGGCTTTTAGATGAACAACCTAATAAATGACGTCGACACCAACCAGACACAGGCTGAATTCTAAGCAATGAATTGTGTCATGTCCTTCCTGCAATGTGACAGGGTCGTTTATTTTGGGTTTTTTCATATCCTCCTGAAACCCAACAATGCATATTTACCCTCTGTAGGAAACAAAACTTTCACCGTTTTACTTAAAAAAAAGTTGTGTACATTGCAAATTATACTCCATTTAAAATAAATAAGTAAATATAATTTGAAAAAAAACTGTTTCATTATGCAGTCAAGATAATCAAGACAATTGTTTAATGTAAAAAAAAGAGCTATAACTTTCATTTTTCTGTGTCTCAGCAGAATGTGGGTATTATTATTATTGTTAAGAAATGGACAGAATTTATTTTGGGGGGTTTATATGAGTATTACTGTCTTAAAATGCAAAGAGTTTATTATACATACACACACATATATATATATATATATATATATATATATATATATGTGTGTGTGTGTGTGTGTGTGTGTGTGTGTGTGTGTGTGTGTGTGTGTTAAAAGTTAAAATATGAAAGACAAGAGTATAGGTGTTGATATTATTTGGTGGCTTTTAACCATCCAGCAAAAAGGTGTTTGTGGTTAGCTACATAACAGTCCTATAATAATCACTGAGTTTCTATGGTTACATCTCTCGCCTCTCAAGACTTCTTCAATACTTGACACTTAAAATTGCACTTTATAAACTCTGTGACCTTCTAACACACACACACACAAAAAAACTATGACCACAATCTGTCAGATAATACTTACTGACAAGGGTGACTTTCTCATGTCTCTCATCAGCTGAGGACAGAGTGGATTCTAACCAGTCCAGCTGGTCTTTACTGAAGGCACCGTTGAACATCGCAAACCTCTCATTTCCATCTATAACAAACAAAAAAATAATAATAAAAAAGATCATGTTGGCTTAAATACACTTCTTGTAATTTCAAACTTGAGGTCAAGAAAAACCAAGTGTTTCATCTTTAGAAGTATGAGTTAAAACACTTTATATCAAATGGCAGCAGTGGATATAGTATTGTTTATTATTATTATTATTATTATTAATAATAATAATAATAATAATAGCATTCATGAAGCACTTTTCATTTGGTGGAATGAAAGAAGGTCAGATTCTACAGATGAACGGGAAGTTGCTTCGTTTGTGACTAACATGTACGTTATAATTTTTATTATTTTATTGAAAATTAAATACAAAAACTTGTATTTCCTTCTATCAAAATGATGTGAGTATTCAAACTGTATGTCTGAATAACATGGTTACACCTCCGTTTGTAAAATTCCATTGTCATCCATGTCTGCTAGTATTTTTCAGGACTGCCCAAAACGTATAAATGATCTTTTATTATCCACAGTTTCCCATGGTTACCTTTTAGTTACCTTTTAATGACCCCGTCCCCTGAAGAATAGAGGGGTATTGTATTTGAGTTGGTTTGTTTGTTGGTCTGTCTGTTTTTTTAAAGCAGGTTTACGCAAAAACTACTGAAATACTTTCCATGAAATTTTCAGGAAATAGATTCTATTACATTTAGCGAATGTAGGTCAAAGGTCAAGGTCTCAATCACCAAAAATATGTTTTTGCAATGTTAAGAGATAGGGCAAATCAGGTAAAATGTGTCCAAGAGGGCAGGGTTTGTTGTGTCATTGTTGTGTTGTGTATTTGTTATCATGTTTTTGTTTTTTTTTTACTACTTATACTTTTATGGCAGAGTCCTGTGTCTCTTTTACACATTGCATTGTTCCTTGACCTGAGTTAAATACTGAACTGGTTGCACAAGGCAGAAGAGTTTGAAATTCAATATCCCCCATTTCATTAAAGGAATAAATGTTTCCCAACTTTGAATTGACTTTCACACAGTATTCATGTATGGAGGTTATTACTTAAACTATGTGCTGTTGAAAATATGTTGTTTAACTGTAGAGCAGCAGAGCATTTGTAAAACACAGTACTTGTGTAATATTGTATTTTGTTTTCATTTAGGTTTTATCCAGCTTTTTTGGAAATCAGGTCGTATAAAAGTTGATTATTATTAACCCTCCAAAACCCAAACAGCTACTTCCAACCAAAACCATTTACTGATCTAAAACTTTTAATAATTTCTTAACAACTAAAGCTATCAATACATTGAAATAATTCAGGGGAAAAACTGATTATCATCTTTTCATGGTCTGAAATGGGCCAGACCAGTAAAATAATAACATAATTATAATAAAGTTCAAAATGTTCTTACATGAAGAAAATGTTTATCATTTAAAACAATGTAGAAAAATATGTTCATTCGTTACAGATCACAGTGGATCTACAAATACACAAAACATTTAATGACAAGCAGAATATTGTAAAAATTACACTTATCTTAAGACATTTCAGGTTGTTCACATTTTTTTAGGATATTGACATTTTCTGTTTGTTTTAGTGGAAATTTAGCAGAAAATTACATATTTATTTGAGTGGTGAATACGTATAGGTGATTTTTAAGTGTGAGTACAGCATGTTCAACTAACTCGCCCTGGACCTTGGAGTTCTTCTGTACATGACACGAATTAATACAAGTGTTTTGGTTTTTACCCCACCCCCTGAAGGGGAGAGGGTATTGTTTTTGAGTCGGTTTGTCTGTCAGCAGCTTTAGACAAAAACTACTGGGCCAATTTCTATGAAATTGTCAGGAAAGGTGCAAGGTGGTCCAGAATAAACCCCATTAAATTTTTGTGAATGTAGGTCAAAGGTCACTGTCACCAAAAAATGTGTTTTCACAATGATAAGAGACAGGGCAAATCAGATAAATGGGGGATGATGGGGGGGTTGTTGTGCCATGTACCACTTGTTTCCCTTTCTTTTTCTATATTTTCATTGTACTTTGTCATTATTTTGTTTCACATATTTTCAATAGTGTTCATTCCACCTTGTCTCCTGATGTATTTCTGCTTTTTTTTCTGTATCATTGTCCCATTCTTGTTCTGTACACTGCTTTTTGCCAAATAAAAAAAAATTATAATAAAACAAAACAAAATTAAAATGTATATATATAAACGTGGGCCTCGTGTGACATGGAAAATAGTATGTGTGTGTATCCCAGCCTTGAATTTTTTTATATGTAATTGTATTAATTATTACAAATCTCTTAAGTCAATTGAAAAAATGTCAAACAAAATCTAAGTCCTTATTATTTTAATTGCTTCTTGCCTTAGACTTTTGTGCTAGAATAGAATAGAATAGAATAGAATAGAATAGAATAGAATAGAATACTCTTATTATATTTCAGCACAAAAGACCAAGGCAAAATGCAATTAAAATAACAAGGGCTTGAGTTTTATTTGACACTCAATTGCGTTGACATTTCAATTAACCTAAGAGATTTGTAACATTGAATAAAATCACATATACTAAATAAATTAAAGGACGGGATACACACACATATACTGTTGCCATGTCTCATTAAGACCAAGTTTGTATATTTGTTGGTCATGTCATGTGTATGTAAGTTTGCTTGTTTTTTTTTATACTGAAGTGTGTGTATTGGGGGGTTAACTGACCTGGGGGCTGGTTCAGGTCCTCGTTGTTGTTATGTTGTCTGATCAGACCCAGAGCCTTCCTGTACTCCTCACTGCTCTCCTCTCTGCCCAGAAGACTCACATCATAAGCATCCAGGACCACGAACCTGAACCCGGGGAAGGGGCTGAAGTGGTAGGCGTAGATGTCGTCCCTGGGTCGGTCTCCACTCAGTTTCCTGTGGGTGTGCAGGGTGTAGTTGAGTTTGGAGGTCAACAGCTCACTCCGGCTGAAGTTATAAAACTCATGGTTCCCCCACACATGGTGAACCTCCACAGGGATGGAGCTGAACTCTCTTAACACCGTGTCCAGGGCTTGGTCCGAGGCATTGTGCGGCTTGTTGAATCCGTCAATGATGTCCCCCAGCTGGAGGATAAACTCCGGTTTGACAGCCGAGTCGGACCAACTTTCCCGGGCGTTTCTCAGCAGCTGGAGGCTGTTGCGGTAGTACCTCCTCCGAGTCCTGGCGTAGTTGAACCCGTCGTCGATGTCTGCGTACTGTATGTCCGCTATCAGGCCGAATGTAAACAACGGCTGTTTTTGTTGACTGTCGTCCATTCTGGGTGTTTTTGGCCAAACTGAGGACAGTGTGTTTATTGGAGTTAAGTGTTCAGGAAGTGGCAAGCAGAGCCGCCGGTGCCGGTGTCCTCTGAACCTCCTCACATGATGAAACACTGCCAGTGTGTCACGGACGATGACAGTACATGAAACAACCAGTACCGGGCGACTCCAGCAAAGTAAAAGCAACGATTTCCGGTTGTCCTTCAAAATAATAGTGAAATGAAACCTGAGTTAAGATACGATAGATAAGTAGAACATAGGGAATGAACACGCCAACATGGAAGCCAGTTCACCTTAGCGGAGTTGTTTACACGCTCTGACAGTAGGGGCGTTCACTTCCGGGTAGAGTCACGTGGTTGACATGCGTACTGGTGTCAGATACTGTAGTTAACCACTGAGGTAGTTTGTAGCGGTGGAATGACATTACTTTTCCCACTTCAACGTACAATAACTTGAGAAACGTATACTTTTATTTTACCAGTTTTTTTATTAACGGTAACCGCCCCATGTTTGAAAGTTTAATTATTTTTCAGAATATTTGATAATTTTGTCATTGGCAGATTGGAACGTCTCAGTATAAATGCAGTTGATAAACCTGGGGAGAGCAGTGTAAAGTTTTTACGTTGTGTTTAAGTGTGCTTTATTGCTAGGTTTTTGTTTTTTATATAGACTTCTGAGTCTGAAATAATGATTGAGTGATTATCAACCCTTTCTTGGCTTTGTGATGAACTGAAGGATTAAAATGTGTTTTAAGAGATTAACCCTTGTGCGGTCCTTCGGGTCAAAGAGACCCGGTGGCTCACAAATGTACCTTTTTATACGTACTGTAGGATGCCATTGCTTACTACTGAAAACAGTAATATATCCTTGGGGGGTGGGGTGATGAGTCTATGGAACTGAACTTTGGAATCTGGGTTTTTAAGACCCGATTGTAGGACACAGCCAGTGTGCCTTTTACGAAGGACCGCACAAGGGTTAAATTAAAGCTTCTCTTGTTCAGATAGATTTTACTGTAACACAACATTACACTTAGTTGTTTTTCCTCCTATTCTAACTAGTTATCTAGCCGATACTGTATCATAGAGAAGTGACATATAAATAGCCAAAATATATCATAAAGTATAAATTAGGTTAAATTAATTCAACCTTAGATATCTACAATTGTACAATGTAACACACAATAAAGCAGCACAGATGTGAATAAAAATACTGTTAAGACAATACATTTGTTTACTTGTGTAACTTTAATCTGCTCTTAATACTATGACTTCTACTTCTAATAGTTTGAATGTTCATGAGTACTAAAGCTGATTACATCTCAGTGTTGGAAATTACAGGTTTCATTCAGCTAAACCTACTTTTTTAGGAAATAAACATGTTTTAAGCATCTTTAATGAGTAGAAATCTTAAGTTTAGAGATGGCAAAATTATGCATTTATATATACACCCATCAAACACATATTAAAGAGACTGTACGTAGATGTTTATTGATTTATTTAAAAAAAAAAAAACATTAAAAAACATTACAGGTCCGTTCGCTGTCTTTTATTCTGCTGCAGTCGTTTCTTTTTCCAAAGCTGATGAAACAAACACAAACACACTTAATTTCAGAACAGTGTATTTCAATTCCTGATCATTTTCATTGGGTTTTTTTTTTTCAAGACTTCACTTCTCTGTTATAAGCATTTAAATCACTTATACTTGAACTTCACCTTAAACAGACTTAAATTTAAAGAACAGCCTAAATCATTACTTGGTTCTGTGCATCACAAGTAAAGCAAGCATAAGTAAAAATAATAATAATACATTACAGTGAAACTAAAGTAAAGTAGAAAAACACAGATTCAGTTTTATTTATCAATTTGTTGGGTAGACTATGAAAAATGGCAATGTTGGTATTTTGTTAGAGTGTAAAATCCCCTACATGAACTTTTACTGTGGTTCACCTGGATTCTCTTTGGCTGGGGTACACAGGGTCAGACCGGTGATGCACTTTGGAATCCACTTGAGGACGGCAGTAGAGACCACCTCATTCCACTCACCCTCAACTCTGTCCTGCAGGGGGTGGACAAAGGCACATCTGAATGTCTATTTCTTGTTTCTCCTACAAAGGACAAATGGTCTAAACTACATCACTGTGACAGATCTTGGCTCATATCAAAAATTTCATAATCAGAACATGCATCAGAATATTTTGCCGTTTTCTTTTTTCATTAATGTAAATTATTAACACACTTCCTTGTTATGCTTACAGTCCTCTGAAAACCAATAATGATTTTTAATGAATGATTTACATTCAAATATTTGCTGCAGACTGTTCATTGGTTGTTTTTAAGCATCTTGCCGGTAGATCTACACTCATAATGCATATTCAGGTACATTACTCTTTTTCTCCAAAATAAGAGCATCTCTTAGCAAACCTAGGAGACTGAACAAACGTTCTGCCAGAATCATACAAACAATATTAAAACAACTGATGTAAATAGTTGGGTGAGGGTGTTCCACCAGTTATTTGTTTTTTCTTTTGACCTTGAATATGCATTTTGACTATTTCTAGCGGTTCACTTCAAGGTAATTCTGTTAAAAATCAAGTTTTTACTGAAGTATTCACTTGGTACATGACAATCATACAATATTGCCTAATGTTAACATTAGTACTATATCTATAAGGCATGGAAGTGCCGAAAATGAAACAAATAGTTAAAGAATAGAATATAAAATATATAAGGGAAAATAGTTCAGCTATCATCCCATTGACTGGTAGTCACATAGATATACAAGACCAGAATGGTTCCCAAACTGGAGCTGTGGTCCCATTCCTATTGTTAAACTTATGAAGCACATTCATATGAAGCAGTCTTTACTTCAAGCTAATATCTAGTAATTATATCTATAGACTAATAACCACATAAAACAAGCAGTCTAATTCATTTTCATAATTAACCATTGCCTCTTCCACCCTATCAATCATACATATTGGCTACTTGATACCCATTTAATTTTAGATTCAGTTTTTAAAATCTCAATATATTTCCTTGTTAAAAATGATGCAATATATGATAATACATTACAACATATTAAATATATACCATTCTTGCCAATATACATCCCTAGTGTTTTACAGAGGTACACAAAACTTCTCCAAATATGCAGATACAACATGCTGCATGCATTGACACAGCCACTCTGAACACACATTTATAGAAAGCAAATAGTAGAATAACACTACAAACTAACAATATGGACTCTTATTCTTGTAATGCATAAAAATCCAATATCATAATGGAAAAAATTCCATTATCGCCATGCAGGAGTCTAATGTGAGTAATACTTATTTTCCACCAAAAGGAAACCCTGGTGCTAAGTTCTGGACTGATGCTCTTAGACATTTCCATGTCATATAAGTTTCTAAATACTGGTAGGAATGTACAGTGGTGGGCAGTGATAGCGTAGTTCATGTTAGTTTTTATCCCCAAACTGTCACTTCAAATCAGTCTGTGCTTTATTCTTTACATCTATTCTTCAGAGTAGAAATGACTACATGAGCCAGGTTTATTGGCTGTTGAAAACACTACAGAATTGGTTTGAGATATCGAGACACCAGTCCTGAACCAGCTCGAGAACTGCCCCAGTGGAAAAGAGGAACGAGTGATGATGGAGGTTCAGCAGATACGTATATAGGCAGCAGCAGCACCTCATCTGCACCTCCTCCTACAGTGAGATAACCCTCCCTGGAGCCGGGGTAGGGCGACTTCACAGATTTCCCATTTTTACCATTCTCCTTTGAGTCTGGCGGCTGTAGTTTGAGTCAAGAGTTTCATAGTTATATTGAGTTTCATTTACTGCATTCAGTTTATGGTGGTGGAGTCAGAGCTAGGGCTGTGAAATATAACCAAAAACACAGGACATTCCATATCCATATTGATAACATAAACTCAGTGAATACATACATGCATATACACATATACAATAATATATATTCTACATATTTTCAACAATAATACATATACATACATAGTTTAAAACACACGTAAAGTAATCATTCTCAACAAATTTGGATTTTTAACTCGTAATGATGCCTGCATGTTTGTGCTAATGTTCCAATAAAAGACACATTGCTCATCTGGAAAGAAATTTGAGGTCATTTTTAAATAGCGTGGTAAATTTGCTGTAAAATAAACCACAGAGCACAATAATAAGACACTGAAAGTTTTTTTTTTCCTCATATCCTCAAACCCTATATACATCATCATGTTCCACAGCCTTAAGCTCTACAGTGTGTACACCACAGCAAAGATGAATGACTACTTTAAGTAGAATTTATGCTTTTTAATTAGTTAAACTAATGATAGTGTTGATTATTAAATACCTGATCTGCTTGGTGGTATTCCCCATGCTGCTCACAACCAATCTCAAAAATATACTTCCCAGGGCCAGATGGCTGCAAAATAATAACAAAAACATAAGTCTGACATAAAAAAAAAAGTAATACTATTAAAACTATTCACATTTAAATGGGAAGTAAGGATTGTTTATATATATATATATATATATATATATATATATATATATATATATATATATATATATATATATATACACACACACACACACACACACACATATTATATTACATTACATTTGGCAGGAGCTTTTATGCAAAGCGACTTACAATAGAGGATAGAATATATAGCCTGTAGCACGAGCAGTTACAAGGTCGACAGGAAATATACAGCGATCGGCACTCGGTGGCATCATTTGTACACCAGCTGTTTGTGTAAATACACAAGTCACGCCACGGCTCTTACCGGGCTCTTAGTTCCTGTCGCTGCAGTGTAGTGTGGCCCGCTAGCTCTATAGCATTGTTCCTGCATCCCAGGGTGAAGCCAAGTTTCTGTGATAATCATCACCCAGGTGTATCGGGTAGCTGTGCGGGTTATTAAATCCAGCCCCATTCATCAATTGTCTTGCATAGGGACCTGGCGTTTGCTATGAAGAGGCTGGGTAGTGGGGCGCTCCCTTAACCTAGCTGTGTAACCTGCTCGGCAGCCCCTCCTGGAGTCACCTCGCCGGAGGGTAATCATTAGAGAGCCCGGTGCTCGCGCAAAACTCATCGGGATTCAATGCAAATTTTGAAAGTCACTTGTGATGGGAATTTCTCGTCTTATTCCGATATTCGAGACTTCGTCTCGATTGTACGGGATTTTTTTTATCTCACCCAGACTCACGCATATCCTTTCACAAAAACATATAACTAGCAGCCACACACGGATTCAGAGACACTGAGCCGCTGTGTCTTGGCGTCCGCCATCTTAATTATTAGTCAGAATTTCATAGGCTGCTGGCAATTAAGATAAATTATTATAAATAAAATAGAATGTTCTTCGTGTTCAAGTAGGATAAATGTGTTTTAAAGACTATTTAATTAAGTACGCTGTGGTTATTGTGTACCGGCCTCAGTTAAAGCCATAAGGGGTTAGTCTGTCACCCTCCCCGTCTCTATCATTTACTGGCTGCAGATCATGTCAATCAGGGTGTGTGGACCGAGGATTGGTGGAGAGATTGGGAGGGGGCGGTGCTTAAGAGGATCATGTGTGGTCGACTGGGACCGATTGAGTGTGTGTTTTTGATCTGCTTATACTAGCTCTGCTGTTGAGAGGAAAAAAACATTTCAGACAAGCCCGGTCTCAACCATTTTCGTGAAACGCGACAGTATTATAGGTATATCCACACACCAAACACCTGTCACAACCCGCACCCCCTTTTCTCTGATCAGTACCGATCTCCCATTTGAGTCCAGTTGACATCTGTCGCAGACAGAAAACTGAAATCCCTGGTAATGATATTGATAGTTTCTCTGCTAAATATCTTTGTCTAACCCTATGGTTTGTTTATAAATCATTTCATAATTTAATGTAGTTCTCTGAAGATTCTTGTCGCATCAGACCTATTTATAAAAATGTCTCTAAGCTCAACATCTCAACGTTTATTTTAGTTTGTACTGTTATTTTAAGTAACAGAACTGATGCACTAAGCTCACAGAGACAGCTCATTGCACTGCAGCCCAAGAAAATACATGTGAAGAGATGAACCACAAGTTAAGAAAACGCATCACTTTGACAACGCACGTGCTTCTTAATATCACCGTATGACCCAATACAAAGACACAATTCAAATACCACATATAGTTTGTGTACTGGAACTTTTTGAGACACATTTTGCTGTGTTCTGGAGTTTATGACAGGATATCACACTTTACTACAATGAAGTGCATGTTTTTAATTAATGATTTGATTGATTTTAGGGAAAAGTTCATAGAAATAGAATTTACCAGGGTCATTTCTTGCTATATGCAGACTACTAGAGCTGGATATTGATTAAAATTTCAACAATCGATTCCAATTTTGATTCTTAAGATTAAGAATCGATTCTCTTACATTCTATCTGATCCGCTGTACAAAACTGTTTTGTGTGTTACAGGTGGATTAAATACAAAAGCATTCTATAAATAATATTGTTATATTCTAATTTTAGCACAGGGCTTTTTTATTTATTAGATTCTAATGTTGGAGGTATCCTGTTTGTTTTGAGTGTAACCTACCTGGTAGCTAGGTACCACTAATTTAGATGGGGTTGTGGAATATTGATAATTAACACATATTGCTGTTTGCTTTTTGTGCATACATGTAGCAGTGCTGACTGTGTAATATGTGAATGTACTGGAATCTTAGTCTGTACATTTATAATGGGAAACAGTTACATTAGCGTGCATATACTGTACATAAACACTATCTTGCCCCCACAAAATCAAAAACGGCTCTGTAACTTACATTATTGTTAACAAAGTTGCCCTTGTATCTGTGGTTTGAATGTATGTATTCTCCAGCGGACTCCATCTTCCCATTTACCCATGATCCCTTGTACTTGGTGCCAGTGTCTTGGTAGTGGTAAATACCCTGTCCATGTCTGGAATTAGAAAACACAACACCAAGGTGATGTTAGCTTTTTAGAAGTTTGACCATTTTTGTAGTTATTAAAAGTGAATGAATAGTGTCATTTGATTTGATCTCTTTTACAAATGAAAAAAAAAGAAAAGCAAAATAAAGGTGGGGATCAGCATTGTTTGGCCCCTGTATGTTGTACTTGTATTTAGCACATATAATTAAAAGACACCTAACACTGTATTTTAACCTATAGGACAGTCAAAAGCACACCAATGTTATTATCACACACATTCATATGCAGAAATAAATGTTCTAAACACATAATTTAAAAGTTCTTGGTAATTAATGGTAGAGGGTAGATACTACCTCATGTGACGGAGCCACTGTCCATCATAAATGTCTCCATTGGGATACGTGTAGACACCATGGCCCTGTCTGAGGTCTTCAACCCATGACCCTGTCACATAAAACAAGTAGAGCCTGGTCTGAGCCTGATGCTGTACGATGTACTTTCATAAATTAATGAAAAGAGGCTAAAAAAAAATTGCATGGCTTTGAAGTTTGACAAGAAGCAGCTTTGATAAACTTTACCTTCATATTTTGACCCATCTGGATAGTAGAAGGTGCCTTCACCATGTTTTATGTTCTGACAGTAGTCTCCCACATATCTTGCTCCATTCTTAAAGCGATAGGTTCCCTGTTAATCAGGCAAAAGAGGAAAATACTGTGGGAAAATAACACATTACCTGGCCACTCCAGTGCTCTGACATTTTATCCACTGGTGTTTTGTTTGTTAGCAGCTAACATATATAACATTTTGATGCTATCTGGTCAAACTCTTAATTCAAATCAACTGTGGTGTATACAACAACAGCAAACCAATGTGAAAAATTATTTTATTTGTGCCATCTAAATACTATGTAGATAGGTGTATTTGTATTTTTGTGTAATTGATCATGTCTTATCACCTATACTGATGATATTTCACATCCTAGCTTGTAGCCTGTACATTTCATTTTCAAATTGTCATCACTATTGCTTATTTTACTCTATGAATCAAGACATATATCTGTGCATTTTACAGCTTATACTTTCAAAACAGCTTCATTGGTTTCATTGGGGAAATTGGGAGTCACTTTTTTTCACATAATTTTTAATATTAAAACTAATTTCAAATTAAATAGGTGAGACAATATCACAAGAAAATATAAACCCTTGGTGTACCCATCAGGGTATATTACACATGGCAAGTGTAAAAGGAGAATTATTACGTATAAAAACATCTTGAAATGTAAACTGGAACATGTGATATCTTAAATAAGTTTAAGTAGCCATATTGTTGACTGTGAAAAACTGATTAGAGTTAAGTTAAGTTGGTGTTGATTAATTTCAGTGCGTAGATATTTATCTGGAATGAAAATGACCTTTATATTAGCAGCACATAACATTTTAAAAGAAACAGCTAGTGGATATTTTATGGCTATTATGGACTGTTACTTTGAGTACATTTCAGACAGTTTTTAGGACATGTTTTCACTTTTACTGCAGGAAAGATATTGAGTACTTAATATTTCTACAAGTTGAATGTTTGTACAGTTTAAGTACAGGTGTGTGTCCTTTTGCTGTCTGTGTGGATCTATATGATTAACAAGGTAATTATTTGGCTGGTTATTAAATAGAGACACAAATACAGGCCAAACTGTATAGATCAGAAGGGAGAAATTAATTTTTTTGTCAGCTCAAGTAAAATAAAGATAAGGAAACAAAAATAACCTACTTTTAAACAAGAAATGTAATATGGTATTAATGGTGATTGCTAGAAATACAATGACTGGCTTATTATTTTTATTTTATTTTATGTTATGTTATCTCTTTTTCCCCATGATTTATCAGGCCTTGGATAACAGTAACATTTTTCACAGATCCATCTCCATCATATATTTACAGTTATTAGGTATTTACCCTGCCGTGTCTTTTGCCGTATTCATATTGTCCCTGATAAATGTCTCCGTTTGGAAGCACAGCTTTCCCGACTCCGTGTCTCTCTCCTGCTTCATTTCGGTCCCCTTCATATTCCTTTCAGCCAAAAAAATACAATCAGGTGTTAAATAACAAAAAAAAAAAACTAACTATAGCTAGCTTAACATGTTTAGCAATACATGGTTATTTAATCAAAGAGCTTTTCAACCACCTCACCCCGAGTTTATTTTGTTCATCGTCAAACTCATCCGATCCTATATCGGACATATTTAAACACGTCTAGCTGTAAAAGTTAAATTCTAACGCAATGAAACACAAATAAAGAAGCTCAGTCAAGCATGTAGTCTCCTGTTTGTAGATGTGTGGTTACCATGGCGACGGCTACTCAGCCTGGATCACGTGACCGATAACTTGTTTTTAAAACACTCCCTCTTAATACTTTTTTAAATCACAAAAATACATTAAATAACCCCTAACTGTGGTTCATTGTCTTAAAGATTATTTTAGCTAACTTAATTAAGCTAACATTTCATTTAAGCTAACCCTGATATGTAAAATAAATAAATAAATAAATAAATAAAACGGGCTAGAGATAAATGTTAAATGTATGTCTCATACATATAAACATTAAAGTATTATGACAAACTTTTTACCTCTAGGACATGGTATCTGTATTAGCTTATACTAAAGAGATAAGACAATTACATACAATGGAAAGAGAAAGCGGAAAAAATAGTCCATCCATGTGTATGGTATAGAATAGGATTGGGCTCAGAAACTCAGAATTCTGACATTAAAGTCAGAAAAAAGGCAGAATTCAGAATTTCCCCCTCAGAATTCTGACTTCAATTTCAGAACAATAAACCAAAATATATATATTTTAAACACACAGATTTAATTTGTGTTATCTATTTGTCTGTCTGTCTCATCTTTAGATGTAGATCTAGATGTGTGACAATGACAGAAATGCCTTTACTTTGCAGTAACACTAGAGGGTGCTGTAGTCTTCCATCAGGTGCTCCAGACGAACACAATTAATTATAATGGTGCCTTATTTTTCCAATAGAACTATTATAAGTAATTGTATTGTGCATTCAGTTCTGAAAATACATTATAATCCTGTACTTTATATAATTTGATTACTTAGAAGTTTGGAGCATAGCTTGTTGCTTTTGTTCTTATTCAGGAACATTTCTTTTGTTCCTCCATGTGTTTTTCCTGCAAATTTCTTACCCAAATATGAGCCACATGGGGAACATAGAGCAGAGATTCTATAATGACAGACATATTACACTAAAAACCCATAGTGTCAAGATTTTAAACAGTTTAAATTTTCTATCGCACAATGAGTATATCATTATGTCATACAGCCATAGAGTTATTTACCGGGGGGGGCATCTTGAGGAATATTATTATAATCAAATATAATTGACAGTCTGGAGAGAAAGCACCTCCAGACAGCAGATCATCCCAGTGAATGTACTATTTAGGCAGAAACTCAGTGTCATGACTCAGGCAGCCTTCGAATGGGAATGTATAGTATCTCTGACAGCCTTGACCAAACAACAGTGGATGCTCTGGGAATGAGAAAGGGTTATTTAATCCCATTTATGTTGAGTTGACGCATGTGTAACTGTCAATTAAAACCATAAAATACATGTTCCATTCAATTGAAATCAACCTTTAGATGGATTATTCCTCATTACGATCCACAAATTTCAATACCAAAAGCTGTAAAACCGTATTACTGCAGTTTATAGAAGGGGAATAGTTTACTGCTGTTCATCATTAGAAAACTATGAGGATCTCTGACAGATAATAGACTGTGTGACCTCTGCTTAGTGGTCCTTTATTTAGACAACTTGAACTTGACTTGACATTAACTCATAAGCCATGAGATTTTGCCATCTGTTGCATTAAAGATTAGACTGAACTGTGGTTCCAATCCGCTGCATTCATTATGGCTTTCGGAGTCTTATGAATAGGTGATACTCAAAATGCTCACAGAGGAGCACTTATTCAATCAGTAGAAAGACCCGTCGCAGTTTAAAAAAAGGCAAATGAAAGCAGTATTAGACTGCAGTGTTAATCCGCATTGCTTCATTGTCCTCACACTGAGTGTCATTGTCTCTTTGAAGACAGTCTCTAAGAATATCTCACTCTTTTATCATTCCCTAAAGTGCTCCGTAGCGAAGATGGAGGCATTGTAAGCCACAAATTCATTGGCTGCTTGTTCATGATTTATCGCCCCTCTTGTCAGTTTACAGCCGTCTAATCTCCGTCTCATGACACTGACTCAAGAATATATGAGTGACAGTTTGAAGACTCCGAGCTGGTAAATTTGTTTACTGATTGTGATGCACCGTCACCTTGGTTATGTTGAAATTGAATAAAGAGAAATAAAGGAGAAGGGGAATAATTCAATATATTGTGCTTTAATCCACCAAAGAATGGAATGAGAATAAGATAAGAAACTTAATAAGATTTAACTCCCTCTGTTTCATAGATCATGAATTTAAATGATTTTTACACCATTAATTGTTAATACTTTCAGTGTAATTCATCCTACAGGCCTGATTGGACCCTTTGGCAGATCAGATTTGGCCCCTGGACCTTATGTTTGACACCTGTGTTCTACAACATTGATTAACCAGTAAAACCCAAGGAGTTTGATAAATGACAGTGGATGGAGGCACTGGGTTTAGGTTCAGATAATGATATTTTTGTTGAAAAAGTTACTCTCTCTTGAGTTTTCTCTATTTGAAATATAATAAGATTCAATTGTAAGATGAGCGTTTATGAATATCTACATGATTAGTAAATTAAATTTAGGAAAATACCCCCCCCCCCCCGTTCTTCCCCCATTAATTATGAAGGATAATATTTTGAAAAATACTGATCAATCACATAAAAAAAGTTCAATAGAGAAGTATTTTGGAACTGCCACAGATGGGACACTGGGTGTTTATGGGTCAATATCATGACTATCATCAAAGTAATTATTTTTTTCATATTATTCATTCACATCCTGTGAAAAGATAATTGTGTTTTTCTTTTCTGCTTCAATGCCAGAAAAAGAAAACATGGAGCATGTATAATGATATCATGTTATAAACCAAAAAAGCTGGTTTTCAAGTTTTTTCACATCATAAAAGATATTGCTCATACTTCATCATCTCAAAAATTACACTGTTCGACACCTTAAATATATTTAAAACTGGAGTACTTTAACATTCTATGCTGTATTTCTATTTTGGATTACAACTACTTTGTCATGGATTTAAGTTAATTTAATTTAACTGAAACTCGAAGTCAACACATTTTCTGTGAATATTTACTCTTATCATCATTATTATCATTATACTATTTACTTACTATTATACTTCATTATAATGCAAAATATATACTGTTATGTAATGTAATGTAAAGTTTTGTGAATCCCTTTTTGCTCTTACTTCAGTGAGCATCTGTTATATTAATAAGTACAAATAAAGAATAAATAAAGAAAAAAATCATTACATCTATGGATGGAAGGGATTCACTATTACTTTTAAAATCATATTAAACTTTCCTACTGTGGAATAATGATAAAGAGTCACATGTTTGGTGTCTATACCTTGGAATTCTATTATTATTATTATATTAGAAAAAAACAATGCTAATGTCTTCTGAACATGCCTGTCCTTCTGTAGAAATTACTTTCTCATGACTCAAATTGTTTTATTGACCTTTAGGAAAAAGACAGAAATCCAGGCATTCACTTGGTTGGAAAGATTTGAAATCATAAAAAAGGCTTTATTTCATGAGGGCTTGTAAATGAATAAATTCATCATAATAATTCATTGGGACTGGAGTTAAGAAGACACCAACATGTGTTGACATTATATATATATATATATATATATATATATATATATATATATATATATATATATATATATATATATATATATATATATATATATATATATATATATATATATATATATATATATATATATATATAAATTGTATTACGCCGTGATTCTTGCTCAGTTTGAAAATAAAACTACAGACTTGCTACGGCCCTGTACTCATGGACTGTAGGTGTGTGGCAGCCAGTGAAAACACAGCACACATTTTTTTAAAATGAGAGTAAATAGCCACTCTTGTGTCATTAGAGGACAGAAGATGTAGAAGTAGGAAAAATAAATGTAATTTAAACTGAATTTGAACTTTAAAAAAATTAAATCAAATAAAGAAATGTAATGATAAACGATAGTGGATGGTGATGGTTATTTATGTTCAGTTATTTATATCTTTGCTCTTTTCTCTGTTTCTCATATAATGACCTGCTACTTCAATCTGAGCTTTAATGAACATCTCCATGATCAGTAAATGAAATATAGGACGATAACTGAGCAAAATTTTGTTCAGGTATTTTGCTCAAAAAGAATAATATACAGAGTGTAATATGATAATAATTGGCGATAAATCACTAAAGAAAGGTTAAATATAGAGAAAAGTTCATTTAGGAAGTGTCACTTAGAAGCCCAGGGTCTTTATGGGTTAAAAACATTAAAGTCATCCAGTTACACTAACTGATTTACTGACGGCTGCAGAATGACTTTTATTATTATGGGGTTGTGTTTGGTTTGGGCTCTTATCTCAGTAAGTATCTCTCTCAGTAGTATCTGCATATGGAGCCATAGACGACAGGATCTGCAGTGACTCACCTAACCCTAACACCCCCCCCTCTTTCATCGACAAATGGACATTCATCTATAGCCTGTCCGTCCATGGGGGGGGTCTGTCCTTCACTGTGGTTTTCCCCAAGATTTCTTCTTTTTTTCCTTCCGAGAAGGAGGGTCTAAGAACTGGGGATGATTGAGATTTCATCTATTTCTCTGATTGATTGTTGATTTACAATCAACCCTGTAAAGTTCTGTGAGATGACGTTGTGATTTGGGGCTCTATAAATAAAATTGAATTTAATTAAATCGAATTATCGCTGTGAGAAATAACCGTGTGACAGCGTACTCCTGAACTGATTCTTTTTGTTGTTGTTGTTTTTTTTTTATTTTGTGGACCTTTTTCTGATACTAAAGCATTAAAATATAACCCAGATGAACCCTTTCAGAGCCTCACATAGCTCTCTATTGCAATGATTATATATTTTTTTAGATATATCTGACATTCCTGTGTACGTTCAGCTTCCTCTCAGCCTTTTTCCAAGTTCTCACTTTTAAACCAGATCCAAGTTTATACTTCTTCCTACTCATTTTTAAATCATGTAACATTCAGACTTGCAGGTATTGAGCACAGATTCTGCTCATGTGAATGTTATTTTTTTTGCCTGGTTTTGTTTTTAGCTGTTCTTTGCATGTTCAAAATAAATGCATAAAAAACCAAGGCAGTCAGAGACAGCTTGAGCTTTAGTATGACCTTGACCTTTGACCTTCACTGCTCAAACTCTAATTGGTGCTTCCTTGACCCATTATCTATAATTTCTGAAAGTTTCATTTATATCAGAACTCTGTGCGTAACCCTACTGACATACAGACAGACAAACAAACAGACAGACAGGCATAAAATTGTTAAAAAAAGTACATATTTTTTTAAGAAAACTTAAAACTTCTACTCAATTTTGCCTAAATTTCTTAATAAAGTAAATTGAATGTTGTTCTTGTTCATTTTGATAACATGCAATTGGTCTTTGATTATATTATGAATTAAAATATTCAGATGAAAACTGGGACATTGTAGGCAGATCCTGTTAAATGATGCAATAGATAAAAACATTTGTGGATATTTATCATGTTTTGGACGACATATGGACAATGTTTTTGTTAGTTTTGGATGTTTTTATTGGACTATGACTGTGTTTGTTGGAATATGGTTCCTCTGTGGATAATTATGAGACATAAAGGTTCAGATCTGCTGTTTGACATTTGTATTTTGAACAAATAAGTGATTGTACCTCCTGGGGATATTATATGGGAAAGTGGTTTATATCTTTCCATGTGTGAGAATCTCTGGTCATGTGACCATTTGGGACAGGTTTGGGTAGTTTGCTTAACATTTTTGAGCGACTACTTCTGGCCTATACTGTGTGTGGGCCCTTGGAAGTTTAAAGGGTTAAAAAAACAGCTTTAAAAAAAATAACAGAAGCTTCTAACCATCATATTGTTCCATAAATGTTGTCACCTAAAATCATGTCTAAACAATAAAATCAAATATTATTTAAAATCCTGATGTCATGTGATGCAACAAGGAATGATGGGAGACAAGAGCACATGTTGGGTCACATGCATGAGTAGTGTCACGGTAAGTCAATTTTTAAACTATAAAACACACATAAATCACCAATAAAAATATTATTAACTGGTCTAAACATTTTTTCCCCCACTATTTTAGTCATTTCAGATGAAGAAATCAACAAATCCTTCTTTAAAACAGTTAAAAAGTAAAAAAAAAACAAAAAAAAAAAACAATCCTACTTCACTCCTCTTGAACCACATTTCATTTGTAGTCGTCCATTCGACCTTATGTTCATCAACTTTTCAGAATTCATAACTAACATGAAAATTTTTATGTATTTTCTTTATGATTTTAGAATCAATGTTCTAAGTGTTTTTCAATCATATACAGTATGTTCATGGATAATGAAGCCATTGTTCTTCTATCAATTACAATTACATTAATAATTCATGAAAAAATATAAAAATATATACTCTAATGTGACAAAGTTATTTATAAATGACGGTGTACCCCACAGGGTGTACACCACCTTCACCCATTGTAGCTAGATTAGGCCCCCAGTGACCCCCGTGACCCTAGTGAAGATAAAGCGGGTTCAGATAACGAGACGAGAAGTCACAATTATGAGATAAGAAATGGATAATTATGACATAGTTAGTCAAAATTTCTGATTTACAACTTATTTTTCATACTGTCACATTTGTCTAGTTTGAAAAAGTAATGAGTCTATTCTGTGAATGTAAAGAATATAAAGTACAGATATTTATACAAACATGCAGGAGGTAAAACTAAAAAGTTATCATAAAAATAAATACTAAGTAAAGTACTGATACTTAAAAAATGTACCTCTACTTAATAACTTCCACCTCTGACCACTTGTTGTTAATCATAGTCAAAGTGGGTTAATTTTGACAAACTCAAACATTTACTGTGAACTTCAGGGACTGGATTCATCACATACACAGTTAAACAACTAAAATATTAAGTTTTAATTCCACACACATTCCAACCATTGACCTTTTTTTTTTTTCTCTTTGGCCGAGGTCACCCTCTTTTGGCATTCATCCTCTTCTTGAGCTGCAGTTGCTCGTTCGTTGCTACGGATTTCTAACAAAAGCTCAGAGACATCTCCCTGATATCACATGCCAAACTAATCGGGACTCTCCTCCCACATTCATTGGGGCTTTAACCTAAATATAGGTGTTTACTGTGTGTGTCCTATCGCAGCAGGAGGGACATTATAAAAGCAGTAAGGGTCAAAGCTGGGGATATTTTTCATCTGCTGCTGATGCTTGATCTGTGATGGATCTGGTTAGACGTAACTGAATTTGACACCAGCGTACAAGGAGAACCTCTGTAGACGACAGGAGTAAGTGCTCATATCCTCAGATAGGACGATTTATACCAGTCGTAACTGGAGAATCATGAGTTTAACCTTTGACCTCTCAGCCCCCTTCAGGTGCTGCGGCAAAGATGAGTTCGGACTCAGAGATGGCTGTGTTCGGGGAGGCGGCTCCGTTCCTGAGGAGACCCGAACGGGAACGAGTGGAAGCCCAGAACAGGTCCTTCGACGCCAAAACGGCCGTGTACGTGGCTGATTCCAAGGAGCTGTTTGTTAAAGGGACCCTGCAGAGCAAAGAGGGAGGAAAAGCCAATGTCAAGACCCACGCAGGGCAGGTATGTCACCAACTATATGCACCAGGAACATTATCAGATTAAACAGAAACAAGCCATCTCAATTACCCATAATCCCTTGGGTTTACAAGTCTTGAGAGAGAGAGAGGTAGGTAGGTAATAATAATAATAATAATGGATTAGATTTATATAGCGCTTTTCAAGGCACCCAAAGTGCTTCACATTAGTGTTCCATTATTCATTCACTCTCACATGCTCCTTCTGGTGGTGGTAAACTACATATGTAGTCACAATTGCCCTGGGGCAGACTGACTTCTGTGTGGCGTAGCTGCCATTTCGCACCTACGGTCCCTCTGACCACCATCGAACATTCATACTCATTCATACACCACTGTGAAGGACACTGGAGGCAAGGAGGGTGAAGTGTCTTGCCCAAGGAATCGAACCACCAACCCTTTGGTTAATGGACGACCTGCTCTACCAACTGAGCCATGGCTGGTAGATAGATAGATAGATAGATAGATAGATAGATAGATAGATAGATAGATAGATAGATAGATAGATAGATAGATAGATAGATAGATACAATAAATACAATAATAATCATAATAACAATAATAATAATAATGTCAATAGTTTAATTTGCTAGGATTATTGTTAATGTTGCATATTTTCCTGACTAATATACAAACGCAGACGTTAAAAGACAAACTTTAGGAGCTGTATTTTCCACTCTGTCCGTCTTCACCATCACAGGTGGTAACTGTGAGGGATGACGAAGTCTACCCCATGAACCCGCCCAAGTTCGACAAGATCGAGGACATGGCCATGATGACCCACCTTAATGAAGCCGCTGTGCTGTATAACCTCAAAGAGCGTTACGCAGCGTGGATGATCTATGTGAGTGATGCTACGTCTACTTGCCAAGCACTGCTTTACAGGAACAATGTAGATCAGACTCAGAGGTGAAGTCCTGTGCACTGGTGATGGATGACTTTGAAAATACATTTACTTGTCTGCGCCACAAAGGCAAACATCATTAGTTTCTTTTTGTGCACTCAAATGTCAAGACTAGAGTTTAGATTTATAGAAACTGTATCCCTGAATGTAATTGAAAATCCTTTCTGCACCAGTGATTCTGTTGACAGCTTCGTTGACAGGCTACTCCTCTGTGGCGTTTTTTTTTTTTAGAAAGCAGTGATTTGAATCTAAAAATGCAGCCTGACACTGAGGTGCTGCATTGTATGAACACCTTAAAAGTCAGAGGTATACGGAAAGTGACACTGTTTACATTAGGTTGAGAAATCCAAACCAACCTACCAGATATACACGCAATTTTTTTACAGATTAAAATTGACAACAAAAACAATACTGACAAGCCTGAACTTTAATCTGAACATCTACATGATCAATACATGAAATAACAGATTCTCACTGAAAATATTAAAAATACAGAGGATAGTGTTATAATAAATGGTGATAAATCAAGAAAAGTGAAATATAGAGAATTTTTTTTTTAACTGCCACAAAAATAACACTGGGTATTTAGCAAGGAATAATGTATTGCCCACAAGTTACTATCAGAAAAATATTCCCCGACAGGGACGAACAATTAAACATTTAAAACCATTTAAAAGCACAGCAGTATAGTCATGAAACAAGTCTTACTATATTTTTATTGATTATTAATACAATCCTGCTCATTCAGTTGTTTTTTTTTCTTAATCATAGACCTATTCTGGACTGTTCTGTGTCACTGTGAATCCATACAAAGGGCTTCCAGTTTACAACCAGGAGGTAGTGCTGGCCTACAGGGGCAAAAAGCGCCAAGAGGCTCCTCCACACATCTTCTCCATCTCTGATAACGCATATCAGTTCATGCTCACTGGTAAACAGACATTTATATCATCACATACTACTACTACTAATAATAATAATAATCAGTATATATGTATATGCTAACACCACAAATGTAATAACTCCCAACAAACATAATAATTGGCAAATGTAATAAAAATGTTAATTTTTTAACATAATCCCACAAATGTAATAATTTTCCCACAAATGAAGGAAGTTATTACAATTTTGGAAGGTAATGATTTTTACCAAACCGCAAATGTAATAAATTGGTCGGCAACTGCACTTACGTTTGTGGGATTATTATGTTAAAAGCTGCATATTTTAATTACATTTGCAGATTATTACATCTGTGGGGTAAACAGTATATATAATGACATATATATTTGTGTGTATGTACATGTATGTATTTTTTATTTTATTTCCACTTTGGTTAATACAGATTTGGTTATACAATGTAAATACTGTTGAATAACTATATATAATCTCTGTTGGTCTATTTGTACATTGTTCTGTTTTGAAGTTTATAGATAAGGGAAAGTATTGAAATGATTTTGGGATTAAATACATTTTACTTACTTACTTCTTTTTGAGCACGGATGAACTAATTAGATTTCTTGGGCTTGCATGTATTCTGTTGAAAGTCTTTGTATTATCAGATACTCTTGTATAAGAGTTATTTGTGCTGCTAAATAAATGAATAATAAATGGAATTTCTAACACTTTTCATTCAATGGAATCTCAAAGTGCAACAGAGAAAGATTTTTTTAAATATAAAAACTAAAATATTGTATCTCTGGCTATTCTTTTTTTTTTTTAGCTAATATTTCTGTGCTTTTGTCTGTTATAGATAGAGAAAACCAGTCTGTCCTCATCACGTAAGATCCACCTCCAGCCAATGTTTGGTCATTATTAAGCAGAGAGCACATAAAACTTTTTAGAGTGTTGAATGTTTTTTTTTTGTTTTGTTTTGTTTTGTTTCAGTGGAGAATCCGGTGCAGGGAAGACTGTTAACACCAAACGTGTTATCCAGTACTTTGCGACAATCGCAGGCACTGGGGACAGGAAGAAAGATGTCAGCACCTCTGGAAAATTACAGGTGATATTCAAACTGATTTCACAGCGGTTTCCTCAATACTATCTTCTACTGGAACCTGATTATGACTGTGTTCCACTGTGGTGGGTTTTGTTTCAGGGGAATCTGGAGGATCAGATCATCTCCGCCAACCCTCTGCTCGAGGCCTTCGGGAACGCCAAGACTGTCAGAAATGATAACTCCTCTCGCTTTGTGAGTGAAAGCAGCTGTTCTTCATTCTCTGTTATTGTGTTTTCTAGATCCCACACCACCACCTCCAAAAAGATTCATGACTGAATTTAGAATAACGCAAATATTTGTCATATATTAATGATTTAAGATATGACACAACGAGATGAGACGTGACAAGGTACGATGAGACAGGACGAGACATGACAAGGTACAAAAAGACGAGACGCGACAAGGTAGGATGAGATGAGACAAAGTACGATGAGACGAGACAATACAAGGTACGATGAGATGACACGAGACAAGGTACGATGAGACAT
This sequence comes from Siphamia tubifer, assembly GCA_020466265.1. Classification (NCBI taxonomy): domain Eukaryota; kingdom Metazoa; phylum Chordata; class Actinopteri; order Kurtiformes; family Apogonidae; genus Siphamia; species Siphamia tubifer. The sequence goes on along the minus strand of CM035801.1, from coordinate 34,395,190 downwards.
GACAAGGTACAATGAGACGAGACTTGACAAGGTATGATGAGACAAGACGAGACATGACAAGGTACAATGAGACGAGACGTGACAAGGTACGATGAGACGAGATGAAACAAGGTATGATGAGACGAGATAAGACAAGGTACGATGAGATGAGACAATACAAGGTACGATGAGATGAGATGCGACAAGGTACGATGAGATGAGACGCGACAAGGTACGATGAGACAAGGCGAGACATGACAAGGTACAATGAGACGAGACGTGACAAGGTATGATAAGACGAGATAAGACAAGGTACGATGAGACAAGACGAGACATGACAAGGTACAATGAGACGAGATGAAACAAGGTATGATAAGACGAGATAAGACAAGGTATGATAAGACGAGATAAGACAAGGTACGATGAGATGAGACACGATAAGGTACGATGAGATGAGACGCAACAAGGTACGATGAGACGAGATGCGACAAGGTACAATGAGACGAGACGCGATAAGGTACGATGAGACAAGATAACGTAAGATACGATGCGACAAGGTACGATGAGACGAGATAACATAAGATATGACACGATAAAATCACGCTGTTGAGCATAAGCATCTTCTTTATGCTATAGGTATCTGAATAACTGTTAATATGTTACGTTAACATATCAGTTCGTTATGGAGAGGCTAAGTCACACCCTTCTACTTCCGGTCCATGGGTGCTTAGCTCGCAAAAAATTTGAATGGGAGTGAATGGAGTGAGTCAAGCTAAATTCTGATTCCGTTTGACAAGTGCTCTGACTTTCACATATGATAGCGATTAAAAATAATATTTGATGTGTCATAGGCAGACCACCTGTTTTTGATGGGAAGCAAATGTGATGTTAGGTTTTATGTGGGCTTAGTAAGAGACTACAATGTGTCATCTATGTGATGTCACACTCTGCTCAGCTGTGGTGTGGAGTCTGTGGTGACGTCACATGCGCGCCAGGCATGTTGTCCAAATTATTAACGGGTTTTACTCACAAATGAATCAGCCGTTGGTCAACAGAAGCATTTGAAATACACATCAATAATTATAATTTATTATGAGGTACAACATGTGTGTGATTCAGGGCAAATGACAAACCAGATATAATTTTAGCATTTTATTTGTCATTGAATACCATTCATTAATTTTAAGATCTCAGGCCCCATGAGCCTCCCGGAAGGGGCGGAGACTTAAGCTGGCCATTTATGCATTATATAACGTTAGCTGAATGTGTTACGTTAACATACCTTACACCTATTCAGCCTGTTCTTCACTATTCTATTTTTATTTTAAATTGCCTTTCAAGATAAAATGTCTGTTCTTGGTGTATGATTTTATCAAATACATTACCCCCCAAAAAATGCGACTTATACTTCAGTGCAACATGTATGTTTTTTTTCCTTCTTTATTATGCATTTTTTTTGGCTGGTGTGACTTATAGTCTGGAAAGTACTTTACTAACTTAATTAGCATGTAGCCTCATTGAACCCTAACCCTAACCTCATTGAAAAAAATATTTCAAAATAAATAAAATATGACAAAACTATTTTAATTTCCTTTTTTTTCCTTAAACTTCAGGGTAAATTCATACGCATCCACTTTGGAACCACAGGAAAACTGGCTTCTGCAGACATTGAAACTTGTGAGTCATTATTGTTCATCTATCATTGTGTTTATAGTGTTAGCTTTGTTTTAATGTCTAACCTGTTTTTGTTTTGATAGATTTACTGGAAAAATCCAGAGTAACATTTCAGCTGTCTGCAGAGAGGAGTTATCACATATTCTATCAGATTACATCCAACAAGAAGCCTGAGTTGATAGGTAATAAATACACAAGAGAGACTGTTCTGGACGGGTTTTTTTTTGTTTTTTTTTTTACCAAAACGCAAAGTCATAGTATTTTCCATTATTGTGACAAAAAGTCAGCCTCTATGTTTGTATTTCATGTCATGTTGTTTTCTTTGTAGAGACCCTTCTCATCACCACTAACCCCTACGACTACCCATTTGTGAGCCAAGGGGAGATCAGTGTGGCCAGTATCAACGACAGCGAGGAACTGATGGCAACAGATGTACGTGAAATTAAGTGGTGTTCACATCCATCCCTGAAAAATTCACTTATATTAACCCTTTACAGCAAGATAAGATTTAAAAATATATTATTAAAAAGATAAGATAAGATTTAAAAATATATTACTAAAAAGATAAGATAAGATTTAAACATATATTATTAAAAAAGCTAAGATTTAAAAATATATTATTAAAAAGATAAGATAAGATTTAAACATATATTATTAAAAAAGCTAAGATTTAAAAATATATTATTAAAAAGATAAGATAAGATTTAAAAATATATTATTAAAAAGATAAGATTTAAAAATATATTATTAAAAAGATAAGATAAGATTTAAAAATATATTATTAAAAAGATAAGATAAGATTTTAAAATATATTATTAAAAAGATAAGATAAGATTTAAAAGATACGATAAAAAGACAAGATGAAATAAAAAAGATAATATAACATTTTTAAAAAGATAAGATAAAAAGATAAAAGAAGATTAAAAAAAATAACATAAAAAGATAAGATACAACAGATAAGATAAAAAAGACAAGATACATTTGAACAAGATACAAAAATAGAAGATTAAGAAAAAAGATAAGACAAGGTAATATAACATAAGATAAGATGACATTAAATAAGATTAGCTAAGCTATAGTTGTGCTCATAAGTTTACATACACTAATGGAATTTGTGATTCTTTGTACATGTTTAGAGAATATAAATAATAATATAAATTTTTTTCTTTCATTAGTGATTCTGTTGAAGCCATTTATCAACAAATATGTGTTTTCTGTTGTTAATTGACCCTGATCATAAGTTTACATACCCCAGTTCTTCATCCTCCGTATATGTCAAATAAGTGTCGTTCACATTTTATATGAACCTGAGCTGTTGTGTTGTTTCAGAGTGCCATCGACACCCTCGGCTTCACCGGAGAGGAGAGGATCGGCATTTACAAACTAACAGGTGCCGTGATGCATTATGGGAATATGAAGTTTAAACAAAAACAGAGGGAGGAACAAGCAGAACCAGATGGAACAGAAGGTAACTGGTTACTTAGTCTGTTTTAATGTTAGTTTTCATTTTTATTTATTTATTTATCTGTACAGTCTTGTTTGTGAAGTTAGTTTATATTTATATTACGGCTATTTTATATATTTTTCTCTTTAACTTTTAACCTGTTCCATACACCACAGAGACTTATCCTTTTTAAAGTATTTGTAGTTTACACGAGTATTTATTTTTCTGGCTACTTTTAACTTTTACTTGCTACATTTTTGTATAAATATCTGTACTTTATACTCTTTACATTCTCAGAATAGACTCATTACTTTTTCAAACTAGACAAATGTGACAGTATGAAAAATAAGTCATAAACCAGAATCAGAAATTGTGACTTACTATATCATAATTTTGACTTTTTATCTCATAATTATCAATATCTTATCTCACTTTTTTTTTAAATACATTTTGGACTTTTGAATTTTTTTCCTAAATGTCCTGTCCATACCCACTAAACTGAGTAACATGACCCAATAAAACACATCATCTACACAGTAACTCATTATTAAAGGATTTATTTTTGGATATTTTTATTTATTTTTCCTGGTTAAATAAGTATTATTTAATCCATAGAACAAAAATTGCAGTTGTACTTTTTACTTTCTTACAATTGAGAAGACAAGTTGTATTTTTATTTAATTTTTTTTAAACTTTTACTTAAATAAAGGAGTTGAATCCGCACTTCTACGTTAACCAGAGTATTTTTTTTCACAGAAGTAGCTGTACTTGTACTTATTACAGAGTATTTTTTACCACCTCTGCTTTTTAATTTCATTGTACATTTGTATGATAATATTCTATTCTATTGTCATGTTTTTGTTTGTTCAGTGGCAGATAAAGCAGCGTACCTGATGGGTCTAAACTCTGCAGACCTGCTGAAGGCTTTGTGTTATCCTCGAGTCAAAGTGGGAAATGAATATGTGACCAAAGGACAAACTGTTCAGCAGGTCGGACTGTAAACATCTGACTGTGATTAATATTACATATAAAATATTTTAAATAAATGTAGGTCTTTTTTTTTTGGTGTAGTCAGAACCCACAAGATATTATTTTTTGTGCTTTTACATCAGTTTCAGGTCATTGCTAATGTTTATACATGTAAATAAAAAACCTGGAGCAACTTTATATTATGTATTGTTGACAACATGTCACATATTATTTTGCCAAAAGGAAAAAAAAAAGGTTATATAAAATGTTATGTAAAGTAAAAACTCTACCCCAGTAATGCATTTTTGTCTTTTGTAGGAGAATAGTTACACAGCTCTATGTTAAATGAATAGATAGAAAGTAATAATAATAATAAACTTTATTTATATAGCACCTTTCATATAAAACCTGTAGCCCAAAGTGCTTCACATTGATTAAAAATTAAAATACAATTTTAAAACAAGGGTGAAATAAGAAGTACATTAAGATTTGAAGTAGTGATGTTCTTTACTACTGACATATATTTTATCGTTTCATTTCATTATGTTGTGCTTTATGAATAAAAATGGATTGGATATTATTCACAGTGAAACATTTGAATTTAAATTTAAATTCCACGTTTCTAAAACCACTTTTTAAAATGTCTTATTCTTCATTTTATATTAAAATTTTTCACTGGTTTGTTACTTCTCTGTACTTGTTTGTTGTATATTTTCATTCTTTCTTACTTTCCCCACAGTTGGATTAATCTTATCTTCTCGTGCAGGTCTATAATTCCATTGGTGCTTTGGCCAAATCGGTTTATGAGAAGATGTTTCTGTGGATGGTTTTACGCATTAACCAGATGCTGGACACCAAACAACCCCGACAGTTCTTTATCGGAGTGTTGGACATCGCTGGCTTTGAAATATTCGATGTAAGTTAAGTGACGTGAAGAGTGAATTTGATGAAATTTATTATGAAAACTATAGTCGTCGTCTAAATGTTTGTGTCTTTGTGTGAAGTATAACAGTCTGGAACAGCTGTGTATCAACTTTACCAACGAGAAACTGCAACAGTTTTTCAACCATCATATGTTTGTGCTGGAACAAGAGGAGTATAAGAAAGAAGGAATCGAGTGGGAGTTCATCGACTTTGGGATGGACCTGGCTGCCTGCATTGAACTCATAGAGAAGGTTACATTACATTATATTACATTACATTATATTATATTACATTAAATTGCATTACATTACACTACACTACATTACATTACATTATATTACATTACACTACGTAACGTTATATTACATTACATTATATTATATTATATTACATTAAATTGCATTACATTACACTACATTACATTACATTAAATTACATTATATTACATTACATGATATTACATTACATTTTGCAGATGCTTTTATCCAAAGCGACTTACAATAGAGGACATAATATGTAGCCTGTAGCACTGGCAGTTACAAGGTCGACAGGAAATATAGGGGATTCCCACTTGTCGTCACATCATAGAGCGCCTCCATTTTGACAGTGCTAATGCTAACTACTGAACCGCCACTGGCATTAGTCTCCTCCAGAAACCACAAGAAACTAACAATGCCTGGGTGTTGTTGTACAGTTGGATGGAATCAAAAACGTGATCCTACTAAGAGAATAGCCTCATATCGCGGAGAACACAGAGAAACAAGTGGTTGTCTGTAATTAACAGGGAAAATGCTAATGACAGTGTTTGGCGTTCAACGCACCACATGTGGCTTTGCAGTCTTAATTTGGTATCAGGTAAATCACACTCCTGCAAGTAATTAAATAAGTTCTCTACAAATATAGTTTGGCATTGGAGTAAAATGTATACATTTTCTGTTATCAAAGAAATCCAGCAGGTTTGTGTGCACTAGCTAACATTAGCATTAGCCTGATCCAGTCAAGTCAGTAGTGACAGGAAAACTGGAACTGCTGTGAAAGCTGCAGCACACGGAGTGGACAAACTACTACTGACATGTGGATAATTAGCTCATTAGGATTGTAGCTAAAAAGTACTAAAATCTATATTTTCAAAAGTACTTCATTGTTGAAATGGAAAACCTATTTACCATAGATGTCTTTAAAGTGTATTGTTGTGAAAATTTAAGCTACATTTGTAAAAAAAAAAATAAAATAAAAAATAAATAAAGCTGAACTAATATTTCACTAAACACAATTAAATTAGAACTGATCTAAGAATAATTTACAACTAAATTAGGAATGTTTGTGGCTGACTACATGCGGTTAGAGGGAGGGTAAACCGTCACTATGGCAGACACGCCAGGAGGGGTCACATGGGTGGGAATCCCCTATACAGAACAATAAGTGTAGATGCTCTCTGGGGTTAGTAAGTTGCATACCAAAATTAAAGTAAAATACAATTAACAAACAAATAAACTATACTTTAGAATTGTTTTTACGTAATGCACCATGTTATTACACTTTCTAGAGAATAAAAAAGTTGCAAGTGCATTTTGTAATAACAATATAACTTATTACATAATACAGTAAAATGTATTACAAAATGTGTCGGGGCAGTTAATTACAAAATGCGGCTTTTTTACAAATGAAATGAAAACGTTAGTACATTTTGGACGTTTAATCCAAAATGCGGCTCAACACACCCCTATCTCATTCTCATACTATAGAAAGATATATTGTTTATAATTAGTTTTAAACTGATGTAGACTATGGCACTGATTAAAAAAATAAACCCCTAGAATATTCTGTTTATTTCTCTAATGTTGATCTGTCTCTGTTTATCAGCCAATGGGTATTTTCTCCATCCTTGAAGAGGAGTGTATGTTCCCTAAGGCGTCAGACACTACCTTCAAAAACAAACTGTATGATCAGCATCTGGGAAAATCCAGCAACTTTCAGAAGCCGAAGCCTGTTAAAGGGAAGGCGGAAGCTCACTTCTCATTGGTGCACTACGCTGGCACTGTGGACTACAGCATCACAGGCTGGTTAGATAAGAACAAGGACCCTCTGAATGAAACTGTGGTCCAGCTCTACCAGAAAGCTGGTCTGAAACTGCTGGCGTTCCTCTACTCCACCTACGCTTCATCTGACGGTAACACACAGTAAATACCCCAGTGTAAATAAGACCACCAAGGCTAATGGGGTTACAGTGAGTGAGGGGATCTAACCTCTATAGCTCATAGACCAGGGGTCTCAAACTCTGGTCCTTGAGGGCCGGTGTCCTGCATGTTTTAGATATTTCCCTCATTCCCATGATTCAGTTTAACCCTTTAACTCATGAGACTTTAGCAGTTCCACATAATAAAAAAATAAAAAAAATTCCACTAAGCAACAAAATGTATTAAAAAAAAAGCCAACATCATCAATAAAATGAAGAAAAATGAAAATAAATTGTAACGTGAACAAAGTAAGACAAAAATGGAGCAAAATTAAAGGAAAAATAATTAAATAAAAACAAAATATAAAAAAATTCAACAAAATTAACCAACAGTACGAATAAATATTTGCAAAATTATAAGTAACAAATATTGAAATTTGGTCCCAGCAGTTTTAATGTTGACTTTTTTTTTTTTTAATTAGTTGCATTTTGACTCAGTAATCACACAGTAAAAAAAAAGGAAAAGAAATAACATTTTTAGGAATATTTAAACTAAACCATTCATTCAGAATACATCAGTTCTGACACTTAAGAGTTAATAATCAGCTCATCATTCTCTGCAGAACCTGTTAATGATGGAATGACTTTGAGGTGTAATGGAAGAAGGAATTATCTAATAATTGTTGGGGGTTTTTTGGCAAATTTTTCCATATGTGACCATTATGTGGAACTGCTAAAGTCTCAGGAGTTAAAGGGTTAAACTGAATCATGTAAGAGGGAAATATCTAAAACATGCAGGACACCGGCCCTTGAGGACCGGAGTTTGAGACCCCTGCCTTAGACTGTATGATTATCTGAACCACTGACTCTAAAAACATACCTCTACTACAGGGGTGTCAAACACGTTTTAGTTCTAGGACCACATTCAGCTAAATTTGATCAGAAGTGGGTCAAAAACTTAAAAATATATAAATAATAGCCAACCCCAAACCGTTCTGCATCCTCCATTACATTATGAAATTGTTTATATCTACAAATAATCCTGTATTCCAACAATGGACAGAGTAAAATTTAACAAGGCAGAGACAGCAGACCTCCGCCAAGGTGAAAAAAATACTTTGGTAAAAAGTAAAAGTACTGATTCAACTCCTTTGCTTAAATAACAGTTAAAAAAAAAAAAAATTCTCAATTGTAATAAAGTATAATTTTTTATTTATTTTTTTGCCATGAACGCAATAATACGTATTTAACCAGGAAAAATCAGAAAAGTTTCAAAAGTATCAAAGTTAAACCCTTTAAAAGTGGGTTAGTGTGTTGAAATTGTGTTTGATCAGGTCACAGTTACTCAGGTTTGTGGGTATGGACAGGAAATTTAGGAAAAAAAAAAATCACAATTGAGATAAAAAGGTCATCATGAGATTTAAAAAAAAAAACAAGTTATAAATATGAGATAAAAAATGGATAATTTTAAGATAAAATGTTAAAATTGTAAAATTAAAAGTCAAGTATGGGAGATAATAGTCATACAACTATAATATATAAAGTCACAGTTTCTCTCCTCCACTGATTATTTTTCTTAGTTTGAAAAAGTCTACTCTGAGAATGTAAAGAGTTCATATATCATCATATATCAATATCATCATGACATAAAAAGGTCACATGTGAGATTAAAAAATGCATAATTATGAGATAAAAAGTCAAAACTATGAGATACAGTCATACATATGAGATGAGAAAATGCATAATTATGAGAAAATTATATTAATTGTAATATTCTGAGAATGTAAATAGTATAAAGTACAGATATTTATGCAAAAATGTAGGGAGTAAAAATAAAAAAGTAGCCAGAAAAATAAATACTCAAGTACAGATACCTAAAAAATCTACATTAATGAAGTACTTTCAGTGCGTTACTTTCACGTCTGGTACTGATAATAGTGTAATAATAACTGTTGTGTTTTTCTGTGTTAGAAAGCAGCGGTGGATCTGGAGCAGCAGCAAAGAAAGCAGCGAAAAAGAAGGGTTCGTCCTTCCAGACTGTGTCAGCTCTGTTCAGGGTAACTATGATCTAAAATAGAATGTGTGTGTTTCTAAAGCTGAGAGTAAAAGAGCTGTTTCTACGGAAGAATTTGGAAGAGAATTATTTATTACATTCAACTTAAAACTAGCATGAGGTAAAGATAAAAGTTATTCACCAAGTGTCTTTTAGTTCTTCAGGCAAAACTGTTGCTTGTTGTTAGTTTCACTCAGTATTTCAGAGCAGAAAATACTGCATGTATTTTTTTTTTTTTACTGACATTGACTTTAACAACCACTGGCAATCAAACATTTTGATTTGATTTGATTTAATTTTATTTGCAAATGTGGAAAGTGACTGAGTAAAAGTACTTCATTACTGTACTATGTTTAAGTTGTGCTGCACATGTATACATGATAAAATAAAGCACAATATTGTTAATATTGCACTTATTTTTATTAAGAATTTTCACATTGTTAACATTTGTTCAAATACAGTTCGTAGATTTAACATTTTCATTATGGAATTTTACTATTTTTGGTTAAAAACATAGAGTTAACTTTGGAGTTCAAGTTTTTATTAAATTATTTGTATTGTTTGATGATGATGATTATTATTATTATTATGAGAAAAACATAATAATTATGAGATTTTTCATGAGAAAAAATTTGGAATTCTGACACTGAAGTCAGAATTTTGAAGAACTGGGGAAAAATGTCATTTTAGAGTAAAAATAGGTTGAAACATAAATAAATTTTGAGGAAAGATAGTTGGAATTTTGAGGAAAAAATATGAATTATTCTGATTATTGTGAGTTCAAAGTCAGAATTCTAAGTAGAAATAGTCAGAATTCTGAAAAAGACAGATTTCTGACTTTAAAATCAGAATTAAAGTCAGAATTCTGAGGGAAAAAGTCAGAATGAAAGAACAAAGTCTATTTGATCAGATTACCTTTTTATAAATATTTTAAATAACCTATATCACATCAGGGATTAAAGGGTCACGTTAGAGGAGTTACTGATGTTTTAACATGATCCATAAAATGTAAAGCACTAACAGTGTTTACCTCTGACAGGAGAACCTGGGAAAACTGATGACTAATCTGCGAAGCACACATCCTCACTTTGTTCGATGTCTGATTCCAAATGAAACTAAAACTCCAGGTCAGTCACTAACACTGCCTTATAAAGATGTTCAGTGTTACCTGACGACATGAGGGGACACCTGGAACATTATCTGTTTCTGTCATTTACTGTGGATTTTATTGACTGTTTGTTTTTTCTGTAAAGTTCAATATATGAGACGACCTTGTTATAATTTCAAATAAAACTGAATTGATTTAACAATATAGTTGATGACATGACTTGTTTAACCCTGAGATTATAGAATAGAATATTGTCATCAAACAAATGTACAATGAAATTAAAAAGACAACTGTCTGTGGTGCATGGAACAGGTTAAAAGTAAAACAGAAAAAGGCATAAATATATGTTGAATAAAATACATATAAATAAACCAACAAACAACACAACAAACAAGACAGTAGAGGAAGATAATATATATATCTATGTACTGTATAATATATATATATATATATATATATATATATATATATATATAAAATCATTATTTTTCTTATTATTATCATCGATCATCATCGGCCGATATTGCCTAAAAATAGCCTGATTGGAGAACGGAAGAACATGCCAATCCACAACCCGATCATGTGACGTAAATTACTAGTGACTATTTTCAAACAGTTTTTTTGCGCCTACAGAACAACTGCATCTCTTCTTGACTGTCTCTGTACTTTTTACAATATAGTTAATTAATTAATAGCTTTATTTCTAGAAACAATGCACCTTCTGCTAGATGAAAGGTATGGAAATTGAAAATTGAAATTGGATGATCAGTATCAGTGATCGGGCCAAAAAAAAATGCTGATAGGTGCATCAGTAATTAATTATTATTATTATTACATATCTTAAAAGGCTAAAAATATTACATTTACACTTTTTGTTCATGTTGTTTTGTTAGTATCATTGAATGTGGCGTCCCCCGGGGGTCAGTGTTGGGTCCTAAACAGTTTGTTCTTTATATAAATGATATATGCAAAGTTTCTAAAGTATTAAAACTAATATTATTTGCAGATGACACAAGCATTTTTTGCTCTGGGGAGGATTTGCACAAACTAATGGGGAGGGTCAATGAAGAAATACACAATTGAATTGAACTGAATTGAATTGTATTGTATTGTATTGTATTGTATTGTATTGTATTGTGTTGTATTGTATTGTATTGTATTGTATTGTATTCCTGAGGCTGTGTAAGTGTGACATTCCTGTATCTGCCGTGGATGTTTAGGAATCATGGAACACCATCTGGTCATCCACCAGCTGCGGTGTAACGGTGTGTTGGAGGGAATCCGTATCTGCAGGAAGGGCTTCCCCAGCAGAATCCTTTATGGAGATTTCAAGCAAAGGTTGAGATTAACGACAAATATGAAAGTTTAACCATAACTTTGCCTTCAATGCGAACTTTCCTCGCAGGTACAAAGTACTGAACGCTAGTGTGATCCCTGAGGGACAGTTTATTGACAACAAGAAAGCAGCTGAGAAACTGCTGGGGTCGATTGATGTGGATCACACACAGTATAAGTTTGGACACACAAAGGTGAGGGAATTAAAACTGAGGAAAGAAACAAGTTATGATGATCAGTTAAAAACATGTTGGCCAATAATAAAAAAATAAATAAAAATAATTCAGGACAGTTTTATACAACCTGGATAAAATATGAAACACAGGCTCAAAGTACAAAACATATGAGATAATAAAAGGTTAGATGTTTATTTTAAACGAATGTGGATGAAATAAGACTGTGGTGTTTTATTGTTTGACTGAAAAGTGAATGAATAATAAGTGTTTTGGATGAGTTGAAAAATATTTGTTTATTTGAGGGGGGGGGGGTTCAACACTTTTATTTATCTTTTTTAAAAGTTTTATTTATTTATTTAGTATGATGTATTTTTTAAGTATTCTTTAAATTATTTGTAATGACTGAATGAATGAACTGTATTTTTTATTTTCATTTTTTAAGGTTTATTCATTTTTATTAGTTTATTTTATTTGGATGATGTAAGTATTTTTTAAATTAAATGATTAATGTATTTATGTATTTATTATGATTATTTATTTATTAATTCATATTTATTGATTTCTATTTTAATTTAAATTTTCTTTTAAGTTCTTCTTTCTTTCTTTTTTATTTGTTTATGTTATTTGGATGATGTAGGTTTTTTTAATTAAATGATTAATGCATTTATTATGATTATTTATTCATTCATATTTATTTATCTCTATTTTCCATTTTATTATCAAATTTTTAAAAGTTTTTTTTTTCATTTATTTTTATTTGTTTATTTTATTTGGATGATGTGTGTTTTTTTAATTAAATGATTAATGCATTTATTATGATTATTTATTCATTCATATTTATTTATCTCTATTTTCCATTTTATTATCAAATTTTTAAAAGTTTTTTTTTTCATTTATTTTTATTTGTTTATTTTATTTGGATGATGTGTGTTTTTTTATTAAATGCATCAAGCATTTATTATGATTATTTATTTATTTATTTTAACTACCTGCAACTGCGGGATAATGGGGGGGGTCAGATGTACTACATGCACCATGTATGAAAAGTGCATTATAAGTAAAGTTTGATTGATTGATTGTCGTTGTTTTTCTTGCTCCTCCAGGTGTTCTTTAAAGCAGGACTCTTGGGTTTACTGGAGGAGATGCGTGACGACAGACTGGCGTCTCTCATCACCATCACTCAGGCCTTGTGTCGTGGTTTTCTGAGACGCAAAGAGTTTCAGAAGATGATGGAGAGGAGGTCGGACACCTTTACTCCAGACTCTGCTCATGTGCTCCTTTAGGAACCGGCCTCTAAAAACAACACCTTCTGATTTTCCAGGGAATCCATCTACATCGTCCAGTACAACATCCGCTCATTCATGAACGTGAAACACTGGCCGTGGATGAAGCTCTACTTTAAGATCAAGCCTCTTCTACGGAGCGCCGAGACGGAGAAGGAGATGGCGTTGATGAAGGTGGAGTTCGCCAAGTGTAAAGAAGATTTAACCAAAGCTGAAGGAAAGAGGAAGGAGCTGGAGGCCAAAATGGTTTCCCTGTTGCAGGAGAAGAACGACCTGTGTCTGCACATCCAGTCTGTGAGTAGGAACATTTACTGGAAGGAATGTCTGAGTAAAACATATACAATTATACTAAATATTTACTTGAATTACTAAGCAAAAAAAAGGGGAAAATTGTCCATAATGTAATAATGTAACAAGTTATTACATTATGAGCTCAGTTATATAGCAACTAATAATATAATAAAAAGTCATAATGTAACAATGGTTTTTACTGTGGAAAAGGTTAAAAAATGGTGATAATGCAAATATTCTTACAGTATAAACCATTGTTACATTATTAATTTCTATATAACTGAGCTCATAATGTAATAAGTTATTACTTTATTACATTATTACAGCATGCGCTCATGATTTTATTTTGTTGTGAGCCGATTATTACATTATGAACTTTTACTACATTTAATTTTTAGTACATAATTACTGTCAATAAAAATAATTACAGTCGTAAAAGTTGTAATTGCTACATAATTACAACTCATAATACATAATGTAATTATGAGTTGATTATTACATTATGAACTTGTATTACATTTAAGTTATTACATTATAAACTTTCACTACATTTAATTTATTATATCATAAAGTTTTACTACATTTAAGTTTTACTACATAATTACTATTGTAAACTGTTGTGACTGTTGTAAAAGTCATAAAAGTTGTAATTACTACATAATTACAACCTTTACTAAAAAATTACAACTCATAATTCATAATGTAATTATGAGTTGATTATTACATTATGAACTTTTATTACATTTAAGTTATTACATTATCGACTTTTACTACATTTAATTTATTATATCATAAACCTTTACTGCATTTAAGTTCTTACATTAGAAACTTTGACTACATTTAAGTTTTACTACATAATTACTGTTGTAAAACTGTTGTAAAAGTCATAAAATAATTACAACTCATAATTCATAATGTAATTATGAGTTGATTATTACATTATTAACTTTTACTACATTTTAGTTATTGCTGCAGTAGGTGATTGTAAAATGTTACTCACAGACATATTTTTATTATCGTGGATAGGAAAGCGAGAGTCTGGCCGATGCAGAAGAACGATGTGAGGGTCTGATAAAGAATAAGATCTTACTGGAGGCCAAAACCAAAGAGCTGAGCGAGAGACTGGAAGACGAAGAGGAGGTGAACGCAGAACTGACGGCGAAGAAGAGGAAGCTGGAGGACGAGTGCACCGAGCTGAAGAAAGACATCGACGACCTGGAGCTGACCCTGGCCAAAGTGGAGAAAGAAAAACACGCCACTGAAAACAAAGTGTGTTCTGACAGATGGTTAATGATACTGATGATACTGATGATACTGAGCTACGGACGCGTCCCAGATGATCCCACATGTTGTTTTTCTTTCTACATTCAGGTGAAGAATCTGACCGAGGAAATGTCTTCTCTGGATGATACCATCGCGAGGTTATCAAAGGAGAAGATGGCGCTGCAGGACGCTCACCAGCAGACACTGGACGACCTGCAGGCAGAGGAGGACAAAGTCAACTCTCTGAGCAAAGCCAAGGCCAAACTGGAACAACAAGTGGATGATGTGAGGGTTTATTTAACTTATTTTGTATGATCTAAGTCTTTTTAATGAATGAATACATTTTAAAAAAAATTAATTGTTTAATGTTTTTTTTTTTCAACAGTTTTTATTTATCTTTTTTTAAAACAGTTTTATTTTTTTATTTTGTACGATGTAAGTGTTTTTAATGAATGAATACATATTATTATTATTTTTTAGGTTATTTATGTATTTTTTTTCCAAGTTTTTTTAAAATCTTTTTTTAAAAACGCTTTTATTCATTTATTAAAATTTTATTGAATGATGTAAGTTTTTTTTAATGAATGAATCAATTAATGTATTCATTATGACTCTTTATGATTATGATTATTATGATTTTTTTAATATAATTTTTATTTATTTAATCATGTATTGATTTATTTTTTAACACACACAAAGGGAAACATACAGTTGGAAACAAAATGATTTGATCCATAGAAACCCAATCATGCACTGGAGACCAAAACCAACTACTGACAGAAAACATTTAAAACCCGTTGATCCATTAATCCTATCAATGCATGTCAATACTTAGTGTATAATACAGTTTGTCACCTTTTCATGGTCATTAGATATGACCCATTTGGTCTACAAATATTTATCTTGGTGACTTTACAATGTCTCCTGAATGAGCACCCCCTAGTGGCAGAGATGACATATAGTGTGTGTTTAGATAAGTCATACATGTTATTATTTAACACAGAGGGGCGTTTAATGTTTACATATTTAACTGAACATGTGTTTGTTAGCTCGAAGGCTCTCTGGAACAAGAGAAGAAGATCCGCATGGATGTGGAGAGAGCCAAAAGGAAACTGGAAGGAGATCTGAAACTAAGTCAAGAATCCATAATGGATTTGGAAAATGACAAACAGCAGCTGGAGGAACGCCTAAAGAAGTATGTGGAGCAACAACAGCAGCTTTCCAGTCAGATGAGTGATGAATGAGTTAAGCACACATTTATGTTCGTTGTTGCAGGAAAGACTTTGAATTCAGCCAACTTGTCGACAAAATTGGGGATGAGCAAAGTGTTGCTGCACAATCTCAGAAGCGAATCAAGGAGCTTCAGGTACAAACATTAATTTTAATCCATAAACATCCAAACACCTACTGGCCAAGAATGATGTAAATGTTTAATACCTGTTCATCCACTGATTTGATCAATACATCTAAATAATTGGTGTAAAATGACATTTTTCATCTTTTCATGGTCATCAGATACTGTATGACCACTTTGGACACTCAGAAACTCTGTAGTTACTATGGAAACACTGCCATCTTCTACAGCATTGATTCACCAATAAACAACACACCATTAGCATGGTGTGTTGTTTATCTGTGCATAAGTTAATACTGTTTAGCGTAGAAGCTAAGCTAGCTGTCATCTGCTTTCCGTGAGGTGATTTGTGTATTCCATGACCCATATGATACATCTGAGTGACTCATATAGTCGTCTATGGTCCGAGTTAATTAAATGTTGTATGTATGATATGTGTTATACTGAGTGTTATTCTGTGTTATTACAGACCGCGGTGAATAAATCGTCATTGTATTCCTGTACTTTCATCGGAACAACAACCCCACACCGTGCCACTCTAAACCACATTAATCCTGGAGACAACCCCATGTTCTCCATTTTAATGTCTAACTTAAACGACAAACCACCCGACCAACCGCAATAGGAATATCATTAAAAATATTTGCACACGCCTTACTATCAGAAAAATATTTACAAACGGGGCGGAACAACACCCCGACACCGAA
This sequence comes from Siphamia tubifer, assembly GCA_020466265.1. NCBI lineage: Eukaryota > Metazoa > Chordata > Actinopteri > Kurtiformes > Apogonidae > Siphamia > Siphamia tubifer. The sequence goes on along the minus strand of CM035801.1, from coordinate 34,378,454 downwards.
GGCAATACATTATCCCGCTTATTCTACGAGTTATTACATCTTATTACTGCTACTATTCTAGCAGACTGGATTAAAAAAAGCCGTTACAACGTAGTGAATATTTACTTTCAAAGTGGCCGAACTACCTGCGGAGTGATACAGTACCGTGAATGTGAAGTGACAAAACCCGTTGCCATTGGCAGCGGGCGTTAATGGCGCAGCAAAAATTCCGCCCGCAGAAGTGAAGGGGACCTGAATTAATCCAGGTTTGTCAAAGTTTTTTTTTTTTTTTTTTAAATGTCGTTCTTCTCCAGGCTCGCATTGAAGAGCTGGAGGAGGAGATTGAAGTGGAACGTGTTTCCAGGGCTAAAGTGGAAAAACAAAGATCTGACCTGTCCCGGGAACTGGAGGACATCAGCGAACGACTGGAAGAAGCCGGAGGAGCCACGGCGGCTCAGGTGGAGATGAACAAGAAGAGGGAGGCCGAGTTCCACAAACTAAGACGAGACCTGGAGGAGTCCACCATCCACCACGAGACCACCACCGCAGGCCTGAGGAAGAAACACGCCGACAGTGTGGCCGAGCTGGGAGAACAGATTGACAACCTGCAGAGAGTCAAACAGAAGCTGGAGAAAGAAAAGAGCGAATACAAAATGGAGATCGATGACCTGAGCAGCAACATAGAGGTGGTTATAAAGGCAAAGGTAGGAAGTTATGGAGTTGACCTTTGACCTTTTGGTGTATACTGGTCACTACAGTGGACATTTATTCTATTCTACAGCTGTTCTCTTATATATTCATAGGTTTTGTTATTTCATTGATTAACTGATTGATTGATTTGTTAATTTTCAGTGGGATATAAGAAGTGATTGGTAGACAATAGATGTAGAAAATCTTATTTCAATGAATCTTATCAAGATAAATTTCACTTGTTCCTTTGGCAGATTATTTTTTTTTACTTAATTCCATTTATTTGTTTATTTTTTGCTTCATTCAAGAAAAAAATGCCCATGAAGCAAATGAAAATGATCTTGATAATAATATTGTCTAAAAATAAGTTATTTTATGGTACTGAAAAGTGGCTCTTAAGGTGATAATGTCTTATTTTTATATAGTGTGAGGAGATATTTTGACTGAAAATGTGAAGATTTTGATTTTTCCAGTATAATAACCTATTTAAAATAATGACTACATTTTCTTTCGGTTTGATGTGAAAAAAATACTATTACATTATGCCAGTAAATAATAACAACTTCAATTTATTGTCTTTGTTTTCAGGCAAAAAATAACATTAAATTATGAAAATATGTACATTTATAGACTATCCTGTAATAACTAAATTTGAATAATGATATTTTTGCTTGAATTAAACAAAAAAAAATGTCAAAGGAACAAATTAAAGTTATTTTAAGATTTTCCCAATCTATCATCGAAAATTAAGTTATTTTATCTCACTGAAAAGTTACTCTTTAGGTGATTATGTATTATTTTAAGTCTGATGAGGTATTTTGACTTGAAAGGAAAATTAAATTGAATTAAACAAAAAAAGCCTCTGTAGTTACCATGGAAACACCATCACCTTGGTCCATCATTTGAGGCTTTTGTTTGAGGCTTTGAATTTACTCTGATTTTACACAATCAGTAAATGAAATATAGGAAGAATAAATTATTTACAATGAAAAATCCAAAATACAGTGGATATTATGATCAGAAATGGTGATATATCATTAAGAGAAGGTTAAATACAGAAAAAGTGACCACAAAAATAGAACTATTTCTTTTAAATGTGAATATTATTTCACTTTTTCATTTAATCTTTTATCTTATTCATTTCTTCAGATAAATTTTGAGAAGCTGTGTCACTCTCTGGAAGACCAACTGAGTGAATACAAGACGAAACATGACGAGAACTCCCGCCTGATTATCGAGATAAATACTCAAAAAGCAAGACTTCAGAATGAAAATGGTATGGCGCACTTTAAACGTCACAATGATTCTCAAATACATGGGAAATGATCACTTCTAATTGAATTTCTGTAACTCTATATGCATCTATACAGGCTTTTATTGTCTGACACAAACAGAGATCAAGTTTACCAGACAGACTTCGTACAGTAAATGCATCACCAGTAAACAAACTATCACAAGAACATTCCTGATTTAGAAGAAAAACTACATTATTTAATAGTAATCTGCCCATCTGTCAAAGGCAACCAGCAGCTTTTAATGTGGAATGTGTTCTTGTCTGCTCATATAATTAAATAGATTTAATTGGCTTCGTTTCCTGACGTGAACCGGTCTTTAAACCATTAGAAACAAGACTTTGAACTTTTAAAGATTCTGTTTCTTTGCTTAAGATGTTAAGATGCATTCAAGCAGAAGTAAAAATATTATATATGGGATTTTCTGAATTTTCAGAAGCAAATAAGAAAAGAAATTCCTTTATTTGTTCCATTAGGGGACATTTCAAATTTACAGAAGCACACACAATAGTTATCACTTATATTAATGAATAAATAAATACATAAATTATATGTACAATATACTTTTTGTGGTAGAAATGAATTTATTATTATATATTTATTATTACTTTTTTATGATTATTTAGATTTTTATTTATTCATTTAATTGATTGCACAATGTACATCAGTAAAAACATCAATATAAATATGGTGGTGTTAGCATAGTTGCTAAATTTCATCCGTTGTCCTAAGGTACTCATCGAATTGGTTTCTTCAATTACACTCTCACTGTTTTTTCTTCTAAATCCAGGTGAGTTGTCTCGTGTTCTTGAGGAGAAAGAAGCCATACTTTCCCAAATGTCAAGGACTAAACAAGCCTTCACTCAGCAGATTGAGGAGCTGAAGAGGCAGGTTGAGGAGGAGACGAAGGTGATAGAACTCTTAAAAGAAACAACAAAATGAACTGGTTTATTTTAACCTATAAAGACCCAAAGGGGTGTGTATAGGCAAGAATATGGCAATACAATAAAAATCACAATATTAGGATCACTATCATGATCAATATAATTATCATTATCATCTGTTTTACTTCTATTCTATTCTATTCTATGTGTCATTTAAAAAAAAAACTAAATTTTTTGGAAGAATATATGCACAAGAAAATATGTACAAATACTAAATATATTTTCATTTGATCAGAGCAGGATCTAACACTATATCTCAAAACATTCCTGTGTAACAACCGAAAACTTAAATGATGTTTTACAGACATTACAGTTTTAGATCCTGCTCAAACATCATAACAGAAACAAAAGAAGAAACAAAACAAAAAGGACCCTCTGCCATATTAGCCAGGACTGGAACAATATGCTTTTATGCTGATTCGATTCTTTTCCGATTATTTTTGGCGCAGATCAGATTTAAATTGCGATTCTTCGATTTTTCGCTTGCCTTTTTAACACCAGACCACATAAAAAAGATGAATGATGATGTCAGATATGACCTATTTTGACATTCAGAGGCTCCATAGTTACCATGGAAACAGCAGCGTCATCTTCTACAGCATTGATTCACCAGTAAAACCCATAAAATTGGATAAATTACAGTGGATGGAGATGCTTAGTTTGCTTAAAGAGTAACTTTTTCCTCAGTTTTTTTTTTTCAATAATCATCAACATTAATCAGAGCTTCTATAAACATCTAATGACCAGTAGATTAAATATAGGAAAATACCTGATGTTCACAAAAACATGTCAAAATACAGAGGATTATATTATAATAAATGATGAGAAATCACTGAAGAAAAGTTAAACATATGGAGAAAAACATTTAGGACCTGCCATGAAAGTAGCACTGGGTCTTTATGGGTTAATGTGTCTCATTTTATTCTCCTTTTCCTCTGGGTTTTTCTGCCTTTGATTGAAGAGTGGCTGTAAAAGTCATTATTTCACCCTCTATAGGACATTGTTTAATCAATGTTCGCTGGACTTTAAATCCGTTTTAGGCTAAGAACGCTCTGGCCCATGCTCTTCAATCTGCCCGCCATGACTGCGACCTCCTGAGGGAACAGTTTGAGGAGGAGCAGGAGGCCAAGGCTGAACTCCAGAGGGCGATGTCCAAGGCCAACAGCGAAGTGGCTCAGTGGAGAACCAAGTACGAGACTGATGCCATCCAGCGCAATGACGAACTGGAGGAGGCCAAGTAAGACACGCACCGGCACATACGTTCATTTCATTCAGATTATTATTTTTTCTTGCCCCTACGCACAAAACTGAGTATGATCACACTGTCTAAAAGGTTTTATTTTTGGATACTTTTGAAACTTTTCTCATTTTTCCTGTTTAAATAAATATTATTTCATTCATGGCAAAAAAATAAAAATGCAGTTTTGCTTTTTTTACTTTGTTACAGTTGAGAAGTTGAATCAGTACTTCTACTTTTACCAGAGTATTTTCTCACACAAGTAACTGTGCTGTGCCACCTCTGCTACAACTAGAGTAGGGGTCTCAAACATGCGGCCCGGGGGCCAAATGCGGCCCGCCAATGGTTCCAATGCAGCCCGTGGGTTGAAGAGCGTAATGACCTATTAAATGACTCCACATTTTGTTCTCAGTTTTTTTTCCCCTATAAATGATGACAACTTCAAATTTTTGTCATTGTTTTACTGCATGAAATAATATCAAATTATGAAAATATTTACATTTACAGACTATCCTGTAACAATAACATGTGAACAACCTGAAATGTCTGAAGAAAATGACACAACATTTGAACTATTTTCTGCTTCTGTTACTAAGGCTTTAGTGTCTTTTGTAGAAGTGATCCATAATAAAACACATGTGCAACTGATAAATTGAGACAGAATATTGTTAACATTTCGATAATTTATAAAAGTGTTTTCAAAATTTTATGGGTTTTTTTGTACTAAAAAAATTACAAAAAATTTGGAGTTGTCTTTATTTATAGGTTATTATGTTTTCATTTTACTGGTCCAGCCCATTGGGGATCAAATCTGGCTGAATGTGGCCCCTGAAGAAAATGAGTTTGAGCCCCCAGTACTAGAGCATTAACAAAAAAAACCCTAAGAAACAGAAGCAAAAATGATACCCCTTGTCTCCCCTTTCAACAAAGCAAACTAAAAACTATCACTTTGTTAACAGTATTGTAATGTATCCTGATCCTAGTGTTGTGAAATGTCTTGTATTTGTAGATTGTTGCCAATACCCACCCCTAATAATAATAATAATGCTGTGGTCTAGGAAAAAGTTGGCCCAGCGTCTGCAGGAGGCGGAGGAGGCCATCGAGGCAGTGAACGCCAAGTGTTCATCTTTGGAGAAGACGAAGGAGAGACTGCAGGGAGAAGTGGAGGATCTGATGGCAGATGTGGAGAGGGCCAACGCTCAAGCAGCCGGACTGGACAAAAAGCAAAGAAGCTTTGATAAGGTAAAGCAGATTGTCCTCAAACACCTACAACCACTTTAGTGTCAACTTCTAAATTAATGTTTCTCTGAATCTAACACTTATTAAATACAGTAAAAATAATAATAATAATTATTATTATTATTATAAGATCCCCATTTATAGTTAGAAAAAAATGATGACACCACCTCTGCCCTACAAAGCAAAAAGGCAGTAACTGCAGTTTTTGGTGAAAATTAGTTATTGTGTTTTTTGCAACATTCAAATCATTCTTTGTCGAGTAATAAAATATCTCATCTCAAATGTCTATAATTTGGGAGAAATTTGGTGAGTGTTTGTACAGTAACTGCAAAAAGTACTAGTAAAGCAAAACAAAAAGGTAGTAAAGACCATTACTGTGTTCTTACCAATGTCCATTTAGTACCCTGCCCCAATAGTTTACAGTCAATCACTGTACACAGTAAATTTTGCAGTGTTAAATCAACACTTAGAGAGTTTATTTAACTTCTTCTAGAGTGTATTTGGTCCCATTGTCTCCAAATTAACTCTCTAAGTGTTGATTTAACACTGCAAAATTTACTGTGTATTAGACTGAAACACATGATGGAATTACTGTATTTTCCGCACTATAATGGGCACTGTCAATGAATGGTTTTTATGAAGGTTTTTCATATATAAGGCGCATTGAGTGAAGTCAAAATTATGAGATAAAAAGCCAACATTATGAGAGAAAAAGTCAAACTTGTGAGATGAAATGTAAAAATCATGAGATAAAAAGCCTAAATTCTAAGGTAAAAAGACAAAATTATGAGATAAAATGTAAAAATCATGAGATAAAAAGCCAAAATTATGACATAAAAAGTCTAAATTCGTAGTCAGTAAACACTACCAGAATTAATCCATATATAAGGCACACTGTGATTTTTGCAGAACTAGGTAATATGCAGTAACAATACTGCCTAATGTCCAATAATCTACCTGGAATTGAGTTTGTAAGAAGAATATAAACTGAAATAAACATTTTAGCATCATATTAACAAAGTAGATATGACTCCAAACTAAAACTATCACCAACTTTGAGCATTTATTCTCATTACATACAAACCCAGTTTTTTTTTAACCTTTTAACCCAATGTAAAGTATCTGTGCTGAACTTTCTGAATGTCTCATTAATTTATTTAGAATTTTTTTTTACATCCAAATCTGTCATTGTTTTTATTATCTGTAGATTCTGTCAGAGTGGAAGCAGAAGTTTGAGGAAAGTCAGTCTGAGCTGGAAGCGTCGCAGAAAGAGTCTCGTTCGCTCAGCACTGATCTCTTCAAAATAAAGAATTCCTATGAAGAAGCTCTGGAGCACCTCGAGGTTCTAAAGAGAGAGAATAAGAACCTGCAACGTATGGGCTTTACACTAAAATCAATACTAAATAATCAGTAGGAAATGCTGCATATGAATGTAATGATTTTACCTGAGGTGTGTTTTCATCTCCAGAGGAAATTTCTGATATGACTGAACAACTGGGAGAAAATGGGAAGGTCATCCATGAGCTGGAGAAGACCAAGAAACAAACTGACAGTGAGAAAAGCGAAATACAGACAGCGCTGGAGGAAGCAGAGGTGTGCAGAGACCCTGTGGATACGCACACTGGAGAAAAAAAAAACTAAATCTGAAAAAGTGGATTTTTCCTCATTTCTAATCCAAATATCTCATCACACTTAACATAAGACATAATTACCTAAAGAGGAACTTTTCAATGTGATATCAGACATTTGTCGAAAATATAAGTTCTAGATAACTTCATCATTTAAACTTGTTCCATTGGTATTTTTTTGTGTACTTCAAAATTTCATTTAATTATTACTACTCATAATAATCCAGAATAGATATAATTACATTTGAATGAATGTAGGTCAAAGGTCATGGTCACCAAAAATGTGTTTTCACAATGTTAAGAGAGAAGGCAAATCAAATAAATGTGTGTGAGGGGGCGGGGTTTGTTGTGCTTGGCACCACTTATTGTTTTGGTTAATTTTTTTTTTGTTTGTTTTTTTTAACTTTTTTTTTTTGCTGGATTCAACAGATTGTTTTATGTTAAATTCAAGAGATTTTTTTAGTTTAATCAAAGATTTTATTTATTTCTGCTTAATTCAAGCAAAAGAAAATAAAAAAAATCTGCCAGGGGAACAACTGAAAAATTTTGTGTTCAGATTTATTGAAATAACATTTTCCAGATCTATTGTCTAAAAATCAGTTCTTGTATCCCACTGAAAAATCACTCTTTAGGTGATTCTGTCCGATTTTAAGTGTGATGAGTTATTTTGACTAAAAATTAGAAAAATACTTTGAAATTTAGATTTTTGCAGAGCAGTACAGAAGCTACATGCTAACATCCTTTCATTTCTTTAAACTACTAGGCATCTCTTGAACACGAAGAGTCCAAGATTCTGCGTATTCAGCTGGAGTTGACTCAGGTCAAAGGAGAGGTCGACCGCAGACTGGCCGAGAAGGACGAGGAGCTGGACCAGATGAAACGCAACCACCAGCGCATTGTTGAAACCATGCAGTCGGCCTTAGACGCCGAGATCCGCAGCAAGAATGATGTGATGAGAATCAGAAAGAAGATGGAGTCTGATCTGAACGAGATGGAAATCCAACTGAGCCACGCCAACCGGCAGGCAACTGAAGCCCAAAAACAGCTGAGGAACATCCAAGCCCACCTCAAAGTAAAAGGATGGATGGATGGATGGATGGATGGATGGATGGGTGGATGGATGGATGGATGGATGGATGGATGGATGGATGGGTGGGTGGGTGGGTGGGTGGAAGGATGGATGGATGGGTGGGTGGATGGATGGATGGATGGATGGGTGGATGGATGGGTGGATGGATGGATGGATGGATGGATGGATGGATGGATGGATGGATGGATGGATGGATGGATGGATGGATGGATGGGTGGGTGGAAGGATGGGTGAATGGATGGGTGAATGGATGGATGGAAGGATGGAAGGATGGGTGAATGGATGGATGGATGGGTGGGTGGGTGGGTGGAAGGATGGGTGAATGGATGGATGGATGGATGGATGGATGGATGGATGGATGGATGGATGGATGGATGGATGGATGGATGGATGGATGGATGGTTACTGCATATTACCTAGTTCTACAAAAACCACAGTGTGCCTTATATATGGATTAATTCTGGTAGTGCTTAGTGACTATCTCATCATTTTTACTTCAGAATTTTGACTTTTTATCTCATATTTTTTACTTTTTATCTCATAAATTTGACTTCACTTAATGTACCTTATATATGAAAAACCTTCATAAAAACCATTCATTGACAGTTCACCTTATAGTTCAGAAAATACAGTAATTCCATCATGTGTTTCAGTCTAATACAGTGATTGTAAACTATTGGGGCAGGGTCCTAAATGGACATTGGTAAGAACACAGTAATGGTCTTTACTACCTTTTTGTTTTGTTTTACTTGTACTTTTTGCAGTTACTGTACAAACACCCACTAATTTTCTCCAAAATGGCAGACATTTGAGATTAAATATTTTATTACAGGACAAAGAATGATATGAATGTTGCAAAAAACACAATAACTAATTTTCACCAAAAACTGCAGTTACTGCCTTTTTGTTTTGTAGGGCAGACCAGTTGTTGGTTCTCATCCCTAAACATTAAATATCTATGAAAACATCTCAGACAAACTACACTTATACTTATACAGGAGCAAACCCTTCAGCTGGATGAGGCCCTGCGGAGCCAGGAGGAGCTGAAGGAGCAGGTGTCCATGGTGGAGCGCAGGTGCACCCTGATGCAGGCTGAGGTGGAGGAGCTCAGGGCTGCTCTGGAACAGTCCGAAAGAAGCCGCAAACTGGCAGAACAGGAAATGACCGACGCCTGTGAGAGAGTCAGTGTGCTGCACTCTCAGGTCAGCAGCCAACAGTGATATTTAAAACCACAAACAGTCAGAAAAAAAACACTTATTTGGAAAAATTGTAAATAATATATTTTTTTGTACATTATAAATCTCATGAAGTAAAGACTGATTCTAGAATTGATTAATATATATAATTTATTTATTTTTTATTTATTTTTTATTTTTTAAATGAATAAATGTCATTTTAGATCTGCATATTAGCTAAAAGAAATCAAATTCAGGCCCAAGCAAATATCCATACTTTTTCTAAAATAAGGTTATTTTCTTGTATAACCTTTCTTCAAATATTGAACTAAATACTTTTTTAAATTTTCAGTTATACATTTTTAACAGTTTAGCTACATCTTATATATATATATATATATATATATATATATATATATATATATATATATATAAAATATTTCATGTAAGTGTACTGCAGGCACACGTACTGTAGGACACGTCCTCTGTTCCACTGAACTGATGTACAAATGCAAAAACATGGTATCAGCATCATCCACTTTCAGCCATTAATAAAATAACCAATAACAATATTCAGTAGTTAGATTACTATCCCCATCTAAATCAATATTGTTTTGTGTTATTTGTTTGTATGATCATTACTCTTCCAGAACACCAGTCTGCTCAACTCCAAGAGGAAGTTGGATGCAGATGTGAGTCAGCTGCAGGGGGAGGTCGAGGAGGCGATGCAGGAGGCTCGGAACGCAGAAGAAAAGGCCAAGAAGGCGATCACTGATGTAAATGTCACACACAACAATATCATTAATATGTTAACTTTGTGTGATGTGGTGTCATTAGTGCCGGTGTTGATTCTGAGCCTTATTTTAGTATCAACAGTAAAACCGTTTTTCTTTAACAATGAGTTGTCTTCTATTCTGTTAAAAAGCGTGAATAACATGACCAACCTAGGAAAAACAAAATAAAAAATTCAGAAAATTCAGTGCAATTTTAACATTTCTGCACCAACTTCTGTGTATTTAGAGAACATTTTGGATCTACAAAACAAACTATTTCCTTTTTTTCTTTTTTATGTCTCTCAGAATTGTCATAATTGCATTTCTTTATTGAGGGGTGATCTTTTTTGATTATTGCAATCAGTGTGTGTGTGTGTGTGTTTGTATCTCAGTCTTTATGGGGACATTGATATGTTTACACAGTCACACGATGGGGACCTCTGAAACTATGGGGACCAAAATTCAGGTCGCCATAAGGGTTAAATATAAATTGAGCTCCCCACTAGTAAAATAGAAATTATGTGGTCCTTTAAATACATTAATTAGTTTTCTCCAGAAGTCCCCATAAAACATGTATTTTTCAAATATTTGTAAATGTCTTTCCTTTATTTAAATAATATATATTTTGGGTTTTTTTTTTCATTTTATATTTATGTATTATTATTTATTGTATTGTTTAACTTATTAATTATATTATTATTACAACGTTGGTCCTCATCTAAACAAGTGTGTGTGTGTGTGTGTCCGCAGAGACATATCATGTTATAACTCAATGAATACTTGAGATATAACCATGAAATTACATGGGCATATACCTATAGCTAATGCACATCAGATACAATTATCCATTTGAGTAAAGGTCAAAGGTCGAGGTCGTATTTAGCAGAAAGGTCAAAATCACATTATTGGCTCTAATTGAAGAACAGGTTGTCATAGAAACTTGACATTGGCACAAAATACGGGCAAGATTAAGCATTGTCTGAATACTTGTTGACTTTGTTTTTTACTTTAATATTTACTAACATGTACATTATTATTAAAATTGAACCTACTTCTCCTAAGGTCTTTTACATCGATCATATTTGGTCAGGTTATTTGCATTTTTTTGTGCAAGGATATTTTATAAATGTAAACGTTTTCATTTAATTGTATTATTTCACCATCTTGACTCTTAAAATGCTCTCACTATATCTCACTCGCAAACTACTTCAACTTCTACTCGTATATCCACAAAATAGAATTCAGCGCATCCACCATTATATTATGGGAGGAGTTTACCTCCCGTGACGTATCCCCTGGAGGACATGGAATAACTCCATTTCCTGTAAAATCAGCACCTTTTAATTTAATTTTATAAAGATATGGTTCATGGATCACGGTCCTTTTCACACAGGTGTTATAAAATTACTTTCTGAACAATACTAAGTCTAAATTTAAGGATGAAAAACAACTGTCACATTACACTGTAATATCATCACTGTAATTTTTGCATTTTACACATTCATTACTACAGGCTGGATTAGATTTGTTTAACAAGCTCTATGTTTAAAACACCATGGGTTTGAATTTTTTCATTAATAATTCACTGTTTTGTTGTGTATACGAAGGCAGCTATGATGGCTGAGGAGCTGAAGAAAGAGCAGGACACCAGCAGCCATCTGGAGAGGATGAGGAAGAACCTGGAGGTGTCTGTGAAGGATCTGCAACACCGTCTGGACGAGGCTGAGAACCTGGCTCTGAAAGGCGGCAAGAAACAACTGCAGAAGCTGGAGTGTCGGGTACTAGACTCATTCAAATGAGCTGAGTAGAGCATTAAAGGAGTCATTCCGTGGTTATTTCATTCATATTGTTGTGTCTCCATTGTTATTGAATGCATTGTGTGTTGGTTCTATTTAACCCTTTGACCCCTGATGCCTCAGCAGTGACGCTTTCTGAAAGGATGGTTTAGTTTCAATATTCAGAAAAAAAAGACTGTTTTTTTTACTGTGATTTTACTGAGTTTTGTTCATGGATCTGATATAAGGAAATAAACAAGTGTCAAAAAGTAAGTGATTTAGAAAAAAAGCCAAAACCTAAACTACTGGAACCAAATTACAATTTTATGTATTTGTACTTCATTTTAGCTTATTTTAACTAAGTTAAGCTATTATTTTGTAAATAGTTATTGGTTTTTGTTAATTTGGTTCCTTATTTTGTTTTATATTTCTATATTTAATAGTGTATTTTATTATTTTTACTCACTTTTGTGCCATTTCTGTCTTATTTATTTATTTTGTTGGTTTATTATACATTTTTGGCTGTTATTGTCCATTTTGTTACTTATTTTATACATTTTTGACTTAAAGGCTCAAGTGAGTGAGGAAATGTAGTGACAAAAAAGTGAAAATAAACAGGAAAAAATACCCAAAAATTAAAGTACCCATTCTCTCATAACATACTTGAGTACAGTAGTAGTAATAGTACGCTGACTGCGTGTTGTGCTGTTTTGGTTCTAACGTGTAGGTGCGTGAACTGGAGGGTGAACTGGACAATGAACAGAAACGAGCAGCTGATGCTGTCAAAGGCATCCGTAAATACGAGAGGCGAGTAAAGGAGCTGACGTACCAGACTGAGGAGGATAAGAAGACTGTAGTGAGGCTGCAGGACCTGGTGGATAAACTGCAACTCAAAGTGAAGGTCTACAAACGACAGCACGAAGAAGCTGTAAGTTCATTTATTTTAAACCAAAAACAAACTGTTGTCGATAAAACTACAGCTCATGTTGTTCGTGGTCACAGGAGGAACAGGCCAACACCCATCTGACTAAACTGAGAAAAGTACAACATGAGCTGGAAGAAGCACAGGAGCGAGTCGATATCGCAGAGTCCCAGGTCAACAAGCTGAGAACTAAAAGCAGAGAGTACGGAAAGGTAAAGGAACCTTAGAACCTTAGAACGACTGGAACAACTGGTAACGTTCTGGGTAGAAATAATACACAGGCTCCAGCTCTGCACCAAAGGAGGTTAGTGACTTAGACTGGAGGGTTTTCTGTACACACACACACACACACACACACACACACACACACTGGTTTCCATGTCTCATGACGACCCAGTTTGTAATTATCATTTGTAGGTAAAGTAGCCACTAGGTAGTGAAAGTAAGCACAACTTTTTTTTTTTTATTAAAATATAAAATAAAAAAACAAACAAACAATATACAGTATATATATATATATATATATATATATATATATATATATATATATATATATATATATATATATATATATATATATATATATATATATATGAATTTTTTTAAATTGAAAAAAATAATTAAAAATGTTTTTTAAATGAAAAAAATATACAAACATAATTTTTTTTAATCAAAAAAATAAATTGAATTCAATCAAATAAAATAAATTGGAAAAAAGTAAACAACCTGTGAATAATACATGTTTTGTTTTGCATATGTTGCTTCCAGAAAAAACAAGTTATGTCTTTATAGGGGATATCATTTGCATACATTTGCATACTTCACACAGATTTCACCTGCGTTTATATTTAACCCTTGTGGGGACCTGACTATTGAAGATAGGAATACAAGCGCGCACACACACACTAACACACACACACACACACACACACACACTATATATATATATATATATATATATATATATATATATACAAATATTCTGCCTGTTACTAAATATTTTGTGTATTTTTAATTTAAATGTAAGTTGTTCTGCACATGTGCAAATAAACAGATAAACTGAGGCAGAAAATTGTTAAAAGTGCACTTGTTTTTCTTAAGACAAGTTCAATTTGTCTTAAGCAAAATGATTTATTCATGTTTTGAGGGAAAAATCATTTTAGTCTTTCCACTGTTATTATTTTACTGGTCTGGTCTTTTTCAGATCATATTGGGCTGAATGTGGAACTGAACTAAAATGAGTTTGGTTTAGAGCATTTTATTAAAACTAATTAACACCTTTTCAGGCAATAATGCTAAATATTTAACCCTTCCTTTCATTTCCTCAGGCTGCTGAATCTGAGTAGTTCCTGTGACGACCTACAGTTGATCTTCTTTGCATCTTCTTAGTCCAACTAGACACTGACTGAAGTAAAAAAAACAAAACTATTTATTGCTTGCTGTGAATGTAAACTGTAACAGAATAAAGTTGTGTGCAGCATAAACTATTTGTTTTTTCTCTCTCACACATTAATGATACGTCCTCAATAATAACATCCTTCCTTTTTACTTAGCCTCCAAAATCTGGATGGAATTTTCCAGCAGCTCACACAGCGATTATCTCATTTCCATGTGTCGTAGCTGTGTTTCGGAATAACCGATGCCTGACATTTGTCGTGATTTCGGAGGTATTAGCAGAGTAGTCGAAAGCTTTGTAGCGCTAATTAGCCGGTCTGAAAGTTGCTAACAGATAATCAGTTTGGTGGAAGGACTGGACTGTTTACATAAGCCCCAGGTCCAGGTCTGATGGGACCAGCTGTCCACCGGACCTGGACGTCTGCTGACATTTTCACTCTGGGTTCAAACATCCAGCCTCTTCACTGACATCATCTGCATACAATAACTAAAGCTAGCATGAGAACAGGGGATTACACACCATTAGACCATTGTACCCAAAGGAATCCATCGACCAATCAGAGAAGATCGATTTAAGACCCAGGATTTAGCTGAGGCACTTCAGCCAACAGGCCTTTTGGAAGTAAAAAAAAAAAAAAAAAAGGTTTTAACTCTGCAGACAGAACATGTTTTATAGTGTCCTTATTATGGAATTATTGATTTATCTGAGAGCAATATTAGAAAGTTATCACTGTGTGTGTAATAGATAAAATATGACCCAGAATTGAACCTATAAAGACCCAGTGGGACTTTTATGGAAGTTCCCAAATTACATTTTCTCTGTATATAACAGGGGTCTCAAACATGTGGCCCAGCAAAGGTTCCAATGCAGCCCCCAGGATGAATTTGCAAAGTGCAAAAATTATATTTAGTCAAAGGTGTGGAACTAATTTTAGTTCAGGTTCCACATTCAGACCAACAGGGTCTATAGTCAAATTATAGCAGAATAACATATCGAAAGAATTACTCCATATTATCTTCTTTTTTTGATGTGAAAATAATGTAGATTATGCCTATATTATAATGACAACGTCAAATTTCTGTCTTATAGTGGAAAAAAATGACATTAAATTAGGAAAATATTTATACTGACAAACTATCCTGTAACAATAAAATGTGAAAAACATTAACGAATATGAACAAACTGAAATTTCTAAAGAAAATTAAGCACAATTTTAACAGTTAAGTGTCTTTGTAGTCGATCTGATCCATATTGCACATGCGTAAATGATAAATTGATGCATAATATTGTTAGACTTGCATGTATTTTTCTTGAGATATTGTTTTAGGTTATTCACACCTTTTTTGTTGGATAGTTTTTTTAAAGTAATCTCATAACAAACACAAAAAAATGGAATTGGATTTTTTTTTTCTAGCTTAATATGCGATTATTTTACTGATCCAGCCCACTGGAGATTAAATTGGGCTGAATGTGGCCCCTGAAAGGAATGAGTTTGAGACCCTTGGTATATATAATAGAATAGAAAATGAAAAGAGAAAAGAAAGAAAGAGAATAAAAGAGAAAAGCAAAGAATAGAAAAGAGAAAAGAATAAGACAAAATAATATAATACATCTACAAGTCTCTATGAGGGACTAATGTTCCAGTGCTGCAGAAATAAGAATAGAGCAAATTAAAATGACAAAAAAAAAAGATGATAAAATGTCAATACTAAAATGTACAATTAAACAAAGTAACATTAAAAATAGAGTTTAGTAGAATAAAAAAATACTGAACTGGATAAAACATGTATAGTTAAATAAATAAATATGAACAGTTTGTTTGTTCTTTATCCAAATAAAAATTACAGAATTTTTCACAACTGATATTTTCCTCCTAAACCTAGACTTTATAAAAAGATTCAAAAGGCAGAGGGACAAAGAACAACTGATCAACTTATTTAACCCCTTCACAACAAAACTGACAACATGATGTTACGATGAAAACAATGAAAGATACTAAATGAAAAGAGCAACTGAACAATATAGATTGATTATTGGTTAAAGGGAAAAGTGGAACTTCATTTCCCACAATCCTTCACTTCCTCTCAGTGTTGCAGCTAGAGGGCTCTATTTAACAAGAGAAGACGCCTCCTTAACACCAAGAAATACTATTCAACTTTATTACATTATTCATTTCAATGTTTTTTCATTGTTAAAACTCAAAAATAAAATCTGTGTTTCTTCTCTTTAACCTGTTTTTACTGTATTTAAAACAGAGGTGAAAGTAACTCAGTAAAAGTACTTCATTACTGTACTTTAGTCGATTTTTTTAGGTATCTGTACTTTATTTTTCTGGCAACTTTTTACTTTTACTCCCCACATTCTTTATACTCTTTACATTTATATAAATATCTGACTTTATACTCTTTACATTTATATAAATATCTGACTTTATACTCTTTACATTTATATAAATATATGTACTTTATACTCTTTACATTTATATAAATATATGTACTTTATACTCTTTACATTTATATAAATATCTGTACTTTATACTCTTTACATTTATATAAATATATGTACTTTATACTCTTTACATTTATATAAATATCTGTACTTTATACTCTTTACATTTATATAAATATATGTACTTTATACTCTTTACATTTATATAAATATATGTACTTTATACTCTTTACATTTATATAAATATCTATACTTTATACTCTTTACATTTATATAAATATCTATACTTTATACTCTTTACATTTATATAAATATCTATACTTTATACTCTTTACATTTATATAAATATCTGTACTTTATACTCTTTACATTTATATAAATATCTATACTTTATACTCTTTACATTTATATAAATATCTATACTTTATACTCTTTACATTTATATAAATATCTGTACTTTATACTCTTTACATTTATATAAATATCTATACTTTATACTCTTTACATTTATATAAATATCTATACTTTATACTCTTTACATTTATATAAATATCTATACTTTATACTCTTTACATTTATATAAATATCTATACTTTATACTCTTTACATTTATATAAATATCTATACTTTATACTCTTTACATTTATATAAATATCTATACTTTATACTCTTTACATTTATATAAATATCTGTACTTTATACTCTTTACATTTATATAAATATCTGACTTTATACTCTTTACATTTATATAAATATCTATACTTTATACTCTTTACATTTATATAAATATCTATACTTTATACTCTTTACATTTATATAAATATCTATACTTTATACTCTTTACATTTATATAAATATCTGTACTTTATACTCTTTACATTTATATAAATATCTGTACTTTATACTCTTTACATTTATATAAATATCTATACTTTATACTCTTTACATTTATATAAATATCTATACTTTATACTCTTTACATTTATATAAATATCTATACTTTATACTCTTTACATTTATATAAATATCTATACTTTATACTCTTTACATTTATATAAATATCTGACTTTATACTCTTTACATTAATAAAATAGACTCATTACTTTGTCAAACTAAACAGATGTGACAGTATGAAAATAAGTCACTTCAGAGGAAAAATCAGTGGAGAGAAACTGTGATTTTATATAATATAGTTATTTGACTGTATTCTCACAATTTAGATTTTTTTTATCTAATAATTTTGACTTTTAATTTCACAATTTTAACATTTTATCTTAAAATTATGCATTTTATTTTATTTATAACTGTAAAAAAAAATGTCCTGATGACTTTTTATCTCAATTGTCATTTCATTTTTTCCTGTTCATATCCACAAAACTGAGTAACTGTGTCCTGATCAAACACTATATCAAAACAGTAACTCACTTTTAAATGGTTTAATTTTGATACTTTTGAAACTTTTCAGATTTTTCCTGGTTAAATAAGTACAAAAAATTGTTTTACTTTTTACTTTTGTACTTCATTACAATTAAAGATTTGTACTTTTTAATTTTACTTCAGTAAAGGACTTGAATCAGTACTTCTACTTTTACCAGAGTATTTTTCCACATAAGTAGCTGTACTTCTACTTAAGTACAGAATGTGAATACTTTTACCACCTCTGAATATTTGTCATAAATCTGACTTCCATCAGGATATTTTTATGTGTTAAGTGACAAATAAATACATGGAATGTTTGTTTAATCAAGAAATAATCTATATTTAAATTGAGGAACAAAAACACACATGAGGAATTAAGTATTTTTATTTACAGCTCAAGTTGATGAAACAGAAAAAAAAGTGAAAGAGTTAAAAATTTTAACATTTTTAACTCTTTAAATGCAGTATTTATAATATAAACCTTATTTTAATGCAAATATATTTATTTTATTTTGAATGATTTCTCCCTTAATGTCTAAAAGAATTGGGAGAATTTCAAGATTTTTTTTTTTATCATATAATAGTTTGCTATCCTCATTTTTTCCCCACAACTATATAATCAGAATACAGCCGTATATGACTAAAGAGCAAAAATAAGAATAAGATCTAATCAGATCCTGGAGCGTCACACCAACGTTCTGCTCCACATTTGAGTCGAGCAATTGACAGACGCATCTCAAAGCCTCCAGTGTGACCTTTGTGGAGACAAGACTGAGTGATTGCACTGTGTTAAAGTGTAATTCAGGAAGCGCTGGGTTTCGCCTTTACACTTGTCTCAAAATGCAGTGAAACACACTTCTCCTCCAGCTCCTTTTGCATCTCCATTTTTACCAAGACAGCTAATTAAACATCAATCTGGAAGAGATAGAACAATTTTTTTTTTATTCTAAAGTGAGAAAAATGTGGTTACATGTGTAATTTAGTTTGAGTCTGGAATCACTCAGTTCATTTTAATGGATGTAATTGAATAGATCCAATCAGAGCTGATGCATTAAACACTAAACCTGCCAAATTACGCTGTAAGTGTGAAAAACAAAGGCTGTAAGTGAAGCTGATTATTCTTAGTTCAGAGAAAATACACAATCAACACCTTCGCCGTGATGGGTTTCTATCATTGGTTTGTACTGTATGTCAACAGCAGTCATCTTCAGCCAAACACATGCACTGATCCAAATATTTTATAACTTTTTTAACCACTGATCCTGTCAACGCAGTGAAAAAACAAAAAAGAAATCAGGTAAAATTCAGTTTTTCAGCTTTTATTTATTTTATTACAGATACATTTTAACCCATAATGACCCAGTTTTACTTTAGCAGCAGTTCCCAATTTAATTTGCGTCTCTTTTGAACCTTTCTTTGATAATTTATCATCTTTTTAAATGTAAAATGCGTTAATGATAACATTTATTATCATTATTTATTTAATTTTTTATTTTTTTTTATTTTTATTTTTTACAATATCTTCTTTATTTTGCATCCCTTACATAAAACCCCCATCTTTAAGTTACTGGTGATCTGGATGTTCATAAAAGCTTGAAAATGACAAATATTCAGAGAATGCCTAATCTTGTCCCTATTTTGTGCCAATCTCAAGTTTCTATGACAACCTGTTCATGAATTAGAGTCAATAATGTGATTTTGACCTCTCTGCTAAATGCCACCTTGACCTTTGACCTTTTGCAGTCATGATAAGTTTATTATATGTGTACATATGCGTGTGTGTGATATTATGATAATATATCTAGTATTGATTAAGTTATAGTGTGATATGTCTATGTTTGATACATATAAACAGTGTTACAGAAGTTAATTTTGCAACATGTCACCTTTGACCTCCAGAGTTCTCAAAAACTATTGGTGGTAGGTGATAATGATGTGACCCTCTGTTCTAGAGTTATAACTGATAATGTGATTTTGACCTTTTAGTTAATTGTGTCCTTGACCTTTGACCTTTACTCAAATGGATCATTACATCTGATGTGCATTATCCTTATGTATATACTCATGTAATTTAATGGCGATATCTCAAATATTCATTGAGTTATAGCATGATAAGTCTCTGCTGACACACACACACACACACACACCAATGTTGGGCGAGGTTAAAAACAATATTAAAGTTAATTGTACTAATATTAGAAACAGGAAAAATTAAGAAAATGTGACTTTTTCAACTAAATTCATCATTAACTGAACATAAAATAAAGTGTTATCATCCACTGTCATTGATCTAACTGTATGGATTTCATCAATATTGTAGAAAATAACAGTGTTTCCATGGTAACTACAGAATTTCTGAACATCTAAATAGATTATATCTAATGGCCATGAAAATACGACAAACTGTATTTTATACCAAATGTTTACATGTACTGATAGGTGGAATGGATCAGAAGTTATTAAACATTTTATACTGGTTGGTGGTTTTGGTCACCAGTGGTTGGCTGAGTTTTGTTTATGCATTAATTTACACAGTTTTAATATAATAAACTTTGAGTTTACTCTGATGTTTTCTACTTAATATTCAATTTAAAAATAGGAAAATACCTGATTTACAAATTAAGAAGATACTATAACAACACATGATGATAAATCACTTAAGAAAGGTTAGATTCACAGAAAAATTTATTTGACTATTAACACAAAATTAGTTCTGGCCTGAGTCTTTATGGGTTAAATGGTTGTTATTGACCAGAGTTAAAATCTGATCCAGAGTCAAAAGAGACAGATGAAACACAACAAATTAAATATGAGCTTTTATGAGATTCCCTGGATGGTAATTTACGATTAGAAAAAAAACAAACAAAAAAAACAAAAAAAAAACAGCAGGACTTTCTAATAATGCAATGTAAAGCTGTACAGTATATGTGTAGGAAAAGACTTCATTAATAATTAACAGTTCACTAATGCTCACACTACTGGTTATTCTAATGCATTAATAGGAAGTACATTTGGGTTTCAAGGTTGTGAGAAAACTCAATGACCCTCTAATAGATGTGACCAGTTTCCCTGTGGAAAAGTCCTACAGACAATAATGTCTTTAACGGTCTTTAAAATAAACTGGGACGCAGAGTTATTGTGTTCTACGACACAAAAACTAATTAGAAACATCAGCAAATAATGCAACACAAGCTAAAACAAAAGTGTGACTGTCGATAAAATTAATGAGTTTTTGCCCATAATATTAATAGTTTATGGATTAAAAGAAAAAGACCTTGAATAATGTGGGATCTTTAATAAATAATGGGTTTTTAAGTCAGATTTGCTGCTTTATATTTGTTCTATTTTGCCATTAGTAAAAAAAAAATTGCAACAGGAAAACTATTAATAATTAATTTTTATTACATTTTTATTAAATTATTGATTTTTATTAAATCTTTATACAACCTCATCTAATCTAATTATTGAGTGTGTTTGACCAGTTAATTATCATTAAACCTCCTGGTGGGCACATTTACTATTGTATTAATATTATTATTACTGTACCTTTTGTGAATACTATTATTACAACTGTTATGCATATTTATTACTGCTATTTTATTTATTTCTTCTAATTCCTCTTTGATGTGTACAGTATTGTGTTGCTACTGGAAGTGGCATTAAATATAATTTAATTTGTGATTTTTTTTATGATTTTGTAAAGCACTTTGAGTTATGAATAGTTTATATACAAATAAACTTCCCTTGCCTAATTTAATCTAATGAGCTTTCTTACTTCTTAAGAAAAAAAAAGATTAAATTTCCCTTACTGACAAAAATAAATAATAATAAAATAAACAAAATATATATAAAAATGTGATAGGAAGCTCTTCACTTGTTTTCTTTTCCTTTTTTTATAAAGTGTATGTCCATAAATAAATAAAAATGTGCAAATGCTGCAAAAATAGACGACCTGCAATAATGCAGGAGGTTCAGTTTTAAACAGACATATGGTGAAGATGGACATTGAAATGAGTGATGTAAAAGAAATTCATATAATTGTTATAATTGTAATGTAAAATTGTTCAATGAGGGGTAGGGTTTTCACAACCTACTCTTTTTGAGTGGTGACTGAAATCCTTATTTTGTGTTTTGTTTCTTTTGTTCTGTATTTGATTTATTTTTAAGATGAACTGCTCAAATAAAAATATCTGAACTGAAAAGATGGAAATAACATAACATATATTATAGTTAGTTTCCTTTAAACTTGAGTAGACTTAACACATAAACCAGGGGCGGATCTATGGATGGGTCTGGGTGGGCGGGGCCCAACCTGATTGACAGCTGTGCCCACCCAATCACAAGCTCAGAAACAGAATTGTGGACTGATTTTCGTTGCTTCATCAAACTGAAATGTTGATCAATATTCTTAATATAATAATAATTACCAGAACAACCTGATTGGGAGTTTAGTAATTTAGCACAGTAATGTATCATAGTTATTAAGTGTTATTGTGATCATCTTTTATGAACAGTTACAATGTGTGCCTTGTGCATTAAATTGGCTATTTAATCAATTTAAACTAAAGGACTAAAGTGACACGTCAATGGAGTGTAATTAACAATTAATAAATAAGCTTTTTTTTTCAACTGAGCTCGTCTGTGTAGTGTTTTATTATTATTATTATTGTTTTGTTGTATTATTGGTAATAGCAGTAGTAGTATTACGGAATGGCATACGCATGTGTGTGGGGAGGGTCTTGCTCACCCCAACTTCACTTAGGCCTGTCTAAAAATAGCCGTCTAGATCTGCCACTGACATAAACTGAGTGTAACTGCCCACGATATCAACAATATTAGGAAAATTAGTCAAAAAATAATAGTAAATGGTCCAAATCAACCAGATGCAGTGGATAAAAGAGTTGATGTAAATGATGCAGAGGTGGTTTTGGAATATAGAATATGAGCTGCCAGGTGGTTTTTCAAAGCCAAACGTTGACAGAGAAGAGGAGAGAGAATATGAAGCTGCCTGGGGTTGACAGTATAAATGGAAAACAGCGTAATACCAAAAGCATCACCATGGAGCTGAACCTCCAAACAAGACACACAGATGTTTACTGTGAATAAACTGAGCTGGGAAACATAATTATTTGATCAGAAATAAGGAAACAACCATAAATTTAAAAAAATGCACTAAAAAAAAATTAAAAATCCTGTTTTTAAATGTATTTCATTGTCTTCCTCTGCAGATCTGTCAACAGTAGTGAATCGATCTCCATGGCAACGGAACAAATTCCATCCACAGAGCTAAGATGCTGGTAATGTTTTAGTCTTGTGACTGTTTACACAGATTGTAAGATTTGGGATTGCAGAGTTATTTAGCTGCTGGTTTCATGTAAAAAAAAAAAGAGGTGCAGTGATGGAGGAAGTGTTTAGAGGTTCCACAGTAAAAGCACCATTCATCCATTCATTCATCCATTCATTATCTGAACCCATTTAATCCTCATTAGGGTCACAGAGGTCACTGGAGCCTATCCCAGTCATTTATTGACAATATTGCTAATAATACATTTTGGAAATAATCAATGTGAAATATGTGACTATATGCATTAAAATCAGACATAAAAGGAACAAAATGATCCATATTATTATTTTTGTATTATGTATCATTGTGGGTTCATTCAGATGTTGAAAATGTATCAAATGTTTCATTACCTCACATCCTTCTGTGTTAATGGATCATAACTGTGGTGTTTTAGTATCCAAAAGAACCAAAAAATGTTTTCCTGAGTGCAGAAAAAACACACATATCAGCTGTATGATATGATGCAACTGTATGTATATATGGCCTGCACTTGCACACACACACCTGCACTTACTATTTTAATTTATTTGAAGACTTTTAGGTGTTTTTATGTGACCTGCTGGATACAATAACTTTCCTATGAGGATGAATAAAACATCTTCTATTCTATTGTATTCTATTCATTTTCCGCTAAATTCAACAGGATTTTTTGGCATCTTAATGTTCACCACGCCACCAACAACATATTTTATATTTTAAGTTAGGTTTTATTTGAGGCATTATTTTTAACTGATGCAGTTTTGACTGTTTCAGTCACATGTTAAATACAGAAAGTAGAATATGGTCTGTTTTAAATTAACCTGGACCCTAAAAGCCTAAAGGTTGTTGAAATCATGAATGGATGGATTTTAAGCAGTTAAAAAGACTTTATTAATCTTAAAGAAGATGATAATTTACTCCACTCATAGAGGAAACTACTAATTCTTTACATTATAACAAACATTCAGCACAGCTAAAGAAAGTGTACTTTTTACAAAACAGAGGAAGGGTGACAAATGTAATGCTATAAAAAAAAGTACAAGCATTTCCTCTGAGATGTAGTGGCAGAGAAGTATAGGCTACAGCTGCAAAAAAGGGAAATACAGAATACTGAAAAAGTGACCCATCTGCTCAGAACTGTTGCACATGTCTGCAACTTGACCTAATTTTATTGTTTGGCATCAAATAAAAAATAAAACTGTGCCATTGTCATGCTGGTTTTAACAGGAATACCACAAAACCATAACATCTCTGAGTTGTTTTGAGTTTTTTCTGTCCCTCATGTTTTGAAAATAAATATATATATATCAAAGTCCTTTGAAAACAATGGTTCCATCTTGTGGTATGGTCTAAAACATTTGTTTTTATGCTAAAGTGAAGCAAATGTGACTGAATACACAAACTAAGACATGAACTGGACAGAATAAACACTGGTGCAAAAAAGAAACTAAAGTTTTAAGTGTTTTTGTTAAATAAACTGATACAAAAAAAACCCCAATGACATTTTCTTGATTTCATATTTTACGCTGCTGTATTTCATTACAGCATAGGGTATTATGCTAATAATGGACATGATAGTTAAGTATTTGCTGCTGAAATTAATTAGGTGTAAACCATCCAAGTTACATGCCTCTTCACAAATGTATATGAATAAAATTAAAGTATTTGTAGAAATGCAAAGTCAGGTTATGAAATAAAGCACAGAAATTTGGCAACATTGTGATAATTTAACCAGTGTGTGAGTGTTCAGTAGGAAAAAAAAGTTGCAGAATGTCTAAGCATCAAGGTAACAACATCAACGCAGGATATAGATTTTAACAAAACCTTTCAAAGTAAAAAATAAATTGGAATTTTAGTAACTGGAAAACAAAAGCCAGTGAGTCAGTTTTGGTGTTTGTTGTGTGTAAAATATAAGATTCTTCATTCCCTTAATTCTCAAAATAGTGAAACAAGTTTTTATAGTTCAAAATCGCTTCTGAAGTGAAAAGAATTAAGCTAAACAAATACAGATGAATGAACATAAAAATTCATAATTCGTGTACACACTAGCACGAAAAGCTAATGCTAATGTTAGCATGCTAAACATAGCTTTTGAAACTTCTAATCTAAGCATAATCATGATACTAAATTTTATTGTTTTTAATTTGCTTTAATACTTTATTATTTAGTTAAGAGAAACACTAGGTGATCTTATGAACGTATTTAAATCAATTTAAATGTAACTGGATGGTAAGGTAAGCTAACAGTTAGTTCTAGTGGTCGCTTGTCATTTTATTTTATTTACTGTTGGTTTGTTTTAATATTTTTTCTCCACCTTTAATAAAGTGGACATTCTTACACGTTTTTACTGTATTCAAAACTAGCACATGTTAGCTTGACTGAAAATAGTGCTAGCTTTATAACAAGTAGTGATGTATTATAGATAACAGCTAATCCGCTACCGTGTATTGTGCTACTTTTATTTTGAAGGCGAAGTGGTTGTGTTTGCAGCTTCCTGTTTTGTGACTGTGTGTGTGTACATTGACTTGGAGTCTTGCAGATCCCTGTTCGGTGCATGCAGGCTGGAGGAGCAGAGCGGAGAGGTGCGTCTTCACAGGCGGATCACTGGGACCTGTTCAACGAGTCCGTACAACTTTGACCGGGCTGCGCGTCAGTACTTTCCGCGGAACAGTTGGAGCTCCGGACGCGGACGGAAAGTTTGATCAGTGAATCCAACACAAAACTTTTTGGTGTGTTTTTAAGGAACAGGAGGGTCATCACTGTGTGTGTGTGTGTGTGTGACTGAGGAGCCTCTTCAGAGCTGGAGGCGATGTCTGGATCCTACTGCAAAAGTTTGTACCCGTTCACCGGAGAGCAGCACCAGCAGGGGCTCAGCTTCGACACCGGGGAGATCATTAAGGTGGTCCAGGCTCTGCCCGGAGGATGGTGGGAGGGGGAGAAGGATGGAGCCCGGGGATGGTTCCCCTCCAGTTACGTCCAGGTCCTGGAGGTAAGACTGCAGCTCAACAGGAGCCAGGAGTTGACACTAATGTTTGTTACTGATCTGACTTTATAGATATGAACGTGGTTATTGGGTTTCTCCATTACACAGTATCTAAGGCAATGTGTTCCAACCTTGGGGTCAGGACCCTCCAAGGGGTCGCCTGGAATTGTAATGGGGTCGCCTGGAATTTCAAGTAGCTAATTGCTAAAACAACAGATTAATAAATAAATGTGTTCAGATATCCTTTTTATGGCACACCATGATACCTTGCCTTATTAGCTTAGTCTTTTATTCCTCAAATAGTATTTTAGCTAATTTATTTTAATTAATTAGTTATATCTGGCACTTTGAGATTCCACTAAATGAAAACTGCATATATATATATATATATATATATATATATATATATATATATATATATATATATATATATATATATATATATATATATATATATATATATATATATATATATTATTATTTTGTTATTAATAATAATAACAAAATTGTAGTAATTTCTAGGCAATTTCTAGTAATTGCTAAGAACATCTGTTCAGCCTTTATGGCTCACCAAGATACTTTGTTTTATTAGCTTAGTCTTTTATGTCTGATATAGTGTTTTAGTTAGTTAGTTTGTTTATTTTTCTATGTAGCTCTTTGAGATTCCACTAAATGAAAAATGCATTAAAAATGCAATTTGTTATTGTTATTATTATTATTAAATAAACTATGGGGAGTAGAGAGAGACAACCACAATCCATAACAGACATGACAAAGTGAGTCTGAAACTGAAGCACTTTGGTTCTGTTTATCTGTCAAATGTTCACTGTGGTCGATTTCAGATGCTGCAGCTCTTTCATAATTCATAGTTTGAGTTAGTGTTTGTTCCTTACAAATACAAGCAGAACTCACCGTACATATTCTGACAAAGGAAAATCAAAATCTGCCCTTTTGTAGTAATCTACACCTGGCTTTTCTGTCTCTGTTCATAATCATATATATTATATCGACTAAACATAATCTAAAATGACTGTTTGCAACATAGTACAGTGAACTATGAGAGGATCAAACACAAATGAATTTGAGTAAAAGAAATGCATCTGTTTAAATGTCTGTCATTTGTAATGTTAAAAAAAAGGTTGGGAACCATTGATCCAAGACATCATCTTCAGCAACACTTATTTCTATTTCTCACCGTTTTTCTGACATTTTATTAATCATCATTATTTGCAGCCCTAAACCACAGCACATTTGCAGACCTTTCTTGTTTTAACCACAATAGAGCAGCAGCAAATAACGTACTAGTACTCAAAAACTAAACTAACTGATCATGTAACAATTGAGTAATACATCTGAGTAACAGTATCTTCTTGTTGCTATTATCCTTTATGACAATAAACAAAAAAGTATGTGTGGGCGGTGGACCAAACAAGGCCATTTGAGGACATTAAGAATCACTGCGGAATCACTGTTTTCACCATCTTCCAAACAATTATCAGTGACACTATTGATTATTCACAGCTCTAAACCACAACACATCTGTAGACCTTTCTTGTTTTACTATAAGAAAGCGGCAACGAATAATGTACTATACTACTAGTCAAAAACTAAATAAACTTATTATTCAATGATTGATTAATAGATGTGAGTAACAGCATCTTCTCATATCTTTTCTCCTGTATAACAATTAGCAAAATATCTTTGGGCTGTGGACCAAACAAGACATTTTCAGGATATTGAGACTAACAGAATCATTATTTCTCATTTATTTATCTTCCCAACAAACAATTATCAGTGACACTAATCATTATTCACAGCCCTCCGAAACCATAGCACATCTTCAGACCTTTTTGGACTTTCTACATTTAGCCGCAGTAGAGCTGGAACAAATAATGAAGCACTCGTTAAATATTGAATTAAATCATTTTAATGGTTGATTAATAGGTCTGGAATCCATCTTGTCTGCTGTATGACAGTAAACTAAATATCCCTGGGCAGTGGGCCAAATGTGACATTTTTCGGATGATTCTGCCGCTTTAGAGAAACACTGAGATTTTTTTGACCACCGCCTGACATTTTAACTTCGGTTAAGCAGAAAATAACCAGATGAAAATATATACATTACAGGAAGCACATCTGCAGAACTTTTTAGCTTTTGTTCTCTAATGATTTTGCTCTTAAACCCCCCCCCCCCCCACACACACACACACAAATTTCAAGAAGTCTCTCAAGACACCTTTCTTCCCGCGTCTTATATACACACCTAAAGATACACACATTTCCCAAGTGCTGTGGTTACAGGGTTAACACACACTTGAGCATAAAGACAACATTGAGAGATGCTCTAATAAATAGTTTTCCCGTGCTGTGCTTATCAGATTAACTCCAACCCACCCAGCAGCCCTCTTTGCTGCCTGGTTGAGCCACTGACTGCTGCACACTTCCTCATTCCGTACACATTCCAGTCAAATTCTCAGGTCTCCCTCTGTGTGTGGGTGAATGCACACGGCATGTTGCTCCCCCCGTCATGGTCGGCCCCTCCCTTCTCCACCCAACCTCCCTCTGTGTCTCCTCTATTACATTACATTTAAACGCAGAAAAAAAAAGGGAAACTATTTACAGCATTTCAGCTACTTTGGCTGAATGATGGTCATATCGGAGCTCTGTGGTGGAGTCGGAGACACCGCCCAGCGCTCTGTCAGTTGGTTACAATCAGCTTATATCTATGATGAGAGGGAACGTTGCCAGAAGCCTCAGTCATGGCACCAGCATGTTTATCCCTTTTTGACTTTGGGATGTGAGAGAATGTGCGTTGTGACTTGTGACTCAGTGAGGGAAAAAAAAAGCAGCTCAGAGCACTGACTCCTGTTTTTAATACTCCCCTGTATTACAACCCAAAATGTAATAACTGCCAATAATGTTAATAATTTGCCAATAATGTAATAAGTTATTACATTATTGGCAAATTATTAACGTTATTCTACAGCCCTCTAGAACGTTGCGACAGCTCCCATTCACTTTGAATGGGCGGATTTTTTTAGATAACCATCCACTGGGCCATTAACACCCGCTGCCAATGGCACCGAGTTTTGTCACTTCAGATTCACAGTACCATATCACTCCGCAGGTAGTTCGGCCACTTTGAAACTAAGACGTTGTAACGGCTATTTTATCCAATCTGTTAGAGCAGTAGCAGTAATAAGCTGTAATAACCCATAGAATAAGCGGGATAATGTATTGCCCACGCGTAACTATTGAAAAATATTTCCCTTCGGGGCGGAACAACACCTCTCCGCCTTCGCCGTTGGGGTATTGTTTCTATTGTACTGTTCATATTTCTTTTCACTTCTGTTTAATAATGTAGCAACACATAATGACTGGATATATTTTAATCAGTTAACCTCTGTATTGTGAATATTGACAAAATGTTATTACGTTATTATGCTTCATTATGTTACAAACGGCCCCAGATTATTACGGTATTATCAGTTATTATATTTCGGGTTGTAACACCCTGTAAAAAAGCTACGTGGAGGCTGTCATAGATGTGTCATGCAGAACATATTTTATCTTTTCTGAGGCCAGTTTAGGAATGAGGAGGATGATGGGTGGGGCAGCAGTGTCATGGTTCAGTTGCATTAAAATTGTCTGAGTCTGCTGAAGTGGCGATTAATGAGATGCTGCATTGACTTTGACTACTGGTGTCAATGAAACTATATTTAACATCCACCCGTGACGCAAACCATCTACTGATATAAACCGTTTCATACTCGTTGATTCACTAACTCTATCCGACCATGTACATAATTGGTGTGAAATACAGCAGACATGGCTTTTTTCTCTCTGTAATTAAATAAATTAAATATACAGACTTGTTAAAAGTTGAGTATTTTACCACATAACCCATAAAGACCCAAACATTCACCAGTGGTCAAAGTTATTCACTGATGTAAAGTGTCTAATATCTATCCGTTGATCCATTAAATCTATCAATAGATGTAAATAATTGGTGTAAAATGCAGGTTTTTTTTCATCTTTTCATGGTCATCATATATGAGACATTTGGACATTTAGAGGCTCCGTAGTTACCATGGAAACACTTTCATCTTATACAATAATGATTCACTAGTAAAACCCATGGAGATGGATAAATGAGTGGATGGAGGCACTTTTTTTTCCACCATTCAGTTAGCAATATGTTTGCTGAAAACATCATCTTTTCTTCATTTTTCTCAGTTTTGATATATTTTACTTTGAATTTACTGTGAGTTTTCACGAGCATCTGTATAATCTGTGACTTAAGTATGGGAAAACACATGAAAAATGCCAAATAATGAGCATAATGTAAAAAAAAAAGGGGGATAAATTAGTCAAGAAAGGTAGAAATGGGGAATAATGGTAGCCCCAGGTATTCGTGAGTTAAACAGTTTATTTGGGTTTTTTAAAAAACCCCAAATAAACTTCAAAATGACCTAAACCTCTCATTACAGTGGCTAGAATTAAGAGTCACAGCATTATTTCAAAGGTGTCATTGTTTTGTGTTACAGACGTATGAGCTGGATTTAACCACAGCGAGGTGGTCCAGAATAGATCCCTTTAAATATTGGTGAATGTAGGTCCAAAGCAGAGGTGAAAGTAACTAAGTAAAAGTACTTCATTACTGTACTTAAGTAGACTTTTTAGGTATCTGTACTTTACTTGAGTATTTATTTTTCTGGCAACTTTTTACTTTTACTCCCTACATTTTTGTATAAATGTCTGTACTTTATACTCTTTACATGTATATAAATATCTGTACTTTCTACTCTTTACATTTATATAAATATTTGTACTTTCTACTCTTTACATGTATATAAATATCTGTACTTTATACTCATTACATTCTCAGAATAGACTCATTACTTTTACAAACTAAACAGGTTTGACAGTATGAAAAATAAGTCACCAGAGGAAAAATCAGTGGAGGAGAGAAACTGTGACTTTATATATTACAGTTATACTACTATTATCTCAGAATTTTGCGTTTTTATCTTAAAATTATCCATTTTTTATATTATATTTATAACTTTTTTAAAATCTCATGATGACTTTTTATCTTAATTGTGACTTTTTTTTTTTCATCTTTCCTAAATTTCCTGCCCATACTGTGACATGATCAAATATAATATCTTCACAATAACTCACTTTTAAAGGGTTTATTTTAGATACTTTTCAGATTTTTCCTGGTTAAATAAGTATTATTGCATTCCCCTCCAAAAAATTGTTTTACTTTGTACTTTTTACTTTATTACAATTGAGAAGTTGTACTTTTATACTTTTACTTCAGTAAAGGAGTTGAATCAGTTCTTCTATTTTTTCTTTCACACCAGTAGTTGTACTTCTATTTAAGTACAGAATGTGAGTACTTTGAACACCTCTGGTCATAAGTCACAGTCACCAAAAATGTCTTTTTACAACGATAGGAGAAAATCATCAGGTCAAATGTGTGCAAAAGGAGGGCGGGGTTTGTGTCTGACACCACTTGTTCTGTTTTGTTTGTTTGTTTTTTTGGGTTTGACATCAATTAAAAATACAGAAAAGTCTTATTAGGCCTCTTTAAATGTGAACAAACTTAATCAATCATATGTCTGAGACCTTTATTATTTCACAACAGATGAACACCAGCCACGTCCAGCTGTGAAATTAAATCAGTCACTGAGGGTCGATACTGTCGGATACTGACGTCTGCCTGATACATCTGTGCATTAAGCGTGATAACCATGTTTATCCCAGATGGATGATTGGCCTGAATATGCTGTGCTGAGTCTGCGTAAGACCTCAATGACCCATAGGAGAAGGTCAGTTTTTTCTATAGAGGACAACTGTAGGATAGAATAGAAAAAAAAAATATCTTCATTACCTTCACCAACGAGGTTATCTGTGTGTGTCTGATAGTTAGCAAGATAACGCAAAAACTTATGGATGGATTTTGATGACATTTTCAGGGTAGGTTGGTAATGAGGAGATCTGGAAATGATTAGATTTTGGTGGTGATCTGGGAGAGGGAGGGGTGGGGGGGGCAAGATAATGCAAAAACTTATGGACGGATTTTGATGAAATTTTCAGGATGTGTTTGGAGTGTCACGAGGAACAAATGATTAAATTTTGGTGGTGATACAGAAGAGATCCTGGATGAGTTTAACATTTTGCATTGTGGTAAATGGAGAATAATTTTCAAAGTGATCCAGAATCCCAGAGAGAGAGAGAGTGAGAGAGAGAGAGAGAGAGAGTGTGAGAGAGAGAGCGAGAGACAGGGAGCGAGAGAGAGAGTGAGAGTGAGTGAGACAGTTAGAGTGAGTGAGTGAGCGAGAGAGAGAGAGAGTGAGCGAGCGAGAGAGAGCGAGCGAGAGAGCAAGAGATAGCGAGAGAGAGGGAGCGAGAGAGCGGGAGAGAGTGAGAGAGAGAGAGAGAGTGAGAGTGTGCAAGAGTGAGAGTGTGCGAGAGAGAGAGAGAGAGCAAGAGATAGCGAGAGAGAGGGAGAGAGAGAGCGAGAGAGAGAGAGAGCAAGAGCGAGAGAGAGACAGCGAGGTGCAAAATGTCCAGAATAAAATATTAATGACACATATTTCACAAAAGTACGACTAAAACTACTGAAATATACACAAGCTACAAAGATGTACAACAAATAAGGATATATATCCAGGTAATATAGAATAGATAAATAATAAAAAAACTAAATAAAGTGCATGTGTTGTGGCTACTGCTGCGTCCACTGCACCTCTAACTAAACTGGTCTTACTGGTTCTTTACAGAGTTTTTACATCATCCTCATGAGTAATGCATGAGTTCTGATCACTGGTAACTCAGCCTTTGTCTGTGCGAGATTAGACCTGTTGTTTGTTTAAAAAAAATGTCAAGAATGTGTCAGTCGTTCAGACAGAAATGTCCCCAGTTCAACTTGTTGTTCGAGGAGCTTTGTTGCATATCATTCTCTAAATGTTTACCGTTGTTCCTTTTCATCTCTGCACTATTTCTAATATTTGACTAAAGCAGCTGCTCAAATACGATACCGATATTCACAGATTTTTTAAATGTATTCAGGTTTTGGAATAAATTGTGAGATGGGGATTAGAGTTGAGAAACAGAACTTATTTTTATTTAAAGTTAGTTCTATTTTTTTTTTTTTTTTTTTTTTTAACCAACATTCAAACAGATTTCATAGACATTTTGAAGCTTGAAATAGTGAATTTTAGTGATTTTTTTTTTGTCAGTTTATGACCTTATAACAGTTGTTTTATTACGTGTCGTTACATTTTAGCAAGTGTCGCTCACATGTTTTAGGGCAAGAGGAGCGATATGATGATTTCCAATAAAATAGAAAGGTTGAAATTTTGAATTTCTGGGTATTACAATGAGTTCTCTATGAAGGATTAATTGAATCTTTGCTATCTAAAAATAAAATAAAATTAATAAAAATTTTAAATAAAAAAATTTATCAGGATTATTCCACTGGAGAACTATGTTGCTCAATAAGAATTAAAAAGTACATCATATTTGCTTCTTATATAAAATTAATCGTGACTGTATTGTTGTTTTGTTGTTTGTATAAATACGTCTGTGCATCATATGACTCGTATTTGATGATTTGTAATTGGATTTGTATTTTTATTGGCTGCACGATATTAGAAAAAACTGACATTGCGATTTTTTTCCTTCTTTTTAACCCTGCGATATATATTGCGATATGTACAAAATATACACGAAAAAAAACTCAGGGGTAAATAACAGCTGTGTGGTACATTTCAGTGTCATCCTTATTGTAGCCAAAATAATTTAGTAAAATTATTAAAATTAAATGGATAAATGAATAAATAATTAAAACAAACAAATTTTAAAAGACAAATACAAAGAATGAATGAATAACAAACAAACAAATTAATTAATTAAAATAAATAAATAAAAATAATTGCAGGATCTACGATGTGACGCGTACATTGCGATGTCGATGGTCGAACAATATATTGTGCAGCTCTAGTATAGATTATTATTTCAATTATATTATACTCTTATTATTATTTTTTTTTTAAATTTATTTATATATGTATTTATTTTTATTTTACTGTGTGTTTCTGGGGAGTTATTCATATATTCCATCCTCGTCTGCACAGTTAATTATTAATTTTTTTTTAAGTTTATGATGTGCAAATAAAGAAGTACAAATAGAAATAGTCACGTATGATAATTTTGAATCATGTTTGGTCTTGAATTCATGTATCAAGAAATTGGTTAAAAGTCTAAATCATCCACAACATTGACTTTTCTTTTCTTTTATTGTATTTTTTGTCACCATGTTGCTCAGCTGTGGTTAACAAACCCATAGACTCCTCTTCACAATCTGTCTCTGTTTAATTCCCTTAAAAAAAAAAAACAGATGGGCTGTTGTTTAAGGAACCTCATCTTCAAGATCAGAATGAACTTCTACATTTCTGCACAAGATTAATGATAAAATATAAGATAAATGTTCAGCCCTTGAGCTCAGCTAAATTAAGAAACAAGAATCTTATCTGATGTTTGGTGTGATGTGTCTTCATGGGGTAAATGGAGAATCTGCGGTTAGCAGCGTTTAGCAGCTGCTGCTGCTGGTGTTGTTGTGGGTTCCACTTTCATCTCCTTCACGCCCACCTTTTGTCACTTTGTGCAGGTATGTGCCCACAAGTGGAAGTACCCCCCACCCCCAAAAACCAAACAAAAAAAATTAAAATTAAAAATAAAACAAAGAAATTCACGGAAATGACTCAGTGCTGAAGTGGAGGAAGAGCAGAGGTGGTCAAATAGTGACTGTACTGAAGTAGAAGTACAGATAGAAAATACTCTGGTAAAAGTACTGATTCAATTCCTTTACTGAAGTAAAAGTAAAAATAAGAGTAGAAGAAAAAAGTAAAAAGTAAATTTTTTTTTTTAATACTTATTTAACCAGGAAAAATCTGAAAAGTTTCAAAAGTATCTAAAATAAACCCTTTAAAAGTAAGTTACTGTGGAGATATTATATTTGATCATGCCACAGTATGGGCAGAAAATTTAGGAAAGATGAAAAAAAAAAGTCACAATTGAGATAAAACGATTCTAAAAAGTAGAAGTACTGATTCAACTATTGTACTTCAGTAAAAAAAAAAAAGTACAATGTCTCAATTGTAATAAATTACAAAAGTAAAATGTAAAACTGCATTTTTAAATTGTTTTTTTTTGCCATGGACGCAATAATACTTATTTCATCAGGAAAAAGTTTCAAAAGTATCCAAAATAAAGTCATTGAAGGTGAGTTACTGTGGGGATAATGTGTTTGATCAGGTCACAGCTGCTCAGTTTTGTGCGTCTTGGCACAATTTACTATTGAGATAAAAAAGTCATCATGATATTTAAAAAACATAGTTAGAAATATGAGATAAAATAATGCAGAATTTTAAGAGAAAAGTCAAAATTATAAGATAAAAAAATCTAAATAATGAGATAAAAAGTAAAAATCATCAGATAATAGTCATATAAATATAATATATCAAGTCACAGTTTCCCTCCTCCACTAATTTTTAATTAGTTTTATTTTGGAAGCATTTTACTTTTAGACCAGTGAGGTTTGAGAAAGTCAGGGTTCAGATTTTCGACCAGGACTTATTGGACTCAGTAAAAAAATAAGAAGTGGAATGGTAATAAAACTTTATAATGAGCCTCCTACGCAACTGACCTTAAAATTATAATTCTTAAAAAGAGAGAAAAAAAAAGGAATCCACAACACATACAGGCACCACTCATACAGTCAGTGTAATATTGGTGGGTCTGGAATGAGTTTCACCTTTAGCTTTGTGTAGGCTGGATGACACATTTTGAAAGCGAAGGTTTCCTGTAGTTCTCTGTGAATGTGTCATCTGTAGGTTCAACGAGCCACGCGGTGAAGGATGTGTGACGGTTTAATGAAGTGACTGGTTGTGAAACGTGAATACACCCCCATTATTTCCTCATTCTGGTCATTTATTCATTAGTGCATTGTATGTAAATCGATGTCACACACTAAACAGCATATTCAGAATCAGGCCTGGAGCATTTTTTAGGTGATTTTTTTTTGGGGACACGAACGCAACACTATCTATCTATCTTTAATTCAGAAAATCTCTGTCTGTAGTGTGTGCAGTTTGTCTGTGGGATGCATAACATCTGCACAACTCCACCAAAATATTCAGTAAAATGAACAGAAATGAACAAAATATTCAGTAAAATGAACAAATATTTAGTTAAATAAACAAAAATGACCAAAATATTCAGTAAAATGAACAACAATGACCAAAATATTCATTAAAATTAACAATAGTGATCAAAATATTCATTAAAATGAACAACAATGATCAAAATATTCATTAAAATAAACAAAAATGACCAAAATATTCAGTAAAATGAACAAAAATGAACAAAACATTCAGTAAAATGAACAAAATATTCAGTTAAATAAACAAAAATTACCAAAATATTCAGTAAAATGAACAACAATGACAAAAATATTCAGTGAACCAGAAATTACCTTTGACAAAGTGACAAAGATGGAAACCTACGTCTTATTATTTTATTTTTTTTGTGCTTCCATATGCTCTAAAAAGATGTAATACATCATGTAAAACAGGGGTTTTAAAGGAGTTGATAGTTGTGTCGGGTGCAGACAGACTCGCTGTTTTATGTTAAGATAAGGCTAATCCACTCCCAGCTTTACCTGTGGATTAAACACACAGCCAAGGGAACAGATCCATGTTCTAACACAGGAAGCTACTGTGTCTATATTCAAAAAGACAGATCTGTTCTGCGTTAAGTAATAATTATCTTTCACGGCAGATAAGAACAGGCACTGAATGCATGATGCAACCAAGGAAACTTTATCTTCACTAGAAGCTCAAGGTAATTTTTAAGGAAGGAACACTGCAATCCTTTTTCCAGTGGACATAATGTAAAACACGATACAGTATCAAGGCCTCCCTCATTTAGTCCAAAAGAACAAACGGGCGCAAAACGAGTCGCATCAGAATTGGACCAAATGAGCAGGGAATGAAATGAAAGAACAAAAGTGAGGGACTAGAGCAGCTTAAAGCCATCAGTGATGACTCTGCCTGATGCTTCCATGACGTCACCCACAGACGCTCAATGGAGGATATTGTCTCAAAAACGTGAGTCGTACGGTGCAATGTGTTCCAGCTTGTGTTGGTTCATTCAACCTGTGTTGGTCTGTGCTGGTTTGGAACGCTCATTATTTCCCCACTGATGCTGCAATGTTGTAAAGGTCTGTTATTTCACCATCGTTCCATGAACTAATGTTGTTAATGTGACTCAGACACACTTTCGTTTTCACCTGAATGGAAATGGACATGTTTTCACCCAACTAGCTTGTCTGTCTGTCTGTCTGTCTGTCAGCAGGACATTAACACTCTTTAAATGTTGCCTTCTCCACCCCATGTGTGGTTTCTATTTACGGAGTTTGTTGACAGCTTTCAACTCAATAGTTGTTTAATTTTTTTTAAATAAATAATTATATAACTCCCTTGCTGTTTATTATGAGAATATTAGTCAATGTTAGTGTTTTTAATTCCTCTTTAGGAATAAAAAAAAAAAAGCACTTTGATTAAATATGTCATTCCGTGGTTATTCCATTAATATTACTGTGTTCTCCATTGTTATTTAACTCATTGTGTGTTGGTTCAGATTGTTTTGTTTCCAGCTGTTTTTCACAGTAGAAAAATGACTTGAGGTCGAACAACAGAGTTTACCGGTACTTCCTAATACATGTCCATGACGCAGTAATTATGCGTCTCTGATTGGCTCAGAATGCGTGAAGGAACACTCCCCCCTCCCCTCGCTCTCTATGTGTGGGTGTTTACCTTTACTAGAGTAACATCCAGCTAGGTTTCATGCACATGAACCAGTTTGATCTGCCATTTTTTTCCAGTTTGTGCAGCAGCTACTGTGGCGCTATCTTCTCTTGTAGATGCTAATGCTAATGCTACTTCAGATTCATTGCGAAGGAGGACAGGTTTAACCCCACATAGGTGATGCTAAAGTCCATCTGACATCACATGGACGGCTTTTTCGGGGTCCCTCGTTCCTCTGGTTGTTTTCTGTGAATGCAGTATGCAGCCAGTGGAGGTGACGAAACAGTTTGAAAGGTAACGTGTCGGTAACTCAGGGTAACCCATCAGATTCCATAAGGAGCGTGGAAAAGTGGTTTTCAGCAGAATGACACCTTTAAAATCTTTTTAATGAGACAATTTTCTATGGAGTTACAAAAATGTCCACTCATTTGGACAACATGCGTTTAAGATTTGAAGCAAAGAAACGTGTATTTAAAATGCTATATCAGAACATTATGAGATAAATAATTTTAAAGCAATTTTTTCTGTTTAATTAGTTAATACTAGAGTTACAGTCTAACAACAACACGCAATAGTTTTACATGTAAACATATTAGTGCAGCTCAGGTATTAAGAACAGACCAGATACAGTAATGAATAACTGTCCACTGGAGTATGTCAAATTGACAATGGCTTGTATAAAAGTAGGTGTTGAAGTTATAATAACCATCTTTGTGAACCAAAAAAGGGAAAACCGTTCCAAAAACAAGTAGGATTGTGCAACATATGCTTTCATTGTTGCCATGGTTACGCCTCACTTTTGTGGATATGTAATGTTAATACGGCAATTTAAGTCAAATGCATCATCCTTTGCCTTTTTCCCCCCTACTAATGTAGAAGAAAAGTGTGTAAAAGAATAATTTACATCAATTTAAAGCACTTTGTATACAGTGTTGGTTGCTTTATATGAGTAACAGTCCACTAATGACAGTCATTTATCATCGTCAGCAGCAGGTTAAAAAAACTGAAAAAAATTGTACTGAATTATTTTGGCTGCAGAAATATGATCTTGACCAAGTGGTTTCACTTCAGAGTTCATAACACTGTGTGGCCTCCAAACCAATTAAAGGTTGAAAGTTAACTCACTTTATTATCCCCATAGGGAGATTCAGTGTCTGCATTAGCATCAACACTTTAGCACATTAGCAGCAGCGAAAGCGCTCAGGGACAAAGTCCTGATCGACATCAGTACCAGAGGTGGAAAGTAAAAGTACTTCATTATTGTACTTAAGTAGATTTTTTAGGTATCTGTACTTTGCTTGAGTATTTATTTTTCTGACAACTTTTTACTTTTACTCTCTTACTATCTGTACTTTATACTCTTTACATTCTCAGAATAGATGTGTTACTTTTTCAAACTAAACAGATATGACAGTACGAAAAATAAGTCACTTCAGAGAGAAAATTAATAGAGGAGAGAAACTGTGACTTTATATATTATCTCACAATTGTGACTTTTTATTAAACAATTTTGACATTTTATCTAATAATTTTGACTTTTTATCTCACAATTTCGACTTAATTTCACAATTTTAAGATTTTATCTTCAAATTATTTTATCTCATATTTATAACTCTATAGCTCATAATGATTTTTTCTCAATCTCAAACTTTTTTTTTTTTTAATTTTTCCTAAATTTTCTGCCCATATCCACAAAACTGAGTAACTGTGACCCGATCAAACAGATGCCAAAATGACTCAAAAACTTATGGATGGATTTTGATGATATTTTCAGGATATGTTGGGAGTGTCACAAGGAACAAATGATTATATTTTGGTGGTGATCCGGAAGAGATCTTGGATGTATGTATGTATTCTCCATTAAAATTATAGGATCTTTTCTGGATCACCGCCAAAATGTAATCGTTTGTCCCTTGTGAGTCCCAACACGTCCTGAAAATTTCATCAAAATCTCTCCATATTTTTTTTTTAGTTATCTTGAACCCTCCTCAATCACCACCAAAATCTAATCATTTCCACATCTCCCCATTACTAACCTACCCTGAAAATTTCATCAAAATCCGTCCATTACTTTTGAGTTATCTTGCTAAGTAACAGGCAGACGAACAAACTCTGGCAAAACAACCTCCTTGGCAGAGGTAATTAGGAACCAGTTCTCAGTAACCTGGTCAGAAATGACTTGTAAATGTGGAAATAAAGGCATTTGAGTAAATCAATGAATTTTCCTCAGTTCTATGTGTCACTAATTGTTTCCAATATGGTCGTGAAATAGGCTCCATTTTAATGAGCTTTTAAAAGTCTTAAATTAAACTTGTAGAAACTTGTAGGAACCTCGACTGTGCACATATTTTCTTGCTGCATTTTAAGAAAAGATGCTGAGAAATAACTATGTAGGTTAACGATATTGTAGGTCACCACATCACCAAAACATTTCATGAACAAAATGGGGAAAAATAAAAGGGTTTGCTTTTTTTTTTTTTTTTTTTTTTAATTAATCTTGATAACACGTCATGAGAAATACTGATTTTAAGCTTTAAAGAGCCTGTCTAGTTCGAATTTTCGGCATTAAAAAAAACTATCAGGGTTTCTAAAAATTCTTAAGTCTTGAAAGACTTTAATTTATAAATCTGCATTTAGTACCACAAAAAAGCTTTAAAAGATTATTACATTTTATAGGTGAGGTGTTGTTGCTATAAACATGTTTATAGTATTGTGTGTCTTTTAAAAGTCGATGTTGCATAGTGACGCTCTCCTACTCCATTCCACCTTTTCTATACCTGACAATTTATATTGAAACTAGAAAAGCCAAGGCAGAACCCCCCCCCCCCCCCCCCCCCCCCCCTTCAAAGGAAGAGAGGTTCAACAAGGAGGTTATTTTTGTCTGATGTGAGCAGGAAATAAAGGCATTTGAGTAAAAATCAATGGATTTTCCTCAGTTCTATGTGTCACTAATTGTTTTCAATATGGTCGTGAAATAGGCTCCATTTTAAGCATCTTTTAAAAGTCTTAAATTAAACTTGTAGAAACCTGTAGGATCCTCGACTGCACATATTGTCTGTATTTTCTTGCTGCATTTTAAGAAAAGATGCTGAGAAATAACTATGTAGGTCAACGATACTGTAGGTCACCACATCACCAAAACATTTCATGAGCGAAATGGGAAAAAATAAAAGGGTTTTCCTGCTTTAATGAATACAAATAGTGCTAATAAAAATAATCCACAGTTCAACCTGGCTTCCCCGAAGACAGATAAATTGTTAGTGTATTGCTCACTATCTGGTACATCTTTCGTCAGGCGATACTTCTGGCACCGGCAGGATTTGAAATTAGGACCTTCTTGTTAAAATAAGCACCAGCCGTGTTGGGGTCCCATTAAAACCGACTCGATGCATCGAACTGCTGACACACACTGGGTTATGAGCTTTAACGATCAGGCAGAGGCCAGTTACACACTCCTGCTGCTCTGCAGTTACAGAGGACGTTCCCATAACAAATCAGAACTCCTCAATAAGTGTTAAAATATCAACGTGGGCAGTTACATGTAATAGAAGCCCAGTAGCAGAGGCCTGCCAGGGGCCATCTGGACTCACCCACCCCCATCCCACCACCCCCTCCATCCCCTCATCCTTCTTCAAACATATGGGTGAAACATGTCAGTACTGTCGAGTGTGACTTTTTTCTTCCAGCTGAAGGGGCCATTGGGTAATTTGAAGTCAATTTGATGATGATGTAATGTATTTTTCCCTATATTTTAATGCAGGGCTCATTTTTTTATTATTCTTATTATGTATTATTGTTTCCCTACAGTGTGAGTTACTCCATTTCAGTGTAGCCAAGGGGAACTACTGTAAGCAATTTGCAACTGGCTGTAAATTATGAAGAGCAACCTCGTGTTCATAATGAGTCAGCGGTGTTTATTATGAAACTATATGAGGGTAGGGGTGGACAGGGAGGTTTGGATGGTGGTTTAGCCTGGCGCGATTCCCTGTAGTGGAACACTGGGGGTCAACACACTGCCAGGTGTTTCCCCCACATGATGGAAAACTCGTACCACCCTGCACGTACTGACGTCACGCTGAAATATATTCATACAGTCATTTGCCACCTTGGATGTTCAGTGTGAAATACCCCTTAAATTACTGAGAAATACCCACTATGGCACCTTGTTAACCACAGTCTGTTGTTTGTTTTGACACTAGAGAAGAGAGTTGAGGTTTTCACACTCCAACTAGCAAAGCTGTGACTAAGGTCGGTCCCAGAGAATTTACAAAGCAACACATAAAGAATATTACCCAAGAAAGACTTTATCCAACACTAGGAGCCTTTCAGTAGGAATGATTAATATAATAAAGCCAATTTGATACTAAATTTAGGTCACGGTGGCACAGGGAAATATTTTAAGCTTTAAACTCTTTGCTCCATGTTCTCTCCACTAAAGCTATTTTCAGTTGTAGCTTCAAAGACATTAGAGAATAATTACAGTTATTTTCGACAAGGCTCTAATTTTCTTGTATTTTCGCCGTCACATCAGTGGAATTCGTCCAATAGTTCAGTTCAGTGGATTTTTCTTCTGTAGTGCTTTGTGCAACTAATTTCGCTGGAATAACAGACCAGAAATATCAATGTGAAGCGCAGCCGTGCACAGTCGCACAAAGACCTTTAATCGTAGAGTCGTGTGAAAAAGAGGATTTATGATAACACAGATCAGAGTC
The DNA here is from genome assembly GCA_020466265.1 of Siphamia tubifer. NCBI lineage: Eukaryota > Metazoa > Chordata > Actinopteri > Kurtiformes > Apogonidae > Siphamia > Siphamia tubifer. Next base: position 34,335,550 of record CM035801.1, on the reverse strand, counting down.
AGTCATTGTGCCTTCTACTTTGGGAAAACGCCCACTTTAAAACCAGGCTTGGGTGGTGTTGGTGTAAGCGGGCCTATTTAAGGAGATGCGTTATGATGTTATTTTGTCATATATTACAGACGGTACAAGTCAAAGCTTTGTGTTAAACTTGGTCAAAGGTTAAAATCTTGAGGTAAAATAAAACCTCCAAACTTTTTTGTCCCCTTCATAAACAGGCTGACGTCATGTCATCTATAAAGTGTAATAACACTGATGACCAGTAGATGCTGGATCAACAAACCCCGGCTAAAATCAACTTCCACAGTCCTTCATTTGTTTTTCACACATGCATACACACTTTATTCTGCTCAGAATATCTTTTAAATGACATATTTGACGTATAAATAGATCGGTAGGTAGGTAGGTAGGTAGGTAGCAGTGATGCACGGGTCGATGTATAAACGACCCACAACCGACCGCTTTTTTAACTAACCCGCCCACAGCTCGGACCGCATGAATATATTTGAAAAGAACGGACCCGACCCGCTTTTTGACCTGCATTTTTAAAAATGTAATCAATGGTCTTTATGAACATCACATGACCTTACTTACATACCTGCATTTTATTTAAAATCCAATGTCATTGGGGTCGGCAACCTGTAACACTCAAAGAGACATTTGAACCCGGTTTCCACGGAAAAGAAAACACTGGAAGCTGCTCATCATCTTTAAAACATCTCAGTGAATGTGTCCCAAATTTTTACTTTTTTTGTTTGTATGTTTCCAGAGGTTCCACTCTCCTAACTTGACTTTCTCTCTTGCTCCCTCCATACTGTAGGATACTGACCACGGTGTACGTCACCTTCACGGACATTCAGTTAATGAAGCGTATTTACCGGGTTATTTTAATGTTTATCTCTAACGACACAACCTGGATATCATTAAAAATATTTTTTAATGACCAGTAACTGCGGATGACCACGGGCACCCGTTCACTTTGGGTTAGCCCATGCATCACTGGTAGGTAGGTAGGTAGAGAGATAGATAGAGAGGTAGATAGAGATAGAGAGAGAGAGAGAGAGAGATAGATAGATAGATAGATAGATAGATAGATAGATAGATAGATAGATAGATAGATAGATAGATAGATAGATAGATAGATAGATAGATAGATAGATAGATAGATAGATAGATAGATAGATAGATAGATAGATAGATAGATAGATAGATAGATAGATAGATAGATAGATAGATAAAAGCAATTAATAGCATGTAACATAATATTTCCCTGAGGTTTTCAGTATTTTCGTAATAGCCTTAGCGAGTTTCCCCATATCTACCTGTGCTCTACAACAGCCTCTCCTTCTTTTCCAAATTACTTCAGTTCTGCCTTTCGAAAACGTGTTGTAGATCTGGAGGTTGAAGTTGCTTAATTAGGTGGCATCATAACTGCATCTACTTTTTATACAGTTGTTATAACGGCTTACGAGTTAATCCACTATTAGCTCACACAGTTCAGGACTGTATTTACACTAATGAACTGAAGCTGGGTTTGGTAAAACACGTGAAACTCTATTCACATACCACTTACTTGACTCAGCGTCTCATCTGCACAAACCAATTCACCATTTTCCGTCATAGCCTCAGAGCTGCAGCTGGTGATTCACAAATTGCAATTGTTTTGGTGCAACAGGGAGGGTGGGGGCAGACTAGAGGTTTGGGGAAATCCACATCAGTTGGGTTAAGCAAGATTAATACAGACACACAGATTAACCAGTATTATATTTGTCTTTACTCCTAGGTAGAAGAATTAGTGTGTATCTGTTTGAAAGAGGTGTACAGTAGTGGAAAAAGGTTTTACTTAATCTCAAACATTATGAAGAAATATTGGAATAAAAATATGTTCTGTGTTTCATAAGGCATGGCTGTATCTGACACAAACAAATAAATAAAATATGAATGAATGAATGAATGAATGAATGTATTTTATTTTTCGAACATGTATAAAAATAAAATAAATTGTATGTAACTATTGTACATACAATAGACAGAAAAAAAGAGAAAAAAAACAAACAAACAAAATATTAAAATAAAGAGCAAGACATTACAAAACACTGCACATTGTTTGAAAAAAGGAAGTGGGAAGACCCCACCCCTTTTATCTGCTCTTTGGTTTGCAGCTATACATCCTAACCACAGTACATCATAGACCTATATAAGTATATACCATGTGTAACCTTAATAAATATCTATATAAATATATAATTACAAAATTAAATATATGCTACATCATTATCCATATAAGTATATAATTACAAAAATATATTCTATATAAATATCTATATAACCAAAATAAATACATACTACATACATATCATCATTAATATAAATGTAAATATATAAGCTATCTCCATAAACTAAATCTTTACCCTCTTCACCATATACTAAGTTAGTTACAATATATCAATCAACGCTATAACAATACAACTAAATTCTTGACAATTTCAACGTGTCATGTTCTGGATGGGTTTCATTATCTACTGAAACATTGAGTTTTGACCTTGACAGAACTGTGCACATGCAGAATGGAGCATGTGGGTTTGGAAAATGGAACAATACTTTGTAGAATTCAACGACTGAAGAAGGATTCTGAGTGTAATATATTACAAATGCACCATTGTATATGTTTGGGACAAGTTCGTATGGATGCTTTGTCTTGCATTCATTACTAACGATCGACATATTATCTTGTATTAGTGTCGGTGTCTTTCATTGGCTGGTGGACTTTTTATTATTTTTTTCCTGCTATGATTTAGTGACCTGCGAAGTTCACAGTTTTTCTCCAACCTTCCGTTCCTCACTATTGTTTTCCAATATTCCACACTACAACATAAGTAATAACACTACGAATGTTTCGTGCCAATATTGTATCACACATATTGGTATTGGCCAATAATCAAGACTGCGATATCGGGATCATATTAGAAGTGAGAAAAAGTTGTATCGGGACACAACACTGCTCTGCAATTTTTATTTTTTTTAGGTATTATCTATTTCAGATATTAAAAGTACTAAATCGTACATACTTTAATAAGATGCATCAGAAAATAAATGATAAAAGTAGTGGTTAGTTCATGTTTTTAATATATATGATGGTGTGTTATTCCACATATATGCTGGTTTATTTACATGTATCGTCTTCTGTCCAACACGTCCAAAACCCAGTTCTACATTCTCTTCACTATCTTCCAGTTCAGTTCAGAATACGGTTCAAAATTATATTATACATCTTCAAGGCCATCAATGGTAGAGCCCCGCCCTACCATCCATAAACCAGTCAGGATGCTGCACTCTTCAGATCACATGTCTTTGGTTGTCCCCAAATCCAAGTATAAAAAAAATGTTGATCGTTCATTTGCAGTTTTTGACCCAAGGCTGTGGAATATGACTGAGCTAGACATTTTTAAATCTCAGTGTGTGACATGTAGTCGACTGTCCATATCTCTTTTATGTTGTTGCTATGGTTTTATAACTTGTTTTATCTTTTGTTTTTATCTTGGTTTTATAATTGTTACTTGTTTTGATCTCATTTTGGAAAGCACCTGGTGCATGTTTTGGTGTTGTAAGGTGCTATATAAATAACATTTGATTAAATGATTGATGTATATAATGGATTTGTAAATATTCCACTAGAAAGAACCTGTAAAGTGAATGGATCATAATGTGCAGACAGTGTTTTAAAGTAGATCTGACACCAATATTCCTTTGGAGTAAAACCTATTCTTTTGTTAATTCTAAGAATTTACACATTTGAACCCTGGACTTGTCTTGGAAACTGGAGCCAAATTGCATTTAAGACTTGAATTGTCTTTATCAGTAACACTTCCATGTGGTAAAATGTAATTAGTTTTAATCTGGAAGCATTTTACTTGTAGAACAGTGAGTTTGGAGGAAGTCAGGGTTCAGATTTTTGACTAGGACTTATAAGACTCAGTAAATAATAGTAAGTGGAACAGAAATAAAACTTTATAATGAGCCTCCTACACAAGTGACATTAAAATTAGGCTTCTTAAAAAGAAAAAAAAATGAATACACAACACATACAGGCACCACTTGAGCCATGCAGCATTTAAGACTTGAATTTTCTTTATCAGTAACAGACGTGGTAAGATTTCATTAGTTTTACCGTAACCCTTGTAATAGACTAGTGGGATCGGCCTGAAAAAAAAATTAAATCAGCCGATCACCATTCAATACTACAGTTACCATATCTGATCCTCAGAACATAAGCAGGTCTGTTCAGATAACATCTACATGTTGGGGAGCACGTTCCTTCCTATACAGTACATTGTGTGTCACACTCATCATGTTATTTGTGTGGCTGGAGTAGAAGCTGAGCAGCAGGACAAGCCTTGAGAAATTCACATAAACTGGAGGAGGCGGGATGTAACAAAACGGGCTTTGTTAGCTGTACGGACCACTCCAGTACACACACATACACACATGCAAAACTCACAATAATGACAATTTGTGTGTGTGTGTGTGTGTGTGTGTGTGTGTGCATATGTGTAGCATCTATGAGTGCATGCTTAAACTTGCATGTTCACCTTCCTCCTCCTTCCAGTCTGAAGTGTCTCTACATTTGGGAATGTGGCTTCGCTTCAGGCTTCAACATCTGCCCAAACCAAAACAATGTCTCCCAAATAAAGATACGCTCCATGGCTCCCGTCGCTCTCCCTGTCTCACTTCAAGCACTGCTTCGTTTTTTTTTTTTTTTTTTTTTTTTCCTTTTCACCCCGGCTCAGGCCCTCATGTATCTTAACACATTCTTTTTCTGAGGTCTGGTCGTTAGCATTAGAGTGAGAAACGTCTCAGTGGTCGGGGGATCCCAGCGGGTTCGGCAACTTCAGGGTTCAGCTTCAGAACACGGGGGTAAGAGGTTAGTGTTGGAGTCTCCACTGGGGCCTATTGATAACAGGAGTAATGACATCAAGACACACTGCTTTTCTGAGTTTGTGTGGGAGACAAACTCACAAGCCTGTCCTCATTTTCTGTGGGTCGCTGGGTTGACTCTCAGATATTGGCCCGAAATAATTCAGCTTAACCCATAAAGACCCAGCGCTTATTTTATGACAGTTCCCAAATCAATCAGTACGTTCACACGCAGTTAGAAATTCAAATTATGATTAAGGACTTAACTGGAGTTTCCCCAGAAGTCTGAGTTTAGAGAAATTTGAATTATTGAGTCAGGTACATTAGGAGGTGCTACATGCTCTTTGATGTTAGCATGCTTCCAGTTAGCACGCTTCCAGTTAGCACCATAGAAGAAGAACAATAACTAAACAAGGCGTTCAGATGAGGCGCTCGTTTGAATGAAATCATGAGGCACAAAAACAGAGAGTTTTCTAAAGGTCTGTTTGATCAGGTTGAAGAATCTTTTCATCAGTGTGATATTTTGACCAAAGCATGTCACAGACAGGTCACAACTGAGACGCTTGTGGAAAATAGGCATGATACGCCCCCTTTAAGGTGTATGCATAGCTTTTAAAACTTCGATTTCAAATTTTTATAGGATGTCATTTAAATTTTTAAAGGACATAGATCTTTTTAAAGTGCAATTTCAGTAGTCTGTGCATATGTGTATGTGTATATATATATATATATATATATATATATATATATATATATATATACTGTACATACATACATACATATATATGTGTGTGTACACAGATTTTTATCCAGAGTTTTATTCTTATTTATATTTTTTATCTTGTACTGTACAGTTTTTATTTTTTCTGTATTGTTTTGTTTTTTAACTATGCTTCTCACACTAATTTCTTTTATTTTCTGAATGTTGCACTGTTTTAACAAGAGTTGCTCTATTTTAAATTTTGTTGTTCTCAAATGGGACAATGACAATAAAAGGATTCTGATTCCGATTCTGATTTTAACTGGAGTAAGGCAATGATTTGAATTTCACTAAGTGTATGTAAATGTCTCAGGGAGCAGTTGTTTAGAGTTTATTACCTTCGCCAAGTTTTTGCCAGAGTTTGTTTGTCTGTTCGTTAATAAGGTAACTCAAAAAGTTATGGATGGATCTTGATAAAAATTTCGTGACATTTCGTGACATTATTACATTCTGGTGGTGATCCAGAAGAGATCCACAATTCTGGATCACTTTGAAATGTATTCTCCATTTACCACAATGTAAAATTTCAAACTGATCCAGAATTCAGGATCTCTTCTGGATCACCACCATAATGTAACCATTTGTTCGTTGTGACACTGCAAACACATCCTGAAAATTTCATCAAAATCCACCAAAATCTAATAATTTCCAGATCTCCACTTTACCAACCTACCCTGTAAATTTGATTAAGATCCGTCTATAAGTTTTTGAGTTATCTTGCTAACAGACAGACAGACAAACAAACTCTGGCAAAAACAACTTCCTTCTCAGACCTCTCTTCATTCCGAGGTGGGGGGGGGGGGGGGTCTGCCTTGGCGGAGGTTTGCTCTCTCAGCTTTTCTAGTTTGTATTCTTCAAGCCAAAATCAAACTTATTTTTAATTTGTACAACAAATTATTCAAGGAAAAGCAAAAAGCACTGTTAGAATATTGATGGTCAATGATCATGATGATGATGATCAATACTTTAATGATGTTGTGTAGTTGTTGTACCGTGGGTTATTTTCCACCCTCTAAAGGGGGTCCCCGACAGGAAAAGGCTGAGAACCACTGCACTAATAAATGTTTTTGGTCCAGTCACATCTGGTTTCCACAAGCATCATGAAAGCAAGTGACTAGATCTCACCCTCTATATGCAAATAAATACAGTATACTATAACGTAAAATATGGAAAAGCAAACTTTTAATTTCCCATGACACAACCTGTCCACATGTAACACCTCCCTGTGTGTCATTTATTTGACAATTTAATTGATTGGAGCTCAAAGTCTTCCATCTCTATTTAAAGTGGAACACATTCTTTTCTGTAACTTAATGCATGAGTTAATGCCAGTCAGTGAATACATTTTAATCAAGTTTGAACATCATCTGTGTCTTTTTCCTCTGATTTGTTAGCGACGTGATTAATTTAGATTATGCAGACATATATAGTCTATACCAGGCACTTTCAAACATTCCAGATAGAATGTGTTATTATTTTATTTAGTATAGGTTTGTGTTTTTAATTTGTACAACTGTTTTTAATGTCTTTTTAAAAATATATACTTGTATCCTACTATACTTCTATTTTTTTGTAATTCTGTACGTCATTTTTTAATTATACAGCTGTGTTGTGTTTTAATCAGTTCTTGTATTGTATGTTTTGGCTTTTGGCTATTCTTTTGTACAACATTGTGAGAGAGAGAGAGAGAGACAGACAGAGAGACAGAGAGAGAGAGAGAGAGAGAGAGAGACAGACAGACAGACAGAGAGAGAGAGAGAGAGAGAGAGACAGAGAGAGAGAGAGACAGAGAGAGAGAGAGAGAGAGACAGAGAGAGAGAGAGAGAGACAGAGAGAGAGAGAGAGACAGAGAGAGAGAGAGAGACAGAGAGAGAGAGAGAGACAGAGAGAGAGAGAGAGAGAGAGAGAGAGAGAGAGAGACAGAGAGAGAGACAGACAGAGAGAGACAGACAGACAGAGAGAGAGAGAGAGAGAGAGAGACAGAGAGAGAGAGAGAGAGAGAGAGAGAAACAGAGAGAGAGAGACAGACAGACAGAGAGAGAGAGACAGACAGACAGAGAGAGAGAGAGAGAGAGAGATTAATTACAATTAATCAGGATCAAAAATACTCTAATTTCCCACAAAATAAAAAAAAAAAATACAAAACATGCTAAAATCCACAAAAATTGGCAAAAAACTAACAAAAATGCGCTAACATTTAAAAACATATTCCTGAACTGTTAAAAAACACAGAGAAAAACACAAAAAATGTATAAAATATCCAAAACAAACGCAATAATAACGTTATTTATATAACATCATTTAACAACAGTTTACAAAGTGCTTTGACAGCCAAGCAAAAGGGCACAAGAGCAGAATAAAACAAGAAATAAAAACAGCAACATAAAGTAGAACTGAGGTCGAGTGAGACGAGGTAAAAAAGACAGAAATAATAGAACATGATGGTGTTAGATCCAAAGAAAATGAAGGAATGGAATAAAACAACATCATGTCAGACAGGGTAACATGATAATTAAAAATGTAAAAAAATAAAAAAAGGAATATAAATAAATAAAATCAAATAAAAACATCATCACATAAAAGCCAGGCTAAAAATATGAAGTGATTTAAAAGATGGCACTGATGAACTTTAACACCTTGATCACATTGTTTTAATCAGCAAAGATCTGTTCAGGTACATACATGTAACTACATTTACAGTTCTGTACATCCAGTAAATATCTGATTTTTCAACATAGACAAACAGGTGCGGCTTGTATATTCGTTTTTTTATTATATTTTTAAAAATACAGCGAATGAAGCTTATAGTCCAGAAAATACAGCACATTAAAAGGCTTATTTCACAAAAATACAAGTAACCTGATCAAATATGAACTTTTTTTTTTTTTACACCAATATTCCACCTATTATTAAATGCTTTATGTACGTTTTGTTGATGTGCTGTGTTCTGAAAATTGTAATTTACACGTGTCAATGATAAACTGAGACATAATATTGTTAAAACTACACAGTTTTCTGAAGACATTTCCGTTTGTTCATGTTATTCACATTGTTTTAAAGGATCTTCATCACATAACTTACTTTTTTTTTGCTCTAAAACATAGAGGAAAGTTTGTTGTTGATATAATTTTATACATTCGTCCAGTCCTCTGCAGATGAAATTTGGTTTTATGTGGACCCTTATCTGAAATGAGTTTGACACGTCTGATGTAAACCATAAGGAAATGTTTTAAAATGCATAATTCCATTTAAAAAAAACTCTAATAATACAGTTTGCCTTTGGTGCATTGCATAGGCTAAGTCTACACTTTATTTAATCTCATTTATTTTAGTGTCATACCATCCTGTCTGAGAGGTAATCGGTACAACCTGCAAATAATAAACTGTGAACAATGAGCAGAATGTTCGATGCGTTCCTGTGCACACGCCCTACAGATGTCAAACAACAGATGTACTGTCCTCATCTGGTGCAGCGCTCGTTCTCCATTACCGTTGTAGTTCACTGTGAAAACTAGTACGTCCTCAGATAGAAACCAGGCGGCTCTCCACTGTCGGCTTAGCATGGCGTGTTGCTAATTGGCTAATGGATTATAACTTGGGGTTTCCTGGTGGACCTCATGCTTATTCTACATTTAATTTGGCATGACGTTCATCAATTTTGGCAAATATTCTCCATATGTGGACATGTACGAGGGCCATGTGACGGTTGTGGATGAACACACAAACTGTTAAACCTCCAAAGGGCATCCAGCGTGTGTGTGTGTGTGTGTGTGTGTGTATGTGTGTGTGTGTGTATGTGTGTGTATGTGTGTGTGTGTGTGTGTGTGTATGTGTGTATGTGTGTGTGTTAACTTTTTTTTTTTTTTGGGCTAATATAAACTTGGTTAGACACAAGTTTGGTTATTGCTCAAGAGTAATTTCTTTTACACAACAAGGATGAACACTTAAACTAATCACCAGTCATAAAATAATAAATAAATAAATAAATAAAAATCTCAAACTGAATAAAAGTTGAAAACACTGGCGTTGGCTACAGCAGAGATGTGAACATTAATGATCATAGCTCATTATCCAACTACATACCACTTTTTAAATTATTATTATTATTTTTTATTTATTTTGAGTATAGAGTGAAACTAACTTCCTGATTTCCACCAGTCAAATAATTACAATACACACGAAGAAGAAAAGAAAGAAAAGAAAAAATGGGTTTAGACACCCATTGTCTAAACTAGCTATACACACACACACACACACACACACACACACACACCTGCATATACATACTCTTACGTATCCTCAAAGACCTGAGTTTTTCGACATAGTACAGTTTGAGTTGGTTTACAAACGGGTTGCATTTAAAAAATTAAATGTAAAATCCATCGAGCAAGAGTGTCAAGTCATATGTGACTAGAATGTATGAATATGAAGAGGAAGTCTGTGCAGAAATCCCCAAGCAGTTTGTAAAATATGTTTAAACTATGACTAATACTTCTGTGTTAGAACACTGACCTGTATCTGCTCCAAGTATTTAGTAAAGATTAACCAATATAGATTTTTTTGTATTTTTTTTAAGGGCCGATGATGATTTCTACTAATTTACTACTAGTACTTTTACCTTTTATTTTGTGATTATTAAACTCTACACATATGTAAATTGTACATACTATGATTTTAGAATAATCTAACATGGTATCATACTTTCATTATTATTAACTACTTTGCCACTATTTTCTACTCGTACCTTTATTCTATATACTTATAATATTATAACATAAGTTAATTATTATTGTTATTAATAATACTGATATACTACTTCTACTAATAATAATCAATCATCATCATTATTTTTGCAGTAGTACTTTGTCACTCACTTCCACTAGTACTTTCATTCTGTATACTATTATAATATTCTAACATAAGTTAATGAATTACATTACTGTTATAATAATAATAATAATATTTTTTATTATTAATATTAGCATTAGTAGAAGTAGTACTTTGCCACTTGTTTCTACTAGTACTTTCCAATGTGCAATTCCAAATTTTCCACTAGTTTATTTATTAATATATTTATTTTTATAGTTAATATACTGCTTTGTTCTTGTAGTTTCTATATTCAGTGTTGTGCTGCTTTTTCAACTTTCCTTTCCTAACAGCTCTGTCTGAAGGATCAATACATTTCTAATCTAATCTAATCTAATCTAATGTTTTGTACCATAATGTGTCCAAAAATCTGACTTAGCCGATTATGTTTTGAGGCTAACGCGCTGTTAATTAATAATGTTCAATGCTCAGTGTTTTGTGTGGTCTGGTCGTCACTGTCAGCACCTGTTGTGGGTGAACTTCCCACTGACCCACTTTGTACAGATGTGACAGTGCGGGTACAGAAAGGGAAGGTGCAGTTATTTATGAGTGAATAATAGGAAACAGACACTTCCCCTGTCTGTCTGTCACACCTCTGTTCCCATGCTCCTGGAACATGACAAGGTAGGAGAGGGAAATAAACATCACAGCGTTCACATCCACCCGTCTACCTCGCTACTATTTTCGTAGAAACTCCAAACCAGAGATGGCCTCCGCTCTCTCCTTCGCTTCCTCCGTCTGCAGCTCATCATGAAAAAGCTTGTGTTGCTTTGGTGTTTGCGGCTGCACTGGCTTGTGGCTGTTTACAGCTCTGCTCCAGTATGTATACAGCTGGAGCTTGTTTTATCCCCCCCCCCCATCAAGATGTTCGTGACCGTATACAGTATGAAATGCCTCGGAATATGTAGGAAAATAGCAAACATGGCATCCTCTTATTTCTGTCAGCGGAGGCTAATTAGAGTGAAATGAAGGAGTTTGTTTGTGCTAATAACAGACCCATGTTTAGAAGGAATCATCATGGCGTAGTTCTCCCTGGGGCCTCATTTGAAATCATATATGAAGATTCCTAAGGATGTGTCTATAAATTATATTCACAGTTTTCAAATATTTACATTTTTGAAATGATAAAAAAATTGCCTTTACTTATAATGGGACATATTTTGATAGTTTGTAACATGGAAAGAGTTAAAGATATCAATATATTTCCTTTTTATTATTATTATTATTATATATTTTTTTTATTTTTCATTATGCATCTCCAAAAAATATAGCACATAGATGGAAGATAAGATAAGAATATAGTATATATATCTGTACCAACACTAACCCATATCGCAAAATGTGAAAAACCAATAATTAAAATAAAACTGATTAAAAAAAAGAAGAAAAAGAAAATAAATTTACCAACATAAACAAATGGGTGATTAGGATAATCATTGACTGTTATGAAGCAGTCTGTCTTTAACTATGATGTAAACAGCATCCAACATAGTAAGAGTGTCAATATATTTACTATTGAGCATTAATAGGATGTAATTATAGACTGATATAATCGACCAGCCGATATATCAGTCTGATATTTAAATGTTTTTTTCTTGTTTTACCCTGCCATGATTTCCTGACAGGCGGAGTTCAGGGCACAATGAACTAAATTAAGAACTAAATCAGCGTTTTTATTTTTATTTTTTATCAATATTTTATTGATTTTCAATAGGGGGAGGGGGATCAGGGCACAAACATATCAAACATCATTGCATATTGTAACAGTTGAAATAAGCAAGTAAATAAAACATGGTAAAAAATAAGAGAATAGGTAAAAATAAAAATAAAAAGCCTGTGCGTCACCTATTGGTGCATAGGAGTCCAGCGATATGAGCTATTGTGTCATCCATTATATTTGATGAGAAGTATTTCCAGGCTCATACAGTCACTGGTCGAGCTTTATTCAGTCTTACATTAGTAACTTCCATATTGTATCGTATCCAGAACGACTTTATGCAGATATCTGTTGTAAACCAGTGCATTGTAATCATTTTCTTTGCAGATGTGAACCCAGCAAATAACATTTTACTTTGGATTAATAAGAGTGTTAATATTAACAGTGTTAAGTGTAATTTTAGTACTTTGTAAATTCATGCCGTGGCCCAGATTGGACCCTTTGGTGGGTGGGTTTCAGGCAAAAGACCACATGATTGACAACCCCCTGAACTACTTCATATTTGGCCGAAAACAGAAGCGAGCGTCGTTAGATGCTGTAACTAAGGCGTCAGTCGTCAGACAGGAAGCCTCTCACAATACAACAGATGTTACTGTCATTTATTCACCAATAGGTCAACGGCAAAAAGCAAATATTGAGTGGTTCATCCGCATCTGGATATAAACAGATTGTTGGATTTATGCAAATATCACAACAATGACCTTTCAACAATTGGTTGCGAGGAATGAAACAGGATGCTTTTGTACAGTCGAACACATCCCCTGCTGAGGGAGAACTTAAAAAAAAAAACACAATGAAGCTCCTGTGGTTACTTTATGTTAATTTTAAGACTGCCATTATAAGAGCCTGCATATGTGTTTTCATGTTTTCTTTGCAATAAAAGTGTCTTTTTTTTCACCATTTCTTTTGCAGCTTTGATTTTAGGGAGAATATGGTAATTATCTTTATTCTAAATAATAAATGCTTAAAACTATGTTTTAGTTTTTTTTAAAAAAGGAAAAAGACAAGACTTTATGAGAAACTACCAGAAATTTAGGCTATGTTTATACAGAGACGATAGGAAGAGACAACGTAAAACTGGCGTCGAGTCTTAACATTTTTATCCACATTTACACGAGTGTTGTCAATAAGAAATCTCCGTACATAAGGGGACGCAAGAGGGTGTGGAATTTGATTAGATATTCATGGTGCTGTGATAGAACACTACCTTATCAATATTACTTTTTAACACCTGTTTCTTTCCACATATCAGATCCATGAACCAAACACAAAAACTGTAATTTTTTTTTCTGAATATTGAAACTAAACCATCCTTTCACAACACGTCATCGCTGACACATCATGGGTTAAAGGGTTAAGGCGGATTAATCCATCATCATGATTAATCTGATTAAAAACTGTAATCATTTGACCGCACTAATTGCGATATATCGTATTGTAATTTGTATCGTATCACAGATTCTTACCAATACATATATGTAATCAGTGCATATTTTTGGACTGTGGGAGGAGCCAGAGTATCCACAGAGAACCCACGCAAACACGGGCAGAACATGCAAAAACTTGGCAACAGAAAGCCCCCCCCCCCCGGGGAATTGAACCCAGGACCTTTTTGCCGAGAGGCGACCCTCCTCCTTTCCATCATGTGTTATTTCCGTGTCTTTTACACATCACGTAGCAGTTCATGTCTTTCCAGCTGGAACATGCCCAGCTGCTTTCACAGACCATGACCCCCATGCTAGACCATCTCTTCAAATCCAGATGTTTCCACAGGGGTCATCAGAGGTCAACATCGAGATACTGCACTCTACAGCAAAAAAAAAAAAAAAAAAAAATTCCACACGTAGCGAATGTAACACACACAAACCACTCTCTGTCTTCAATCAGGAGGTGGTGAGTCACTGAACAGTAGGACCGTCCACTAATCCACACTGTTGAAACTCTGGACCTCCAAAGGTGCACATTCATCTTCCTCCACAGGCAGCGAGTGGGTGATCAGCGTTTCGCAAACCATGTGATTCTAAGGGACAGTTGTATGGGAGTGACTCACCTTTTTGAGGACAATTGATGTGTCTGTGTGTGTGTGTGTGTGTGTGTGTGGTGACGTTGCTCAAAGCTGACAGATGGATTTGTCACTCCGTTCGGGGAAAAAAAATAAATAAATCTGTCTGTTCCGTCGATGCTCCGTTCGTTGGATACGGCTCAGGATCTTTACGACTAAAAATAAACACTTCTCTGACGCAAGCCGAGGAAATTGAAATGAAGTTTTCTCTACTTTAGAGAAAACTCGCGCTGTGATGAATGGTCCTGAATCATTAGAATCAACATGAAAGCTACAGAAATGTGTTGAAATGCAGAAACTGGAAGCATCAGTAGCTTTTCCCTTTTATTACCTGTAGTCGTTCATGTGTTCATTCATTAATCCCTTAAAGAAGTCATATAATTTTTTTTTGCTAAATGCCACATCCAGGCCTTGGAATATATTTTAAATCATCTTCAGTCACTTATTCGTCTTAGAGCAAACAGCTGCCAAGAACAGAAACCATGCCAATTCACAAACTCTAACACAAGTCTAAACAAGAGGAATGTGATGCAAATGAAGAAAAAAAAAAGCACCACAAGAAACAAAAACACATGCATAATCATCAAATAGAGAAATGATGTGAACCAAGAAAACATCAAATTAAAAAAATCATTACAATGGAAATGCTCCAAACCTGTAGGGGGCGCTGTGAGCAGAACAGCTGACAGTGTTTTAAACTACAGTGGGAACAAATGGAAGTTATGGCGTAGTGCGGTCATGTGACTTTTATTTGATCAGTCTGTCATCTAGAAACGCCGCCCACCAATAGGAAACGATTGGTGCCTGGCACAACAAACCCCGCCCCCTTCCACACATTTAACCTTTATTTGTCCTATATCTTATCATTACGAAAACACATTTTTGCCGACTGTGACCTTTGACCTACATTCACCAAAATGTAATGGGATCCATTCTCTTCGCACCTTTCCTGAAAATTTCTGAGAAAATGGTCCAGTCATTTTTACGTGAAGCTTCTTACAAACAAATAAACAGACAACAACATTTCTTAAAAGAGCAAAATGTTAAGTGCAACGATACATTTACATTGTGAGGTTTTTCCCATTCCCTCATTGATCTATAGCAGACTTTCTACAATGCTACAGTTTCTGTCCTTATTTGACACTGATGCCAAACACATGTTAAAACAATAAGAGGTTCAAGCACATAGGTGTATAGACCACCTTATACATATTGTTTAATTGAATGTATAAGAAAATGAATAAATAAATACATGCCTATGCGGTCACAAACCGCTACTGTTAGTTAGCTATCTTGTTGCTAGCTTAAATGCCTTCATATTGGTGTATGTACGATGAGGCGTACAATTTAAATCGCTTGTCTAGTTTTGACGCAGGGGTCTTGGAAGAGCTTTTTTTTTAGTTTAGTCATTTTATTTCGAATACACAAAAACATTTGTTTCATTTCAAAAGCCAATGATTGATAAAATAACAAGAAAAAGACAATATAGCATAAATAAATAAAAAATAAGAAGGCAAGTAACATATTCAAAAGGGAGTGGGAAGAAGCAAAAACAAAAAACTTATTTGATTTTTTTTGATGATACGGTGCACATCGTAAATGGAGAGTTTAGGGAGGTCTTACAGGTAGAGGGTGTTTTGTCAGACTGGAAAAGCTGAGCCCACATTTCTGGTAACGAGGAGCGACTGTGAGAGAGTGAATACCCGTCTCCTATTTCTAATAATTACTTCTGTGTTTTTATGCTATTATTTTACTGGTCTGGTTCACTTCAGGTCAAACGTAGACCCTTAACTAAACTGACCTTGACACCATTTACACGCTTCAGACTCCGCCCCTTTTTGAGTAAATATGGTCCCTTCCAGTTCTAAAAACAAACTAAACATGATGTCATCCAAAATCACAGACTTCTATACACATGACTTAGCTGTGAAAGATAATCACCTTTTTTTTTCACCCCTGATATCGAGTAATTTTTCACATTTGAACCAGTAGTAAAGACCTTGTGTTGAACTTCCCTCAGTTACTGGAAAGAGGAACCCCCCCCCCGAAAAAAAAAAGTCCATCTTGTTAAATCCAGGTGAAGCTCAAGCATCCATTTACTACGCTGTTATTTCCTGATTTTAAAAGTACAGCTATTCATTCAAAGACATTTTCCAAAGGAATTTAACAAATTATTCTTGGTTTTCCAGGCAGGAAGCCAGTGTCACTGAAATAGAGAGACCATGAGGTATTTAGTTTTCCATAATAAGAGATGTTGCTTGTGTTTGGGGCTGTGTGGGAATCCAGGGTAATGTGAGAAACAAAATGCTGGGATCTGTTTATGAAACCAAGACAACCAGCGGAGTGGATGGTTTCCTCTAGTTTTGCATCATAATGGTTTGCATATTATTACATTCCCTGTTGAATCCACTTTCATGGGAATAATTCAAACCAGCATCTACTGATTTAAAACTTAATAAGGTTTGGACGAGAGCGGCACAATATATTGTTTGAGCATCGACGTCACAATTTATGTGTGCAGTAGTCACAATGCAGGTCCTCCAGTTATTCATTTATTTTTATTTATATATTTATTTAATTTTTGTAATTTATTTATATATTTTATAAATGTTTTCAGTTTCATATATTTATTAATTTGTATACAAAAGTACAAACACTTATCCAAGTACTCTGGCTTTACATGTTTGCATTCAATAAGAAAAAAAGGGGAAAAAAAAGGGAAAAAAAAAAAAAAAAAATATATATATATATATATATATATATATAATAAGAATAATATTAGTTTCAGAAAAAAGGGGGGGTTACATATTACATTGTGCGAACAAATCCATGAATGGTCGCCATTTAATAATAATAATAACTAGAAAAGCGCAGACCTCTGTTAAGATATAGACACCCCCCCCCAACACACACACACCCAGATCCTCACCAAAATCTAATCATTTCCAGATCTCCCCATTACCAACCTACCCTGAAAATTTCAGCAAAATCCGTCCATAACTTTTCGAGTTATCTTGAACACAGACAGACAAACAGATAAACGCCGGCAAAAACATAACCTCCTTGGTGGAGGTAATAATAATAATAATAATAATAACAATAATAATAATAATAATAATAATACATTCTATTTGTATAATGCTTTTCTGGACACTCAAAGATACTTTACATTAGTGAAAATTATTATAAAATTTGTTCAAAGTTCTTGAATATAAGTGTGGAAACTAAAGTAAACTAAACTAAACTCCACGAAATCAGAACATAAAACAGAAAGTTTAATAGTGCTGGCTATTGATTGATGTTTAATAAAGATAATGACTGTACACAGCTTCGCTTTATTATCTGATGAAGACATTTTAATTAACTCCATTTCATCAGTTTGTAATTGACGGGTAAATATTTTTCGCATTATGTCACGTCAGTTCTATAATGACTAATACGTCTTCAGGTAGTTTTTATTTTTTCAAACCGGGGGGGGGGGGGCAGACATGATGAACGTCTGTGGTGGATCCTCATATGAGTCCTTGTTTTCGCTGCCAGGGGCTTTTCTGGCTCCATGTGACTGTGCAGCTAAAGGCAGTCTGGGGTTTAGAAGGTTAACCATCTGGAATGGTGCATTATTTAACGCCACATATGCCGACACAAGCTGGCTCTGAAATTCGTCACACTTCCCAACAGCCAAGGTGTTCCCATTCTTTCAATCGTGTCTTTTTTTTTTTTTTTTTTCTAAGCTGTTTGACAGACATTTCACGACTGTCACAAACTTCTGTCGTGGAGGAGAGTTTTAACTGTGACTCAAAACTAAACCTAATGTTACCAGGAAGTAACTAAATAGAAGTACTTCATTACTGTACTTAAGTATATTTTTTTAAATATCTGTACTTTACTTGAGTATTTATTTTTCTGGCAACTTTTTACATTTACTTCCGACATTTTTATATAAATATCTGTACTTTATTCTCTTTATATTCTCAGAATAAACTCATTACTTTTACAAACTAAACAGGTTTGACAGTATGAAAAATAAGTCACTGGAGGAAAAATCAGTGTGGGAGAGAAACTGTGACTTTATATATTATAGTTATACGACTATTATCTCACAATTTAGAATTTTTATCTCAAAATTTTAACAGAATAGACTCATTACTTTTTCAAACTACACAAATGTGACAGTATGAAAAATAAGTTGTAAATTAGTAAATCAGAAATTGTGACTTACTATATCATAATGTTGATTGTCTCATAATTCAAACATTTTCTCTCATAATTTTGACATTTAATCTCATAATTCTGAATTTTTTCCTCATAATTTTTTTTTTTACTTTTTTTCCTCATGATTCATCTCATAATCATGTTTTTTTTTTTTTAATTTTGACCTAATAAAACACATCATCTACACTCAGTTTTAAAGGCTTAATTTCTAAATATTTTTTTTTCACGTTTCAGTTTTTCCTGATTAAATATGTGTAATTTAATCTATAGCAAAACATTTTTTTTACTCTATTATAATTGAAATTTTTATTTATTTTTTAACTTTTACTTAAGTAACAGAGTTGAATCAGTACTTCTACTTTTATGATGTCACACCAGTAGTTGTACTTCTACTTAAGTACAGAACGGGAGTACTTTGACCACCTCTGAATGTTACATAAGGGGTTCAGAAACACTTTTATTTATTTCTTTCAATTGTAACTTTGGAATGGAACCGTTCTGTAAAATGTGTTCATGTCCAACATTTTTGCATATTATCCGTGTCCCTCTGACCGCAGCCAGCCCACTCCCATCTGTCTTTGCCTGCGTTGGGACTCGACGTTCTGCAACGTTCAGAGAAAAGCAATACCACGGTATCATTTCACTGATAATGTAACATGTGACCATATGACAGTGTATTTAAAGGAAGGGAAGATGCAAAGGGATGCACATCATCCTCCAGAGGCTCCTGTTTCTGCAGAGCAGGGACTCGTCTAATTCGTAGATTCAATCTCTAGTATTGTTGATGAAGGTTAAAAATATACTTTTACTAATGTTGTGTAAGTTACTTCCAAACTGTAATAGGCTACGTTACAGATTATTATTATTATTTTTTAATTAAATTTTCTTCAAATCAAAACAGAACAATTAGAAACAAAGATCTGAGACAAAACGTATAAATAGACATTATTATTTAAACCTATAAAGGACAAATGTATCATATTTCATACATGACTTTTGAAGTCCTCTACATGTTCAGTGTGATAAAGGTGTCATTCCATCGCTGAGTTACCGACACATGCTGCCTTTGACAGTGGTTCATCACCTCCACTGGCTGCATCAGAAAACAACCAGAGGAACGAGGGACCCAGAAAAAGCCGGTCCATCTTATGTCAGATGGACTTTAGCGTCACCCACATGGGGTTTGCAGCGAATCTGAAGTAGCATTAGCATTAGCATCTACAAGAGAAGATGGCGCCACAGTAGGTGCTTCATAAACTGGGAAAAAAAATGGCAGATCAAACTGGCTCATGTGCTCTCTGTGGAAATAAAGCCTCGTTTATTTACTAAACCTTGCTGGATGCTACTCTGGTAAAGGTAAATACATACACAGTGAGAGGGGAGGGGGAAGTGTTCCTTCACGCATTCTGAGCCAATCAGAGACGCCTCATCACCGCGTCATGGACATGTATGAGGAAGTACCGGTAAACTCAGCTGTTCGACCTCAAGTCAATTTTCTACCGTGAAAAAACAACTGGAAACAAAGCAATTTTTGAATGGAAGCAACGCACAATGTATTCAATAACAATGGAGAACACAGTAATATTAATGAAATAACCATGGGATGACACCTTTAATAAAACCTGATGTATACAATTAGATACATTCAGATAAGGTTGGGCAATATGAGTTGAAATTAATAGGCAGTTTTACTAACAATGATAAATACAAGATAAATGGACACTCAGTTTGGATGGGGGTTCAGTTGGGGGAGGGGTATTGATCACTCACACACACGCATGTTTGGGTCCATAACTGTGGGTTAGTTTGTGATGTGGTAACAGGGCAGTACAGTCTGTGTCCGTCACATGTCTTTGTCTCCGGCCACTTATGTTATTTATTTATTTATTTGACCAGGACAATGCAGTCAAACATATTTACAGGTTTGTGGCTGATGTGATGCAAACAAGAGTTTACAACCATTTATATATGTATTTTAACTCCTGTAACAATAAAAAACAAACAAAACACAAACTTCTGATGTCATTTAGTTACATGTTAACCTGAGATTTAAAGCAATAAATCAGTTGAAAAACAGGGAAGTGCTTTATCGTTTTTCCTCCTCCTTCAGTAACTCTATCTGTTGTTTTGTTCTGGTATTGATTGTTTTTCCTTTGCATTTACAACATGCATATTATGATCCTGTGCCTCTGACGTGTTTGGAAATCGACCAGATTCTTCCCTCGTCTTACATCCATGATCATTTTTCACCGCTGTCGAAAATTACTGGACTATTTATACCAGGGGTGTCAAAGTCATTTTAGTTCAGGGGCCACATTCAGTTAAATTTAATCAGAAGAAGTTTATAAAAACATAAAAAATATATAAATAATAATCAACTCCAAAGTATTGTTCATGTTTAGGAGCAAAAAAAGTCAATTTACATAATGAAAATGTTGACATCTATAAACCATCCTTTCAAACAGTCTGAATAACATGAGAAAACTGAACTAAATATATAATTTAAACATTATTAAGCTTTAGTTTGTCATTTATATGTGTATATTATAGCTTATAAATACACAAAAATTTTAGTAAAAGATGAAATATTATTAAAATGCAACTTAATTCTCTTAAAACATGTTCCAGTTACACAAATTTACAAAGAGACCAAGTTTGATTTTTGAGTATTTCTAGGTTATTTTATGAGAGTGAAGTGGTCTGTATGTGGAACCTTAACTAAAATGATTCATATATTAGTTTCCTATTGAGCTGCATTTTGTAATAAACGTCCAAAATGTAATAACTTTTTCATTTAATTTTGAAATAAAGGCGCATTTTGTAATAAATTCTTAACCATGTCGTGCAATATTAATTTTCATTATCATCTGCAATAGTATATTTATTATTCTAAACCATGTACAATACTACCTTCAACATCATGTTAAATTATTACTATTATTATTATTATTATTATTATTATTTTCTTTTCCATCATCATGTGCAATACCAACCCCAATACCAGAGACACTTTAAGCTCAATGCCAGATACAATATGTACATATGTTTAATGACACTTATTTTCTAGACACTTACAGTAGACACTATTTCTTCTGATGCTTTATTGTTTACCTTAATTTGATGTTTTATTGTCTATATTTACTGTAATGTTTCAAGCGATCTGGAAAAACAATTTCCGACGCGATTAATGAACTTTTATCTTATCTTAAGTTATCTCTCTTATCTTAAATTTTGCCACATTATGTAATCATTTATTGCATTTTGCAGCAGCAGGGCGTTTTGGTGATGTAGCATTAAACCTCAAGTAGCTGTTCCAAGTGGGTTATGTCTTGGCTGGTGATTAGACATATTAGACATTAGGATAATTTGAAATTATGGATATATTTTGGAAGGAGACATTTTGTTGTTTGTTTAACCTTTTGAGGTCATTTCATATTTGTTTAAAGTGATTGTTAGTGGATAAATTATCTGGTCACAGCAGCTCTGTAAACAAGCAGAACCTCTTAAACCTCAAGGGGGTTTTCTGGCAAATTCTACCAACAATACGTGCCCAAATTAAAGTAAAATACAATTAACAAATAAACTATGCTTTAGAATTGTTATTATATAATGCACCATGTTATTACATTTTCTAGAGAATAAAAAAGTTGCAAGTTGTAATAATTTTCTCAAAATGTAATAACTTATTACATAATGCGGCAACATTTATTACAAAATTAAATTAAAAATGTACTACATTTTGGACATTTATTACAAAATGCGGCTCAATAGGCCCAGACTTGGCCCCCAGACTGCATGTTTGACAGCCCTGATTTAAACCAAAAAAATTTTTAAAAAGAATCCTATTCTTCAAGGCACACGAAAGACAAATATAACAGTTACCACAAAGACCATCAAAGGAAAAACACCAGTGTGATGCTGTTGGAGTCTGTGTAATTACATGCAGTCATAAGTCAGCCTGGTTGACATGGATTCATATTCTCCAGCCCTGCGGGATTTCTGGGTTTTATCCCTTTTCTACTTGTAGTTCAGCCTTTACATGTAATGACTTCATTGTCTGAATAAAAGGGGACGATGCAGCTTTTGTCTGCAGGGACAGTTTGTGCTTTAATCAGAACTAATTTGCTTTGATTACCACTAAACCGACTGATGAGACTCTAAATATTGAACAAGTAAAGTTTATTTGGTGCAAATATTCCTCATCCCCTCCCTGCTGTGTGGCAGTGTCTCATGGTAATGTGTACCATTCCTCTTTCCCCACACCCACCACAATCCAAACACATCTCTTGAGTGACCTCCCAGGACTTTTTTAAAAGAGTCGAGGACAACAGTCAGACTTGTCAGATTCACTGATGGCTGGTTTCCTCTAGTACGACCATTTCCTGTTCTCCTTTTCTCTGTGCAAACAACTGCGGTGACCTGTAACATACAAGCTGCTTTAAAAGCGCTACAGAGCTCGTCCTGCCTGTAAAACTTTATCTGTTATTTAACCCATAAAGACACAATTGTCCACAGTTGACCCTAAAGTGTTGACTGATCTAATAATTCTATCAATACATGGAAGAATTGGTGTAAAATGCAGTTTGTCATCAGATACTGGATGAGCAGAGGTGGGAAGTAACTAAGTAAAAGTACTTCATTACTGTACTTAAGTAGATTTATTTTAGGTATCTGTACTTTACTTGAGTATTTATTTTTCTGGCAACTTTTTACTTTTACTCCCTATATTTTTGCATAAATATCTGTAAATAAATGTCTTTTTGAAACTAAACAGATTTGACAGTATGACAACGTAGTCACTTCAGAGGGAAAAATCAGTGGAGGAGAGAAACTGTAACTTTTATATTATTAACTTATATATTATATATATATATATATATATATATATATATATATATATATATATATATATATATATTATCTCACAATTTTGTCTTTTTATCTGATAATTTAAACTTTTTATCTCATAATTGTGACATTTTCTCTCACAATTTGGGCTTTTTTATCTCATAATTTCAATTTTTATCTCACAATTTCAATTTTTATCTCACGATTTTGACTTTTCTTCTTATAATTTAAATTTTTATCTCACAATTTTGACTTGTCATCTTATAATTTATATTTTTATCTCACAATTTTGACTTTTATCTTACAATTTTGACTTTTTATCTCATAATTTAGATAATAATTTATCATATATTATAGTAAATGGTGATACATTACTAGAGAGAAAAAGTAATTTAAGAACATATGGGTTTAGTGCATCAGTAATTAATTACATCTACACAGTTTTATCTTGGATTACATGCAGTTTATTTAATGGTGTCGATGCATTTGAGACTTGGTTTAGTTTTTATTATTGTATTTTTTAGCCAAGATGATAATTAAATGTTTAACTGAGCTAATCTTAAATGAGTGATATTAAGCTTTATTTAGGTTTATTTAGTTTTTTAAAGTGGAATTATGCATTTTAACATTTTTCTGTGATCTACATGAACTGTAAATGCTATATTTAGGTTTGAATTCTTCATTAATTCAACTCCACACGTCCATCTTCAAACCTATTTCTGAGTAATTACAACAGTTCGGTTGTTTTAAGTACTGGCCCTTTAAATGCAAATGAGCCACTTCACACCCCACCCCCTCCAGGTTTATTAGCTGTTCCATTCAAACAACTATTTAATATTTCAGGAAATCGGCTCAAAGTTAGGACATATTTTACATTTTTACTACAACTGCTGCTGCCGATAAACTATTATGTTATAATCAGAGAAAGATTCATCAGAAATCTTAACCTTATATGTGAAAATATTGTGATATTGTCCCGAGATCCAGCGATGACAAGAGTTTTACAGCATTATTTAACAAAAAAGTCCACTGAAAAGGGACTTTATATATATTATAGATGTGTATCTGTTTATCTCACATGAAAAAACAAGCAAAACTGAATATACAGAGTATTATTGTACCTGTTACAAAAACATTTTGGATGTTTTTTTACTGTTTCATAAAGGCGTTAAGTTGCCAGAATGTAAGTTTAACCAAGATAAAGGTAACTAAAAGTCACAGATTTCAGCATTTCAGATCCGTTCACTTTGACACTATGTAGAAAATGACTGTGTGTGAGTTTGTGAATGTGTCTGTTTTTAATTTTCTGCTAAATAATGAGATGTTTAGAATTTTACTGGATGGAAAATGTAATCCTAAAACCACTTTAGATGGTAGCAGGGCCTTTGTAAATTGCAAAAATTAAGACGAAAGATAATGAATTTAATAAATGGAATCAAAATAGAACAGTTTTCGAAAACACTGGACAACCTTTACAAACACTATAATGAATGACTGTGTATGAGGTGAATTAAAACAAAGTGAGAAGAGTTTTGATGTATGATTTATTAACAAATACAATTGTTTAATGAAAATCTAGGGACTTTGACCCAAAACAGCTATAACCCAGACAAAAAAAAAAGAGTAAGGACGAAGATTTCTTTTTCTTTTTTGTCAGACAGATGGAAAAAATATCTGATAAACAAGAAAAATAAATCTTTCTAAGTTCAGTAGAGAGTATGAAGCGAGTCATTCTACTTAGAATAAGGATGATTTGTGGATGCTCTATTTTAACAGACAAACATAAGTAACTTCCTTGGCAGAGGTAAATTATTTATGATTTAATGCTTTATTTCCATCTACTTTTTCAGTTTCTATAAATCCTCATATTACCTCAAACTGACATGAAATCACATCCTGAAATAAAATGAGTCACTTCCACAAAATAAAAGTAATTCTGAAACTACGTATACACTTGGGCGCTTCAATGTAATCTGGCAGTTTTTCAGCTTTTTTAGATCCAACTAGAAAAGCACACCAAGGCAGACCCCCCCCCCCCCCCTCTGAACGAAGAGAGGTCTGCTAAGGAGGTTATGTTTTTGCCGGAGTTTGTTTGTTTGTCTGTTAGTTAGCAAGAAGACTCAAAAAGTTATGGACGGATATTGATGAAAATTTCATGATGTGTTGGGGGTGTCAAAAGGGAACAAATGATTACATTTTGGTGGTAATCCAGAAGAGATCCTGGATTCTGGATCACTTTGAAATGTATTCTCCATTTATCACAATGTAAAATTTCAAAGTGATCCAGAATCATTTGTTCCTTGTGTCACTCCAAACACATCCTAATAATTTCATCAAAATCTAATCATTCCCAGATCTCCCCATTACCAACATACCCTGTAAATTTTGTCAAGATCCGTGATGATCTGGATTCTGGATCACTTTGACATTTTATATTGCGGTAAATGGAGAATACATTTATAAGTATCCAGGATCTGTCAGAAGAACTGTAATCAAAGCCTGCCTCCGCTGACTGAAAACTAATAAAACAGTAACAACATGACCTCGGAGTTACATTCCTCATATTTTTGTCCCTGATTCATAAGACAATGGAGCAGTGCAACAACAAGAACAACCGGTTCCTCTGCATTTGTTCATGAATGTTTCAGATTCAGAATGATAATATTTGCACATCAGTAAATTTTCTCCTGCTTGTGGATGATCATCGTCATGCTCTATGTTGTAATAAACTGTTGAAAAGGTTGTAAAACGAACATTTGTTTCTTTGTACTATCGACATCCATTGCAGTCCTGTTAACTTTGTAAGGTTAGCGCCCTGTTGAGCTAACCTAGCCTGCTAATGCTATTCTCATTTCTGATAATGTTATAATCATCTGTGCACAAAACAAACTGTTACTGGCCACCATGGCCCCAGCGGGGGACATAGAAATGCTGTTTGTCCGTGTGTCTGTGCATCTGTCCGTCCATCCGGTACCACTGTACTCTCAATAACTTTTCACAGCTTTGATGTAGATTCATATGCCTCTCATGAAGACCTTGCTCAAGTTTGATGATGACTCATAGTTTTTGACACGGTTTTTTTTGTCATTTGTGTGACGGACACATGGCCTTCAGGCTAACAGGATGCTATTTTTATTCTTGGTGTTTGGCTTGGCTTTGTTTCCAGGTAACAACAGTTGGTGTGATAGTCGTGACTATGCCGTGGGATGAGGCTACATACATGCTATTTTATAACCAAAACACTGGGTGGAAAAATCACATTTTACTTATGGCCTGTGGGCTGGTGGTTGACCGTTGAGATGGAAAAGATCCATCTTTTAATAACAAGTTTGAAACAAAACCACTACTGTAGGCACCCGAGTTGTAAAAGTCACTGTCCTGAAATGTTTACAACACACAACACACGCTGGTTGTGATAAAGATAAATTCCAGCCATTTGTTTCAAAAGTTTCCTTTCCTGGGTAAAGGTGTACAATGGAGATATTTTATTTCCTTAAAGGTGTCATTCCGCCCACGTGGGGTTAAGCCCATCCTCCACTGCAGCGAGTCTGAAGTAGCATTAGCATTAGCATCTACAGAAGAAGACGGCGCCACAGTAGCTGCTGCACAAACTTAAAAAAAAAAGGCGAATCAAACAGGTTCATGTGTTTTACTCTGTGGAAATAAAGCCTAGTTTTTTTTTTCCCGCACGCTTTCAGAACAAGCAACGGCACAAAATCTAGCTGGATGCTACTCTGGTAAAGGTAAACACACATAGAGAGCGAGAGGGGAGGGGGGAGTGTTCCTTCACACATTCTGAGCCAATCAGAGACACCTCGTCACCACATCATGGACATGTATGATAAAGTACCGCTAAACTCTGTTGTTCGACTTCAAGTCATATTTCTACCGTGAAAAAAACAGTTGGAAACAAAACAATCCGGACTTTTTTTTTAAATAGAACCAACACACAATGTATTCAATAACAATGGAGAACACAGTAATATTAATGAAATAACCATGGAATGACTCCTTCAAGCTTGTTCTGCCATCGTTTCACTCCGAACTAGCTCCCAAACTCAGTTAGATTCTGAAAGCCAATTGTCTGTCGTCTTCTTGTGGGCGGGGCATCAGCCTCAGTGGGCGGAGCATGCGACATTGTGATGACACAATGTTGTGCTTTTCATACTTGCTTGTTTCTCTGTGTCCTTTCGAAGGTAGGTTGAATATAACTTTTACTCACTGTGACTGAACATATCGGTTTTCCAGTGGTGGTGTTCTTTAATAAACACAGTTAAATGTGATGATCTTATTGGTTTTTCTAATCCAGACATTTGGGTTTTTCATGACTCTGCAGTTACAGTCCAGGTTTTGTATGTAATCCATCATGTCCACTTGTGTTACATGCAGAACCTGACAACTTAAACACATATAAATAATTTTCATGAAACACTGTCTTGTGTAATTAGTTGAATTCCCAAAGCATAACTGTGACTGAATTAAAAAAAGAAAGAAAAAACAAACAAAAAAGTACATAATTTTCATGTCATTTTTACTATATTACATGCACATTTTTATATTAAACATACTGTAATGTCAAATAATAATAATAATAATAATAAAAAAAGTGTTCTCTGAAAAATCTTTTCTCTCAGTCAATATTTATTTCTTAAAATAGACCCAAAGTGCTTTCCTTCATAACATTAGTCTACATCTGGTTTGAATTTTTCGCCCCATGCTCTGTTTTTTAGAGACCAGTTTTATATGTAGAAGCACCCACTTATAAAACTAAACTGAAACACTAATTCATCCATTCAGTATTCATGCTACAGCTTCCATATATCACATTTGGATTATCTGGTAAAGCTTAGTAAAGTCTGCACATGCTGGTTGTGTTTGGTTGTGCTCCAGTCCAGCCTCAGTATAAACAAAACTTGACAGTCCTATTGTCCCTCCTCACTCTTAGTGCGTCGTGATTGGCTCGGTTCTCTTTGGAGGCGGGGTTTAGAATCAAGTAGTGATGTGTGTAAATGACCCACAGCCTCCTCTTTTTACCTTCACTCCCATTACAACGCCTGCAGAGTGGATTGAGTTTCCTTCTATTTCCAAACGCCCACCTCTTCTCGATGCTTGAACGACTTGGCGCGGACCCCGATAACAAAACTGTAGCTGATGTGGAATTTCATCTGGTTCTCCCCAGACTCCAAACAGCATCACCACAATGTGTTACAATGGTCTGAGTCGGTTGTTTTGTGCTAATCTGTCCCAGATGTGGGCGGTTTTTCCTTCATGCTTCCCCATGTTTCTCAGCTGTGTGTTGTGTTCGCATCAGGCTGCAGATTCGTGCCCATTGTTGTCGTTACCGTGGCATCGAAGGCTCCGTTGTGACGTCATCCTGTTCAAGACATGACAAACTGCTGGAATCCATCTGAGAGCTAACATTCTTAACATGTTTATTTCCACTTATTAGGGATGGGCTGTGACGAGACACTCAACTCACGAGGCGAGACGAGAAGAGATTTTAAGAAAAGTAAACTGTGCATTTGTTAAAATCTCATTTGTAATTTTTTTTTTTTTTTTTACTTTTTACTTATACTCCCTACATTTTTGCATAAATATCTGTACTTTATATATTTTTTCATTGTCAGAATAGACTCAAAACTAAACTAAACAGATGTGACAGTATGAAAAATAAGTCACTTCAGATGGAAAATCAGTGGAGGAGACAAATTCTGATTTTATATAATTATACTTATATGGCTATTATCTGACAATTTTGACTTTTTATTTCTCAATTTTAACATTTTATCTCACAATTTTTACTTTTTCTCTTAAAATTATGCATTTTTAAAATCTCATTTGTAATTTTTTTTTTTTAATCTCATGATGACTTTTTAGCTCAATTGTGACTTTTTTCCCCATTTTTCCTAAATTCCATGCCCATACCCATAAAACCGAGTACAGTGACACTATCAAACACATTATCTACACATCTGCTTTGTAAGGTATAATGTATTGCCTACACGTTACTATCAGAAAAATATTTCCCAATGGGGTGGAACAACACCCCTCCGGCTTCGGCGTTGGGGTGTTGTTCCGCCCCATCGGGAAATATTTTTCTGGTTTCTACATTATCCTGCTTATTTTACGGTTATTACAGCTTATTACTGCTACTATTCTAACAGACTGATTAAAATAGCCGTTACAACATAGTGAATATTTACTTTCAAAGTGGCCGAACTACCTGGGGAGTGATATGGTATCGTGAATCTGAAGTGACAAAACCCGTTGCCATTGGTAGCGGGCGTTAATAGCATAGCGGACGGTTATCGGGAAAAAAAAAAAAACAAAAAAAAAACCCAGCTGGGAACGTCCATTCAAAGTGAATGGGAGCTGTTGCAACATTCTAGAGTACCATAGAATAAATTTTAGATACTTTTGACACTTTTCAGAATTTTCCTGGTTAAATAAGTTTTACTGCGTTCATGGCAACAAAAAAAAAGCAGTTTTACTTTTTACTTTATTACAACTGTGAAAGTAAAGGAGTTGAATCAGTACTTCTACTTTTACCAGATTATTTTTTCACACCAGTAGCTGTACTTGTACTTAAGTACAGAATGTAAGTACTTTGAACACCTCTGCTCTAACACTCTCATGGTCGTATGTTTTATTATCACCTACAGAAGACGGCCTCTCTGAGCCAGCTACCAGTCGAGGACCTCAGAGACCCCCTCCCTCCACAGTGGAGGTGCTACATGTCACCACAAGGCCGAAGATACTACGTCAACACCACAAACAACGGTAAGACGAAATAAAATATGGACTGGGGGGAAAAAAAAAATACAAATCTTACCAAAGTGTATTTTTCTCACTTCTAGTCAAAATATCTCATCACATTTAAAATAAGACATAATTAATGTTTCAGTTTTATTTATTTTTTTGGAACTTTTTATCTCATTTTCTTCAAAAACAGAACAAAACAAACAAAAATCTGCAACAAAACTTATAAATGGAGATTTTTTTTTAAAGTAAATTAAATTAAATAGACAATCATTACAGACAAAACTAAACTAAAATTATACAAGTTATTTTTGCTTGATTTAATTCTAATAATCTGTCAATGGAACAAGTGGAAAAAAATCTTCTGAAGATTTCTTCAAATGAGATTTTCCAGATTTATTAAAAATAAATATGATCTAAAGTGGGCTGCAGAAGCAAAATAATAGGAGAATAACCTATAAATTCCTCTTTGTTTGTGTGTTTTTAAAAAAATTCATAACAGCAGATTGTACAAAACTTCCTTTTTGGACACAAATCAATATCCACACCTCAAATGTGAACAAAGACTGAGTTGTTAATCCAAGTTTTTTAGTTAAATATAGAAGAAAAATAACAAGTGGGCGGGATGAGCAGACTGGCTGCGCTTCTTCATCAACAACATAAGACACAATAAAGTGTGAATGTTTATATTAATCTAAACAGAAACTGATATAATACATGTTTTCATATAAAATTCCCATCAATTATAGATTTTATAGTTTGTCCATTTTGACCAAGTAGTAAAAATATTCCATTTGTCCTGTCTTTGTTTGAGAAAAAAAAAACTAAAATAGTTCTTATATTCCACAAGAATCACTGCCTAGGAAGAACCACCAATGGAAACACCTTCAAATTGCAAATATACTTTTTTAGGAATATCGCTATTGTTTCATAAAAACCTGGAATGGAAACACAGCTATTGTCCTGTAGGAAGATTCTAGACTGTGCATGTGCATCCAGTTAGGGTATGTAAACTTATGGACACAGCTGGGACTGTCCCTCCACAGTAAAAAGGCAGTAAACTGCACAGACACCAAACTGAGAAAAATTACCTTAAAGTTCTGTTATTGTTCAGCCCCAGGAGTTATAGGTAGATTATTGGACATGAGGTAGTTATTGTTACTGCATATTAACTAGTTCTGCAAAAACCACAGTGTGCCTTATATATGGATTCATTCTGGTAGTGACTGGGAATTTAAACTTTTTATCTGATAATTTAGACTTTTTATCTCATAATTGACTTTTTATCTCATAATTTTGAGTGTTTATGTCACAATTTTTGCTTTTTATCTGAGAATTTTGGATTTTTATCTCATAATTTTGACTTTTTATTTCATAATTTTGACTGTTTATGTCACAATTTTGGCTTTTTGTCTGAGAATTGTGGATTTTTATCTCATAATTTTTTGCTTTTTATTTCATAATTTTAACTGTTTATGTCACAATTTTTCGCTTTTTTATCTGATAATTTTGGCTTTTTATCTGAGAATAGAGGAAAACTTTATAAATGAAAAAAACATTCATTGACAGTTCACCTTATAGTGTAGAAAACACAATAATTCCATAATGTGTTTCAGTCTAATACAGTGATTGACTGTAAACTATTGGTGCAGGGGTCCCTAAATGGACATTGGTAAGAACACAGTAATGATCTTTTACTGCCTTTTTTGTTTTATTTTACTAGTACTTTTTGCAGATACTGTACAAACACCCACTAATTTTCTCCATTTTCTCTTTATTACATGACAAAGAATGATTTGAATGTTGTAAAAAAACACACTCATTTTCTCCCAAAAAGTGCAGTTCGTGCCTTTTTTTCTTTGTAGGTGAGTGCACATGTTCACAAAACATTTAGTAAAAAACCATAATATTGTTAAAATTTGGAACTTTGCTGTGGCAGGAAATGGAGAAGACTGAGGATCCATGTTCCTGCTCCGCACATTCACACCTTTCACTGTAACTGCAGAACACTGTGGCTTCCTCAGAACATTTCATTTCCATTTACACCACAAACAGGTCCATTAACAATCTTTATGCCCTGTGTCGTGCTATTTAACTTGTAAAATGGGGAGCTGCGACCCGATCCTGTTTCCTATAAAGTTAAAATGTGTTCCTGCGAGACGACCAAACACCCCAAAACACATTTATTTTCCGGTTTTAATTTGTCACTTTGCATAGAGGGGACTGTTGCTGTTATTCTGCAGATACCCATGGGACTTACATAGAAGGGCATATTTTTTCATGAAAATCTTCTGCAACGAAGCATCATTTTATCTTCAGAATGGTACCTAAGTGATTTCATGCGCCTGTAATTGAGTTAAATGTCGACTGGTGTATGTGTATGTGTGTGTGTGTGTGTGTGTGTGTGTGTGTGTGTGTGTGTGTGCGTTTGCATTTGTGTCTTTATGGGCACATTAATATGTTTACACAGTTACACTATGGGGGACAAAAAATTCAGATGACTGCAAGCGCCCACTCACTTTGGGTCAGCCCACGCATCACTGATGTATAGGTATTCAAAATGTGTTTACTTTTTTCAATTTATTTTATTTTCTCATTTATATTATATATATATATATTATATATATATATATATATATATATATATATATACAAATATATATTTGTAATTTTTTATTTGTATTTCATATTAAAAAAACAAAAGATGGGTTTTACTTTTCCAATTATTTAATTTATTTATTTATTTAAATGTAGCCTCTTTTATTTTTTCTTTTAATTTTAATTCTTAATTCCAATTACATTTTTTTTAATATTTTAATATTTTTCATAATTTTCTCATTTATGAAAAAAAAATAAGATGCATTTACTTTTCCATTTTTAAAATTTGTAACTCATTTTTTATGTATTTTTACTTTTCTTTTAATTGTATATATATTTTTTTTAATTTTAATTTCATAATACATTTTTTTTTTACAAATATTTTTTTCCATATAATTATTTATTTAAAAAAAGAAGACGATGTATTTACACTCACTAACCAATGACTACTTTACCTACAAACCTGGTCCTGATGAGACATGGAAACCAGTGTGTGTGTGTGTGTGTGTGTGTGTGTGTGTGTGTGTGTGGTTGGTGATGGTACCACAGAGAACAGAGATGGTCTGATACTGCTGATAGAGCCTTGTTTCTGTCAACACAATAACCACCCAGTGTCTGACACCACTTAATACCCTCCTCTGTTTCCTCACACACATATATTAACGCCTGTTTTTTACCGTCCCTGAGTGACTGCTCTGTAAAAACCTGACTGATGAAACTAATATTTTATCCTGACACAGCGGCCGCTCTCATGCATCTTTGACTTGAGGATGTAATAAAGGTTACACAGACTGTTTCCACCTACTGCTTTATAGTTTAGCATCTTAGTGGAGTTTAAAATCATTAGCTCCCTTTTACACAACACTTCTGCTCCAGGGATAAATCACCTTTATTCTGAAACAGAGGTGGAAAATAACTCAGTAAAAGTACTTCATTACTGTACTTAAGTAGATTTTTTTTAGGTATCTGTTACTGTATTGGAGTATTTATTTTTCTGGAAATTTTGTACTTTTACTCTTATAAATATCTGTACTTTATATTTCTTTACATTCTCAGAATAGGACTCATTACTTTTTCAAACTAAAACAGATGTGACAGTATGAAAAAACAAGTGTCTTCAGAGGAAAAAAATCAGTGGAGGAGAGAAAACTATGACTTTATATATTACAATTTTGACTTTTTACCTGATAATTTTTTACATTTTATCTCATTTCTTTTCATTTTAACTAATAATTTTCACTTTTAATCTTACAATTGTAAACATTTTATCGTAAAATTCAGCATTTTTTATCTCATATTTATAACTTTTTCAAAGATCTCATGATGATTTTTTTCATTTTTTCCTACATTTTCTGCTCATACTCACTAAACTGAGTAACTGTGACCTGATCCAAACACATCATCTACACAGTAACTTACTTTATTGTGGATACTTTTGAAACTGTTCAGATTTTTTCCTGGTTAAAAAAAATATATATATTATTGCGTTCATGCAAAAAAAAAGTAGTTTTACTTTTATTACAATTGAAAAGTGAGCATTGCGTCACTGCCCCTTTGTTTCCAGAACACCAGTCCACTGTGTTAAAAGTCCGGCCTGTTTCATCTCTTATTTCTTTGGCTTGACTGTGGAATTTGGTGAATAATGTAGAAAAGGTGGGATCATCATCATCATCATCATCATCATCATCATCATCTGGTCTTTTTTTTTTTTTCTAGAATCTGTGTTCAGATCCCTCTTGATCATGTTTTCAGTGGTCAACTTGTGGTCGTAAGTGGGGATCTAAAATTAGAGCAGGGACTCCACCCAGGCACGAGACCTTACTCCTCCTTTTCCTCCTCTACTTATGTTTAGAGTTAAAATGAAGTGGTTAATGTCAAAAAGTTGGCATAAAACAGAAAGATCTTTAACACATACTTATTAACTTCAAAATGCAGTATCTACCAGAGGTGTTTTAAAGTACTCATATTCTGTACTTGAAGTAGAAGTACAGCTACTGGTGTGAAAAAAATACTCTGGTAAAAGTAGAAGTACTGATTCAACTCCCTTACTGAAGTAAAAGTAATAAAGTATAGTGTCACAATTGTAATAAAGTACAAATTAAAAAGTAAAACTGCATTTTTTTTTTTGCCATGAATGCAATAATACTTATTTAACCAGGAAAAATCTGAAAAGCTTCTAAAGTATTTAAAATAAAGCATTTAAAAGTGAGTTACTGTGGAGATAATTT